>BSBM01000255.1:7025000-7755000 GCA_027924585.1 Larix kaempferi
TCAAACGCTGTAAATTCATGTTTTTCACAGTTAGTTCCGCATATGCTCCATTAGTCCACTATTGATGAAATTGCACACACTTGTCGAGCTCTGTGTGCAGATTCTAACTATATATTTTTTGAATAGATATGTTGTTGTTTTCTATTTTTAATTCATTTTTAACTGAACGCATGTCAAATTTGTAAAAAAAAAGGTCATTTATTTGGCCTATAACTTTTGATTGGATTACATATTTCAAAAATGGAAAAGAACCCGCACAAGAATACAAAAATACCTACAAGCTAAAAAAAGGGTTGTTTGATTATGTCCAGACCATGACATGGTGGACCAACACTCGACCATGTCGTTTTAAGGATTCACTGAATTTCGTAATTTAAAAAATATATAAAATTAACTTTTAAAATATTGGAAAATAACCCCGCAGAATATTTGTCTGTTGCCTACGCCTCTCCATATTTGTTTCCTCATAAATTGACAATTTACATAACAAACCAATGGACCAACAAAAACATGCGCATTATGTTTCAGAGATAAAATAAGATACCAATCTTAAAATAATGACATTTTGGGGTGGTTATACCACTTTTCCATAAATAAAAGTTAGATATTCCAGAAGGTGATCTGTTTTTCTACATTTCATCTGTTTACACCTAATTCAAAAAAAATTTGTAGGTACCTCTAATAATTGATTTTAATGATAATATTTTTGTTTTCCTAGCATGTCATTGCAACTAACGTGTCATAATTAGGTATCATTACCTTGCACCAGCCCAGATGCATTAACGAAAGCTCCATTGATGATTGCAAGGATAACCCATCGGTGGTGATCTCTTCAAAATACTAGTCCTATTTCCTAAGTAAAATGTAGATGGTGTATTGAGAGCGAATACAAAATTATGTGTCATGTTCAAGGGAGATAAGGACTTACTCTTTCCATTTTTTCAAGGATATAATATGAAATTATTCAATTCTCCCCGTTTTTGGATTTTGTGTTTTTTAATTTTTATACCTTTTTCATTTATTAGCTCAAAAAAAGAATAATGATGCTATAGTACATGGGAGGGAACGAGTTTTGCATGGTCATACTCCGATATTTCAAGGGTACGATTCAAGCCAATGAAAAGATCCATTTTGCAAACAAGGGTTGAGCTAGTTGTGCACACTCTTACAGATGTCCCCTCCATTGGTTGGCTATTTGAAGTAGGATTATGTGTTGATAGATGATGAAATAATACCATGTAACTGAGTTTATCCAATTTGGTATAATGGCCAAGTAGGAATGGGTCAATGAGGTTTACTTCATGTCGAATGTTGTGAAAAATGACAAAATCATAAATCACCATGAATCATGGCCTATCTCCAACTACCAGAATCAAATAGTTTGAACTTTCATTGTCTCCAAGTCCTATGATCAAAACCATTTCACTAGCCAATTGTTTAGTTAGAAACCGACTCAATATGTGCATTTAATATCTAAAAATAGCCAAAATTGAAGAATTATGCATGATCATGTCATTCAAATGGATACGGTTATACATGTATGAGTAAAAAGATAAGTAAAACACTCATATTTTACCATTTTCCTTGTAGGTGTAGCCGATGGATGGGAGGATGCATCTCCTTTCAACATAGATTTCTAAAAGCTATGAAACATTATTCAGTGATATGCCAGTTGTAGCTGAGTCTTCATGCTGGAACGAGAAAATATAAATAGTTCAAATGTTTTTGAAGTTTCCAAGTATTTTCGTTTTTTAGGAAAAATTTTGGGTTTTATCTTGAAGAAAAAGAAACAAAAAGAGAAAAGCTTTTACATTGTTCTTTTTATGTGTGCAAAGTTACTAACCAAAATGTCTAGAACCTTAACACAATTTTTGGTTTATGATGTAACCTAGTTATTTCAGCTTTTACTTATGTCCTTAAATGATTTGTTCAATTAAATTTCCATGATTAATGTACATGCTTTCTTTTTCGGAATGATGTGAATGACTTAGATGCCAATCAAGTATGTAGTTGGCCAAGGAATAATCAAACTTTTCAAACTTCTAGGAACATGAATGTATTTAATGAATTAAAATTGATGTTATAAAAGATGTACTCGTAGAAACTTTCAAAACAGTATAGGATGTCGAACCTGATACTGACCATTTAACTGAGATACAACCAATTGTGAGTCCAGTTTGCGGTTATTCGTCGGATGCCAAGGGTTCTAGCCTTGATAAGAATCTTAATGACTACGCTATATTATACAACATTATTGGTTGTAGATCCAAGAAAAATGCCTCCTGAACTTAGAACTTGGTCATTAGGTGTGAAAATCACCCGTGCAACGGAAGCAATGTTCCAAGAACTACGCTTGGTTCCATTTGCATATCCTATATTTGTCAATATTTCTTATGTTATCTACCAAAGAAACAATGCCAAGCAAGATAAGTGTGATATTGAAACAACTAAAGTACAAAATTATATACAAAGAATACAACATAATACAACAAGTGTTGTGAGGCCTCAATGCCTACGTGAAGTATTTCTTCATATAGAGACCATTTTTTATCTCTGACATAGGTTCCCCATCACAATTGATTAGTTCATAAGCTCCCCTTTTTAACATAGTTTTGACAACATGTGGGCCAAACCATTTTGGTACATATTTCCCTTCCCCTATTTTATCTTGGCCTTGGTCATAAACTAAAAATAAATCACCTTCCAAAAAAAGCTTGGGGATGGGCCGATTTTTCATATTGCATTACCCTTTTCTTGTGTGATTCTACATTTAGAGAGATAGCATCCCTTCTAGTTTCATCAAGAGAATGAAGATGGAGGAATATTTATTCTTCTGTAGAAGTGTTAGGTAGGAGTTCAACTACTTGTTTTAATGATGGGATTTCACATTCAATTGGAAACACTGCTTCTTCTCTATAAACCAGTTGGAAAGGAGTGAAACCGGTTGTGGTTTTAGCGGTGGTGCGGTATGCCCAAAGAACGTAAAACAATAGCATGTTCCAGTTAGTCTTGTTCTTATTAATTGTTCTCTGCAACATGGTTTTCAAAACCTTGTTGATGGCTTCTACTTGTGCATTGCATTGAGGGTAATATGGCAAGGAAAAATATTGCCCCAATCCTAACTTGGTGGTAATTTCATCCATGAAGGAATTCCTAAAATGACTTCTGTTATCCGTGACGATTTATTTAGGTACACAAAACATTGCTATCACATTATTGAATAGAAAATATGTTGCAGTTTTTGTCATGAAGTTGAATGCAAGTATCACCTTATCCCACTTGGTGAAGCAGCCACTATTACTATGATGTAGTGGTGGCCATCAGATGAAGGTGGATTGATTGTCGTATAATCAATGGCCCATTTTGAAAATGGACCCGTGGTTATTACAGGGTGTAATGGAGCAGGATGTGCATGCATTTTTATTGTGTAGATTTGGAAAGGGTGACACTTTTTAACAGCATTGATGCAATATTTAAAGATTGTGGGCCAAAAGTATCCTACACGCAAGATTTTATGGGAAATTTCCAACCCAAAAAGATGATCACCACATGCCCCAACATGGAATTCATTTAAAACTTGTTCATTTTTCTCATGTATTAAACAACGTCTTAAGATCAGGTCTACTCCTCGACAATAGAAAGTATCCCTGATAATGAGGTATCTATGTGCTTAGTGTCGAATGAAACATCACTCAATGCTAGAAAACTGAGGATCAATCCTTCGGGTTTGGAGTTATATGATAAATATTCCATACCAAGGACCCGACATTACAGTGAGGAATACATGTTTGTCTTCCCAAGATTCAACACATACAATATCCTCTTTATTGCAGGGTAACTCAGACATTAGTTCTGCAAATGCCAATGACTTCTTATCTTTAGCGTTTATGAACTCGAGATCGAATTCTTGCAAAATTACTATCCATTTTGAATATTTTCCACCAATGGTATGGCATGACAAAATGTGTTTCATGGAGTTCATTTCAGCCACTATGGTCATTTTTATTGGAAGTATATAATGTCTAAGTCTTTGGAAAGCAAGAACCACTGCTAAGGCCAAATTTTCAACCTAAGAATACCTCAATTCAAGATCTGCAAGGCCCTTACTAAGATGGTAAATAACATGTTCTTGTGATGATTTGTCTTCCTGTGGCAATACCATTCCTATGGTGGAATTGGATGTTGCCAAATATAGCAAAAAGTATCTACTATAGTTCAGAGGACTAAATACTGGGGATGATACCAAATCTTTCTTTACTGCACCAAATTTGCATTGAGCTTAGTGATCCCATATGAATAATGCAGTTTTTCTAAGGAGACGCATGAAAGCGTTAGCTAGTTTGGAAAAATTTGCAACAAATCTTCTCAAGTAGTTTTCTTTCCCTTCTAGGCTTCGAAGTTGTCTAATTGTTTTTGGGGAAGTCAACCGTAATATTTCCTCAACCTTGAGAGGATCCACCATAACCCCTCATTTTGATACAATGAACCCAAGTAATATCCTAGAGTCCACATACAACATGCATTTATGTGGGTTCAACCTAATGTTATATTTACGACATCGAACAAATACAGCATGTAGATGTGCACTATGTTCGGCTCTTCTTCTAGATTTGTCTGCCAAGTCATTAAGATAAACTCCAACGATTTTCTTGATATCGTGGAACACATATGACATGGCTCTTTGAAAATTCGCCCCAATGTTTTTAAGGCTGAAAGACATTTTTCAATATAAATTGCATATTTCTGGTCAAAATATTTTTGAAGGGGTTTTTCTAAGGAGATTTTTTGCAAGGTATGTTTCTTCTTTTTTTTTTGTCCGAAGAGCACATTCATTGAAGTATTTTTTTTTACAAAGTATGTTCCTTCTTATTTTTTTTCCAAAGGGCATATTGAAGGATTTTTTTTGTAAGGCATTTTTGCAAAGAAGTTATTTCTTTGCAAGGTGTTTTTTCAAAAGAGGTTCTTACAAGGGTTGTATACAAAGAAGTTTTTTTTTACAAAGTATTTTTCCAAGAGGTTTTTACAAAGAAGGTTTTTTTCCAAGGGTTGCATTTAAAGAGTTTTTATTCCAAAGTATTTTGCAAAGGAATTGTATTTTTCCTTCTTATTTCTTTGAAATGGGTTTTTTCAAAGAGTTGTTTTGCTTAGGCAATTTGCAAAGATTTTTTTTCCAAGTTATTTTTGCACTTCTTATTTATTTGAAAGGGGTTTTTTCAAAGAGTTGTTTTGCTAGGGTATTTTGCAAAGAGTTTTTTTCCAAGGAATTTTTGCACTTCTTATTTCTTTGCAAATAGTTTTTTTCCAATGTATTTTTGCAAAGAAGTTATTTCTTTGCAAAGGGTTTTTTCAAAGTAATTTTTTCCTAGATATTTTTTGCAAATGAGTTTTTTTTACGAAGTATTTCTCCAAGTGGTATTTTCAAAGAAGATTTCTTCCCAGGAGATGCATTTAAAGAGTTTTTTTCCAAGGTATTTTTGCAAAAACGTTTTTATTTCAAGGTACTTTTGCAAAGAAGATGTATTTTTCCTTATTATTTCTTTGA
Source organism: Larix kaempferi (assembly GCA_027924585.1). Lineage (NCBI taxonomy): Eukaryota > Viridiplantae > Streptophyta > Pinopsida > Pinales > Pinaceae > Larix > Larix kaempferi. The sequence continues at coordinate 7,030,543 of BSBM01000255.1, forward strand.
AAGGTTTTTTTCAAAGAGTTGTTTTACCAAAGTATTTTTGCAAAGGAGTTATTTCTTTACAGAAGTTTTTCCAAGATATTTTTACAAAGAAGTTTTTTTCCAAAGTAGTTTTCCCAATGGTTTTTTCAAAGAAGGTTTTTTTCCTAGGTATTTTTTCAAAGAAGTTTTTTTCCAGTGGTTTTTACAAAGAAGATTTCTTTACAAGGTGTTCTTATTATTTTCCAATGAGGTTTTTCAAAGGTGATTTATTGTCAAGGAATTCTTACCTCTTTCCAAGAAGGCTTTTTCAAAGGAGATTTCTTTTCAAAGGGTTTTTTCAAAGAAAATTTAATTCCAAGGAGTTTTTCTTCAAAATTCTCTTACAAGATTTTGATAAGGTGAAGTAAATTTTAGTTCATGTTTTTATAAATTTCGTAACTGTTTTTAAATCTTATTTTTTTTTTTGTACTATAAAGTGATGATTTTTTAATTTATCATCCATAGATTAAACAATCATGGGAAGTAACAGAAACCGTTCAAAAAAAGGTGATCGTAAACGTGATAATGATGCTAATAGAGAAAAACAAAAAATCAGATATAATGCCAAAAACACAAGGGTTGCAGAACCGGAAGAGAGAATTATTGAAAATATAAATACAGATTTACATGATAATGTTGATGAAATGGAAATTGAAAATAGAGTACAAGAAGAACAAATTGAAGTTGAAGAGACCATTATTGAAGATGTAAATAGTGATTTACATACTGATGTCGATAAAGTCAATATTGAAGATCAAATTCAAGATCCAGAAATTGGATGAGGTATGTATATATCACGTATTTTTCAAATTCATTTTTTATAATGAATTGTATTTTTGGATACATGTTAAATTAAATTTAACTTGATGTATAGGTACTTTCACCATTGATGATGAAATGTTAGAAAACGTTGATTGCAACAAATATGGCAAAAGAATACCCATACATGCTGCACGATATCGTGTTCAAAATTTTTATGATGATGTTCTGAAGAATTATTCAATAATAGGGAAAGCACAAATTTTGAGATGTTTATTAGTGACCAAGAAGTTAGAAGATGCTACATCATTATTGGGTATTCAAAAGGTGACAAAAGAGTCGAAATTGAAGCATAATGTGATAGAAAATATAGGTGATGCAATAAAAAAATTTGCAAAATCTAGGAAGAAAGATATCAGTGTTGCACGTAGAGCAATTCATACAGCAATTGTTTCAGCTAGTACTAAAAAAAACGTTTGAAACACAACTAGCAAAGCAGTTGGAACCTTAAGAAAGACATTATACAAACATAGAAAATTCAAAATGCTAATAGATGAAAATGATGAACTTGCTTGTTGGGATGTGATATGACAAAGAGTATCACGAGGGGTATATGAAAGCAGTACAAAACATATAATGGATATGATACAAGTACAATTGTTCAATAAATTCAAGGAAGATCATCGTGGAATTAATGTGTCAATCACTACATTTGTGCAACAAAAACCATGGTATGTTAGACCTATTAATATACGTGACACATGTTGTTGTCGTTATCATGTGCAATTTCAATTATATTACGACATGTTTCTTGAATTTGGTAAAATGTTTTGGACGAATTCACCACCTCCGCCCATAGTACGTGAATTCATATCTCAAACTCATTCATTCTTAACAAGTCCTAGCATTCATTATTACCATGACAGTCATTCTCAACATTCATTTTTAACATTCAAAATTTCCTAACATTCATTCTTAACATTTCTTAACTTTAGATTACACCTATCAAAACTTCCAAACATCCATTCTTAACATTCCTAGTATTTCTATCATTAACATTCTTATAAATTTTACATCTACATACATGCATAAATTTAATAATTTACATATATTCATAAACATGCAAAAACATATTCTAAACATTTATCACACCAAATATGCTAAATAATTAACAAAAAAATAGATCATTTAAAGCAAATACAAAATATGTAAGTTCAATGTACATGTATATAATCCTAAAAAACTGAACTCATGAACATGTGAGTTCAATGTACATATACATATAATCCAAAAATAAATCTCCTCGATGTCCAAAACAATTACAATCTATATATCAACAAAAAATGAAGAAGTCCACCACTATCCTCCTCTGGGGCCTTCCCTTGGACTCAACCCAGCCTGCAACATATATAAAAGCAGATTACGAATATCATAACTTTTTTAAACTAAATTCAAGAAATTAAATATTAAACTTATATATCAAAGAGCAATTCAATTATTAACAAAATTACATCATATTCTCTAAATGCATGTCCACCACTGTCCTCCACTAGAGTCTTCCCTTTGCCTCCAAAAAATCGAAGAGACCCAAGCCGCAACATGTATAAAATCAATTTATGAATCTCATAAATTACTTAAACAAATTTAAACTAAATCCAAAAAATTAAAATATTAAACTTATATCAGAGATCAATTCAAGTGTGAACAAAATTACCTCTTTGCCAATATCCGCATTCAGCAAAGAACCTATATCTCTCCCCTAAAATTTAAATTGTGTTAATAAATAAAACATAGTGCAAACAAAAAAAAATTAAGCAATTAACTTAAAACCGAAACAAAAAAATTAAAATCATTAGCTCACAAGAGATGGTAAATCATCTAATAAGTTCGTATCTAAAGAAACCTGCATGGATGAGCAATTTAACAATAAGATGCATAGTTAAATTAAAATTCAAAAAAAGGATAATATATGAAGTTCAAACATAATTATAAATATGTAAATAATAAATATACCTCTCCAATATGCTCTACATTTTCACTAGTGGAGACTCAAAAAGAATGTTCATTCATCATTCTTGAAGACTGCAACCAATAAACATTTACATAATGTATTTATTACTATACATAAAAAAAGACATAATGTCATACATATAATATAACAAAAATTCCAATTCAAAATGAATAAAAGATTAAATAGATTGTCATATCATAATCTACAAACCTCTCCTAAACTCGATGTGTCATTGGATATAATATCTGAAGCTATGTCACGACAAACCTTGGCATAAGCCCTGAGATCTCCAATGATCATTCCATCTACCTCATCATTCGTTTTGTAAACAAACTTTTGACAAATAGTGGCACGAGCCCTCTCTTGAACCAATCCCACATCTACTCCAACTAATGTTGACGCTAAACCATCGCCAACAAAATCCCTCGCAATTGTCCCAAGTTGGGATGTGGGCTCCATCTCTAATCTTAATGCCACAAGCCTGGGTGGGCGAGATATCTAGGCTGGAGGTCGAAGAGTTGTAGGGTCTCTAGGAATTCCTTTTCGATCGTATATTCGACCATTTCCAACTCCATAAAATTCAGAATGAACATTGGTATAGTCTGGATTCATCTTTAAAAAAAACTCCACATAAAAAAATCTAGCAAAATATTGAGGAACCTCATCGTTCCATCGCAACTGACCATAGGCTATAAGGAACCAATCATATAGTAGATGTGCAAGTTCAGGGTGCTTGAAATATTGCACTTTCAACATTTCTCGCTTTAGACCTTCTTTGAAGTTAAACATTGATTTGGCCTGTTCTTTTGTCACTCTCTCCTTCACAACAGCCCACTCGTCTCGACCCATCACTTGTGCCCTTCATCTTCGCTTCAAATCAACAAAACCATTTGTAGTTGGTCTGAGATCCTCATATGCCTCAATGAATTTTTGGAATGATCCCAAAACAATCTCCAAACTTTGTTTACTCTCTGGAGGGAGATCCATAGTAGATAAATCTTTTTCCAACTTGTCATAGTGGGATCTACAACTTTCAAGAGTCATTTGATGAACACCACTTTCCCATGGAAGCTCCTCAGGTAAACCAGATGGATACGTTGTAATGGGTGTACAACCCTTGGTTAGTTCAACATATTGTGTCCTGGCTCGACCATCGTCACCATGTGTAGAATGACGAACCTCTTGAGAACCTTGCTCTGCACCCACATCTGTCTCCCTTGTTCGCTCTTCCTCCCTCTCTGTAGAGTTACGAGCATCTTTGCATACACACAAAAAAACAGTTTGTACATGTATTAAAAGATTGATGTTCATACCAACAGAAAGGTCGAGATCAACGTTCTCCCGGAGAAGATAAAGGGGAATCATATGTACCCCTATCGCCTCGTCGATGATCGAATGAATGTGAACTATACAATAAAATTGAATCTTGAGGGGAAGTCAACAACCTCCGATCATCAATTGAAACACCAACTCCATAAGAATGTGAAGACCTCCTACGATTTCGCCTCGAGGACTCCTCTCTTTCCATTTGATATAATGTCTACACTTACACAAATATCAACTCATTACATATTCAAATTCTACATGTTAATTCTACAAATTCTAATACCTAGCTGCTAAAGAGACTAAGTTATTTAATAAGGACCTATATTTACCTAATATCATCTAATAGTTCTTAAAATGAGTATAGTTAATATTGTTGGATGTGTGAGGAATTAATGTACCAATCTTCTAAGTGTTTTTTATGTTTAAAATGAATGGAACCAATATAGTTAAATACTAAGTGAAGGGTTCATTTCTTTATGTCAAAGAATGAGTTCATGAACCTGTTAACTTTTAATTTAAATCTTAAATTAATAACTTAATTGATATTTTAATAATTTAAACATAAATTATATCTACAAATATTTTCATTATTCGATAGAATCATAAAAAATTGACGATTCATGGTATTATGTTTCGCGAGTTTGCCATGTTTCCCAAATTTGCCATGTTCCACGATGGTCTTGAGTTTCAGCCTGATAACGGTGACGATTCTTGGTATTATGTTCCCCGAGATTGCCATGTTGCAACCAAAGAAAAACATAATACCAAGAATGGTCACCTTTACAAGGCTAAAACTCAAGACCATTGTTTTCCATCAATTAGATTCTCAATTCAAAATGCACAATCATAAGGCATGACATTCTTAAAAGAGTGTCAACTTAGAGTGAACTCAATACTAGGTGTATGACTATCATTGGATCACTATTAATGTGAAAAAATTATTAGTCTCATGTTTCCATAAATCTGTTGCATGAACTCAATACTAGGTGGACTAAAATCATTGTATCACTATTAATGTGGAAAGATTATTAATGAGTCATGTTTCCATATATATGTGGCATAATACTCTAGAGTTTTGATATCAATACCTCCTAACAAGGATTCCCTAAATACATAAGAATAATGTGTACACATGACATTCTTAAAACATGTCGTTTGGTGCATAATACAATTGGCTTTGCTGCTTTGCAAGGCCATGGTTTTTTACAAGTTTTCTATGTAGTAGCTTTTGTTCTTTCTTATTACGTCTAAAGTAAAGTTTAGTCTTGTCTGTAACTATGCATGAGCATGGTTTATAATATTTAACTAATATATTGATCTATGAACTCTGTCCAAAGTGACAGAGTTCATGAACTTTGTCCATGGACAGAGTTCATGAACTCTGCCCATGTGGATAGAGTTCAGAGTTCATTAACTCTGTCCATGTGGACAAAGTTCAACCGAAAAGGGAAACCTATACATAAAGCAAAAAAATACCATTTGCAAATAAAATTTCAAAACTACTTTTATTTTTCCTTCTTATCACATAAGCAAAATCAATAGTTTTACAAGTTTAACCAACTCAATACTATTTATATTTCTCTTTTTGTTCATATATAAAAAAATAAACTCTGTCCAATTGGACAGAGTTTGGACAGAGTTCATGAACTCTGTCCAATTTGGATAGAGTTCATGAACTCTGTCCAATTGGACAGACTCTGCCCAATTTGGACAGATTTCATGAACTATATCCACATGGACAGAGTTCATGAACTCTATCCACATGGACATAATTGTTTCGTTCTTACTTAATCCTCACGAGGACATATATTTAGCATTTTCTCTTTTTTCTTAATAAAAACGGTTACAAAATTACACAAACAAAGATATCGTTTCGGCATACCTGGTTTTTATGTTTTACTGCTAAAATCCAACCCCAAACCGAACTCGAGCAAGGAAGATGAATGACCCCGAGGACCGAAAAAGAAAACGACACCTGCAAGCAAACGAAGCAACATTCATATAAAATTTTACAAAAAGAAAAATCTGAAATAAAATTACTTGATCCAACCCACGACAAACAATCCACGACCTCTCCAATGTGAATGTCCACCAACGATCACTCAACAGACCAACACTCCACCAATGAACAACCGCACAAACGAATGTCCACCTACGAACAGACGCAACACCCAACAACGTGGATAAGTCTGAAATGCATAGGCGTAGCAATGTGGCTAAGTCCACTCCAAAATGCACAGATGCAGTAAGGTGGTGAAGAAGGGGGACGAAAGGAGGGGGAGATGACAAGGGTGGCGAGGACGAGTCCAGTAGTAGACCACCAATAGAAAGTGCGGGATGGAGAACAAAGGGTGGCGAGGACGAGTCCAGCAGCGGTGAAACTAGTGGCGTGGATGGGTACAACCAGGCAGACACGGCCGGGTGGCCGGACAGGTGGCGGGATGGGTGGCGCGGGCAGGCCCTTTAGTGGGTCTCACAGCGAGATCCAAAAATCCTGCAGAAAAACTGACAGAGATAGGCCACAGCCGATATTTTATGCAAAAAACTTATTCAACTGAATCATTATTCGGCCGAATAAATAAAAAAAATGTGTATTTTTCTCGTCCGACTACACCTTGCACACAAATCGAGGTCTCCATTATTTCTAATGGTGAACCATTAAACGTTATTCGGCTAAATAACGTATAACTTATTCGGCCAAATAACTTCCGCTATGTCTCTTACACACACGATTCACACGGAGGTGTTACCCAACTTCACGTTTTCAGCCATATGCAAAAGTCCCCCAAGGGCATATGAAAGTTGTTTTATGCTGGTGTTCTTTTTTTATTTGGATCTAGTTGTAACTGGAGAATCCATCCATGAATGAAAAGATCTCGTTCTTGGCACACTCATCTATAATATGATCAATGAAGGGTGTGGAATAATTATCCTTGGGACAAGCCAAATTTAGATCCCTAAAGTCAGTGCAGACCTGGATAGTTCCTTGCTTCTTATCAACACAAATGAGATTGGATACCCATTCAGTTAAAGGAATATGATATATGAAGCCTTCTTTTAGTAGTTTTCAACTTCTGCTTTTATGGCGGGCGATTTCTTAGGATTGACCAAACGTAGCTTCTGTCACACCTGTTTATCATTATCGTAGGTTTTTATCTTGTGTTCAACTATGTTGGGATTGATTCCTACCATTTCTTCATAAGACCAAGCGAACACATTGCGAAACTCTTTAAATAGAGTAGTATAATGCACGATTTCCTTCAGAGAGCAATCGACACCTATATTTATGTTTTCAACGATGCCAGGCTGAATGGATATATCGATAGGAATGGTTTTTGAAATATTTTCCAAGTTTCCTTCTGATCTCACATTTTGGGTTTGGATAGGGCATTGGTATTTTTCCATGTCATCATTGAGGTAAAAAATTTCTTGTTTGACCTCTAATGAATCTGTCTTTGGAATAAATGATGTTCGATGAATCTATCTTTGCAAGAAATGATGGTTTGATGGGTCATTCAGATATGTTCATAACTTCAAGGATGGCTTCATATGATTAAAAAGTATGATCCAAGAGGTCATGAGTACTAGGAGTATTACAAACCCATATAGTGGAAGTGTAAGGATCATATTCCTCCGTTTGGAAAGGATTTTGATCTAAACTTGTCGAAGCCATTTAGATAGCTTGGTATGAAATCTCTACAACAGATAGGGGTACACTACTCTCAATTTCTGCATAGAAGTTGCTATATTTCCATCACAAATTTGGACTAAAGTGTCCACCTTCGAGGCTTCCTTAGATGAGGTGGAGCCAACTCCTGGTATGGACTTAGAAATTTTTTTTAATGGAAGGTATACTTCTGATGTAATAGTGAAAATCAGAGCAATATGAGGGGTGGACATGGTGGTGGAATCATGAAGGTTTCCATAAGGGATGAGCCTTTGAACATTCCTACTTCAATGTACTGAATCACCGTTTTGAATCCCCAACAAAAGGTACATTCGAGTGGAGACTAGTTTCAGGTGTGCAGTAATCTAGTTGATTAATCATGACAATATTCCCTTGGTGGGGGAACCGAATAACTCGGAACACCGAAGACACTATAGCCGCCATCTTATGTATCCAACTACGTCCCAACAGAAAATTGTAGCCTATGGGCACATCCACTACCTCAACATCTACTTGAACTGTTTTACCTCCTAGTTCAACTGGGAAAGCCATGGTAAGTCCATGAGGAGGGAACGAATGTCCATCAAATGCTTTGAGTATTGTGTGGGATGGTACTAGGGTGGGTGATCCCAAACCTTTCTAACATGTTAGTGACATGACACAAGTTGATGCTCCTTCATCCACAATGTTTAGAAAAATATTCTTACCATGTGAAGTCACTTTAATTTGAAATGTGATTTTTGATGGAAGCCTACATGTAGACTGTTCTAAATCGAAAGTTAACAAATTGGTGTCAGATGGATCAATAGAACCAATAACAAACAATAGTGCCTTCCTTTGAGTAGGACAACTTTGCAAAACTTCCAAGGCAGACATTGCACAAGGATCTTGAGCTAAGTCTTCAATCACATTGTAGTTTTGAGCAGCTTGCGCATTAGGATTGTGGGTTGTTCTACGGAAAACACCTTTTGGAGGTCGAGGTACTATGTCAATGATTGGTTAAATTCAATCCTTAGAGAACCACTAGGACGAGATCTAGATGTTTCTACATCATTCGAAAGTGTATCATAAGAACGAGCCCTTGTTTGAATGTTTATTTCATGTTCACCTATCATGAAGATGTTAGCATTGGGGGGATTGCCCCCTTACGGGGGGGTTTTCCTGGTTCCCTCCTGGGGGAGGTACTGGCACTCCAACAACCATTTTTTTTTGTTGTGGGAAAGGTTGGGTTAGGATGGAGGGCTGTTGTTTCCCTCCTTGTTGTGCCAACATTCGATGAATGTCATCCATGTGAGGACAAAGGTGAGTAGGATGATCCCCTTGAAAAATATTGCAAGGTACTTTTTTTTTCTGGTTCATCTGATTTCCTCTAGTAGGATTATTCACATTAGGTGATTCTCCCATCCCATACTTAGCATTTGGATTTTTTCTTTTGTTTCTTATTTTTTCCTCTTGGGTCCGCAGTTTGAACTATAAGTACTTTAGAAGTTTGGGTTGGAGTTGCAAATTGCTGATGTGACTTGCCAATTGTGGGTTGTGAAGTCTAAACAGACATTTGTCCCATTTGCTGGGTAATATGAACAAGTTGGTTAACATATCCAATCACACCATCGACATGAGATCCTTTTAGGCCTAGCTGGATCAGACTCAGGTCTTATAGCATGAGGTATTAAATCATAAACTTGCTCAATTGGGAATATATCAAATCCATCTGTTGGGAACTATGAATGAATTTTTATTTAGTCATAGTTCCTAACATGCCTACATATTTGGAAAGAGTAGGTAATATTGATTTTATGAATCAATATGCTAAGAATTGATCTGATATTTCAACTTTTATAAGCCTTCAACGCCTCCTCCATTCATGGATATGATCCTATATGTGAGTGGAAGTGGACTACCTAAGTGAATTCAAAATTTATGCACCCATCTCATAGCGGATAGGTAATTGAAAATGTGTCTGAAATACCATAGCTATATATGAAAAATAAGTGAATGTATTGCAAGGAAACTCTATGTACCATTTTGCAGCAGTTCCTGTGAGGGTCTGCTGAAACAACCGTAACCTAATACTATCATCAAATAGGGAATTGGATGAACACCAAAAATGGAATGTCATTACGTGATTTGATGGATCGTCCCCTGGTCATCCGTCAAACTTGGGTATGTCTAAGATTATTTTAGTTGGTATGGTTGGCCATCCATTCAAATGCAGAACATGGTCATTAGTGAGCCGAGATAAATCTAGTAGATTCAATGTTTCTAGAAATGGTGATTTGACTAATGCCATAGAAAACGAATGATACATGGGTGAAGCTTAATGGATCCATTATTGTTGTCCTTGGGCTTGAAAAGCATTTCAAGGTGGATTAAGTCCTTGCAAAGGTTGCATCCAAAAATATTGATTACTTCCTGAATGTTGTCCATTCCATTATAGACGAGGATGCATGGATGGATTTCCCCCTTGCAGAGGTAGGCGCCAATAAGATTGGTTACTTGCCCAAACCTGACCATTCCATTGTGGGATAGAATTAATGGGTGGATTTCCCCCCTGTGGCGGTGGGCCCCAATAATATCGGTTACTTGTCAAAATCTAGCAACTTGTTGGCCTGATTTTATGTCTACGTCCAAGTAAGGAGATCAAGCCCACACATGTTGCTTACTACAGCTCTCGATATGTTTATAAACAACTAAATATAATTAAAATCTATTTAACAATTGTAAATAAACTAGAAAAATTATGCTAAGAAACTTGAATCAAATCTAACCTACTTTCCTATCTCAACTAAGAGCAAATTTTAATTAAATTAACTATGCTTTGACAAATATAATTAACACAGAAAAATGAATGATGCAAGCTCAATAGAAAAGTATCCAATTTACTATCATCAACCATCTTTCTGTTTAATAAGAGTGTATGATAACAGAAAAAAAAAAAATAAGATTTTTTTTTTTGTAACATAATAGCCAAAGGATAATTAATATTCAACACTTACGATCTGAATATAAAGTTGAACTAGTTATTAATTGAGCAATCAGAGTAAATGAAATGATATTGATATGGTTACGACACAACATAATGTATTTAGAATAATCTGAGAAAGCACAATATCGAAATATATATATTATGTATCAGAATAACTGTAAGACAAAGTGATTATGAGACACAAGCTGGACAAAATCCACGAAGGAAACTTCAATAGACTTGTAGCAGCCAAATAGAAAATCTTTACTTCAATATAGCATCTACTCAGTAATACTCTCATCCTCTCGACAATGTCTCCTATTCATTATGCAAAATGAATATTTTACAAAATAAAAGCAAAACTACAGAAAACAAAGTCTTTGTTCTTCTGCTGAGCAAATGAAAATGCATTTTGTTTATATAGGCGATCAACATCTGAACTGTAACCTGGAATACTTCCACAAATTATGCGAGATGTTCTTCTTTCAAATAGATCAGAGTTTCAATTGCATGTTTGGCTAAATTTTCATACGACACAAATGGTGGCGTTATCTCCTTTCCAAATTAGTTATTTCATATTCTAGATAGTTCTTCACTTATTCAAATTCCGTTTAATGATGTGTCTCAAAATTTTATTGTATATTTCAGAAAATGACAGCTTCATCTCCACGGCCTTTTAATCCACTTTCCAGGAAGCGACATCTATGATACAAAACCTGCCTATAAAAGATAAACCAATTATCTATGTGCGAAAAATTATTCATTGAGAGAAGATAAAGACGAATTAAAAATACAACGAATGGAAACAGGATTTATTTGAAAAAGAAGAAGAATCTGGACTGAGATTTTCCATGCTTCTTTATCGGCATAATTAAATTTATAATAACCGATTGATAAGAGGTTGTCATTCTTATAAATATAGCGGTTTACAAGAATCCCTTTCCGGTAATAACCTTTGCGTTGTTTAAGAAAATTGGATATAAAGATTGCACTTATTTCTCAAGATCCAATCCTGCATACTAGTGCAACTTAATGAATGCCAACGATTTTTCTTCAACAATTCTACAGTTTGTTGGGCATATGGTAATGAAGACTGCTTTCTCCATAAACACATACAATTTTGACCAAAACAAACTTTGAACAGATCATACAACAAGATGTAATTCGCTCCATTAATTTGTGGGATATGGTATTTGTTAAAGATTAATCATTATTAGTTAGCTAAACCTAACTGTTATGTGGTTACATGACAGTTATAGTGTATTTGTAATATATATGTACATCTTTGTGCATATTCTAGATAGCTTAACCACTCATTAATATATAGCCTTTTCTGCCCGGTTTGTCTACATGTCTTTGCCTATCTTTTTGATATATATTTTATAATATGTTGTGTAACAGTGGTATAAGAGTGCAGGAAGATTCATGAGGCCAAGAAAGTAGAAGTATAGAGCAACATGAAGAGCATGAAGATCCATGAGCTCAGAAGAATTGATAATTTATTTTTAAAAGTAGTGAATGTAAAGATCGCTGGCCTGCTGCCCTAGTTATCACAACAATGTTGGATTCGTGAGGAGTGAGAGGACTGTTTGCATCGCTTCCTGAACGAGAGTGCTATGAAGAACGGAGGTCAGCCTAGATGAGATGTGCGTCAAGATGGTTTCGTTGAAGAGATATGAATATCGATTGAAGATTGAAATGATATGAAATTAGTCATATTGGCGTTCTGTGTTGGGAATATAGTCAAAGGATGATGGAAAATACCATTACTGTACTAGTGGTGAACTTATTTTCTAAATTGGGAATATAGTCAAAGAATTTTTTTGAAAATTTGGAAGAATGCATCATCCATCATTGTCTGCGTTGTGAAGAAAAGGAAGAATGCATCTTGGCAAACTTCGGAAATGATTGCAACAACAGTCATCATTTGAGACTTTCATCACTAGAAACTGCGCTCGATATGTTTTCTTAAGCGTTCTATGATTGTATGGATCAATGGGACGGAGTGACAAACTGTGCCTGAAGGAGAAGCCCATATCGCTGAGCATGGAGATTGCAGAGAGAAACCCGCATATGAAAGAGTTGTTTAAGGAAGAGAATACGTTGCATTTGGGCATTTGAAGAAAAACGATTTTGTGTGAAAAAAGAAAAAACGATCCACTGTGATGTGAAATTGATTGTCGGCTTGTGAACAATTTAATTTATTTGAAGAAGGTTTTTGAATGATTATTTTATGGTGTGAAGACATCATTAAAAAAAAGAATTGATCATCATTTCAAGAAAATATCAATTCAAAATTTTGTAAATCGTGAAGAGAAAGGGGAAAGCTTCCAATCCGCTAGGAAGAGGAGCCTGCTATTGAGGAAGGAATGCAGCTCATCAGAAAGCCCATGGTAGAAGATAACAAAACCTATAGTAGAAGATAACAAAACCTGCGATAGAGCCAGCAATCATTTTTGCAGCATTATTCAGCACAAATTGAAGATATTGCAGCCAGATTGAAGATTGCAACTATTGCCAGAAAATCAAAACAAAGTTTCCAGCATCTAGATTTAAAAGAACAATTCAACACCTTTTTTTCTGAACTTGTGCATGTTCAGATTTTTATGACTTGCATTCTGTGTGTTTGCAAGCTTTCTGGTACTTACTATTGTGTTTGTAAGTATCATATACTGTTGAATTGAAGTATGATTGTAATTGGGTGCATTATTGGTTGAACCCAACACCCTTTTGAGTTTAAATTTTCTATTATTGAGTTGGATTATTATAATTGGGTGAAAGAAGACTGCAACAAAAGAAAAGTATACATTCTGAACCTATTTATGTTCAGAATTTTCAGAAGATTATGAATGAGGATCAAATACTCTAAACCTGTTTATGTTTAGAGATTTCAGCAGTCTAAAGTTAATTCAATTGATAACTTGTCACTGACAGGGGGGATATCAAGTCATGTTCCAAGTTTGTTTTAAAGCCTGTGAACATATCATAAAATAGGAAACAAGTAACGAGGCTTGTTCCTAAACATACAAATTGATTGACATGGTTACTGGTAATCCTAAAACCACCAGTTAAGCAGAAAAATGAGGGTTCTGCTTGTTGCTCATTGATTGAAAAGGTTAGTGGTAATCCTAAAACCACCTCACTGTTGTTGACATGGTTAGTGGTCATCCTAAAACCACCAATTAAGCAGAAAACATGAAGTTCTGCTTGTTTACATTTTCAGAGAACTTCTCCTCTTTTAGCTGACAGGGGGGAACACAATGATGATTGTTAGACTTCAAGTTTTGAAGTTTGATGGATTGCAGATTAACACAATGATGATTGTCAGACTTCAAGTTTCGAAGTTTGATGGATTGTAGATTGATTAATAGTTCAGTGTCGAAGCCCTATCAATCGAGAAGGAAGCCAGAACTTGAGCCAGAGCTAGAACTTGTGCCAGTAGCCAGAGCCTTGAGCCAGAGCCTCCTAGCCAAAGTCAGAGTAGTAGCCAGAGCCAGAGTCAGAGCCGTGTTGGTTTGTGGTCATCCTAAAACCACCCATTTAGCAGAAAATTGAGGTTCTGCTAGTTTTTATGTCACAGATATTTTCAGCTATTACTCTTTGAATTTGCTTGACACATTGTGGATTGTCAAGTAGAGGCAGTTTTTCAGGCGTTAACTAACATATGATTAAGGGGGGGATGTTAAATATTAATCATTATTAGTTAGCTAAACCTAACTGTTATGTGGTTACATGACAATTATGGTGTATTTGTAATATATATGTACATCTTTGTGCATATGCTAGATAGCTTAACCGCTCATTAATATATAGCCTTTTCTGCCCCGTTCGTCTTCATGTCTTTGCTTATCTTTTTCATATATATTTTATAATATGTTGTGTAATAGTATTGTTTTATGGCACTGTCTGGGTATTTAAAACTATGGTTTGTTATAATAATGGCTACTTCCATGGCGAATTTGATACTTACAATAATAGTTGGCATTGGTTTGTTGTCAATGTGGATCATGGTAATAAATTAGGGTTCCTTAGGCCAGGAGCGTGGCAGCAATCTCTATCTCGGTGGAATCTTCCTTCCCAGTAGTAATGTTTAAAAAACAACTTTATCAAAACAATTAAAAGTGATCCCAAAAATTTAAAAGGAAAATGATCTTAATGTATCTAAAAGATAGTCTTCTTTTATATGGGATAAATAGATTATTCTTATCAAATTTGATGTGGACTAACATTATGGTGAACATATGTTTCAACTGAAGAGTTTATATTCATTCGATATTCTTAATGACCAACTAATTCTCATGATAATATGCACAAATGATAAATGGAATGGTAAGTTGTGTTATTAATGAAAATTAAAATGGTAATTGTAGAGATAAATAATTATGTTCAACCTGGATAAGTCAAGATAATTCCATTCCTTCAAATTGAAGCATACAATCCATTCAGAGAAGGTCAAAGAAGAGTATATAACCATCATTAAGCCACCAAGAAGCCAGAAGACTAATGCGGTAAGGATAAAACAAATGGTCGAATCCAAATTTCGTGAAAGGTGGGAATTTTAACCAAATGTTAAAGGCTTGCAAAAGTCAACGGATCGTTCTAATTCAAAAATAAGAGCATGACCTCGTTATCTAATATTAACTTTTCAAGATGTAGGTGCATGATCGAATCAACAAAGATCAAATAAGAGCATACAAGTGTTCTTTAACCAATAGGAGGAAAAAATATTCAAACGATAGAAGAGTAACTTTTCGACAAAACTAATCAGTAAAAAGATGTGATAAAAAGAAATGATCATAAATTCGCAAAGTCATCATAGCATAACCAACAAGCAGAAATACCAACACTTTCATCAAAGAAATGTAACCAGAAATACTAACCAAAGCGCTCAAGGAAAAATACTCATAAGAGCAAATGACCACCTCATCGTTTGTCATGAAAACCAAGTCAAAAGAAAAGCAACCCAAGAGTAAATAACAATGGAATCACCCTCTCAAACCAAGCAAGCAAACCATGAGCTAAATATTTACAAAATTCACATGGGGACCTTTTTATTTTGTGTAAAATAAGGGGGGTTTGTTGGGGTGCCAACACAACTCCATTAATTATTTCCTTGGTTTAGATAAGCATTCCAAGGTTGATTTCCCCTGTGCGGAGGTGGTCCCCAAGGAGATTGATTACTTCCTAGAACCTACCCACTTCATGGTAGAATGGGGTTGATAGGTGGTTTTCCCCCTTGCATGCTATCTATTGGGGGTATAGGATTACCCCCAGGATTTGTGCTAGGAAAATTTGGAGGATAACTCCGTGAGGCATTTCCACCCATTGGTGGAGGATAACCCCAATTAGCATTAATGTTCCAAGATCCATTGCTTATGTTAGGAATATTACCTTTCCATGGTGAAGGGTTAACCTAGAATTAGAACCTGGACAAGTGTTTGGTATATCTAGAGGATTTTGGTTTACTCCTTTTTTGTTTTGGCCTTGATTAGCCAAGACATATGGAAAAACCATGTTTGGTAAGGCGCACCCCCAGTAGGGATCCCTGCAGATGAAGTGGATGTACTTCCGGGATTGGAAACCAAAAATGTACCAACTAGCATTGAAGTGCTGGTTGAACTTGTGCTGATGACAAGTATACTAACTATTGGGATTGATGTATATGCCAAAGTGGAAGTATTGCTACCTCCTACAACTATTTGAGGTTTGAATGATGTGGTTCCTTGTGCTCCTGATGAATCCATAAGATCAAGTGTTTAATTTTGCATGTTATTCCAATAACTAAAATGAGAATTGATATAATCCAATGACTCACTGATGTGAATCACAACTGGGCCTGAAATACTTTTCAAGGGTGGGTTACGTGAGTAGCTTTGTTGTTCTCTAGTGTTTCAATCTCAAATGGAGCAAGATCATCAACTATTTTTGTGTTTTCTTCGTTACGTAATGGTGAAGTTTCAATGTTTATTTAATGTTGTTCTTCTTTATCACTATTAATTGAATCTAGAAATTGTTCACTTTTCAAGTCACTAGGGTGTGTTTTTTGTATCCGTATCAGTGATTTAGCGAGGCCTTCAAATTCCGCTGACTCACCTCGCTGCCGCCATGACTGACGGATTGGGAGAGTATCCACTTTGGAGATGTTCATAAAAGGATTTGTTTAAAGTGGTATAATTATTAAGAAATATAATCAAACAATCCTGAAGGAAAAAAGACTCAACAAAAAGCAAAGTGTCCACATAGTAAAAATGTCATATGAAGTTTTAATATGCTATATTACTATGGGTGAAAAATCAATTACAGAAAAAATTCATTAAGCTCAACTGGTAAACTGGATAGGGTTTGCCGCTAGGGTTTGGCACTCTCTGCGTTTTGAGCTCGACGAGGATGAGCCCCTCTGGAGGAGGACCGCCACCTCCTCCCTCCCTGTCCGCTGATGAAGTCGCCTTTGCAAGGCTGATTAACGAAAACGGGAAGAAGGTTGGTCCTGCACCGCCGCCGAAATTTGTAAAAAAACTGGATGCCATCCCGGAGATCGAACTTCCACATGAGAAGCCCATTCACCTTGCCGTTTCGTTAGCAGACAGGGCCCTCATTGGGCAGTTTACGGGCCTGTGGCCATCTCCTCGCTCCACTGAAAATTGGATTCAGAACAATTGGCGACCGCTGATCTCTCAGGAAGTTAAAATCTATGCAATCGGACGAGGGTATTTCCTCTTTGATTTTGTATCTAAAGATGATAGGGACCTGATATTCAGAAACGGCCCTTATTTTATGGGACCTCAGGGATTATACTTGAATCGTTGGACCCCTGACTTTGACCCTGCTATGGATATCCCAAAAGCGGTCCCTATCTAGGTGTGCCTTCCCAACCTTCCCATGCATTGTTGGGGCGAAGAGTCTCTTCGATCCATTGGTAATGGCCTTGGCAAATATATTGATAAAGCTGATCCAAAGGGTCAATACTCCTTTGCTCGAATCTGTGTAGAAGTTGATCTAGAGGCGGGATTACCAGAAGCTGTCAAACTCACTATCAAAGGATGGCAGCATTATCAACAACTTGACTACGAACAACTACCCTTCAAGTGCAGGCATTGCCATGAATATGGGCATTTTCAAAGGAACTGCCCGAAACTCCAAAAAGCAGAAACTGAGAAGGCATTGGAAGAAGGTTGGCAGCAAACCAAGAAACAAAAATCAAATCCTAGAAGAAAGGGATCCAAAGGAACCCCGCCGGAAGGTCACCTGAAATCTTCTGAGGACCCGAAATCTTCGAAAGGCCAAAAAAGCACACAAAAATCTAGATCCGACAATAGCTTCGCTATCCTCAGTGAACAGGAACCAATGGAAACTTTAAATGAAGAAGGGGAAATTTCCCCTGCGACCTCCCCTACCAAGGCAAAAAGAATTGAATTCAGAACAATAGAAAATCAGTCTGCAGAACCAGAAGCTATCTTATCAAAGGAGGATCTGCATCAAGACCCAGCTATCGAAGGAGGCACAGAGGATGAGGGATCAGAGGAGGATGACCCAGACCCCATGATTCCGGCAAAAAAAGATCGTCGAGGAAGGAAATCGGATAAGGAAAAAAGGGAAGTCGCCACCTACCGAGATCGGCTAGCCGGAGTTCAATCTACCCTGGAAAAACACCTAACTCCAAGAAATACCAGACAACAAGGAAATGCCTCAAAAGGGGCAACCACTCTCTCTAAAGGTAAGTAATGCTGGTAGTCTCCTGGAACTGTAGGGGGTTAGGAAGCAAATCGAAAATTTTATCAATGAAAGATTTAATCAAAATCTCGAAACCCTACATCCTTCTGGTCCAGGAGACGAAAATGGAAGAGCAAGCCGTTCTTCAAACAGCCCCCTTGTTCTGGTGCCAAGCTAAATGTATAGCGGCTAGCTCTAGAGGAGCTTCTGGAGGCATTGCAACGCTCTGGGATCCCTCAAAAGTTGAAGTGGTAAGTCAATCATTCTCCCCTCATTAGATTTTCACAGAAATTCTCTTCAAAGAAGCAAATCTCCGTATAAGTCTTTTTAATGTCTATGCCCCCATAGCTGTTACTGAAAAGTAGCTGTGCTGGTCTACCCTGAACGATCATATGATTTCTACCCATCTGGAGAATTTCGTCATAGCAGGAGACCTAAATCTCACCCTCTCCCCTGAAGAAAAACGAGGGGGTAATATTGTCAGAGACCCGGCCAGAGAATGGGTGGATGATATCATCTCGGACTGGGACCTGGAAGATATAAAACCCGTAAAAGGGAGGTATACTTGGACTAATAAAAGGTTGGGCCCGGGTCACATTGCTGCAAGACTTGACAGGTTTCTTGTTCAACAGTCTCTTCATGTCCATGGGTATGACCCTACCTCTGCCATCCTCCCATTTAGTGCCTCAGATCATAAGCCGATCTCGCTCTCCCTCGCCAAAGATCAGAATTTGGGACCTATCCCCTTTAGGTTCAACCCAGCTTGGATCCAAACGGATGGCTTCTTGGACATAGTGGATGCAGCCTGGAAAACTAATGTTAGAGGATCTGCTTTCTATTTGTGGGAAGAAAAGCTCAGGAAGGTTAAAAAGGCTCTTAAAGATTGGGCGAAACTGATCAAATCTCCTAAGAAGCAAAGGATGGAAGCAGAAAAAGCACTGGAAGAACATCTACTCAGCAATGAAGGGAGACTTTCCCAAGCCACTTTGGATAAAGAAATCACTCTTCATAACAAGCTTCATGAAGCCTGTAGGTTCGAAGAAAATTATTGGAAGATCAAATCCAGGAATACTTGGCTTCAAGAGGGGGATAAAAACACTAAGTTTTTTCATAAACAAGCAGAGATCAGAAAACATTTTAAGAATGTCTCCCAAATTGATCATCTGGGGAAACAATTATCCGAGTTTGATGAAATTAAAAAAGCAGCTCATGACCACTTTCTGGAGATCTACACTGAAACTTCTCCTGGGATGGACTTTACTCATTCGGACCTGCTGGATAATATCCCTCATCTTGTTCCCGATCAATTGAACCTATCGCTCCTTCGACCTGTCTCCCTTGAAGAACTTAAAACTGCTGTGGATTGCATGAGCCCTGATAAGGCCCTAGGACCGGACGGCTTCACGGCCAGATTCCTCATTGCTTGCTGGCCCATAATCCAGTCTGACCTGTTTAGGATGGTCCAGAAATCCCAGACCTGTCTTAAACTCGGCGGAGGGACCAACTCCTCCTTCCTTGCCCTCATTCCCAAAGAAAAAGGAGCCACCTCTTATTCCCGATTTCGACCTATCTCCCTCTGCAATATTGGTTATAAGGTTATCACCAAAATTCTAGCAAACCGGTTGAAAGCTGTTCTTCCTCTCATTATCCCTGAAAATCAAGGAGGGTTCATTAAAGGCAGGCAAATCTCTGATAACATTATCCTAGTCCAAGAAGCCATCCATTCAAGTGTGGCGAGAAAAGAAAAAGGTATGGCTATTAAATTGGATTTAACTAACGCCTTTGATAGAGTTCGCCATGATTTCCTGTTTCAGGTTATGTCCAGATTTGGGTTCGCCCCAGGGCTGATCTCTTGGATCAAAGCCTGTATTTGCTTCCCTTGGATCGTCCCCCTGGTTAATGGGAGAGCAGCTGACTTCTTTCAAGCGTCGCGGGGACTTCGTCAGGGTTGCCCCCTCTCCCCCTTGCTTTATGCCATCCAAGCGGCCTCCCTAAGTTTTCTGCTGGAACACTTCCGTGCTCATGAAGATTTACTCGGGCTAAGGATTGTGAGGGGGGTTAAAGAAGTTAACCATACTCAATTTGCTGATGATACTCTCCTTCTGAGTGGAGCGAGCCCTTCCAATGCTAGAAAATTCAAAGAGGTTCTTGACAAATACTAGGGCATTTCAGGAAGCAAGATCAACTACTCCAAAAGCCAGATCTTTGGTTGGAACTGTACCCCTTTGGAGCTGCAAGCTATATCCCGTATCTTGGAAATTGAAGGGAAGTACCACTGGACGGAATTTAAATACCTTGGAGTGCCAATATTTAAGGATAAACCTAAAGTCTCCAGCTGGGATCCACTGATAGAAAAACTGAATTCGAAAATCAAGGCTTGGGGAGCCTCTTGGCTCAATCTTGCTGGGAAAGCAGTGCTTATCAAAGCAGTCCTTGCAAGCATGCCGGTCTTCCAATGTGCCCTGCTTTTGGCTCCTGTTTCTGTTCTTAAGAAAATTGAAGCCCTTCTCCGAAGATTTCTTTGGAAAGGAGGGATGCACAATGAAAACAGGCTCCACCTGGTCAAATGGGAGAAAGTCACTGCTCCTTATCATGAAGGAGGACTGCATCTTCGGGATCTTCGAACCCAAAATCTAGCATTGGGGGCCAAGCTTCTCTGGAGTCTGGTTTCAGGGAACCCCTCCTGGAGCAAACAAGTGTTATGGAAAAAATATTTCTCAGGGACTAGGCTTAGGTGCGTGGACAATGGACCAAAGGTGGCCAAAGGATCCCCCATATTCGTGCTCTGTTCCAAAGCTCTGCCCTTCTTCTCTGAAGGCCTAACGTGGACCCCCGAAAATGGGAAAAAAATCAGAATTTGGGAAGATTCCATATCTGGCAGCCCACCAATTGGTCACATGGACGGACTGGATGGTATTAGGAGGCATCTTTCAAACCTTGGGATTTCCAAGCTCTCGGACATATCAAAATGGCATCTGGAGGGACACCACTGTTGGATTGGATGGGACATTCCGGATTGCCCTTCACATCTGGAAAAAGAAAAGGATCTTCTCCTTCTTTGTCTGAATGGGAAATCACCGGTAGCCAAACATCTCAAAGATGTAAGAGGATGGGGTTCCAGATCCGGTTACTACTCTGTGGCGGAGGGTTATAGATGCATCAAAGCCATACCTAATGTACCTAGAAACCCCGCAGTTTGGAAATACATCTGGTCAACCAAATCTCTCCCCAAAATTGATCATTTTGTCTGGACCCTCGCTCATAATAGTGTCCTCACTGCGGAAGTCCTCCGGAGAAAAGGATGGGAAGGGTCGTCACGCTTCCCTCTTTGTTTAGAGGAGGAAGAGTCGTCCCCTCATCTTTTCATTTCCTGCCCGTATGCCTCCTTTGTTTGGAATTTAATGACCCTCCCTCGGCGCGTTCCCTTGAACTATGAAGGGATCATTCCCCTCCTCTGTAGCTGGGCAAATTCCTCCCCTGTTAGGACTCATGTGAAAGACCCTCTAGCCGTAGCTTGGTTGTTACTCCCTAAGTTTATCTGCTGGATGCTGTGGCTTGAACGTAATAACAGGATCTTCAGAGGAATCCGAGCCTCCCCTATTCAGGTTGTGACCAAAATAAAATCCCTGCTCGGGGATTTCATTCGATCTCGATCTTCTCTCTGCAATCACTCTCCTATGACTCATGAGGAAGCCAACTGGTTTCAGAGCTTGAACCCAGGTTCTTTTGCTAATCCCCCTCATAAGCCTCCTAGGATGCAAAGCTGGGATATCAGGAAGGATGGGAAGGATTATGACCTCTGGTGCAAAGAATTGGGGAAGAATCTCTTGTGCTTTGACGGAGCTTCAAAAGGGAACCCAGGGGAGGCAGGAGGGGGAGGGGTGCTGTTTGATCCCGCTGGAGACTTGGTTTTCACTTACTCCTGGAACTTGGGTATCGAATCCAACAATATAGCAGAAGCTTTGGCTCTTTGGCAAGGATTAAACCAAGCCCTTCTTCATGGCGCCCAGGTCCTCACCGTTGTTGGGGACTCAAGGATGATCATCCAATGCATCAATTCTAAGAACTTTCCCACTTCTAATCGTCTTCGCCAAGTTCTCAGAATAATTTCCCTACTCATCCCCCTCTTCTGGGATATCGAATTCTATCATGTCTTGAGAGAGCATAATGGTCATGCGGATAAAGCGGAAAATGAGGCTATATCCCTGGGTAAAGGGGCTCTTAAGATCAACGATGTACTTAGCTGGACCCCCATTCCCTAACTTTCCGCGGGTGGACATGCACTCAAGCGCAGGGGACACGTGGAGAACGGGTTATAAGCCTATTGTCACGACTTCCCGCTGTCGGATGGTCTTCAAATGAGGCATGGCATTCTCTGTTCTGGCTTTTAAAACCTTACATCTCGTACTCCCTCCCATCTCCAAAATGATGTCGTATGCGCTCATGCTGATGTGGGAGAGTACCAGCATCTGTACTTCCTGGCATGGGAACTTAACGGGAAAGATATCATATAAGCCGAGGAGCTCTTGCAATCATAGCAGGTCCCTTCACTGGGCTGATTCACTTGCGGTTAATCCTCTCGCTGCCATTAATTCTAGGACGGATGGTACCTGGTTTGGAAATGATGATGCTTACTCTCTGGTTCCGCATAAGGTTTCATTAATCAGCAAGATGAGCCGGTATGTAAAAGGCAGTACGGGTCTGGTAATCGATGATCCTCGTATTTTGATGATGGGCCCTGAAGCATGCCCCAGGCTTAAGGCATTTAAGCTCCCTATTTATCACATGGTAACCCAACGGGGTAATTTACGAAATCTCCATCGAGTTGCTTCTGAAAGCGTAATCTACTTCCTGCTTGAGCTTTCTTCTGGGTGGCGAAGGCCCTGGGTGCCTCGTTTTGAACCTTTGGCTGTTTATCCCTCTGATTCAGAGAAAGTGGTAGGAATGGCGGACTCAGGGGAATCGGCAACCTCCTCCCCGGACCCATTGCAGGAACTGGAAGCCGAAGTCCGTGTCTTGCGGCGAAGGGTACGTCGCCAAGGGAACTTCATGCAGCAGCTGGACCATCAGGGAGGGCGACGCTTGGACAGAATTGAGGACGAATTAGTGCTCATTCGCTCGGATTTCAAGGCAGCCTTCGAGGCTCTGGAAGAAAAAGTTATGGTTGCAGCAGAAAATCTGGATCTCAGGCTGCAACGGGCGGAGGCAGCTCTAGCAAACCTGCGGAAAGCCGAGATTGCAGGACATGACAAGAATCAAGCGGCCAACAAGCCAGCTCCTGGGGCTCGTCATCGTTGACAGCAGTCTAGTTTCTGTCTTCTTTTGCACTCTTTTACCGTTTCCAGTCTACAAAAGTCTTGATTTTGTTATTTACAGGCATTTGTAATTAAAGTTTGAACGTTCATGTGGTTTTCCCTGTTATGGAATGTAAACTCTCAAGTGACTATGTCACTGTTTTATTAATATAAAACCTACCCGTTTCTGTCAAAAAAAAAAAAAATGTTATATGATTCTGAGCAAGCAATCTAATTTCCCAAAGAACTGTAGCTCGGTGAAAATATGGATTAGAGGGCCTTCCAAAACTAGTAGTTACTAAGGGGAATCATGCCTCAAACAATTACTAAATAGAAAAGGTTTGATAAACATTTACAATAAACTTTAATCACCAAAGGCACAAGTATTGGTTCCTAACCAATCACCCTCCTAAGGAGTAAAAGTTTCAAAGTTTGTCTTAGGTACTGCAAGTGTCCCCCACTCGCAATATCCTGTGTGATATCCTAGGAAAATAAACTAAGGTTACCACTTCACAATCAATGGTCGAGCGGAATAGTTGTAAGTCTAGGACAACTCTCATAACTAGGTACTCTAGAAAGTGATAACACCCTGAGGACTTTTCACTTACATGGAATTCTGTGATGATCTCATATCCCACTAAACAAGCAAGAGGGGGGGTACCACCTTACTTATCTATATTGACCTCGTGCTTGACCCATTTTTTAGATGATATTTGCCGATATGCATTTTTTGCTACTATGGATTTATACTCTCAATAATCAATGCTAGTTTCAAAAAATTTGTAGGCCGAGAGTGTTAACTCTCTAATCCTAATCTAGGGCCCTATCCTAACCTTGTTGGTGATATGAAAATCAAATCTTGGTTAGTTTTAGACTAAGCGCCAATTTTAAGGGTACTTTGCATAGTTTCAGGAGTGAAAGTGAAACTAATGGTGTTTCTGATTCAAGATGTAGAATCAAATAATGCACAAATGCTCACTACTCTACCTTTCAATTCGATGAATGCTCTAAACTAGTGAGAGGTTCTTGTAAGTATTCCAAACTAGCAAGTTGCAAAATAGAATTAAAAGAAACTTTTTAAAAAAGCGATGTTTATTGTCACAAATTACTTGACTTCTTTGTTTCAATTTTGGTTTGCAAAATGCATTAAAATTCTTTTCAAATATTTGAATAGGTTTCCAAATCTAGTGAAGTTTGGTGATGAAAACATTTTGGTAGATTTTTTGAGGTTTAGGAATTGTTCTTCTGAATTATGGTTAATGATTGATGTCAAAAATCTATTTAAACCAAAGAAGTGTCTCAACTGAAATGAATCCAACTCTATTACATGGAGGATATATGTTTCTCATTTGCAGGGCCACCTGAAAGTGCAAGCAAAGAGGATACGCATAGCCCTTTGAAGAACTATGAAGTAAACATTTACAAGCAAGATCTACTTTCTTGTTCACAAGATTTCCCAAAATCCCAAGTGAAGAGGATACTCATAGCTCGAGAACTATACTAAAAAATCAAATCTACTCTATTACAAGGATCCACTTTCTCATTCATAAAATCACCTGAAGTCCCAAGTGAAGAGGATAATAGTGGCTCAGAAGAAACTTGCTTGAAAATTCAAATCCTAAACTATTACAATTGAGATCCACTTTCTCGTTCACAAGATCGCCTAAAATCCCAAGTGAAGAGGATAATAGTGATTCGAACACAATGTATCTCAAAAAATTGAATATTAAATCTAAAACTCTCTCTAATTGTAAATGAGGAAAATCAAATTTTGTAGATTCAAAACATAAATTTACTAATTAAAGTTGTTCCTTTGCTTTTGGAGCGAAAATGTTAAAAATTCATTCATTGTGCAATGTTCAAATTCTTGAATTTTAATGCAATTTTCTTTATGGAATGTTTTCAAATGATCTTCTAAAGTATCTTGGCTGTGATTTTTTGTTTTTTTTTAGGTTATTAAGCATGTGGAATTCAAAATTAAAAGGCCTAAAGGTTCTTGAAACAATTTTTCATGTTTTTCCAATCTTTACCATTTGCAAACTAGTGATTTAACCAAATTTTGAAGATCTATCAATTCAAATTTCGTGAATTAAATGTAAACTTATGGATCTAAGTGAGAAATATTCTCTAACAAATTTAGATCTAAGACCAATTATGAGAAATTTTTTAAAGAAATACCAAATTAAGCCATTCTTAAGGGTTTTGGAGTGAGAATCCAACTTCAAAATTTTCAAATTAAATCCTTCCAATTTTTTCCAAATCTACTATGAATTGATCCTAAAATGTGTCTAGTATCACTAATAGGTTTGTAAACTCCAAAATTATTCCTAAAGGTGGCCCTAAAATAGTGAATTCTAACAACTAGTTTTTTGTCATTTCTTACAATTTTTGAACAAAAATCTTCAAAATATTTAAATTTTTTCCAAATATTAGTCAATTAGGGTCTAATTAAGGTCTAATAGCTAATTTCTAGGATTCATAAGCCAATCAAAGCAAAAAAATATCAGAAGAATTGGTGAATTTGGGACCAATTTAGGCCCAAAATTTAAGATCCCGAGGGCACGTGCACTTGTGTGGTGGCTCACCTATGTTTTTGAGAGGAAAACGAACTTGTCATCACTGTGACCTATGTGTTACATGCACCTTTTCTAACTATGACCAACATGTAAGCAAGAAAATCAATATCCGGGATCAAATTCGTCGAAATTGATTTTTTTTTTAGTTTTTAAGGCTAAATACAGGTTCTAACCAAACTCAATATGATTTCTAAACATGTTTAGGAGGACTTATGATATATTAGAGTAAGTTTTAGGGATATATTTAATCTTAGAACACCAAATTTGAAAAAAAAAAAAAAAAAATGAAAACCCAAGTGGAGTCACCAATTTGTTGATGGATTTTAGTGTAGGAAGTTTCTAGTCTAATTATATATCTTACTAGGAATTTGTGAGATTCAATTGGCATAAATGAAGAAATTATCTATACTTTCCTAAGATCTCTAACCATTTTTTAATTTGATATAAACTTGGAGGGAAAAACTAAACCCAAAAATGTGAAGGAAAATTGAATTACTTCATATAACATCAAAGAAGAAATTATACTTACTTACACCTTGCTTGAGGTGAATCCATTCTCCTTTGTTTTGAGCCATCCTTATCCATCATTTCCTTCGATCATTCAAGAGCTTTGTGTTGAAGATGAGCTTTTGAACCTTTCAAATATTCTAGCATGCCTTTACTCCTACTTTATGTAATTTACTATTCCCTAAATGTCTTTCTTTTATAGCATTGGGATTTGTGCACTCAATGACTAAACATGAATGAGGGACTAAATATTTTGGTGAGTTTTGATTATTTTCATCCAAAAACCCACTTTTCCATTGTTTTTAGGCTTTTAACTTGATTTTCCAGAATGTTTCAAGATAATTAATACACTAGACATCTATTCTTTCCACTCCAGGAGTTGTAGGAACTAGGTTTGGTCCTTTTAAGTGGTCCTAGATTTGGCCTCTCTAGAGAAACCTTTCTCTTCACATACATATTCCTTTGCGTAAGTGGTGGTCAGATGAGAGATTAAGGCTATCAATTGTTCCATATTTATGGTCTTCATGTTGCGGGTGAATGGTAAAATGTGCTTCTACCTTCACTTTTTAAGGGTGTTAAATTGATTTTTAACCATACTCAAACTACAAAATAGACTTATAAGAAATTCAAAAAAGAGAACTAGTGATTAAATGTCACCACCATTCTATAAAGGCAAAAAATTATTCCATTAAAAATATAGATCCTTTGGAAATTAAAAAACCTTCCATAAACTCCTCATAGAAAAGTATGCCTTAGAAGTATCCACAGCCTTCTTGGACAAATGATCTACTTCTTGGTTGAAATACCTGTAGATAGGAGAAATAGAGAAACTTGAGAAATTCTTCAACATGATTAACACTCTTTGACACCAAGCTTCCAAATTTATGACCTAAAGGTTATATTGACCATTTAACCAATGAACAATCACATGGGAATCACCAAAAATATGAATAGAAGAGATACCATTAATCACTACAAAGTGTAATAACACCTAGAGAGAAACCAATTCAGCTTTGGTGTTAGATCCAAGGTCACTTCCCATCCAAATATTGAATCGGTGATCAACATTGATTTTGAGAAGCATGCCACATACAAAAGAGCTAGATCTAGAAGCACCATCAAAAGAACCAATAGTAGTACAAAAATAGTATGTTGGGACACTTGCCTTCCTAAACCTTTTTGTTTTCCAACTGTGTGATAATATTGGTACAAACACAAACATTTTCTTCTACATACCATCAGAGTAGGAGGAATATCATCAAACATAACTTTGTTTCTCATATTCCATAATGTCCAACATACAAATATAGGAAGCAGTTTATGAGAATTACCTCGCTAGACCCATGAGGTGAAACTGTCTTCAATGTTGTTAGTACTCCAATAGAGATCAATATGAATAAAGTCATTAATATCTTACAAGAAGTGTCTGTTGAATTGGCAAGAGACAAAAACATGGTCAATAGTTTCCACACCTTCCTTGCATAAAATACATTGACTTGGACCATGCCATCCCCTTCTAACCAAATTCTCCCAAGTGAGGATGCAATTTTCCAAAATTAGCCAAAAAAAAACACTTAAGAGTTTAGAGGAACATTCCACTTTCAAATCTTACGATACCACCATTTGGGCACCGTGTTAAAGAGAGAAAAAGCAATGGCTTCATATGCTAAATTAGTAGTTTCTTGTCTTGTAGCATTATTCCAACTCTCGGTACCAATATTTCCTCTGAATCATTAAGTCTTATGAATACCCTGTTGAAAGTCATGATATATGCAGTCCATTCAGATGCCCAACTACTATGAAGACCTAATTCTTCATCCTGAATCCATTAGGAAACTAATGGTCACATCCAACTTGGCCTCTTGATTTGGTCAAGAGTAACAAACCCAAATTCTACCAAGTATTCCAATAGAGAGTTAGATCACAAATAATTTTCATCACCACCTATAAAAGGATCAATCCCAATAAGTATGTTAGCCCCACTCCCAACTTTCCAAGTCAATCATCTATTAATCCGATGAAATTCCCAAATGAAGCCATTCCAAATGCATGAAACACAAACCACTGACTTCATAGGCTTTCAAATCCACTACAGAACATAGATACCTTTAATATATTTGACTTTTAAAACCATACTCCATAGAACGACATCAAATAGCCCATGCCAAAGACTTTTCAAACAAATAGCCCCATTGAATAACTTGAGATTTTTGATGTCCCATCCACCAAGGGCTTTTGGAAGGGCAAGCCTTTCCCACTTAACCAGATGGAATTTGTTGACTTTCCCAAATCTAGGCAACAAACAATGAAATGGGTTTTTCCTTATCAAATTTAAAATGGAATGAGGCACAACAACTAAGGAAAACCAGCGAACTAGGATTCCCACTAAAATAGATATGATCAAAGTGAGGCTTCCACCCATAGACAGAAACCTGAAAGTTTAGTTCCTGATCCTATTATCAATATTCTTTACTAGTCATAACCAACATTTTTTAAAATATTAATCATATGATCAACAAGCTTAAAGAGGAGGACCCCTAGCTTGCTATAGTTTTGAGGAGCTAGAAGGTTAGAAAGGCTAGTGTTGGAGCAAATACTTTGGAACTGAGATCTAATGTGGGTGTAAGCTTGAGGTATTCTAAGAGAAAGCGATTTTCATCTTCAACACTCAGACTTGCATAGATTGCAAATCCTTTCATTTCAAGATGTTTTAGGGGTTGTCCACCGCTAAGTGTCATTATGAAGATCATGAAAGTTCATTGTAATCTTTGCAATATTTTTTTTCTTTGAGCTAGTTAAGAAAGAAAGATAATTTCGATCCTAAAGATTAGTGTTAATGATCTCTTTATAATAAAATGATTTTATTTTAACCTCTAAATCTCCCTTGCACCACATTTTCTCTTTTCACATAGAAGGAATAATGCTTTTAATGTTATTGATATTTTGTAGAGTGACGGTTTCGAGAATCCCCCAACACTTTAACCAAGTTGTAGCATCTTTAAGTTGTCCCTGCTTCAGGCGAAGGTGATTTTAGTTGGAGTTAAGGTGGAGTTAAGAGCAATTTTAGGAAGCCGATGGTCCCCTATATTGTTTAACTTGTGCTTGTACATTAGATATCTAATCATATCCATGCTTTCAATGGGAGAGAGTCTTGCTTTTAAGAAGATAATAGGATAGGGCATAAATAATGACAATGTAAAAAATATTTTTCATTTTCATTTCGAATATATATATATATATAATGATTTGAATCTCTCTTCCTTTTAAAAAACATTTTGAGTTTTGGATTACGTATTATTATTTATAAAAGAAGGTAAGTTGTTTTATTAATATTTGTAATTATGATTTAATTGATTTTTATTTATAATTTAAGATTGAAATTGAAATTTGATTTTTTTATTATGAGAAATTGTAGTGATTGTATTTTTGAATTTGATATTTTGAAAAAAAAAATAGTATTTTAAAAATGATTCATATATTAATAATATTAAATATTGATGTCAAAACAATTCAACAAACACATATCTATTAATTAATATTACAATTAATACTATTTTTTTAAAATAAATATATTTAACTTATTTAATATTGCAATTAATATTTTTTTTTTTTAAATAAATATATTTAACTTATTTAGATTCACTTACTTTATAATATTCTTTTTAGAAATTTGCAACTTCATAGTTTTAAAATTTTTAAATAGTAATATTTAATTTGCAATTTCACAATTTTTAAGATTTTGAAATATTAACATTTGATATATATTGGTATGGATATAAAGCACTTTATATAATATATTTTACTTATTTATATAAAAATTAAAGGTATATTTTTATTTTTAAATTAATTTAGAACAATTTATTAGCTTGTTTTTAAATTAAAAGGAAGGGATTAAACTGCACACATTTCTTGTTTAGAATATTTTTTAAGATATTTATTTGGTTCCGCAATATTAGATTAATAGTTTGTGTAAAACAAACTATTAATATTGATGCATAGTAAAATTTATGATGGGTTAAAAAACTATTCACTTGTCATTTTCTTTTTATAGATCATACATTTTTTAATTGATTCTTATTTAACATATATTAAATAGTTTTTTGTTTAAAGTAGGTATGGAATAAGAGATACTACTGCAGAGGAATCCAAGGCACATCTTGTTACATAAAAATGAACAATTTTCCCATAGGGGGTTCACTCAGTGAACTTGTTACATAGCACCACCGTTCACGGGATATTAAATAATATCCTTGATTTCACTAAATATTGGAAAATGCCTCCTAAGATTGTATTGTTGAACCCCTCTCCCAATATACCTTTCTAAATAAGAAAACCCCTAGTTTTACCAGATATTCTAGGTATTCATTTTTATCAACCCATTTTTAATACCCCCTTTATATCATATTATCTTGTTGTAACAAACAGAATCCCTAATGCATCTTAGTATAAGAAAACAAGATGTTAAATAAAAGAATAGTATAATGCTAATACCGACTCCACTAGGATTGCAAGGGAAACTGATCAATTTGTAGTGTTGGATAGTGGAATACCCAACAATATAGTAATGGGGAAGGCAAAATGCGTAAAAGGAAACCCACTCAAGAGCCCAATGTAACAAAGAATATAAAAGACTGATAGTCCAATAGTCAGTGCAATGCTTAGAAAATATGAGAATTGCAGATGTTTCATACCACATCCTACCAATGTACTAATTTTATATCATGTAAATACAAGTATATCCATAGAGAGCTCATGTTTTCTATAAGCTTAATAAATTAAACTTCAAAAAAATTTAAAATTGAAACCCTTTCGTGGATGGGATTCCCTACCTTCCTATCAAAACAAACATAATTGATGTTTGAACCCAAATAAACATAGAAAAAATCCTCTTACTTTCCAATAACACCATGTTATCATGTGCATGGCTTGGATTTGGATCATTCACATGATGCAATGAATTGCCTCCACTTCCTCTACATGTATTCTTGCAGTCAATGGAATTAACAACAATTAGTTACCTTTTCTTGGGTTATATCTAGGTTTTTTTTTATCTTTACAGGAGATGGACAAAGCTCCATTGTTAAGTTTCAAGCATGCAATAGTTATAAATCTACATAGATTGTGAAACATATATGATACCATTTCATGGTAACGATAACACATGGTATGTAAATAAGGATTAAGATTTTCACCTATGTTCATGTTAGTTCCAATACAATATTAAGACAGATTCCTTGCATATAAGAATTGAAATTACAAATATGAATGTGACAAATATAACTCAATCTAACAACCATTCCTAACTGGCAATGTGAAAATGTTAAAGAATAATACAAAAAGGTGAAAGAAATAATTAATCAAGAAAGATTGATCTAACTTTTCTTTGTTCAGGTCAGCCAAGAAAGATTGATCTCAGTTTTATTGAATTTCATGGAGTAAGGTTTGATTGAATCTTAATACCCACCTAAACCCCAACCTAAAAAATGAAGAGGTAGATCTTTTACTAGAATTCCTACAAAAAATACAATACAATTGTTCAACTCCAAAACTCCCAGTTGGCTACATCTCTTAACTTTGGAGTCGACGAGGAACCAAATGCATATTCAACCATATTGAACAGTGTCATAGCCCACAGTGTGACTTCTATCTAGAAAATAAGCACACTTTGGAAATTAGCCTCTTATAGAACAACAAAAAGTATGATGTTACAAGATTGCCTCAGTTTTAACACTAGCAAAATCAACCTCAATTATAGAGAAAGTGTGAAATCTTGCATACATATTCATAACAAGTAGCAACACTTACCTTTTGGAGATCATGTCAATAACATTCTACATAAAAGAACAAAATACTATCACCCTAGTTATCTAAATGCCACAAAATTCTAATATTGTAGTGCCTGGTATTCCAAGAATCATACCTCGTATCTAAATAACCTCTCTAAGCAACAAAAAGAGTAACCCCTTAAAACTAAAACACAGCTCACGGAGTTAACAATAATAGTTGCAATATTATCATAATTTCAAAAATCCAAATACAATTGTAGAATTTGCTCTGAGATTTTTACAAAAATATTCAAGTCTCTACTCGAAGAAGAAGAAAGGATGAAAAAAATATAGAGCCAAATGTCCATATCTTATTACAATATAGTAGCTTGTATTTAAACAGGCTTTATCATGAGTTAGGAGAGTTTGGTTAATACTTCTAAATCGACATTTGAGGAAATAATTGTGCAATTCCTTCCTCGAATGGATTCTTGGATGATCTTCAGTCTGATTTTCTGTTGTTGCTCAATTTGTGCATTGTTTCAAGTCCTAAGATCCATAACATTGAAAATGCAACTTCAGAATTGCTAGTGATTCAACTTTGCTCATATTTGTTAATTGCTTCCTTCATTTAGATATGTCAATCCCTACAAGTTGTTTTGACCACAACAACATTTGGAAGACTATCCAATGTGATTGTTTTGTGAATTTCTACATAGGATTTGTTTGGGTTTAAAGGATTTCTCAATCCTAGACCTACATAATTGAAGGTTGTAACCCCCTCTAGCTATTTTAGTGAGGGTGATTCATTGATCAAGTTTCTTCAAGGGGTTTTGTCGGCTCAGAGTTATTGTGTCCTTTTTACCAAGTGGTGTCCTTTTTATGAGGCATGTGCACAATATGTGTAGAATTGATCTTGAAATTACCAAAAGAATTATGTGTGAAAAAAACAGACAATAAAGCTCTAGACTCACAAACAAAAGTTTATTCCTTTGATCGACATCTCTCATATTTAAATATCAATTGATATGGACTCAGATCACAAGTAAATGCTCTGTGTAATTACTTGCACTTTGTTTTAGTCAACTAAGCTCTAAGATGAGAAAGGGGTACTCCTAAATGTGAGTTAAAAGGAAGATTGAAAAATAAACTATTACATTCAATGCAGTATGGAAATGTGCCAATAAGGAAAACAAAAAAAAGAATTACAAATATAGTTTAAACTCTGAATATACTTATGTGGTAATTTTCGATCTAGCACAACAAATGAAAGATAATTCAATTAGATGATTTTCTTTAACGTAAATACCTGAAACACGTAACCACCATACTCAAAGTAACACTATCTATAAATTGTTTAAAAGGAAAATTCTTAACCTATAGGAAATTATGACACCAAACATGAATATACAAAAGATGAATACAATTAAGAAACATAAATTCTAGAGTAACTATTAAAAAATACAACACATACTGGGGGATCCTGAGATATGTTGTTTAGATAAACTCAAACTATGTAAATAATTTAACACATTGATTAAACACATAATTTCATTGTGTTAAGCATCAATGCCAATCAATAGTTACAATATGTCTTGGATGATAATATCATTCTCATTAATTTCGATATATCACCTGCCTCTAGTTTTTATATATTCATGAATAAATTCGAGTGCTTCCACATATACTCTGTTTTTTTCAAACTAATCACAGAAAATGTAGCTTAGATTTCCTTTTTGGCATATAGAATAATATTTCCATGATCATATGAGTTAGATCCTCAATCTATTGTTTGGTTGAGCACGATTCCTTGCTCCTGGGCATAGACTGGCACTCATACTGCTAATGAGCAAAAAGATTCAACAAGTAGATGTTATATATTAGAATTATAGATGGGATTTACAAGTAATTTATGGATTAAAAATTATAGGGATCTTGTTGTAGATTTTTATAATAGGATTGAAGATATGTTGTTGTAAATTTAATCACCTCTTATACGTGTATATAGAAACAAAGTTCAGATAATCCTATTTCATATGGGGTTCCTCTCCATTCACCCACCCCTGGAAATTCAGGGTAGCACCGAACAATGCAGATAGATAATAGCATCAAGGAGTATCTTGGATCCCTTTTGAAAACTAATTTACAACAACATTCTTCAATAGTAACCCCTTGTTCAAGCAGGATACAAGAAACAAGTAAGAAACAACTTGAGATGAATTCAAAATTTGTAGAGTCCCCAACTCCAACCAAAGGGAATATTCCTTTATAATGTAACAAGATTTTAGAAATCCACAAATAAGTAAATGGCTAATGCTTCAATTTTTTATATAATTAACCCACAAAATTATTTTTGGAAAGGTACAGTTAAAAATCCCTATATAATAAAATATGCATAAATCGATGTAACAGTATAATTCATTATGAGGATTGTGTTGTTCTACGCTGCCATCATTTCTTCTCAACAATGTACATGGACCCAAGTGAGTTAAAAGTATGGCATATGTTGCTTCTATTATGCAAACTATGATATAACATATGGCATATATCATCTAAACCAACACTGACAACAAGAAAATTGATCTTTTAGGACCACAAGTTAGCACCATTTAGATTTTGTGGTGTTAAAGTGGTCGTATTAGCACCAATTACAATTTCGCAGTGTTAAGGTGGTGGTATTAGCACCACTTATATTTTGTGGTGTTAATGTTTGTTCATATTATTGTAAATT
Organism: Larix kaempferi; assembly: GCA_027924585.1. Classification (NCBI taxonomy): domain Eukaryota; kingdom Viridiplantae; phylum Streptophyta; class Pinopsida; order Pinales; family Pinaceae; genus Larix; species Larix kaempferi. The sequence goes on from BSBM01000255.1 coordinate 7,065,872, forward strand.
GAGTATTTTCGTATGTATGTTCATAGAAATACCATGTTGGCAATTACCATAAAGTGGTGTAAGCTATTATTTGTCACATGGACATGTACAAGTAGGATTTAATTATGAGGATTTGCACCATAAATATAACAAATTCACAAATAATTATCGTGTAAATCATTTCATTATATTATTTACTTTAATACTACTTAAACAAATAAATTCACAAAATTTATTTATGAGGCTTTGCACCACAAGAACAAGTTCACAAAGCATGACCTCACATGGGTATCCATGGAAGTATGTATCTAATTATTTGGGACTTAGGGCATTTTACATGGACATGGGAGGATACCTTAATCTATAGCCATACAAGAATATTGTATCTCTCTACGGCTAAGAAGGATTCCTCTACCAACGACACATGGCCTTCTCAAGGTATCATTGGCCTATGATTGAAGATGTTGGTGCTAGTAGGTTGTTTTAAACAATATTTACGTGCCTCGTGGACTTGGGAATGGTGTTTTAAGGAGGAATACCATGCCTTTGTCTCTAAAACAATTGTTGAGTCATTTAGAGCCATGAAAAATGCCTTGAATAGCCATGCATGACTTTGTAGGGGTATCCATGGCACTATGTGTCTAGGTCTTGGAACCTTGTGGCCTTCGACATGTTTAGTGGAGGAGACCTGAACCTAGGTCCCTAAGGAAGCTTGTACCCATCCATGGCTAAGAAAATTGCCTCCACTAACCACACATGACCTCCTAAGGGTATCATCGGCATATGATTGAGGATCTTAGTGCAATTAGGTCATTTTGAGCAATACATGTATGTGTCTCAGGACCTTGGGAATGGCATTTTATGGAAGAAGACCATGCCTTTGGACTTAAAGAAACCATTTAGCCATTGAAATACATTAAAAATTCCAAAAATCAATAGATATTACTTCATAGGGTATCCACGGTGGTATGTATCCCACTCTTGGGGAGTTGTGCCATTGGACATGGTCAAGGGAGGAGATATGAAACTCGTGCCCTAAAATAATATTATATCCATCACCAACCACATATGTCCTCTTGAGGTATCACGGGCTTATGATTGAGTATGTTGATTCCATTAGGTGGTTTTAGTAGTATCTGCATGTCTTAGGGCCTTGGGTATAATGTTCTAGGGAAGAAGACCTTGTATTTGGCCCTAAATAAAGTGTTGAGGCATCCAGAGCCATGAACAATGCCTCAAGAAACCATGTATGGCTTTATAGGGGTATACTTGGACTATGTATCTAGGTTTATGGCCTTAGGTCCTTGCAGATGTTAAGTGCAAGACACCTTAACCTTAGGCCATAAATGAATATTCTAACCATCCAAGGCTAACGAGGTTGCCTCCACCAACTACACATGGCTTACGAAGTGTATCATTCAGCTATGATTGAGGATGTCAATGAAATTAGGTGGGTTTAGGTAGTATGTATGTGTCTGAAGGCCTTGAGAATGTCATGTCCCCTCAACAGTGAACATTGGATCAAGATCCTAACTCAACTAATCGCTTGGGTTGAGGAGACAACTTCAGTATCATGGGGTTAAATTTTGTATTCCAGGCAATTAATTAATTAGGAGTGTGCATTTAATTTTATCCAAAGTTTGTTATCCACTTGGAATAATTATTTATGATGCATTTAATATTTTTGTGTTGAATAAATGAAGATAATTCTCCACTAGGACGCATTAGTGGATAAGGTTGGTTGATGAGAGACTTGGAGAAGAAGTCAAAGAGAAAGCACATAAGTCTAGAAAATCAGGAAAAATGATTCAAGAAAGATGGAGCAAATCAGAAAAGCAACAAAAGTCAGGAAAAGCAACATAAAGTAGAAAGCAGGATAAATCATAAAAGCAAGAAAGTTCAGAAAAAAAGGAAAAGCCGGAAAAAGTAGAAAAAGCTAAAGCAAAAAGTGGAAAAGCAATCAAAAAAGGAAAAAGGAGGAAAGCAAAGCAAAAAGGAAAAGGTAGGAATGCTAGCTTTCCTTATCCACTCAAGGAGGGCGCATTAGCCAAGGAGAATTGCTCCTCAATTCACCCACTCACTATAAATGAACCAGTGCGCACCACATTCACATCTTTTGTCAGTTTGAGAATTGGTATGAGAGCAATTTTGCCTCAGAGACTTGGGAGATGTGCCCCTGGTCAAGTTTGAGAGATGTGCCATATGTTTCTATGAGAGGATGATGGTTTTCAACCATTTTCATTGAGTTTATTTGCAGTTCCTGTAGCTGAACCAAGGTTGGGTCGAATTTCAGAAATCTCCAACAAGTCTGTGGTTCGAATCTCAGAGCTTTTCAGTGATTTCTAGTGTTGTATTGTTAAGTAAGAGTGGAGAGAAGTTTTTGTAATGACTTAAGGAGTCTCTTGGCTCATTTATGATGTATTTACAATCAACATTAATCTCGGATATCAGTCATGTTATTTAATATTACATAATTCAGAAATATTCAGAGTTTTCTCCACCCCTTCTAGATTTGCCTAGATTTTGACTAGTTTCCAGAATGTATTTAATAAATGAATTGTTCCTGGAGTTGTTTAAGATGTGTTGGCTGGATTTTCTATCCTGAGGCCAACAAGGAGAAATATCCCACACAAAATGCTTAAAACAACCCTTGGTGTATTTGAAGTAGGTATCTCTCACGAGATCAAGGGCCACGTTGCCTTTATGCAGATTTTCTCTCAATAAGAGAGTCTCACAATTTAATGATATGAGTTATAAAAAGTGCAATTGAAATCTCAAAGATGTAATATAACTAATATGAAATGAATAACTAATCTATGATGCAAATTTCAATAGCTGAAAACAAACAATTTTAACAGCTGCTAAAACTGTAGCTTTCAATTATGAAACAAATATGTAAAATAATTTTAAATGTTAATTCTATCTATCATATCTACCCCATACTCCACATGAGCAAATTAAAAGAAATTGTTGATGTATAAAAAAATAATGGTATTACTAGTTTAGTGAAACAAAGACATAAACATAGTAATATGTTGAAGCAACAATATTTTCTAATATATCTGCAAATATTGATGTATTGTTTATACATCAGATTTGATAATAAATACAAATGATTAAATATGAAAACTTGACCAAGAAAATGGATATAGAAATCAAATTTAATGAACACTAAACACATAAAGAAACATCTTACATAATGCGACTGAATGTTTGAAACAATTGCACCAATCCTCTATGGTTTTCAATTTCATTCTCCATGAAAGCTACAAAGTTTCATTGATTCCCGAAAGACGATTATTGGTAGAAGCATCTCCACATATCAGTGTTCAGAATGAAGGAATTACAAAGAGATAACACAATATCAGAGAGAAATTTTCTGACATCCGGGCGAACTTCCTTCTGTCATAAACGAATTACAAGCAGAATACATGAGTGAAAGAACAAAAGTTCTTCAAATCTTTGGAGACCTCTCTCCTCTTCCCATCAGACCTCTGAGGTCGAATTTATACCTGTAAAAGACTGTGGGAATGATAGATTCCAATCCCCTAAAACTGTGGTTCGTTCAACAAAATACCAAACCGGCCGCAACTAAATTCTGGAAAATTCACCTATGTTATCCAAAACGGCCTACATGTAGTGGGCTCTCGATGGTTTTATCAGATGCTTCACGGTTTGCTCACAAATGGACCCCGAAATTCGCCTCCTGGAGGGATGACGGACAGAAATTATCCAGACAGTTTTCCCAACCCGATTTTCAATCCACTTTCCAGGAAGCCACGTCTATTAGCTGGTACCTGCACCCAAAAATAAAATCACAGATTAATGATTCATATAATAAAGAAGTGTGATATATGTATTAGAATAAAAATAAACAAAATGAGAGAGAACGGTAGAAGATAAAAGGATATCCCTTTCTTCTGAGCTGATCTTTTATCAATTCAGTGTATCATCACGCTGTCGACAAAAGCTATGAACTAACAGAATGAATGCAACATCACGGTACTTATTCCAATCAAAATTTGACATCATGGAAGCAATATGGCTGCTAATTTAATTCTAATAATTGGCCAGCTGATGAAGGTAGTGATTCTGGTGTCTTTCTTTTCGTGGGTGATTGAACTGAAGAATGCACTAGTCCCATTAAAATGCCACGTACCTTCATATTAAAACAGATCAGAGAATAATGTTGAGGTTTTGACGATCAACGAGATAGCATCGAATCCAAAGATAATTAAGTTTGAAGGCATCTTCCGCATGTGGATACCCAGGATTATCCTTGAAAATCTAAAGCTCAACAATCTTATGCAATGGGAAATAGAACAAACTGATAGGATATCGCCTTAAAATCTGTAAATTCGCTTTCTCTGTAATAAATTGACAACGAATTTTTCTAAGATTTAGTGATTTCTCTTTTGTGTAATCCTACGAGGTTATTAATAATAACTGATGATCTATAGTCGTGTCCTCTTTTGTTGCCGATACTCTCAATGATTTGGTGCAATTTCATTTATTCTGGTGTCTCGATGTTGGCACGTGTAGATAACATGGTGGCATATTTTGTATTTCAAAGGAACAATCCCAGTGAACTAGCTCGCTATCCTTTCTCTCACAACTCATAGTTTGAAGTCTTTCTTTGTAAAATGTTTACAATACTGCTTTAAGATTCGAAGAAAAACTTGTGAAACGAATATCTGATTTAGTTACCATTTTACCGTTAATTGACAGCTTTAAAGATGGCGTTTAATCTTAACAAGTGGCACAACCATTCATTAATAGACCGGCGTTTAAATTTGGTTCAATTTTCGAATATTTCAACAAACTTACTACCTTGGTGATCTATCTCTAATTTTGTCAAGAAATATTTAGAGAGATCACCATATTCAAGATCATATTTTGAGCTATAGCATATTAAGGTCACGTGGCCATAAAACTTCTTTTTCAAAGTTACAATTAGAATGCTTAGTGGATAAAGACATGGTTTGGTAGCCTCCTGTAAAAAAAATGATTTAAGTGCAAACTTGACTCCTTTCTGAATTTGCTGGAATAACAATATAGCAATCTGACAAAACGTAAGAAACATAAAAGAGAGACTCATGTTTCCTATTTGCAATAATATCATGCTTTCCATTTGATGAGAATGATAAAGTCAAAATAAATAAAACTTAAATGATTAATATGACGTCATGTCAAAAGAATCAAGTTCTGAATGCACACGTCTAATTTCATAGATTTTGAAATGATAACCAAAATATGACTCAAGAAAGTAGTAAGATTTTGTGATTGATTAGAATGATTTTCAGCAAGTTTATAATAATAAGGATCAAGTGTAAGTTCACCATAAATTGGTTTTATTAAAGTATTAAAACCAGTAAAAAGCTCTAGCATTAATGAATTGTATGAAAAACCCCAAGCAAGAAGGATCTGAGACCCTCATGCAAAGAGAATTCGACCCTGAGGGCAGGGATTACTCAGGAAAACGCTTGGATATGTGTAACACCAACAGATAAATCTGAAGAAAGCGAGTTTGGCTCCAAGAAAGTTTGAACTGCTCCAAGAACCCAAGCAGGAAGGATCTGAGACCTTCATGCAGAGAGCACTCGACCCTGAGGGAAGGGGTTTTCAAGAAAATGCATGGAACTGTGTAAAGAACTTTTGATCAGGGAAAGGTGAGCGATGGTGGATTGAGCGAGCTCCAAGAACTTCAAAACCAAAAGAGGATCAGCAGGCTCTGAAAGGGAGAGACAGGGTTTGCTCTACCCACATAGTCAGGCTCTCCACGAATTTGAAGGCCATCCTAGGGATTCTGATCCAAGCAGAGATGGTGGATGGAGGGGGGCCCGAGGCCCTCCCTCCCTTACCTGAAATTGTTGCTTTCCAGAAGCTAGTGGCAACCTGTGGAAAATGAAATCTGAGTGAGCAACAGCAGAAATTCGTTAAAAGAATGGCTAGCATACCTACTGTCGACCTACCAGCAGAAGAACTGTGCAGATCAGCTCTGAATCTGGTAGAAAGAGGGCTCATAGGGTAGTTCACTGGCCTCTGGCCATCACCTAAAGCAGTGGATAACTGGGTGCAAAGAAACTGGAGAACATTGACCCAAGACGGCATCAGCAGTCACCTCGTGGGTAAGGGTTTCTTCATTTTTGTTTTTGCTAGTGTAGAAGACAGAAACTTAATATTCAGGAATGGACGTTATTTTATCGATGCCCAGGGTCTATACTTGAATAAATGGACACCGGATTTTGATCCGACGCAAGACATGCCCATGGCTGTCCTAGTCTGGGTCCGCTTGTTTCATCTACCCCTACACTGCTGGAATCCAAAATCACTGGAAGCTATAGGGAATAAGCTGGGAAATTACATTGACAGGGCAGAGAGGAAGGATCAGTACACTTGTGCAAGAATCTGTGTGGAGGTGGATTTGGAAATAGGGCTGCCTGAAGCAATAAAACTCATAGTGGCGGACTGGACGTACATTCAAGAGTTAGATTACAAGCAGTTACCATTCAAATGTCGTTTCTGCCATGGCTATGGACATTTTTCTAGGCACTGCAAAAAGAAGGGAGATGAGGAAACAGACAATGCTAAAGGTAATCAATGGACCCTAGCTCAGAAGCCAATTGCAGCAAAATCAGTCAGCAGACCAAAAGGTAAATAAAAGACCAAAGGAAATGAAGGCCCTTCCTTTAACCAGCCACAAGGTGCAGGGAATTCAGGAACTTCTAGAATGGATGCATCCATTAACCCGTTCGAAACACTTAGCATTCCAGAAGACTCTTCAATTTCAATTGAAAAAGAGGCTGAACAGCAGCCCATCTCTACCGCTGAAAACAAATCCCCTGAAGACAATGTATCTATACAGGATGAAACCCCTATTGGAGTCACAATCCCTCTCTCATATGCTGAAATGATAAGAAAGAAATCCCCAGAGGACACAAGCTCATCGGAAGATGAGACTTTTGAGTGCCCGTCGAAAAGAGTAGGGAGAAAATCTCACCGGGAGACAAGGGGAGAAGAAGCGGAAAGGAAAAAAATGAAAAGGTAGTCAATCAACAATTGAGATGTCTATTGGCAGAAATACCAGAAACAGACCTCCTAAGGGAGGAGCTGCACCCCCATCAGCCAACAAGTAATGCATTTAGTCTCTTGGAATTGCTGAGGACTGGGGAATCCATTAAAAGCAGAAACAATTAAGAATCTGGTGAAATCTGAGTTTCCTGAAATCCTCCTGCTCCAAGAGACTAAAATTGAAGGGGAATCTCTCCTTCTTCTCAGTAAATTGAAATGGAAAAAGAATGCCGGGGAGAGCAATCAATGCTAGGGGCTCTTCTGGAGGGCTGGCTACATTGTGGGATGAGGAAAAATTCCATCTCGAAATCAACTATGAGACACATCACTAGATTTACACCAAACTACGGAACAATGAGAATAAGATGACTTTTGATCTTGTCAACTTATATGTCCCTGTCCAGTATTCTGAAAAAAGAGAATGTTGGAAATCCCTAGTTGAATTCCTTGAGGCAAGATCACCAAAGAATATCATTCTTGCAGGTGATTTCAATCTAGTGTTTGAACCTAAGGAGAAACGAGGTGGCAATTCTAATCGAGATCAGATTCTTCCTTTGGTTGAGGACATTTCATAGCAATGGGACTTAATAGATATTAAACCCAAAAAAGGACTATTTACCTGGACCAATAATCGAGTTGGGGATAACCACATTTCTGCCCGGCTGGATAGATTCTTAATCCAGAGCTCATTTATGCTTGGAAAACACATAATTTCCACTAAAATTCAGCGAAAACTCACTTTAGATCATAAGCCTATTATGTTGCAGTTTGAGGAGGAAAAAATTTTGGGACCAATCCCCTTCTGGTTTAATCGCATATGGGTTGAAAAAGAGGGATTTGAAGAAACTGTCCAAAATGCCTGGAGAATTCATGTTACAGGGTCGACTAGTTTGTTTGTGAGCAGAAAATGAAGGCTACTAAGGTGGCTTTAAAAGCATGGATAAAAAAGCCCATGGTTTCTCCAACGAGCTGCAGAAAACAGTCAACAAATCAGTTGGCAGATTTGCAAATGGGATTGGAAACCAAAGAAATCACTCATTCTGACATACAAATGGAACAAGCTGCCCAATGTCTAACTCTTCAATCTTTTAGGCAAGAGGAAGAATTTTGGCGTCTCAAGTCGAGAAGCCTCTGGTTGAAATCGGGAGATTGAAACATACCTTATTTTCATAAACAATTCAAAGCCAAACTCACCCGTAATCACGTGGATGAGATTACTACTACTGATGGAATCATTCATAAAAAATTAGAACATCTAAAAGTGGTAGCTACAGCACATTTTCAGGACCTTTTTACTGAAAAAGGAATGGAGACGGAAGAGGAATTCAATGCCTTCATTACTCATATTCCGAAATTGGTAGACCAGAATGAGAACGCGGGTCTCTCTAAGCCCATCACTGAAACTGAAATCAGCAATGTAATTTGGGAAATGGAGCCGAACAAAGCCCCGGGTCCTGATGGCTTTTCCATACATTTTTATAGAATTTGCTGGGAATTAATCAAGGTTGATTTAATCCGCATAATCAGGGGATTCTTTCAAAAAGCTAAGGTCGGAGGCAGCATAAATTCTACTATTTCGTCCCTAATTCCTAAAGAACAAACCCTGGCACCTTCGACAGGTTTAGGCCTATATCGTTATGCAATGCATCATACAAAATTCTGTCAAAGCTTATTGCCAATAGAATCAAGCCACTGCTGGGCAACCTCATCTCTTCCAATCAGGGAGGGTTCATGAAAGGCAGGAGTATACTGGACAATGTGACCATAGTGCAGGAAACCATCCGCTCCAGCCTCCAATGCAAAGAACAAGGCATGATTATTAAGTTAGACATGGCGAATGCCTTCGATCGGGTAAGACACGCCTTCTTGTTTCAGGTTCTTTTATCTTTTGGTTTTAGTCCCGATTCTGTAAAGCTGGTCAAAGCTTGTATAGATAGACCATGGATAGCACCTTTAGTGAATGGAAGACCTGCCAATTACTCTAAAGGCACCCGGGGTATTCGACACGGCTACCCTCTGTCTCCCTTCTTATACATTTTGATGGTGGACTCCCTCAGCAGAAAGCTGAATGCAAAGAAGGTTGTAGGAACTCTTCCAGGCTTAAGATTGACACCAGATCTTGATCCCGTCAATCATTCCTTATTCGCAGATGATTCTCTCCTACTGGGAGGAGCCTCTGTCCAAATAGCTAGAGTCTTCAACGCTGTTACACAAAGTTTTTGCAGAGTCTCCGTCGCCCTTCTCAATAAGAGGAAATGTGTTGTGTATGGCTGGAATGTGAACCTAGCTATCATACAGTGTAGTGCTCAGTATCTTGGCTATGCTAGCTATGCCGAATGGGACACTTTTAATTATCTAGGCCTTCCATTGACCCATGGCATTACTAAGGCCACTCATTGGTCAGCAATTATAAGCAAAATTAACTCAAGAATTTCAGCATGGGGAGGGCAATGGCTAGCCAAAGCTGGGAAATTAACACTTCTCAAATTTGTTATATCCTCTCTGCCTCTCTACCAAGCTTCATTCTTATTGGCTCCCAAATTGATCGCTGAGCAGGTTGCAAAGCTCATGCGACCCTTCCTCTGGCAGGGTGCAAATAGCCATAATTATCATTTAGTGAGCTGGGATGTAGTGAAAAAGCTGCTCCATGCAGGTGGTTTACAAATCAGAGACCCAAGGCATGCGAATTTGGCTCTTGGTGGAAAGATCCTATGGAATATCTTCTCACAACCCAAGCATCCGGTAAGCCGAGTTCTCATCTCAAAATATCTGCACGAAGTATCGGAGTTGGGCATGGATGAAACCACAACCATCCCAGGCACCACGGTGTGGAAGTTATGCACATGTGGGTGGGAGGATTTTAAATAGTATCTATATCGAATTCTTGGTAATGGTAAGCGAATATCAATCTGGAATGACAAAATTTTGGGATGCCCACCCCTCAGGCAACAGGAAAATATTCAAGAGCTACGTCATCGGCTCACCCAACGAGGCAGCAGCAAGCTCGTGGACATTTCAAAGTGGAATCATGATGGTAGCTGGCACGAATGGAACCTGCACAGGCCGCCAGAGAGGTTGCTCGAGCAAGAGAAATTGCTATTGATAGCCTTTCATGGTTTAGCCCCGGTGCATTTAATATCAAGAGATAAATGGGGTTGGGGAATGACTCGAGAATATATAGCAGCACTTGGATTTGCTGCTCTTCAAATGCAAAATTCTCTACCTCAATCAAATGATATCTGGAAGCAGGTATGGGATTCATTCTGCATTCCTAAAATAAATGTTTTCAGTTGGGTTCTACTTCATAGAAGAATTTTGACTGGCGAGAACCTTGCAAAGCGTGGAATTTTAGGGCCACATAGGTGTATACTCTGTCTTACAGCCGAGGAAACAATCGACCATTTGTTCATTGACTACCCATTCACGCAGGAGGTGTGGCAGTTAGCTCTGCATGGCCTCAGCGTTCAAACTCCAACTTAGTGTAATGTTGCATTTTTATTTTCCACTTGGACAGATAGGTATCCACGGGTGATTAAGAGTAAATCTCTTTGGTCCAAGATTTGGTAGGCAGTTCCTAGATACCTCTGCTGGGAGGTGTGGTTAACCAAAAACGAAGGAGTGTTCCAAAATAAATTGAGCACTCCAGCAATCATGGTTGTTAAAGTCAAGGCATTGCTATTGGAAACAGTAGGAAATCACCCATCTAATTTCAAGCTTCTTCCTACATAAAGTCGGTGGATTGGCGAGCCAATGTAGTGCACTAGGACTAAGATTTATGTTCGCCCTATTAGTAACCCTGAGTGGCGGCTACGGTATAAGGAACCAGAATTCTGTCAGTGGTGGAAGAGCCAAAGTAAAGCTACTATTTTTTTCGATGGGGCGGCAAAAGGAAATCCCGGGAGAGCTGGAGCTGGAGGGGTATTCTATGATGCTGATGGACAAGTAAAGGGCAGCTCCAGTTGGGGATTAGGGCAGGGAACAAACAACTAGGATAAATTATTAGGTTTGCTCAAAGCTTTCCAAAAAGCTCATGGAAATAAATATTGTGATATCCAAATCTTTGGAGACTCAAAAATTCTCATTAAAATTTTAAACACTGATGGACATTTCAATAATGCGGTGTTAAACAGGAATTTACAACGAGTTTGAAATCTGCTACAAAACTTCAACTTTGCTCGTTATTTCCACATTCTCCGAAGTTTAAATGAGGAAGCTGATTATAGGGCCAATGTAGGCTGTCTTTTAACCCCTACAGATTTGACTCAGAATGATGACACTCCTATTTGGACTCCCATCCCATAAGCTGGCAGCTACTTGCCTTTAGTAATAGACGGATGTAGGGCACCTCTGAATTTTGAGCTATTCGGAATTGTATGATGGGTTGATTAGGCGTAAGCCCAACCATTTTCCTCTCGTAATAAAAAATGTAACCGTTCTTGTTAAAAAAAAAAAGTATTAAAACCAAAGTTATTCTTTTTAAAAATTTGGCACTTTTTTTTTCAGCGGAAAAATCACCTTCCTACTATTTCGAAGGAAGCACGGGAAATCTCAACAAACTGTCATCCGGTCACCCAAGCCAAAAGATGTCTCAACGCAACTGAACTTGGGTGGATGGAAAAAAATCCATCTATCCCCACCAACGGACTACCGTATCCTTGAAAAAAAATTGACACTTTTAAAATAATGATGTTACCTTGTTAAATTATGAACTTGTCTTTTTTAAAGGAATTCATATGGCTAATCCCAAAAGCTATTACTTAGTTATTTCTTAATATATGTGATGATAAAGGAGAAATTGAATAAAATAAATAAATTTTACAAAACATATAAATATATAAATAGGAAAAAATTTGTATACTTTTAAAATTTCAAATATTAAAATCTTAAGATTTCCATATTTTAATCAATTTTTTCCTATATGAAATATTCATCAATTTAGAAAGAAATAAATAAAATAAAGAAAGCCTTATGGAATATGATAGTCATCAAGAAAGATTTATATATTGGAGTGTATGCAAACATGTTTGAGAAACCAACTCAAAGAAAGGTTGTAGGATCCAAAGGAGATCATCAAACAACTCACTAAGTCAAGCCAGGAAAAATAAAAGAAAACTAAAAGCTAAATATTTACAAAATTTACATGGGGGCCCCTTTGATTCTACCAAATCTAATGGGGACTTTTTGGGGGGAAACAAGATGTCATATGTAATATTCCATGTCTCAGATCAGAATTTTGTGAGCCTTTATTAACTGTTTGGGAATCCAGAATTCTCACTAGTTGTGTAATCCTAGAAGGCAATTTTACTAGTAATTTTGTGAGATTTGCTCAGAACTTCATATAACTTTCTGGAATGTTATTTGACTATGTAATGACATAAATATAATGCTATTTAACCTCTTTGAGTCAGAAACACCCATGACCATCCTCCAGTTAAAGTTTACACCCATACTAGTCTACATATGCTGAGGGGCCCAGGAGCGTTGGAGTAAATTGCAACTTGTTGCTCTTGAAACATCAATGGTCTTAGTACTTTGTGCAGAGGTATCGGCCAATATCAGATCCTTCCTTCCACCCAAACCTTTTGATCTTGTCCACCCGCAATCAATCTAGCTTCCACAATCATTGTTTTAATCCATTCTATGAAGTAGAGAGTTTTTGTATCACTAATCATAGTTCGTACATTACAGTGGTATCAGAGCATGGTCCCATGAACCTGCTCTTGAATTAATTCTATGACTCCAAGAAGATATTCATATTACAATAATAAAGGCCCCTTGTCAAAGAGAGAAGAGGAAGAATAAATCAATTCTACTGAAGGTAAAATACAAGGAGAATCAAACATGTCTCACAATGAAGAGAAGGAGGAGTCCAAACTCTTTTCTCAAGGCATGGTGAAAGGGATGCAAGACATATCACTCAATATTGTTCAATCTGGGAAGGAGGCTGGGGAGTTCTTAGCTCAGCAGTTAGGAAGCAATATCATGAAGGGAGCAGCAATGGTACCCCACATGGTGAGAGGAAGAGTAGTGGTGGCCATATTTTCTCAAAACCTGGGCCTCACAATCGCCCCAGGTGGCCATATTTTTCTCAAAAATTGGGCCTCACAAGTGCTTCCCATGGTTTTTCCCATCCCGGTTTTCCACATTAAACATGGAGTTATTTGTGTGATGTGTTATGTGTTTCTTTCCTTTACTTATGAGTTACATGAATGAAGGAATGACTGTGATTAATTGAGAACCCTGTGAATGTGAAGTATGATGTATGTTATATAAATTTTGGTTAAATCATGGGTTATGTCGAAGTGAATGGCATGTCAAAGTTCTATATCTGTTGATGTTATAGATCCATCGTGGTAATGGGTTGTTTGTTAAATGATTGGTCCGTCGAGCTGCTCCCCTTCTGTGTTGCAGAAACATGGTTCCTACAGTATCCATAGGTACTTCAAGTGAGACTTCATCTACTTTGCAAGTGTTTCCGAAAGGTTTACAACCCTTTTAGGTTGGTATTTGTGGTCTTTGTTGGTGTTGTGTTAGATGTTTGAACCATGGTCAAAGTAAAAGTGTACCAACCGGTTCTGGAAAATAAAAATGTAAAAATAGCATTAGGTACCTCAAAATAATTTTGTTAGAATATTTAACATGTTAAGTAGACCCCTTGAACGATACTCTCCTTGATTGTATTATTTATTGTTGACTTATTTTGGTGAACCATAAATTTATGAATAGGAAACACAGATAGAAACTAGAAAGAAGTGGGAGCAAGGAATAAAAGTGGAGATGTGTACTCCTTGGTAAGAAACCATACATGGGACTTGGTTTGGTTTCCTACAAAAAAAAAAATTATAGAATAAATGGGTTTATAGATGAAAGAAGAAGATGGAGGAAAAATGAGGTACAAGTCTATACTTGTTGTAAAGGGGTTTGCACATAAGAAATGTATAGATTTTGATGAAACATTTTCACCTATGGTTAAGATACCTTCAATTATGACTATTTTAAGTCTAGTGAAATTAGAAGATTTGGATCTTAAACATTTAGATGTAAAAACATATTTTCCCCATGGGTATTTGGAGGAAGAGATTAATATGAAACAACCACAAGCGTTTGAGGTCAAAGGGAAAGGAAATTTAGTATGAAGTTTGAAGAAGAGATTTTATGGCCTAAAGAAAGCTCCAAGGAAGTGGCATTTTAAATTAGATAGGTTTTTGATAGAGCAATGCTATAGTAGATGCCATTTAGACCACCGTGTTTATTTTAAAGGATAGATAATGGCATCTATAATATATTTTTATTGTATGTAGATAACATGCTTGTCGCAAGGTATAACATGCACAAAATGAATGTGCTCAAAATAAAATTAGCTAATTCATTTGTGATAAAGGATTTGGATGCTGCAAATAAAATCCTTGGTATGAGAATAAGAAGAAACATGAAGGTGTTGGAAATATTTATAATGCAGAATGAAAAACCAATTGGTACACCGTTGGAAAACCATTTCAAATTGACTAAGGATATGTGTCCCAAGAAACAAAAGTAAATATAATAAATGTCCAAGGTCCCCTAGTCATTGGTAGTTGGTAGCTTGATGTATGTGATGGTGAGGGATCTTTTGATTTTGTGCTCTTTTCCAAATAGTTGGAATGACTTATTCATGGTTGTGAGTGATCTTGTCTCTAGTTCAAACACTTTAAAGTTTGATGTTTTTGTTGGTGTTATCCTTAGCGACGAAATTGATAGGATTTGTAATTAGCTTCTAATTTCTCAGTGGGAAACTAAGAAGTCTGTACATTAATTGTCAACCTCGATTTTGTTGAGAACTTGTGAGTTACCGTGCATTGTATGTGCAAACTACAATATCCTCTTACATTGGTTTATCTACTGTGAAGTTGTAGCTCAAAAAATTTACTTACAAACAATGGTAGGAACAGTTACACACTCTTGGCAAGGAAATAACAGGCTAAACAACTATTGAAACTAAATTTAAAGGAAAGTAAATCACACAACAGGAAAGTACCAATATGCTACCAATATGCGTTGATGCATATATGATATTATCCCAAATAACGTTGGTGTGTATATGTTGTCAATATGCATCGGTGCATATATTATCTCAATGAGAACTAGTGTGTATAGTTTGGCATAAAAGCACTTGTCATTGCATTTATTATGATTGAGGATGTCAATGAAATTAGGTGGGTTTAGGTAGTATGTATGTGTCTGAAGGCCTTGAGAATGTCATGTCCCCTCAACAGTGAACATTGGATCAAGATCCTAAATCAACCAATCGCTTGGGTTGAGGAGACAACTTCAGTATCATGAGGAAACAGACAATGCATAAGGTAATCAATGGACCCTAGCTCAGAAGCCAATTGCAGCAAAATCAGTCAACTGACCAAAAGGTAAAGAAAAGACCAAAGGAAATGAAGGCCCTTCCTCTAACCAGCCACAAGGTGCAGGGAATTCAGGACCTTCTAGAATGGAAGCATCCATTAACTCGTTTGAAACACTTATCATTCCATAAGACTCTTCAATTTCAATTGAAAAAAAGGCTGAACAACAGCCCATCTTTACTGCTGAAAACAACTCCCCTGAAGACAATGTATCTATACAGGATGAAACCCCTATTGGAGTTACGATCCCTCTCTCATATGTTCAAATGATAAGAAAGAAATCCCCATAGGACACAGGCTCGTCGGAAGATGATACTTTTGAGCGCCCGTCGAAAAGAGTAGGGAGAAAATCTCACCGGGAGACAAGGGGTGAAGAAGCGGAAAGGCAAAAAATGGAAGGTAGTCAATCAACAATTGAGATGTCTATTGGCAGAAATACCAGAAACAGACCTCCTAAGGGAGGAGCTGCACCCCCATCAGCCAGCAAGTAATGCGTTTAGTCTCTTGGAATTGCCGAGGACTGGGGAATCCATTAAAAGCGGAAGCAATTAAGAATCTGGTGAAATATGAGTTTCTTGAAATCCTCCTGCTCCAAGAGACTAAAATTGAAGGGGAAGCTCTCCTTCTTCTCAGTAAATTGAAATGGAAAAAGAATGTCGGCAAAGCAATCAACGCTAGGGGCTCTTCCAGAGGGCTGGCTACATTGTGGGATGAGGAAAAATTCCATCTCGAAATCAACTATGAGACACAGCACTGGATTTACACCAAACTACGGAACAATGAGAATAAGATGACTTTTGATCTTGTCAACTTATATGTCCCTGTCCAGTATTCTGAAAAAGGAGAATGTTGGCAATCCCTGGTTGAATTCTTTGAGGCAAGATCACCAAAGAATATCATTCTTGCAAGTGATTTCAATCTAGTGTTTGAGCCTAAGGAGAAACGAGGTGGCAATTCTAATCGAGATCAGATTCTTCCTTTGGTTGAGGACATTTCATAGCAATGGGACTTAATAGATATTAAACCCAAAAAAGGACTATTTACCTGGACCAATAATCGAGTTGGGGATAACCACATTTCTGCCCGGCTGGATAGATTCTTAATCTAGAGCTCATTTCTGATTGGAAAACACATAATTTCCACTAAAATTCTGCAAACACTCACTTCAGATCATAAGCCTATTATGCTGCAGTTTGAGGAGGAAAAAAATTTGGGACCAATCCCCTTCTGGTTTAATCCGATATGGGTTGAAAAAGAGGGATTTGAAGAAACTGGCCAAAATGCCTGGAGAATTCATGTTACACGGTCGACTAGTTATGTTTGGGAGCAGAAAATGAAGGCTACCAAGGTGGCTTTAAAAGCATGGATAAAAAAGCACACGGTTTCTCCAACGAGCTATAGAAAATAGTCAACAAATCATCTGGTAGATTTGCAAATGGGATTGGAAACCAAAGAAATCACTCATTATGACATACAAATGGAACAAGCTGCCCAACGTCTAACTCTTCAATCTTTCAGGCAAGAGGAAGAATTTTGGCGTCTCAATTTGAGAAGCCTATGGTTGAAATCGGGAGATCGAAACACACCTTATTTTCATAAACAATTCAAAGCTAGACTCACCTGTAATCACGTGGATGAGATTACTGCTACTGATGGAATCATCCATAAAAATTTAGAACATCTAAAAGTGGCAGCTACAACACATTTTCAGGACCTTTTTACTGAAAAAGGAATGGAGATGGAAGAGGAATTCAATGCCTTCCTTACTCATATTCTGAAATTGGTAGACCAGAATGAGAACGCGGGTCTCTTGAAGCCCATCACTGAAACTGAAATCAGCAATGTAATTTGGGAAATGGAGCTGGACAAAGCCCTGGGTCCTAATGAATTTTCCATACATTTTTATAGAACTTGCTGGGAATTAATCAAGGTTGATTTAATCCGCATGATCAGGGGATTCTTTCAAAAAGCTAAGGTTGGAGGAAGCATAAATTCTACTTTTTTGGCCCTAATTCCTAAAGAATCAAACCCTGGCACCTTCGACAGATTTAGGCCTATATCGTTATGCAATGCATCATACAAAATTCTGTCAAAGCTTATTACCAATAGAATCAAGCCACTGCTGGGCAACCTCATCTCTTCCAATCAGGGAGGGTTCGTGAAAGGCAGGAGTATCCTGAACAATGTGACCATAGTGCAGGAAACCATCCACTCCAGCCTCCAACACAAAGAACAAGGCATGATTATTAAGTTAGACATGGCGAATGCCTTCGATCGGGTAAGACATGCCTTCTTGTTTCAGGTTCTTTCATCTTTTGGTTTTAGTCCCAATTTTGTAAAGTTGGCCAAAGCTTGTATAGATAGACCATGGATAGCACCTTTAGTGAATGGCAGGCCTGCCAATTACTTTCAAGGCACCCAAGGTATTCGACAGGGCTGCCCTCTGTCTCCCTTCTTATACATTTTGATGGTAGACTCCCTCAGCAAAAAGCTGAATGCAGAGAAGGTTGCAGGAACTCTTCTAGGCTTAAGAGTGACACCAAATCTTTATCCCATCAATAATTCCTTATTCGCAGATGATTCTCTCCTATTGGGAGGAGCCTTTGTCTGTAATGTACCCACCTGATGACCCAATGCAAGGAAGGGAACATGGTACTAAAATCTGGGCATTTCATAAAACTCAGCCCAGATATTAGAATCATAAGAATTTAAACATTGGTGTGCAGATACAAATTAGGCAATATGCACCGCGGAATTTAAATCTAATCCACACACACAATTCATTCCCATCCAGCATATCAAAATAGTCATCAAATTGATGCATTGCAAAAGTAAATACATAGACAGAAAACACTTAACTTCATTGTGCAATTGTCCCAAGCAACTAGCTATGTCGCTGCAACGTTCCACCCAGCCATTAGCTCTTCGACAGCTTATACTGAGTCCATCCAAAGGCCACCCCCAAGCTGGGCATGATTCTCACAAAGAAAAGGGGAACAAGCTCATTCACAGCCAATTAATCATTCCATCTGAGCCAAGCCAGTCCATAGCTGGGTTTATCAGGCTACCATTGAACCCTGGATCCTTACTCTCAAGCTCAAGCCAAAGCAATGAATACCCATACCCAAACCCCAACATATTCGTTTCTCACATAGCAAGCACAAACATTGGGCATAGATACACATTTCCAGCAATGGAATTCACAAACAAGATGGCCATAGATTTTCCCCAAAATCGTGGCTCACCCAAAATGAGTTGTGGGAAGGAAAATGCCTCCACAGGGAGGAAAAACGTTTTCTCCCCAACTCTCTCAGCATTTAACAACAAAAACGGTCTCTATGGAACCTCCCCGTTCCATTCCCCTTCTTCCCACTGGTATATAACACAAAAACGCCCTTCTCTACTGGGAGAATGAAGGAAAAACACAGCAAACATGCCTAGAAAATGCCCAGGTAGCTCTAAACTCGTGAGGGAGAAGGAATGATCATGGATAATGGCTTGGGGGAGAAATTCATGGCTCTTTTCTTGCCCAAGGAGACAAACACGTTTTTCCATAAAGGGTGGCTTGCCCATACCCGAATTTGGACAGCCATACCTCTCCATTCCCAAGGCATTAACTACCTCAACCAACTCTTGGGAGAATTCAATGATTGGGTACAAAAGTCAACATGGGGAGTTGATGGTTTGATGGGTTCTCTCATTGACACTTGGCTTGACCTGATTGGCTCAAGGGTTTGAATGTGTTCCCTCCCAATTCCTTGTGAAATCATGCCCCCATCTCTTGTTGCATTGCATAGCTAGTTGTGGGTATTTTTATTAAAATGCATATTACATGATATTTGAATTTCCAATGTGCATGGCTAGCACGCAAATCATATGCATCACTAAATCAATGGCAGGCCTTGGCCTTGAGCTCCTCACCATGATTTCATAACAATAATACATCATTTATAATGTTAATGCCATGGGGTCAAACTGGGGACATTACACTGTCCAAATAGCTAGAGTCTTTAATGCTGTTACACAAAGTTTTTGCAGAGTCTCCGGCACCCTTCTCAATAAGAGGATATGTGCTATGTATGGCTGAAATGTGAACCTAGCCATCATACATCGTATTGCTCAATATCTTGGCTATGATGGCTATGCCGAATGGGACGCTTTTAATTATCTGGGCCTTCCATTGACCCGTGGCATTACCAAGGCCACTCCTTGGTCAGCAATTATAAGCAAAATTAACTCAAGAATTTCAGCATGGGGAGGGCAATGGCTAACCAAAGCTGGGAAATTAACACTTCTCAAATCTGTTATATCCTCTCTGCCACTCTACCAATATTTGTTCTTATTGGCTCCCAAATTGATCGCTGAGCAGGTTGCAAAGCTCATGCAACCCTTCCTCTGGCAGGGTGGAAACAGCCATAATTATCATTTAGTGAGCTGGGATGTAGTGAAAAAGCCGTTCCATGCAGGTGGTTTACAAATCAGAGACCCAGGGCATGCGAATTTGGATCTTTGATGGAAAGATCCTATGGAATATCTTCTCACAACCCAAGCATCCGATAAGCCGAGTTCTCATCTCAAAATATCTGCACGAAGTATCGGAGTTGGGAATGGATGAAACCACAGCCATCCCAGGCACCACGGTGTGGAAGTTATGCACACATGGTTGGGAGGCTTTTAAATAGTCTCTATATCGAATACCTGGTAATGGTAAGCGAATATCAATCTGGAATGACAAAATTTTGGGACGCCCACCCCTCAGGCAACAGGAAAATCTTCAAGAGCTACGTCACTGGCTCACCCAACGAGGCAGCAACAAGCTCGTGGACATTTCAAAGTGGAATCATGATGGTAGCTGGCACGAATGGAACCTGCACAGGCCGCCAGAGAGGTTGCTCGAGCAAGAGAAATTGATGTTGATAGCCCTTCATGGTTTAGCCCCGGTGCATTTAAGATCAAGAGATAAATGGGGCTAGGGATTGAATGGAGAATATACAGCAGCACTTGGATTTGCTTCTCTTTAGATGCAAAATTCTCTGCCTCAATCGAATGATATCTGGAAGTAGGTATGGGATTCATTCTGCATTCCTAAAATAAATTTTTTCAGTTGGGTTCTACTTCATAGAAGAATTTTGACTGGCGAGAACCTTGCAAAGCGTGGAATTTTAGAGCCACATAGGTGTATACTCTGTCTTACAACCGAGGAAACAATCGTCCATTTGTTCATTGACTGCCCATTAATGCAGGAGGTGTGGCAGTTAGCTCTGCATGGCCTCAGCGTTCAAACTCCAACTTAGTGTAATGTTGCACTTTTATTTTCCACTTGGACAGATAGGTATCCACGGGTGATTAAGAGTAAATCTCTTTGGTCCAAAATTTGGCGGGCAGTTCCTAAATAACTCTGTTGGGAGGTGTGGTTAACCAGAAACGAAGGAGTTTTCCAAAACAAATTGAACACTCCAGCAATCGTGGTTGTTAAAATCAAGGCATTGCTATTGGAAATAGTAGGAAATCACCCATCTAATTTCAAGCTTCTTCCTACAGAAAATCGATGGATTGGCGAGCCAATGCAGTGCACTATGACTAAGATTTATGTTCGCCCTATTAGTAACCCTGAGTGGCGGCTACAGTATAAGGAACTAGAATTCTGTCAGTGGTGGGAGAGCCAAAGTAAAGCTACTATTTTTTTCGATGGGGCAGCAAAAGGAAATCCCGGGAGAGCCGGAGCCGGAGGGGTATTCTATGTTGTCGATGGACAGTTAAAGGGCAGTTTTTGTTGGGGATTAAGGTAGGGAACGAAAAACCAGGTTGAATTATTAGGTATGCTCAAATCTTTCCAAATAGCTCACGGAAATAAATATTATGATATCCAAATCTTTGGAGACTCGAAAATCCTCATTAAAATTTTAAACACTGATGGACATTTCAATAATGCGGTGTTAAACAAGAATTTACAACGAGTTCGAAATCTGCTACAAAACTTCAACTATGCTCGCTATTTGCACATTCTCCAAAGTTTAAATCAGGAAGTTGATTATAGGGCCAATGTAGGCTGTCTTTTAAACCCTGCAGATTTGATTCAGAATGATGACACTCCTATTTGGACTCCCAACCCGTAAGTTGGGAGCTACTTGCCTTTTGTAATAGCCGGATGTAGGGCACCTCTGAATTTTGAGATATTCGGAATTGTAAGATGGGTTGATTAGGCGTAAGCCCAACCGTTTTCCTCTCGTAATAAAAAATATAACCGTTCTTGTTAAAAAAAAAAGTATTAAAACCAAAGTTTATTCTTTTTAAAAATTTGGCACTTTTTTTTTCAGCGGAAAAATCACCTTCCTACTATTTTGAAGGAAGCACAGGAAATCTCAACAAACTGTCAGTTGGTCATCCAAGCCAGAAGATGTCTCAATGCAATTGAACCTAGGTGGATGGAATAAAATCCATCTATCCCCACCAACTGACCACCGTATCCTTGAAAAAAAAATGACACTTTTAAAATAATGATGTTACCTTGTTAAATTATGAACTTGTCTTTTTAGGGGAATTCATATGGCTAATCCCAAAAGCTATTACTTACTTATTTCTTAATATATGTGATGATAAAGGAGAAATTGAATAAAATAAATAAAGTTTACAAAACATATAAATATATAAATAGAAAAAAAATTGTAAACTTTTAAAATTTCAAATATTAAAATCTTAAGATTTCCATATATGCAAGCTTTAAGCTTTAGATATTGGAGTGTATGCAAACATGTTTGAGAAATCAAATCAAAGAAAGGTTGTAGGATCCAAAGGAGATCATCAAACAACTCACTAAATCAAGCCAGGAAAAATAAAAGAAAACTAAAGGTTAAATATTTACAAAATTTACATGGGGGCCCCTTTTATTCTACCAAATCTAATGGGGACTTGTTGGGGGGAAACAAGATGTCATATGTAATATTCCATGTCTCAGATCAAAATTTCGTGAGCCTTTATTAACTGTTTGGGAATCTAGAATTCTCACTAGTTGTGTAATCCTGGAAGGCAATTTTACTAGTAATTTTGTGAGATTTGCTCAGAACTTCATATAACTTTCTGGAATGTTATTTGACTATGTAATGACATAAATTTAATGCTATTTAACCTCTTTGAGTCAGAAACACCCATGACCATCCTCCAGTTAAATTTCACACCCATACTAGTCTACATATGCTGAGGGGCCCAGGAGCATTGGAGTAAATTGCAACTTGTTGCTCTTGAAACATCAATGGTCTTAGTACTTTGTGTAGAGGTATCAGCCAATATCAGATCCTTCCTTCCACCCAAACCTTTTGATCTTGTCCACCCTCAATCAATCTAGCTTCCACAATCATTGTTTTAATCCATTCTATGAAGTAGAGAGTTTTTGTATCACTAATCATAGTTGGTACATTACAGTGGTATCAGAGCTTGGTCCTATGAACCCGCTCTTGAATTAATTCTATGACTCCAAGAAGATATTCATATTCCAATAATAAAGGCCCCTTGTCAGAGAGAGAAGAGGAAGAATAAATCAATTCTACCGAAGGTAAAATACAAGGAGTATAAAACATGTCTCACAATGAAGAGAAGGAGGAGTCCAAACTCTTTTCTCAAGGCATGCTGAAAGGGCTGCAAGACATATCACTCAATATTGTTCAATCTGGGAAGGAGGTCGGGGAGTTCTTAGATTAGTAGTTAGGAAGCAAGATCGTGAGGGGAGCAACAATGGTACCCCACATGGCGAGAGGAAGAGCAGTGGTGGCCATATTTTCTCAAAAACTAGGCCTCATAATCGCCCCAGGTGGCCATATTATTCTAAAAAATTGGGCCTCACAAGTGCTTCCATGGTTTTTCCCATCCCAGTTTTCCACATTAAATATGGAGTTATTTGTGTGATATGTTATGTGTTTCTTTCCTTTACTTATGAGTTACATGAATGAATGAATGACTGTGATTAATTGATAACCCTGTGAATGTGAAGTATGATGTATGTTATATAAATTTTGGTTAAATAATGGGTTATGTCGAAGTGAATGGCATGTCAAAGTTCTATATCTGTTGATGTTATAGATCCGTCGAGGTAATGGGTTGTTTGTTAAATGATTGGTCCGTCAAGTTGCTCCCCTTCTGTGTTGCTGAAACATGGTTTCTGCAGTATCCATAGGTACTTCAAGTGAGACTTCATCTGCTTTGCAAGTGTTTCCGAAAGGTTTACAACCCTTTTAGGTTGGTATTTGTGGTCTTTGTTGGTGTTGTGTTAGATGTTTGAACCATGGTCAAAGTAAAAGTGTGCCAACAGGTTCTGGAAAATAAAAATGTAAAAATAGCATTAGGTACCTCAAAATAATTTTGTTAGAATATTTAACATGTTAAGTAGACCCCTTGAATGATACTCTCCTTGATTGTATTATTTATTGTTGACTTATTTTGGTGAACCGTAAATTTATGAAGAGGAAACACAGATAGAAACTAGAAAGAAGTGGGAGCAAGGAATGAAAGTGGAGATGTCTACTCCTTGGTAAGAAACCATACATGGGACTTGGTTTGGTTTTTTTCTAAAAAATAATAATAATAATAAAAATAGAATAAATGGGTTTATAGGCTAAAAGAAGAAGATGGAGGAAAAATGAGGTACAAGTCTATACTTGTTGTAAAGGGGTTTGCACAAAAGAAAGGTATAGATTTTGATGAAATATTTTCACCTATGGTTAAGATACCTTCAATAATGACCATTTTAAGTCTAGTGAAATTAGAAGATTTGGATCTTAAACATTTAGATATAAAAACATATTTTCCCCATGGGTATTTGGAGGAAGAGATTAATATGAAACAACCACAAGTGTTTGAGGTCAAAGGGAAAGGAAATTTAGTATGAAGTTTGAAGAAGAGATTTTATGGCCTAAAGAAAGCTCCAAGGAAGTGGGATTTTAAATTTGATAGGTTTATGATAGAGCAATGCTATAGTAGATGCCATTTAGACCACCGTGTTTATTTTAAAGGATAGATAATGGCATCTATAATATATTTTTATTGTATGTAGATAACATGCTTGTCACAAGGTATAACATGCACAAAATAAATGTGCTCAAAATAAAATTAGCTAATTCATTTGTGATAAAGGATTTGGATGCTGCAAATAAAATCCTCGGTATTAGAATAAGAAGAAACATGAAAAACCGCAAATTGACATTGTGTTAGGGTGAGTACATAGAGAAGGTGTTGGAAATATTCATAATGCAGAATGAAAAACCAATTCATACACCGTTGGAAAACCATTTCAAATTGACTAAGGATATGTGTCCCAAGAAACAAAAGTAGATATAATAAATGTCTAAGGTCCCCTAGTCATTGGTGGTTGGTAGCTTGATGTATGTGATGGTGAGGGATCTTTTGATTTTGTGCTCCTTTCCAAATAGTTGGAATGACTTATTCATGGTTGTGAGTGATCTTGTCTCTAGTTCAAACACTTTAAAGTTTGATGTTTTTGTTGGTGTTATCCTTAGCAACAAAATTGATAGGATTTGTAATTAGCTTCTAATTTCTCAGTGGGAAACTAAGAAGACTGTACATTAATTGTCAACCTCGGGTTTGTTGAGAACTTGTGAGTTACCGTGCATTGTATGTGCAGACTACAATATCCTCTTACATTGGTTTATCTACTGTGAAGTTGTAGCTCAAAAAATGTACTTACAAACAATGGTAGGAACAGTTACACAGTCTTGGCAAGGAAATAACAGGCTAAACAACTATTGAAACTAAATTTAAAGGAAAGTAAATCACACAACAGGAAAGTGCCAATATGCTACCGATATGTGTTGATGCATATATGATATTATCCCAAATAACATTGGTGTGTATATGCTGTCAATATGCGTCGGTGCATACATTATCTCAATGAGCACTAGTGTGTATAGTTTGGAATAAAAGCACTCGTCATTGCATTTATTATGCCAATGAGAACCAATGGATAAAATTTGAGTAGGAATCCATTCATGGAAACGAATAAAAGGATCTTATTAGTGTAGATATGCGAATATAGTTTTTGCTTTTTTATTTTTACAAATTTTCAATTATCATATTTGATAATGAAATATTTTTTATAATAATATTTATTTTTTATATTTTATTTATTGCATTTGGATATTGAGTTGATTACACATATATTCTTTGTAATTAGGTAAATATAGTTTTTGCTTTTTTTATTTTTACAAATTTTCAATTAATCATATTTCATAATGAAATATTTTTTAAAATAATATTTATTTTTTATATTTTATTTATTTTAATTGGATATTGATTTGATTACACATATCTTCATTGTAACCAGGTAAATTATTCATATATTTAGCATTTGAATTAATTATAAAATAAAAATATATATATATATTTTTACTAATATTAATTTTTATATTTTAACTATTGTGAATTTTGATAAGCTTGGAGATTACATCTTTGTTTATAGTCACAATGTAGACCATTCATGTATTTAATAAATAATGTAATATTTTGTGACATTAGACAATCCAATACAAAAAGACCTCATTTTATTTTATATGAATAGGAATCCAAAATATGGAACAACATAAAGGTCTTCGATAATAAAAATGTCATTTTGACATTGTTACAATTATTGATTACTTATCCTCATCCAATTCGGGTGATATGTCCACATTAAACACAATGTTTGTTTTTCACAAATAAAAATTCCAAAATATACAACTTGTAGTAACAACATTCAAATGTATTGATCATCATTCATCACTTGAACTGATGTATTCCCTCGAGCTGCTTCTATGTCTCATCTCTTCATCACTTTCAAGGGATATTGTTCATCAGTTATTTGAAATTTTTTCTTAATTGACTTGGTTTCATTCCATATTTTCTTGTTCCATCTACAAGCATAACAATAATATGTGATGAGTGTATATATATTTATAGATAGTGTAATATACATAATTATGTAAATTAAAAGGTGTACCATTTCATGAGTGAATCATAAACTTCACACATATTTTTGAAACCATTCATCATGTAGTATGTCGATAAATCCTGTGTTGGCTCCACTCCATACTTTGTTTCCTGTGATTTTTAGAAACCATGGCAAAGCATAGATATAATTAACATTTTCTTATTGTTCCCTTAATTATAAAATAAGAGACATATAATAATATAGCTACACACAAATTGTTCAATTAGCCATTGATACCCCAACATATATTGGAAACCCTTACTTAATCCAATGTCGATCAAATGATCGGATGGCTCTTCACCGTATGTTAGAACCTATTAGAAAATATCCTTGTCAATTTTAAATTAATTAAGATATAAACATCACACCAAATATGAAATATGGAGCAAACCACAAGTACTCACAAACATTGCAATCGACCCTTTTTTGCCTTGTCATCTCGTCTTATGCACTGAATTGGTGTCATTTTCTTTTTGTTTTTACCACAACAAAACAATCGAAAAATTAGTAAATTTCATGCGATAATTAAACTCTACACACATTAAAAATAAAACAATGATTACATACATTTGATGCAAGTTGTTGTTGGGATGACTCCCCTTTCAATGTGGCTATGTTTATTTCTTGGATCATCTTGTGGCTATGTTTATTTCTTGGATCATCTTATGATGCACCTTTTTTGACATCCCTACTACCATATTTCACTTTAGAATTTTGGCAATCTTCCTAGGAAACTAAAAGCACAATAAAAAACAATAAATATTTATATGAAAATAAACATAGAAAAAAATATTAACAAAATATGTTTTGGACTAGTATACACATATTATAGAAAAACACTTTTAGTGATTATACCTTTTAAACGATTGTTTTTTGTTGTTGTATGTTTTTGACATTGCAATTCTCACTGATCTCAGCACCCAATGCTCTAGAAACACTTCTTTTAATTTATTTATAACCTCATTCTTAGAGTCATTAGATTGTTTTTTGTGTTGTAAATGAAAAGTATGTCTATGTATTCTTTACACTCTATCCCTCAAAGTTTTATACATTTTTTTCTTCCTCTCACTAGCTTCCAATACCACTCTAGTTGAACTAATGATCAAATCAGCATCATTTGAATTCTTCTTAAATTTTATCTTTTTAGGGCATCTCATTTCCTCACTCTTTGTCCTTCACAATATTCAACAAATTTGAAATCCAAAATATGAATCAAGATAGCAATTATTGTTGAGAAGCATTGTTAATAAGAAGTCAAACGAAAACCTCATGTTAATCACCTTTTGATCCACACAATTCATTACTTTACAATGATTTCTTAAATATTTTTCTTCACTTAGATTGTGAAAAATCTTATAGAGTTTCTTTAAATTTTTGTTTTTCATGACACATAAACTAATACATATCATTTAAACATGCAAATAATTCCAATATGTTACTTTATATTAAAATTACAAAAAACTTGCCATATTCTGTGTAAGACGTGTTTCCTTCCTCCCTTTGACATGAGTTTTATTCCATAATATTTTATCGACCATTTTTTATCAATCAACATATTGCATAATAAAACACACAATTTATAAAGTATGTTTTTACACAATCAATGAAAAGAGATGCTTGTTATTCAAATGCATTTCAATTTTGAAAATAATGTGATTTTTTTTTCACAATTTTTAAAGTTTTAAAAATTATAAATAGTCAATTCTATTGAATCTTTAAATGAAAAACTCTACTAAATCTCTAAAGAGAACTTCTTGTGGGTTTTTGCTATTAGGTCCATCACCCAAAACAAATTAAAAATTAAACAGAAATATTTGAGAAAAAACACATAGAACTAAATTCAGGAAATAATAAAATAAAATGGTTCTTATAATGAACTCAAGTGACGATATGTGAGAAGGAAGTAAACATAATTTGATTAAAATAAGATTGTCCTCCTTGAATACTCAACTTATTGTACTCGTCCACTTTTCTTCTTGAACCGTTTCAAGGGAATGTCATGGCGTATCTCAACTTGCTCCAACTTATACCACATCCATCCTCGAGAATCAAATTTAATATAGATAGTTAAACTCTTTCCGTACTTTGCGAGTGTGCAAATAATTTCATTTTCTTGGTTGCATAAATGAGAAAAAAAACATGAATTTCAAGAAATTAGTGTAAAATTTGGGGCGTAACGCACGATATAAAAAAAATTCTGGCAGTTTGTATATGAATTGAGATTTTGGGGGGTGAATTTAGATTTTTTGGGGTGGGGTCTAGTTCTATTTTTTCCATTTTTGTTAGGGATTTCATGTTTAGAAATTAGAAACCCCATCCATACTGAATTCAAATTGGTCAAATTCATAGACAAATTTGAACAAATTTCTAAATTTCCAAATTATTTAGCTCGATTAGGTTGAATTTGGTAACTATTATTTACAATATTATTAAAAATGGAAAAAAATGGTATATCAATATATATATATATCAACATTTTTATTAATTTAGATATTTTTTGGTTGAGCAGGCTGTCTACTAGCAATAACAACATTTTTAAATGTGGTTGATATTTGCGGATCAGTTAATATCAACCACTTTTAAATGTGTGGTCATAATTGATATAAGCCAATCAACTAATACATTTAAAAATGTAGTTGTTGCTAGTTAATTAATATGGTTGTGTTAGCAAACTTACAAAATCATAATAACTCTTTTCAAATTCACACTGTAAGTATTTCATTTTTTTTTTTTTTTACATAATATAAAGGAGACTGCCGCAAAACCGTGCAACCCAAAAGGGTATAAAAGAAAAGGCTTGAGTTCAGAGAGCTCAGGGACTGGACTGTCTAATTTCCTAGTTTTTATCCACAATTCTGTCATTGATTACATATTCAAAATGCCTGGTGGTATATGTTCTGACAAAACTAGAATAACAAAAAATACACTTGCATTGCATAGATTAGAAAAAGACATGATAATTGGAGTAAACCGGTGGTCTGGAATGTTGGTGCCTGTTTGCTTGTCGAGTGCTATCAAATTGCTGGCAAGAAAAAAAGCTCGGCAAATGGCCGCCATGATTGTCGTTGCGGAAATCGTAGGATCATGCCAGCAAATTTTCATGCAATAAACATATTTCTGGTTTCGATAGATCTGCAATGTATAGATCAACAAATTTACCCATCAATTTATATATCTACGTATCAATGGATTAGAGCGCTCACATTGGATTTGAATGTCCAATTTAACCTTATCATTTTCAGATTTCTTAAAATGTGACTAATCATTAAAAAAAGACAACATCTATGGCATTGAAGAAGTCTTTTTGAACTAACTACTTTAATGGTTGATTTCATGGCATCATTGTACCAGCAACTTAAATTGACTTCTTTACTACCTAGTACCACCCTATCACCACCGCATAACTTTAGTTGACTTCTTTGCCACTACCACATAACTTTAGTTGACTTCTTTAACACCATTGCATCATAATTTTAGTTCATTTTTGCCACTACCATATAAGTTCCCATATGTCATCAGCGTTTTAGAGTTAATTTCCTTGTGCCTACTATACATGGTGGAAAAATCATTTTCCTGGAAGCAGGTTATCCAAGCTCAACTGAATTAAACCACCCAGGTAAAGACAATGTCTCAAAACCCATCATCTATCCCATCAAAAGACCACCCTATCCTTGACAAGAAATTTAGTCTCGACTAGTGGTTGAGAAAAATGGTTAGTTGGAATAAAATTTTCGGCACACTAAGTGAAACTATTCATTACGCAATTTCTTTGACTCGTAACAGCCTTTTTTATATTTCACAGCCCGTTCCCTCAATTAACCTCATCTTTCAGTGAGCAGACTGCGCATAAATCTCTTCCCGTTATTGATTTGCTTTATATATATTCACACTGTCTTCTATTGATCTGCTTTATTTTCATCTGCTATTCTGCTGTGATTTCACTTCTTGTTGGCGTGATCAATGGATATTGTAACCGGAACCGCAAACATTAGCAGCGCTTTTTTTCTTCCACTCTTCCAACAACTCATCCAACAGATAGACGATGTTATTCACTTCTATGACAACCATCACCTTCTGGAAGAGCAGTTAAATCGTATGAAGAGCCTCCTGCTTCATATTAACTCGCAGTTCCAAGATCAGCAGAGGGAGTCACCGGATTCTATGAAGAATTGTTTGCTAAAGATGCAACGTGAAGTTGGGAAGGCCGGAGAGTTGATCCATCGCTCACAACGCCCCTGGCTGTGCAACTGTATTGACTGCATGCTTTTGAAGCCCAAAGTCTTCACGCAAATCCGAGAGTGGAAGACGACTTTTGATGAGTTATTTGTGGAGCTTCGAACGGATATTCAAGTGATTCACGATGCTCAACAGATTGCGTCCGCGACAACACACCAGGAAGATGTACTACTTCAAGACCAACCACACACCGGATTGGTAGGGGTAGAAATCAAAGCTGCCGAGACACGGCTACAGACCTGGGTTTCGGAAGGACCCCCTGTTCCCATTATTGGTGTATATGGTATGGGTGGGGTGGGAAAAACAACATTGCTCAAGAAAGTCTACAACACCTATGTTGAGGTTAGTCACATTTTTTATCATGTAATTTGGGTTACAGTTGCTCAATTTCCAATTGTGCAGATTCAAAATGATATTGCTTCTACAATACAATTAGATTTGGCCAACTGTTCGGCTGATATGCGGAAGATGAAGTTGTGTGCATATATGAAGACCAAGAAATTCTTTTTGGTTTTAGACGACATGTGGAGCACAATAGATCCGAAAGAATTGGGCGTGGAATTTGGCGAGAACAAAGGGAGCAAACTTGTTTTCACAACTCAAAATAGAGATCTGATTCGAGAAATGAATGCAAAACGGTCCATGCAATTACAACCCCTACTAACAGAGGAGGCATGGGAGTTGTTTTGTAAAGTAGCTTTCGAAGACGGCCATGTTGCAGACGATTTAGAGAATATTGCGCGACAAGTGGCTGAGGAGTGTAAGGGGTTGCCGTTGGCGATACAGGTAATAGCGTCAACAATGATGGGCAACACGGCTGTAGATGAGTGGAAGCTTGCTTTAAAGCAGATGCAAAAAGTGGATTTAAATTTTCCAATTACTTATCCTCGAATTGATCAAGATTTGTATCAACGATTGAGATGGAGTTACGATAGTTTACCTGATGCTAATTTGAAACACTGCTTTCTTTACTGTGCCATGGTGGGTGAAGATGCTGCAATCCTGGGTGGATCGCAGAAGGCCTGTTGAAGACCAAAGACGACGCGGAGTATGACTATTTATTAAAAACCGGTCTCAGCTATGTAAAGTTACTTGAAAATCGTTGCTTATTCCAGGTGGAAGAGGGTGTCTTTACAGTTCACGACGTTGTTCACGACATGGCAATTTATATTGGAGAGAATGAGGAGAATTGTGTATTCAGGGCAGGTCAAAGTCTTCAACAATTCCCCGAAATCCCAGCTTCGAATAATTGCAAACGAATATCGGCTTGCGGCAATGAAATTACGTCTTTGCGGCAATGAAATTACGTCTTTGCCGGCAAAGGAATTAAATTTGGTTGTTGCTTTCTTGCAATATTTATAGTTATCCATGAGAAAATGTATCCTTATGAATACAATCAATAATTTATCCTTTTTATGATTTGCTCTTTGTTGGGCAACATCAATATCATTAGAGGGTCTTTGCTAAGATAGACAATTGGATATTTGACGACTCTCAGAAGTGTTTACGTTAAGTAGGATTTTCTAATAATGCAGGTATTATCTGCACTGGTTTATTTGAGCGTGTTCTATTCATATGTCCTTATAAAGATAGACAATTGGCTATTTGACAACTCTCAGAAGTGTTTACGTTAAGTAGGATTTTCTAATAATGCAGGTATTATGTGCACTGGTTTATTCTTTTTACTCTTTATATATATGATGTAATTCAATATTTTTATGCAATTGATGTACTAGGATGTTTCATTACCCTACTTCAAAGACCTCAAAATAGATTTAAGAATGAATGACCGTCATTTAGTACATCCGAGCAAACATTAAGCCTTCCAAAACTTAGATTGTCTCAAGAATTCATGAAAACATGTATAATGAAATAGAGTCATAGGAGCAAGGCAAAGGAGAGCATGGAGATAAAAGTGAATGTAGGTAGTATGAAGAGTCTCAATCTGTAAGCATGAACTCATATGCAATGGATGTAGGTCATGTATGAAGAGTACTCATTATGTAAGTGAAAATTCATAAACAATGGATATAGATATAGTAATATTGTATTGGTGGATGACAAACTAGGAATTTGGCATGTACAAAGATACATTCATCATGTATAATACTTTCTTTAATGAGTATAATTATAGAACTTGTATATAATTCTATGTGGACTACTAAGCACTGGTTCATTGGTCTTTCCAATATAGGAGGAAATGAGAATTGTGATGGTTAGTTGGTTATACTCTCTTTGAAATATCTTAAGACTTTTACTTGTATCATTGTTGAATAATGAAAGCAATAGTGTATCAAGCTTTTCATTGAAGTTCAACTTCCAAGCAGCACAAACAAAAAAATAGTGGTGGATTGTTTTATTGAATTTCACACAAATATTGTGTTTCTAACAATTTTAAGTGGGTCTAATAATTAAGACTATGTGTTTTATTTTTGAAAATTACATGTTAAAAGAGTAGGGTAATACACCACCATGAATAAAGGGGTCCCTTGTACCAAAAACCAAGGGGTTTCATATAATAATAATAATAATAATTATTATTATTATAGCTCTATCGGAACTATAATATCCGAGCTCTATAAATGTCTTTCTACAGTCATAAGTGTAAGTGTTTGTCAGCATGCAAACTAGGGATTTATTTTTTTACGATTTAACCTCTTGTTGGAGCCTATAAGGATTTTATTGTTTCATTCATTTGACCTTGTCCTCTTTTATTGTTTCATCATCATAGCCTTTAACTAGATATTCGAATTTGGAATGACTATGAGGTGACACATATTTTGACTTGTAGGTGTGATTATTATTTTTTTCTTATTTGTAGGTTATATATATATACCTCCACTTGAGGCATATCTGGGTCCATATGAAATTGTACCTCGAAGGTACCTAAGCACATGCTAGTATCTCTGTCTCGGATCAGACATAAATTGACTCAGAATGCTCATGGAATAACATATATCAGGCCTTGAATGTATCAAGTACATTAGAGAGCCTATAAGCTATCTATTCAAAGTGGGATCTACCGGATCTAATCTAGAGTTTGACTCAAGAAGTTTCATGAAATTGGAAACCATCGATGTAGTCAAAGATTTGCAATTTATCATGCCAAACCTGTGCAATATATCCATTATTAGTGTACTTCCATTGAGATAGAAAGTTTTCATCTTTTCTTTTCCAAATCTAAAGGCCAAGAAAGTAGTGCATTAGACCTAAGTCTTTCATCTTGAACTTCGAGGTGATTTCCCTCTTGCACCAAGCAATTAGATGTTCCTCTCTAGTGAGAAACAAATCATCAACATACAGAACCAATATCAACGGTTGGTTCTTCACTACTTTGAAGTACAAATTTGGATCCACTTCACTCTAACAGAAACCCAGTTTCTAAAGGTAGCTATCAATTATGGAGTACCAAGCCCTGGGGGATTGCTTAAGCCCACATAGAGCTTTATTTAGATTGCAAACATGGGACTCCTTCCCATGCACCACAAATCCTTCAGGTTGCTGAATATAAACCGCTTCATCAACCTCACCATTGAGGAAGGCCATCTTACCATCCATTTGGTGAAGTTTCCATCCTATAACAGATGCAAGTGCAATCATTGCTCGGATTATGGTGTACCTTTCCGCAGGGGAAAAAGTCTCATCATAATCGATGCCTTCTTTCCAAGAGAAAACTATGGAAATGAATCTGGCTTTATACTTCTCAATGCTACCATCCACAGTATGCTTTATCTGGTAAATCCATCTGGAATTCACAATGGACTTCCCATCAGGTTTGGGAACAACCTCCCAAACATCATTCTTCGTTATAGAGTTGTACTCTTCTGTCATTGCATCTTTCCAAACTTGCTTCTTTGCAGCTTCTTCATGAGAGCATGGTCCTGAATCACTGATGTGACTCATCAGCGCAACACACCTCGAATATATCTCAGGTTGTTTGTGCTCTCTGGATGATCCTGCCAGTGCTCCATTGTTCTCTGCATTTTGTAAGATATCTCGGCACCAAGTAGATCTTCTTTTACTAGGACGTTCATCAGGTGACCTCTCAATAAGTTCTACTGGTTCTTCAGGAGCTAGTGAATCTGAGGCATCTTCTGGTTTCTCCCTCTCAAATTCAAAAGGAGGAGAATCAGACTCGAGATCCTCCATCTCTTAATCACATTGAATCTCTTTTGATCTTTTGAAAGTAGCTTCCTCATGGAAGGTAACATCTCGACTAACTTCAATGTGTCTCTCAATAGGTACATATATTTGGCATGCTTTGGATGACTTGTTATAACCCACAAAGGTGCCTTTCTTTCCAGAAGGCTCCATCTTTGTTCTCTTTTATTTCAGTACATGAATGTATATTGGGTTCCCGAAGATCCTCAAGTGTGAGATGTCTAGCTTCTCACCGGTAAACACTTCTTTTGGTGTCTTCTCATCTAGAATGGCATGCTGGATTCTATTCTGGATGTACACAACTGTACTGGTGGCTTCTTCCCATAATGAGGTAGACATATCTTGATCATGCATCATGGATTTTGCAGCCTCACATATGGTTATATTCTTCCTTTCGGCAATCCCATTTTGCTAAGGGTTGTATGGTACTGTTAATTGTCTACATATTCCTGCATCACTACATAGATCATTAAATGCATGTGAATCAAATTCACCTCCATTATCAGGCCTTAATGCACATATGTGCTTTTCTTTGTAATTTTCAACTAGGGCTTTAAACTCTTTAAATTTGCTAAGAGTTTCACTTTGAGCCTTCATGAAATAAATCCATGACTTCCTATAAAAATCATCTATGAACAATACATAATATAAGAAGCCACTCATAGAGGGTGATGACATGGGACCACATACACCAGAATGTATTAAATCTAAACTCACTTTAGATCTAGTAGTACGGCTGGAAATTTTTTTCTTAACATCCTTCCCAAGTGCACAACCCCGACATACACTATCATGCTCAAATCAAATAGGGGCATACCTTTTACCATTATTTGAAGTCCTAGTAGTGCTTTGTAGTGTAGTTGTCCAAGCCTTCGGTGCCATAGCTCACATGGACTGATAGTGTGGTTAATAATAGATTGAATGTGCTTCCCAGGTACCTTGTAGATCCCTCCCTCTTGAACTCCAATCATAGTAGCATATTCTAGGATTTTGTTATTTGGCCATAAAAGTGCTTTGTTATCCATGAAGATAACTCGGAAGCCTTTGTCTTCAAGAACTGAAATTGCAAGGAGGTTCTTCTTCAAGCCCAGAACATATAGAATTCCCTCCACATGTAGAATATCATTGGTACTTAGCTGGAATGAGGTGGATCCAACTCCTTGGATCGAATATGTTGAGTTGATACCCAAATATACCATGCATGTGAACATTTTCTCCTTTTGGTTAGTGATGGTCCTCTTGTAACTAGTCATATGTCTGGATGCACAAGTGTCAATAAACCATGTGTTTGCACTTGTGATGTCGGTTCCTGAGAGGAATGAGATAGGGTAATAATCCCTTCTTGTCTCCTTTTTTTCGAATGCATTCTTTTGAGTGGTTTCATCTTCTATGGAGGTAGAGGCATGAAACTTTCCTTTCAACTTTGCTTTGCACTCTATTAAAAATTGGCCTTTATTTTTGCAATTGAAGCATATAGCTTTTGACTTGTCAAAGCCTTTGTTGAACTCCTTCTTATTTGGATGAGAGAACTTCTTTTGGAATAAGGGTTTCTTTCCTTTCTTCATTATTCTTGTGAGGGAAAGGTTTTCTTCTTTGATGCACACCGACTTGCTCTAGATTCGCCCCTCCTCTTGGGGGAATTCATGCCACAACCTGTCAAAGTTAGGTTGTACCTCTCGGACATTTACTGCATCCAAGAATGTCTCCCATGAAGATGGGAGACCATCAATAACGGTTTGGAGAAGATCATCTTCATCCACCACTACTCCAATACTAGCAAGTTGATCTCTTACCTGAGAGATCTTGGCGAAGAAAGAGGCAACTATCCCGTCCTTCTCCATCTTTAAGTTTTGAAGATTATGGCTTCAATGCCATCTTTTGACTTGGGGCCTTTTTCTCATATAGGTTTCTCAATGTATCATAACATTCCTTTGAGGTCTTCAACAGTGTGATCATAGCCATCAAGTTATCTTTTACCGAATCATAGATGATATGTTTGGCCTTAGCTTGATTCTTCTTGAAGTTGATGTGCCCTGCATTAGATGTAGGCTCCCCCACCACAATGGATATGTATCCATCCAAGTCATGTTCCTCTAGGATGTTGAGAATCATAGCCTTCCAAGTGTTGAAGTTTAAGGTTCCCTTAAGACAATCTTCCGGTCGTATAGAGACTGATGCCATAGTCTTGAAATATGTTGAACTTTGGTTGTAATTGATGTAAACTAATGTCAAAGAGGACGCCATTGATTCAGTTTGAGTAATTGATGTCAACTGATGTCAAATTGGATACAACATACCCATGCCAGCTTAAAGAAGTATATGGTAGCCACTTTGAAATAGTATATGCAGAAGAAGGTGACAGATAGGTGTCCAAGGATACATCATGCAGATCCAGTTCAAAGAAGTACATAAGAAATGTATCCTACTATATGCGCTTCTTATGCGGATATCAAGTCCACCGAGTCATACTCTCTCAAGGTAGCAGTCAAAGAACTAGTTGGACAAAGGTACATGTGCATAAGCATCCAAGGAGTTGGATAAGCAAAGGTAAAAGTGTGCAAGCATGGTGAGAGAAGACTTTGGAATGCGCAAGCAAGACTAAAGATTGGATGGTCTAAGATCGGAAGTGTGCAAGCAGTAAGAAACAATTGATGGTTGGATAGTCATGAAAGCGCGCAAGTCTTGCCAATCAGAAGATACTTTCAGTTAGTATAATGTGCACAAGTTCCTAGAGGGGTGCAACGGTTGAAGTTAGTGTTGGAATATTCTCACCATCTTATCTTGGTCTTGCATGCATGCATTCCATGCAGCACTCCATGCATCCATGCATTGGCAGTTGAGTCTCCTAGCACCTATTCCTTACTTTGGCCTCCCTAGAGCTTATTTGCTTTCCATCATTAGCCCTCCTATCCACTTAGAGCACATTGTTTACATCACTGGAGTTCCAATGTGACCTCATGCATTCTTTTAGAATCTACACAGTCAATTCCATGATTTGGGGCACCTTGTCCCCTTGATTTCCCAGTTAACTAACTGCTGCACTTAGTTTGACTGCTACTGAGTATAGGAGATCCTTTTTTAACCACTGATAGTTAGTTATGAACCCCCTTGGAGTCTCCTCCCCTATTTTGGTGTACACATGATTCAATTATGCTCAGTTCTACCTCAGTTAACTGATTATTCATCATCGGTGGCCACTAAACTTTATCAGGAGATGGTTCCAATGCAAACTAAGCCTAGATTTGAGGTGAATTTGAATCCTACCAAGTGTATCGAATTCATTCTATTGTTACATCTTTTGATTTCCAACTTATGGCCGATTAATGTATCAACAACAATTTTTCATTTGTGTTTCGGTTTTATGAGTGAATTGATCAATGCTTCTTTCTAATTCTTTTAAGTAATAACATTGTGAAATTGTGAGGTTTGTTCAAGCTTAGTGATCTATCCCTGTGGAATTTCACATGGTATCAGATCTTGTGAGAGATTTTGAGAGCTTAGGTTGAGTAGTTTCTTTCATTAGTGCACCGTAAGCCTCTAGATTTCCACATCAAATCTTGGTGCCATTGCATTGAATTCATTGGAGAAATACTTTGAGGTCTAGCCAAGTGTGAAGGATCTGGATAAAAGTGCCTATTTTCCTAAAGCAATGCTTAGTAGATTCAGAAACAATCCTCTGGTTTTTTTCCCATTATTTTTGCAGGTTATTCCATCATCAAAAGCACGTTCAACCATCTACTATGGATCTAACTTCGATTCCCAAGATTAATCCTTTCAATTTCTTTGAATGGAAGGATCAGATGGAGATCTTCATGCATGACAAAGGTCTCCAAAGGGTGCTAAAGGGAATTCAGGTCGAACCAAATGGTTCTACAGATAAGGAAAAGTATTTAAACAAGCTTGATGACGCGTATGAATTGTTATGCCTCAACATTTCCAAAGATATAATCTTTCATCTCTCCGGTCTAAAAACTCCCAAGGAGGTTTGGACAAAGCTCAAATCCTTATTTGGGAAACAACATGATTTGAGAGGACATCAATTGGAAAATGATTTGATATCACTGATCCCCAATAGCTTCGAATCCATTACATATTTCTTCACAAGATTCAAGAACTTGGTTGTGCAACTAAAACTATGTGGAATTGAGAACGAAAACAAGCAACTAATTATTTCTATTCTTTCAAAATTGGGATCAGACTATTCTGTGTTTGTATCCATCTTCCAAACAACAAATATTTCCATCCCAAACTGGAAAATTCCCACTCTATATTCATTCATCCTGTCTCTCACAAAGGAGCAGGACAAATTGGTGTAGATGGGAGTAATAAAACCATCAAGGGATCAATATTTTGCTGCAGGAGAAGGAAAGAATGTGAATGGGAAAGGAAATCATAAGGGTAAGGAGAATAAACAGTATGAGCATAAGTCAAAGGAGACTCCCAAACAATCAGATGGAACATCAAATCCAAAGAGGGGTAAGAAAAACCAGAAGGAGAAGACCAAATGTCCATACTGCAACAGAGGTTTTCACCTAGAAAGTGCTTGCATGAAGAATACCATTGATCTCATGGCCCATCTTCTAGAGAAAAGAAACCTTCCAGTACCTGCAAGTGTTAGAAGAAAAGAAGTTGATCCTAAATCATAGGATAAAGAGAGGTGTCATGCACTCATGGCTAGAACTTCGAATGCATCCTCCTTTATCATAGATTCAGGAGCCTTCGAACACATGTCTACATCCAAGGATCTATTCTCTAAATTCGAACCAACTATTGGGCCTTCTATCCTAATGTGAGGTGATTCTGAATTTCCTTCAAAAGGGATTGGAAGGATCAATATGGATCATGGATACTTCAATTATGTTTTCTATGTTCCTACCCTAGAAGCTAATCTCCTTTCATTCTATCAAATGACCCATACAGGAGTTCCAAAGAAAGTCATTTTTACTCCTAATGTGGTTGAAATCTAAGAGATCTTTTCTAGGAATATCATTGCACAAGGAATTGTAGATCACCATTCCAAACTCTATGAGTTATCTCATTTCTTTCCTTACTAAAAACAAAGTGCATTTCTTACTCATGCAAATGAAGTGAGCAGACTTTGGCATGAGAGGTTTGGGCACCTCAACTACAAATATTTGCAATAACTGCACAATGAGAAAATGGTTGAAGGGATTCCAAACATCAAATTTGCTAAGGGCACCTGTCAAGGTTGCTTGATTGGTAAGCATTCGAAGAACAAGTTTGAAAAAGGAAAGGAAAAGAGAGCCTCATCTCCTCTCGAGTTGATTCATAGTGACATATCAGGACCTCTTCCTCACCTATATTTGAACAATGAAAGAAACATATTAAATTTCATAGATGATTATTCAAGATTCAATTGGGTATATTTTCTAAATTTGAAATCAGGAGTGTTTGAATACTTCAAATTTTTTAAAGCTTCTGTAGAAAAATTCACTGACAAGAAGATCAAGTTCCTTAATACTTACAATGGAGGAGAGTATGTGAAGAAAAAAAATTACACACCATAGCAGAATGGTGTAGTAGAGAGAAAAAACAAAACTTAGAAAGAGATGGCTACATGAATGTTTGAGTCTAAAGCATTGGCTCCTAGACTTTGGGTAGAAGTTGTCAACTGTGTTGCATACCTCCATAACAGAGTTCCACATAAAGGCCTAAAAGGAAAAAATCCTTTTGAAGCATGTATGGGACACAAGCTAGATGTGTCTCATCTAAGATTCTTTGGTTCCAAAGCTTGGTAAAGGATTCCTTTAGAGAAGAGGAGAGCCTTAGAGCCTCATAGAAAAGAGTTCATATTGGTTGGTTATGCACATAATGTAAAAGCCTACAAACGGCTGGATCTGTCTACCATGCAGACCTTTCTTGACTTAAGTGTCCATTTTGAAGAATGGCCCTTGCATGATGCCCACCATGTCGAAGCAGACACCTTACCAACTACTCCACCACAGCATGTTGAACAAGATAGCGAATCATCCTCTCATGAAAGTTCATATTTTGATTAAGAAAGTGAATATGAGTGAATGCTAGATCTAGATACACAAGAACCTAAAGATATTTCACCAAAAGATCCACCTCCACTTATAATATGGGCTTCCAAGACCATTGAATCTGCTGGTGATCTTGTTAGATATCCACAAGATCCAAGAAGAACCAAATCTGAGTTTCAAAATGCAAGATTTGCACTATCTCATACATATCCCTTTCTTTCTTATAGATGTTTTTGATGATTGGATCAAATACAAAAACCTTCTTTGAGTCCTCCTAAGATCCAAGATGGATATCCTTACATGGGCATCCGTCGTCGGGTTCTCGAAGATGAGTTTATCTAGGCTACCGTTGGGCATGTAGTCGTAAATGATGAATACTTGCTTCTGCCTCTTGCACCAGCCTCGGAGCTGAACCAGGTTCCGGTGCTGCAGGCACCCATTGCTTGATATCTCCGCCAGGAAGCCCTTCATTCCCTCATCGAACTTCTTAGTAATGCATTTCATGGTGA
The DNA here is from genome assembly GCA_027924585.1 of Larix kaempferi. Lineage (NCBI taxonomy): Eukaryota > Viridiplantae > Streptophyta > Pinopsida > Pinales > Pinaceae > Larix > Larix kaempferi. The sequence continues at coordinate 7,107,195 of BSBM01000255.1, forward strand.
TTTCGTGGCCGCTGCCTAGGAGAACACGCTTATAAACCCTGCCGAAACCCACCTGGCCCAAAACATTTTCATCCTGGAACCCGTTTGTAGCGATGCTTAGATCCTTGTAACTAAATCTATGAGGCCAGAATTCATGCTCCCATTCTTCCATAGTTTCTCTGTACGTGGATCTTTTCAGAAACACGGCCGCAACCGCCAGAGAGAAGAGAACCAAAGTAGCCACTGTAATGCTGACTATGAATAGCCGGCTCCGACGTTTGGCAAACGAAGGGAGACGCGAGATATCGAGGTATGGTGCCATGCCTTGGGTAGTGAAACTCCATGCTAGAATGTAATGGTCTTCGCCGAAATTCCTCGTAGCTGCTGAAAAGCCAACGAACATATTCTCTTGCAGAACATCCTATAGATCCATTTTCACAGATATGAGCGGCTTTTGCAGTCTCGGTAAGCCGGCCAATGTTAAGCTAACATTGAGCCGGCTTTGAAGATGATCGTAGTCAATCCAAGCCTGTATGTTACGTCCGCTCTTGAGATTGATTCGATGGAAGTCCTTCCCATTCCAATACCCGGCGGTTTCTGCATGGGCCGAGGTCAGGTTGTTCAGGTCCAAGCCTACGTGGTTGTCGTTGCGGTCAGAGAACTCTGCACTCTGGATTGTGTCGAACTCCACTACGAAGAAGTGATTGAATGGCTTCCCGTTGCTAGTGATGTTCAACAATCCCAGATACTTTGATCCCAGAGCACCCATGAGAGATTCGTAGGGCGTGATGATAAAGGTGAGTCCCTCCCCTCCAGCGACGGAATGGGGACGCACCATGCTGAAAACGAAGGTAGTGCTGAAGGAGGAAACTGTCTTGTTGCTTTTCATCTGCACGGGAGTTGGATACAGCGCACGGCCGAGTCCGAAATGAGAGTGACCTGTGAGGGTGAGAACGGATTTGGAGCGGATGAGTGAAGCATCCGCCTTCAAGATCAAATCGGTTTCATTGAATCCATCGAACACGAAAGTGGTATGCTGATGATGCTCATCAGGCTGTGCCTATGCAGCAAAATGTACGAGGGAGGCGAAAGCTATCAGAATGAGTCTGTGCCGTGGAAGCATCAGGGCCGTTTCTTTCGCCGGAGCTAAACTTCTCCTTCGATAGAATACATGGCTTGATTTCGCCATGATCTCAGACCGGTAATTGGAATATATATCAAGACTGCACTGATTCGACAATTTATAACAGCCCTGTTTCGATTATGGCTTTGTTGTGGGCGTCGTTTTTCCATACGCAGAAACGAATTATTCGCGGTCAACCTCAACTACCAAGAAATTACCCATGTCCCAACACTTGCGCACCCCATCAATACATAGTGTGAAAACATACAAATCAGAATGTGGGATGCCCATGTCCCAATGCTTGTTCATTTCTATTATGCACAAGGTTTCCCAAAACAATACATCAAAGTAGGTGTACAATATCCTCCAAATTATTTCAACCAAGTGTGGAATGCTAGGATCCCATAACTGGCGCATTCCATCAATGAGCAAAGTAATACAAAATTTTACATCGAGGTGGGAGATGCCAAGATCCCACTCTCTAATGGGATCCTCCCAAAAATAATAAGTACAAAATATATATCATCAAAGTACATAACAACATCATACAAATGTACATCAAGAATGTGCCTCATCAAAGAATCATGAAAGTGCTTTTCCATCCAAGCAAGTAGACCACCATTTTCCAAGTGCACACAAGCATCAAGTGACCAATCAAATTTGCTCAATGAGATAGGTGAGGGTCCCATGTCCAAGAATTCTTCTCCAAGAAAGTGTGGGAGGTGTCATAAAGTGTTTCCATGTATGCTTTCACCCAAACGTTGGATGAAGAAACTATCCCATCAAGTGAATTACATAGTGAGCAAGAAGAAGAATGAGTATCATATATGCACCCATGAATATGTGTATCATCAAGAAATAGAAAAGCATGTTGCTTCCAATAAGAATGTGCTCCAATCATATATCTCTTCACCCAAGTATTGAATGAAGTTCCTCCAACATCAAATGAACTAAGCAAGAAGCAAGGAAAATCATGAGTCTTCAACTGACTCAAGTGAACATCATAGGTACATCCATGTATGTGAGATTCATCAAATGAGAGCAATGGATGCTTATGCTACCAAAGAGAATGTCAGTGTACTCATCATAGAATCATCATGTAGTGTAGGAGTCTCACACTCCTCATATGGCACCAATAAAAAGAAACCCTTCACCCAAATTTCTTTTGGATGTATGTTGCAAGATATGGAAGGGCAGGATGAAGGAAAATGAACTAACTCATCCTCCAAGGTGAAAAGTGAGAAAGTATCATCCTTGGTTGGTTCACTTATCATGGGATTATGGAAATTTCTCCAAAAGTGCGAAAGTGTCTTCAAGGGATGGCTCCAAGGTAGTAGGACTATGTGCCTCAAAAAGTGCGAAACTTGTTCCATACATAGGCAACTCATAATCCAAAACAAGTGCTTGGCAATCCTCTACCATGTCATCACATTCATCAAGCACATGCAAACCAAGATTTTTCTAATGATCCATCATGTCATGAGAATCCTCCATAGAACAATGTGTACAATCAAAAGCATAGGAGTGCAAATATGAACCTTGCAACTTTACATGAAGTTGCTCAATATGGATCTTGGATTCTTCCAAAGAATCCTGGGTGGAAATTAAGTTTTGTTTAAGCTTGTCATTATCTTCAGTAATCTTCAAGTAGTCCCCATGTAATACATTAACAAGCGCAATTAAATCATTCCTTTCAGAAAGCAAAGACAAAAAGTTACCTTTGATGATGCTCATTGCTCTCTGAATCTGCTCCATTTCTTCAAGGAAGGATAGATCCTCCAATGAAGAGATTATCCAACAATAATTTGACACCAATGCATGAGTGTCATGGAGAATGTGTATGGCCTCTTGAATCTTTTTGCTGCTCATCATGTGTGGCCCTTCAATGCAAGTAGGCTCATGTGATAGAACCTCTTCCTCCATCATGTGATCAACCTCATGAATTACAAGTGGTGAGGATGAGATTGGTCTTACTTATTCTTCCACTGCTACAAGGTCTTCAGGAACATGAGAATGTAGGCTTGCAACAGGATATCCAAGGTAGATCTCCATGTCACCAACATAGAGATAATGACATCCACCAGTAGATGTTTCACATGAACTTGAGCAATCTTCAGTAATTTGTCTTTGAACCATGTCTATATGATCCTTAGAAGAACAAGTGTTGGTTTCTTCATGCTTAGAACCCTCACCAGTAAGGATTGTACCTTCATTTTCTTCAGAGCCACCTTGGGGTGAATTTTGTACCTCATCATGGAACTCTTCTTCTACTTGACCACTTGAAGAACTAAGTGGCTCATGGTCCTCTTCAATGATTGAGAATGGCTTGAGGGGCTCATCCTCACTCTCCTTATGTTGGCTAGCACCAAAATACCCTTGAATCTTTTATGGCTTCCTCTCTTTGTACATCTCACCAATTATATGCACCATCTTCTCAGTAAATGATTTCAAAGCTTCTTCATTCGCTCTCAAGTACTTAGAGATATACTTAAATTCATCATTGGAGATAGTCATGATTGCGCTTTACATAGGATGGTCCAAGGAAAGAGCTCTGATACCACTATGATGATCCTAACTAGGAATTTAGGACCACTAAGTCAAAACCTCATGTAATGATGGCAAACAAGGGCTACACGAGCTCAAGAATCCTTTGCACAGCGTACTGGGACCATTAATGTTTTGAAATCAGCTATTGCTGAATTCTACTCCAAGGCTACCTGGGTACACTACAATATGCAAACTAGATCCTTTACATTAGCTCAACTTGACACTTTCTGGGGCTAAGGATAAAGTGTTTTTTTACTTTGGAAGGCTTGGGGTATATTAGAAATGATTAGAGTGGATATGTACTCTATTTTTGTAGATTATGCATACTACAGAATCAAAATTATAGAGTTGCAGGGGTTCTGGAGAGGTTTGGAGGGACTTGGAGTGGAATTGGGATTTTGGGACAGCGCATGGTAACGATTTTGAAACAGATGGAAGGGGTATCTAGGAGGGTACAATATCTGTAAAACCACTTGGGATGGATTGTACAGAGTATCATTATTTTTTATCAACTCATGGAATGTGAATTGGATCTCCTGAGAGGAAGATATGGTTGTTTTACGAAAAATAGTCAAAATTGACTAATGAAAGAGCAAGGGTATGGGGAAAGGAAATGAAGGGGATGGATTCCAGTGGTTAGGGAAGGGGTTATTCAAAGTATGGATGCATTTGGTATGTGTGAATGCAGAGGGATTCTCAGAAAGTGCATAGGAATCAACTTGGGAATATTTGGGTGAGGTTAAGGTCTCAAACCCTTAAGAGAGAGAAAATGCAATTTTCATTCCAAGTCATGTACGACCTTGACCAAACAAAAAAAGGAGGGTATGGATGTGTCCTATAAGATGTTTATTAAGTGCAGGTCACATTAATAAGATATTAGGAAGCACATTTGATAGTTAATTAATGTTATTCTCAAGATATAGAAAATTTAACATAGCAATGGACACAATAGAAACACAAGAGAGACATAGAATGAACATGGAGCTTTATTCATAAAATCAACAGCCAAAGTGGATAATATACATAATGTATGGCTGCAATAGTAGAATCATGTATCAAGAAGAGAGAGCAATATAGAGACAATGAAAGAATGTGATCCTCTTGCAACACAATATATATCCCAATGGCAATGTAGCTCACCGAACACCTGCATAAGAATAGTAGGAGGAGAACAAGAGTAAAATATATATGAAATACAATGGGAGGGACTAAATTTCCTTCCCCACTTCCAATAGGCTGGCTACTGAGATACAAAAGGGGCACACCACCCAACTATGAGAAGGGGAGCATCACCCAAGTCTAGAATTGCGCAAGCAACTCCTAAAATCCACAATATCCAAAAATGCATGCCCTTTCCATTTTCATTTTCCTTCTTTATTAAGCCAAAATTTAGAGAGAAATACCATGGGCCAATACCATGGGTGAGTGAAAACCATCAACCACACCCCACATGCCAAAACCATCCACCATAAACTATCTCCATAATTGCCTTTTACCAAGTTGACCATTTATCCTTTTTAACTGCGTTAGAGTGAACATGATATGGACCATTATTCTTAAATAACTTTGACTAGGAAGGTCCATTTCGAATTTCCTCTTGTGGACATTTAGATAAGGCCCCAATCCACCAAGTGGTGGTCATAAATGCTCTATAAGTGGTGTAATTGGCCTAATACCACATTTCCCCTTTTTAAGGAACACAACCAATTTGCTAGTTGAAAATATTTAATATTTTACCACTTCTTCAATTTTTCCAACCAAGCTTATCCACATCTAACCAATGGGCCCATTTGACCCAAATTACTCATTAAATGCCCAATTACTTTCATAATTACTTGTTTGACTTAATTAAGTGGGCAACATTATTCAATTAATCCTCCATTGGCTATTTTTGCTTGCAAATTCTAATCAAGGGGTTTCTTGTGGCCGAATTATCCCATAATAATTATTCTTGAGAACCTTAGGATAATTTTACTTAGGCAATTTAATTATTTTAGCCACCCTATTAATTTTTATGAATTTTGCCTAGGTGACCATGGCCAATTTTCCTTAGGCCAAAATTGGGGACATGACATAATCCAAGGTACATATCTAATAAATGGAAAGGAAAAAAACCATATTACTTCAAATCCAAGGAGAACAAGAACACCCCATAAATTGCATTATAATTTTCAGCTATATGCATGCCTCCAAGAAACTCCTTGATGCAGTAAAATCCTTTCCATGGCCAAAAAATCAAAACCCAAAACTTTTCACTGTAAACAATACTAACAAAACAATAAAAAAATGGAGCCCGTGGTAAAATATCACATTGAACCACACAACTGACATACACAGAATGGAATCCATGAGAGGAGATATACATAAATATGCCACTACCAGTCCCATATTTTGGCACAATAACAATGCACATCATAGATGAAGCACACTAGAACCATAACCAGGACAAGTACCTAGTGAACCAACTCTTCCCACAACCAGGCAGCCAAATACCACCACAACCACAGATCCCAGTCAACATAGTGCACGGTTGAAACCTGCAACAACAAAAAATGAAGTCAATGGGAGCAAACCAAATCCAAAGACAATGGCGGAAAACTTACACAATATCGCCACAAAAAAAATTACCTGCAAAATAATTATAGTCCACGGGAAAACAAATAAAGATCTTGACAACTAGAACAATGCCACAAGTCAAACCCTAACCCTTTCAAAACACTGCAAAATCAAAATCTCGACAGAGAAAAATGCCATGAACACAAAAATCCTTCATTCTCCTCTTGTTCCTCTGCATGAACACAAAAACCTTGGCCCTCCCTTACATAGAAACAACCAAATCCAAGCATGATCGTGAAAACTTACATAATGCCGCCAAAAAGAAATCACCTCCTAGAACAATGCCAAAATCCAAACCCCGACCTTTGCCAAACCCTCGAAAATCAAAACCCCAGCAGAAACATTTTCCACAACACCTCTGACGTTTGTCCAAGCCTCCCAAATCCCTCTCAAAACCATGGAAAACCAAAACCTTGCTTAAGATAATGCCACAGAGCGTCCCCTTTATGCCCCATGTAAAAACATAAAAACCCTCTCCCTCCATAGACCAACAAGTCCACAGAAAACCGCCACTAGAAACCTAAGAAAACCCAACAAAAACAACACAACCATACCTTCCATTCCCCAACCCTTGCATTTAAAAACACCCATCAATGTGAACTAGAGTTTGCATTTACTCTAGCCACCACACCCATCAAGCATTGAAAGCATTGGAAAATGAAAAAAACGCCAGAACACCCGAACGAACAAGGGCATTAAAACCGTTGACCGCTGGAATGCACACACAAAGACGAAATCTCCTAGATTGTAACAAAATGTAAAAAATTCCTGGATGCCCAAACGAACAAGGGCATTAAAACCGTCGACGACCATAATGCACACACAAAGACAAAATCTAGCAACTCTCACACAAAAAATCTCAAAACCTAGATCCATAGTACCCAAGCCGTAGTACACATGACCTCACCAAGACACTTGGCATTTCAAATCCCCCCACCAGAATCAGGGCCCTTTGAAAACCAAACAAAGACAAAATCTACCAGCTCTTGTACAACATAGCTCAAAACTTAGATCCGTAGTACCTATGTCACAATACACATGACCTCACCGAGATACTTGGAATTCCAATCTCCATGCCATAAATAGAGGCCCTCTGCAAACCAATAACATACTACCATCAGCTCACAGAACTAAGAATAGTTCCTAAAGCCAAAGGTAAACCTTCACAAACCTTGGAAAATCAAAACCCTGACAAAGAAGAATGTGGAAGAAATTCCATGAAGCGTTTCTTTTATGTCCCCCGTAGGGACATAAAATGAATCATGTATCCCACTCACGCTAAGTGAATAGATGAGGAGAGGGCTCTGTAGTTGAGGCTACAACTAGGGCATGACGGATTGGAGAGAGGAGTTGACCAACTTAATCTTGTATGCATGTATCGCGACTCACAACCATCTACAAAATGCCACAAGGAATTGTCGTCGGAGAAATGTCCTTAAAAATAGAAAAAGAGAATGTGGTTAGATATTTCATCTCATCGTGATGCTCGAAAAAGCTATACATTGCCCACGTGGCCACCAAAAGGTCTATATGCTGCCACAAATTCTTCATAATGACGACTACTTTAGTGATGAAAATTAAAAGAAAAGGTTAAGCATCAAAGTTAAATGATAAGGGTATTAAATCAATGAAAGTTAAAAATATTTATTTACCAACTTAAATGAACGAGTCAATTCAAAAGTTAAGAAAACGATATTTATTTGGTTCCACCATATTATATGAGAAGTTGGTTCATTATATAAGATGATAAATCTAAATTATTAGTTGGTAGGACGGAATATAGCGATCCTTAAAATTAGTTGACTTTAAAGATTAGAAAGAAAAAAATTTACACTTGATTTTTAAAAAAAATTTTATATGAGGAAACAGGGGTACCTACTGGAGGACTCTAGCTCAATTCGTAATAGGGAAATGAGGTACATACTAAGAATTTAAATTTGCTTTGGTATACTAAGACAATGCTTGGCATGGCTCTCAAGGGCTGTCTTTAGAGCAATTTGATGGACAATACTCAAGGTTTCAGTTTGTCTTTACGACAATTTGATGGACAATACCCAAGGATTCAGTTTGATTGACTGCATGGACTGGATTGAATGGTGGTTGCGACGTATGGCCAAGAACTAGATGGAATTTGATGCTAAGGGTGTCATCCCAACCCTCCTCAACGTGTAGAGTTCTCTAGAATGAAAGAAGATGAAATGGTGCACCCCTCCCATGGTAATCATTCCTGATGATGACTAATTATACATTTTTGGTTCAACTCTAATTTAATAGTCAACATAAATAAAAGTTATATATTCCTCAAACTTATTTGATTTCCTATATTTCATATTTTTACACTATATTATAATAGGTTGTTCATGTATTTCTTAAATTCCACCTAATCAATATATTATTGTTTTTCATATTTCTATTACAATTAACATATCCTTCACACACATAAAATTAATTAATTAATTAAAAAAATAAAATACTTTTATAATAAAAGTTAAAAAAAATGTCCTACAATGTATCATGTATTAATAAAATAAAATAGACAAAAATTTAATATAGATGACTAATAAAATGAAAATAAATAAATAAATTATTGAAACCATATACAAGATAAATAAATTATAGTACAAGAATTTTAAAAATTCTTTCATAATAATTTTGTAATAGTAATTATATGGCCATTAATTTAAAGTCTAAAATATAAAAGTAAACAAAAATTTAATGTACATAATTTCTAAAATAAAATAAATAAATAAAACATCAATTATATACTTATACAATATTAGTATCTAGATTCATCTTAAATTTGGATTTATCAATCATCAGTGATCCAATTTTTTTAGGTGTAATAGCTCAATAAATTTTATACCTTTCTTGCTTGATAGATTAAGATTTAAGTTTTAATTTTGTATTTAGAGACACATAAATATTTTAAATTATTTTTCATAATTTTTTTATTTTATAAATTTACATATATTTATTTATTTATTTTTCATATTGTAATATTAAATGAGATGAATTTTAAATATTCCCTATAATAATTTTGTAATAAGAGTAATAATAGTTGTATGGCAATTAATTTAAACTCTAAAGTATAATAGAACTTGGAATTGCTTTCTAAATTTTATAAATAATTTTTTATAATTAAAAGATTAATATTTGATATAAAAATAATTTAATAAATAAATAAAATTATATCATTATAAATAAATATATTAAAATATTGTCATATAAATATTTTTTTTCCAGCGGAAATCATATAAATATATTTAAAAATATGATTTAACATAAAGATTAAGAATATTAAGGTATAAATATATATGATTTAAGATGAAAGTACAAAATATATTAAGGTTTCAACGTGTTTCGTCCGGAGACCAGGGAACGGAATGAAGAAAACCTCCCTCAAGCGGGTCCGTGATTAGTCTTGCCCGCCGGCTCTCCAAAAATTGTAATGACTTTATCTAAGGCATTAATGAATGGTACTGGCTATACGATGATCGTCACTTCGATAAGATCAATGTTACATCAAGTTCCCTTCGGGGCATGATTCATAATCTGGCCGTCTGGTATTTTTATGTTCATACTCTCTTCTATATATTCCGCTCTAATTTCATGGCATGATTAATAATCTGGCCGGCTGGTATTTTTATGTTCATACTCTCTTCTATATATTGCGCTCTAATTTCATGGCATGATTCATAATCTGGCCGGCTGGTATTTTTATGTTCATACTCTCTCCTATATATTCCGCTCTAATTTCATGGCATGATTCATAATCTGGCCGGCTGCTATTTTTATGTTCATACTGTCTTCTGTATATTCCGCTCTAATTTCATTGCATGATTCATAATCTGGCCAGCTCGTATCTTTATATTCATACTGTCTTCTATATGTTCCGCTCTAATTTCATCTGCTATTCTGCTCTGATCTCACTTGCTGTTGTTAGCACAATCAACTCATCTGCTATTCTGTCTTGATCTCACTTGCTGGTGTTAGCACAATAAATGGATATTGTAACCGGAACCGCAGCCAACATTATAAGCAGCGCTATTTTTGTTCCACTTACCAACAACTCATCCAACAAATAGACGATGTTATTCACTTCGATGACAATCATCAGCTTTTGGAAGAGCAGTTAAATCGTTTGAAGAGCCTCTTGCTTGATATTAGCTCTCACTTCCAACATCAGCAGAGGGAGCCGCCGGATTCTCTGAAAAATTGTTTGCTAAGGATGCAACGTGAAGTTGGAAAGGCCAGAGAGTTGATCCATCGCTCACAACGCCCTCAACAGTGTATTGACTGGTTCCTTTGCAACCAGCCCAAAGTTTCTACGTCACAAATCCGAGAGTGGAACACAGCTATTGCTGGGCTTTTTGATCAGCTTAGAACCGACTTCTCCGTGTTCTGCAGTGCTCAACAGATTGCGTCGGCCACACCACAACAGGCAGACGTACTACTTCAGGACGAACCAGACACCGGATTGGTCGGGTTCGAAATTAAATCTGGTGAGACCAAGCTACAGAGCTGGATTTCAGAAGCTCCCCATGATCACATAATTGGTGTGTACGGCATGGGTGGTGTGGGAAAAACAACATTACTCAAAAGAGTCTACAACACCTACAAGGTTAGTCACGTTTTTGATCATGTAATTTGGGTTTACAATTTTGCAGATGCAAAATGATATTGCTTCTACAATTAATTTAGATCTGGCCAACTGTTCTCCTGATATGAGGAAGATGAAGTTGTCTGCATATATGAAGACCAAGAAATTCGTTTTGGTTTTAGACGACATGTGGAACACAGTAGCTCTGAAAGAATTGGGCGTGGAATTTGGGGAGGAAAAAGGGAGCAAACTTGTATTCACAACTCGAAATAGAGATCTGATTCGAGACATGAATGCAAAACAGTTCATGGAAATTCAGCCCCTACGAACAGAGGAGGCGTGGGAGTTGTTTTGGAAAGTAGCTTTCGAAGACGGCCATGTTCCGGAGGATATTGCACGACAAGTGGCGGAGGACTGTAAGTTGTTGGCAATGATGGGCAACACAGCTGTAGATGAGTGGAAGCTTGCTTTAAAACAGATGCAAAAAGTGGATTTAAATTTTCCAATTACTCATGCTCGAATTGATAGAGAATTGTATCAGCGATTGAGATGGAGCTACGATAGTTTGCCGGATGCTAATTTGAAAAACTGCTTTCTTTTCTATGCCGTGGCGAGTGGACATGCTGCAATTGTAGAGGAGCTATTGGTGCAAGGGTGGATCGCAGAAGGCCTGGTGAAGACCAAAGAGGACGCGGAGTATGACTATTTATTAAAAACCGGTCTCAGCTATGTCAAGTTACTCGAAAATCGTTGCTTGTTCCAAGTGAAAGAGGGTATCATTACAGTTCACGACGTTGTCCACGACATGGCAATTTATATTGGAGAGAATGAGGAGAATTGTGTATTGAGGGCAGTTCAAAGTCTTCAACAATTCCCCCACATCCCAGATTCGCATAACTGCAAACGAATATCAGTTTTGCGCAATGATATTACGTCTTTGCCGGCAAAGGAAGGAATCATTGTGGCAATTGACACAACTTGAGGCGCTCGGATTGAGTTGCACTAAGATTGAATGTATATCTGAAGAGATAGGTAATCTTTCATATCTTCAATTCTTGTATCTTGCCTTCTGTAAAAATTTAAAATGGTCGCCTTCTCAAATAGGTCAACTTAAAAAATTGAAGTATCTCAATATTCAGGGATGTAATTTCAGTGCAATCCCTGATGAGATTGTAAAGCTTTCAAACTGCGAGATTGTGCAGAAGTGAACTTAAACAATACAAATTCTGATATGTGCCACCAGAAGTTTTGAAATATTTTTTATGAAATGTGTCGAAAATTTTGAAATAATTTTTTTATGAAATGTGTCTCAAATAACTTGGAAAAAGTAAATTTTAGTGGGCCGGACTACCCAAGAATCGCTGATTACTATATAAAAACAGAAGAATGTAGGGACGGAGGAGTTGACCGCATTAACCTCGAGATTCACAACTATTTAGAAAACGCCACAATAATCGTGGTTCATGTCAGTTTGAGTACAGGACATCATTAAAATTACAAAGATAATGAGAATGTGTTTAGTTATTTAATCTCATCGTGAATCGTGATGCTTCCGAAGACTATGCATCCACCGGTGGAAAAATATTTATTTAAAATCCGAAAGACTCACCACGACATTTATAAAAAATGATATTTATTTGGTTCCGCCATACCATATGAAAAGTCGTTATATTATATGGTAAAACTAATTTATTTAATAGAGTGTTTTGAAATTTGTGAAGGTATTTATCTTTGAATCTTTTTATTTATTTAAAATATTTTTTTTTATATGTGGTTTCGTAGAACAAACTATTATGCGTAGTAATTTGTGATTGGTCAAAACAGTATTCACGTGTCATTTTTTAAAAACGGACATATATATATGTGTTTTTTAATGGATTGTTATTTAACATATATTAAATAGGTGTTTGTTTGGAACGTGTAACTCGTTCGTAGATACGTAAACAAAGATAGAAATTTGAGAGGATGGGTATGGAAGAGCTGGGGTTTTTAGAAATAGGAGGTTCTTCTTATCATAGTTTAGGTGTTTGTTGTAACTTCTGGGTTTTCGATATAAAACCTTTTGTGGTACGGTTTGATTTTTCCAGTTATTGACTTTTATAAGCTGCATTTCTTTTGGCTGTCGTGTACACTTGTGATTATACATCGTGGTGTACTAGGGGTTTGGCAACCCCTTTTTTTATTGTTCTTATCCCTCGAGGCTAGATGGTGGTAGGGTTTTCAAAACCTCGAGCGGCCAGGGCAAGGGTTTCACAGATTATGTGGTGCCAAACAATGGCACAGTGGTAGGGTCTCACTCGTCTAAATAGGTTGCTAAGGATACTTTTAATGTCATCTCGAGAAGGATGTAAACCTTGATAGGGTTAGCATTTTAGCCACAAGGGTTGTTGTTGGGAAGATTGAGGGGGCTAGGGTTCGAGAATGGAGCTTATTGAGTGGGTTAACAAAACGTGGACGCTTGAGTTTGGACTTGCCCCTAGGACGAGCCTACTGTCAAAAGGCTAGGTTTGTTTTATTTTTCCTTCAACGGAGGTTATTTCCACTATTCTAGAAAAAATCTGGCTTATTAAATATGGTTCCCTGGTTCTGAAGAGATGGCACACAAACTTTAACCCTGATTCTGAAAAATTGGTGAAAAGGCATTTCTAGGTGTTAATGCCAAGATTTCCCTTTGAGTTGCAAACATCCAACATGTTCAACTACTACATTGTATTAAGGTTTCATACAAAGGAGGAAGCTTTATGGACTTGCTGGCCAATAACATTTATAACAACTCGTAAGACTTTAGGATTAAGGCTTACATCTTCCAGAATTAAAACAAGATAAAATATACAATAATTCACAGAATAAAATAGATCCAGATTACATTCTCGAAACCAAAAACTCTCTTGAAAACATTGAATTCATTCATGTATAGATTCGAATTCAGTTTTGTATGTCTATTCTACATATCAAACAAAAGTATAATATTCAACATACTTTACGGTAATATTATGTCTCTTTATAAATAACATTTTACAATCCAAAAATTTAAGCTAGGGTTTAACCCTGAAATAATTCACAACTTCAACGAAGAATTTAAGTTACACGGTATCATTTAAATACTATGGGTATTATCAAATATCCTTCGTAATACACGCTTTCAACCTAGAAGCTATGGTTTGAACAGGGTTTAACTCTGTATAAATAAAATTATAAATATAATAATTTCATTTGCGAAACCAAACTCAGTAACCTTATAACTAGTGTGGAAATCAATAGATTAAAAACACAGAGTTAACGATTGAGTCATTTACATGCTTTGAACATAAAAACCATAAATACATGACTAGGACAGATTTCTGCCTGTGTTCCTTATCAAAAGCTGAGTTACGAGCTTGGGCCTTGCCCGGTGATTCCATTATTTAGAATATAATTTTTGAAACATAAGACTTCTTTTAATACACAACAAAATTAAAACGTAGAGACACTGTCTTGCCGAATACAATTTCCTAATGCTAAATCATTTGTTTGTTTATAGTCATAAGTTAAAATTTAGAGCTTTCAATCTCGACATGGACCTCGAATAACAAAACCTTATCATTTCGAACTAAAAAAAAACTGCACATTAACTCAAACAGTTTAAGGTTTTATAAAGGTCAGCTTATGCCCAAGAGACCAAAACCTACACACATTATGGAAGCAGGGTTCATCCCTGTATCTTTTTAGGACATATTTATTATAATAAAAACAAAAACTCGAATTTCATTGCAAATAGAGCCTTTAGCTCGAGGGTTTAAATACCCTACAAATTCGTTACAGGGTTTCCAAAAGGCTTGCAGTCGCCCAGTTAAAACATTAAAAACAGTAAAAATCAAATACATATGGAAATTGCATCTCGGCGAGGTTACACAGACCTGCACGAATATCTAGAATCTAATAAATAAGTAAGTTACAATTAATAATTGAAACATATGAAATAAGAGAGAAGAAGAAAATATTCAAGCTATGTAATCTTCATTTATCAATTGAATGTACACTTATTGAATACTTCATCAATGAGATGCAAATCTTTATATATAGGTAACCAAGCTAGGCTTAATTGCAGGCACAAGCATAAAAGCTAATGAAACTCAAGAGAAACTACCCTGAATATATAGTCAAGTGTGGCCTTCTTCAGAAGTAATATTGGCCATGCATGAGAATCTAGGGTTTAATTAGACTTAGAACCGCTCAATGAGGTGTTTTTATGCCTTAAATAAACAAGTGTAATCTTTGTTGTTCCTTGAGATGTTCTGGGCTGCACTAAAACTATGCCAAGGTATCCACAACCCATTGTAAGCCTCAAGTTGGCTCTTAGGCCAGGGGGGTAAACCCTCAATAATCTTTAATCACTATTATAACAACAACAACTTAAAACTTTATGCAAATAAAATGCTAAGTTTGAGTGATAAGAACATAACAAAACATCAAACGGAAATTGCAGCAAACTAGACTAAAGTAACAATATCAAATTCCTCAAGCCAGGAGCCTTTCCATTAGGAAACATAATCTCGTTTTTCTAGACATTCACATAAAAAAAGTGAAATGGTGGAATAATGAGAAAAGATCTCATCCACAAACAATAAAATTGAAATCTAGAGACGTATTGAAAATGTGCAAGGAATCTTAGGACAAATCTTGCACTTGTGAATTTACAATTTTGAATTCCAATATCTTAAAACAAAATTTCATCCATGGTAACAAATAAGAAGTTACACTTTCTTATGTAGGAATATTTAAAAAAAATAAAATTTCAAGATGCTACTATACTTCTCAAGCAATACATGCACAATACCAAGCAATAATGACCATTATTCCATATATGTGACAATGACATATTAATATTAAAGAAGATAGTAAAATATTTACACCCAGAAACATAAATAACATATTATCTTCATTGATGGAAATTATGAAGAAACTCATACACCACTCATAACTTAGATGAAAACAAAGTTTGATCAACAATAAGATGTTCCATCGGAACAGGGGGATTACATGCTAGCATAAATGGAGGGAACAATCAATTGGAAGTTTGTCGATTCTCGGAAATATAACTCCCCCTAGTTATATCATCCTTTGACTTTCTGTACCTTTATCATCCTTTGTGAAATGGGGAAGAGTTCGACTGTCAAATCCATATGGATTTAGTTTTCCTTCCACATTTTGTTGTCTGACACAAGTAGTTCTCCATGATATGTTAATAGAAATTCTAGTTGACATAGTCATAACCATTTCCTTCAAATCATTACTCTTTGATAAAATTTCTTGAGCACCACTTCCTGCATCATCATGGGACTTTTTTAACACCTTATTACCTCTATTTTCAAAGGACTCCATTATTGTACCGTCGAATTCTAGCTCTAATTGTTTCCCTTGAGAAGCCATAAAAAGTTGTTTGGCTTCATTATTTTCTTTTTAATTATGTCATTGATAACCTCCCTAGTTGCAGAATCAACAATTGTGTCTCCTATACGAATATTGAAATCCTGTTGTATTAGCCAGTAGCTAACAAGCCACTATGTGTGACCTAAGAACTTACAAGCAACATCTAGACCAACCTCTTCCCAGATCACTAGAATAAGGCTTCCTGAAGAAGTTCCAATGGTTTTCTTGCAAAGTGTGCTTGAGATAACTTCTCCTTGCTCATTGCGTACAACATTTGCTACATCAGTACTTGAAAAAATAGCTGCATAGGGTATAGCATATGCTAATCTTGGATAAGAATAATATTCTTATTCAATTTTGGGTGATTAGTAGGCCAAGGACAACTCTATATCAGAACGTGTTTTTTTCACCCTATATAAAAAAAGTAATAGTGATAGACCCTTTGATTCTCCCATGGATATTTTACTCAAATGCATGGGGAAAGGAAACACTCTTTTGTTTATATGGATTGGTCTTTTGTTGGTCAATTGACGCATTGTGCACAAGATTGTGTGGGATCATGTAATGGGCTTGATCTGACACTTGGACACATGGTTTTAGGATTTAAAGTGTGCGTGGCTTGGAGTTTGGGTGGAAACCCAATATCTTTTGCAGGAAATTTATTTTCTAGCTTGACACTTGACAAAGTATGGTGAATTTCAGAGCTTTTGGTTTAATGTTTCCAAACATCCAAAATGATTTTCCACGTGAAAAATGGAAACCATTTTATGGATTCTAATCTTACAATGGTGTATTTAGAAACCATGAGCCTAGCCTCTGAACCCACTAAAGTATAGGAGGGTTGTTTAATTTGAAGACTATGGGAATAAGCCTATGTGGAATAAAAGGTTTGTTAAGGTCAATTTTGAATGAAATTCATGGGTGTGGCTCCAGATTAACCTAGACATTATGGTTACTAAAACAAATATTAATGGATCTAGGAACTTTAGGGGAAATTCTTTGTAATGCGAATAATGGATACAAGTATTTAGTGTGAAGTTTTACCGGGACAAAGCGATCGACTGGGAGCAAATCAATTTTCACAAAAGGTTGAAAATTTGACAGAAACATTTTATGTTACAACACCATTCTTAGGAATTAATCTTGACCATGCATAAGTACCGAGGGTTAACTGGCGTTATAACTACCTCATGGGCTATTTAACTCAATCATGCATGTGAAATCGATGTTAACTAGACCTAGAACTCCAAGTAGGTAGTTAACGAGGCCATACATGAAGTATTTGAATTCTAATTGGCTAACGATAGCCATGTAGGGTGCATTCATCCTAAATAAGGGAAGAACTACATATGATCCCTAGAAAAGGGGGAGAATTGTTGTGAGGGAGCCCTCGTTTCTTAAAAATGCGGGTAAATTTAGTTAGAAGTTCCCTTGTCCCTAATTAGGGGGGATAACTCCAATAGGAGCACCATTGTCCCTAGAAAGAGGAAAAAATAGTGAAAACATGAATGTACCCCAATAACCCCCCTTAGCCTAATTTAAGTGAGTATGATGCAAAAAAAATTGGGTCCCATCAATATAATGCTATGTTAGGAACCCAAGTACAAAACATTTATGCTTGAAAAAAGTGAGGAAAGAGGGAAAACCCAATAGGAAGAAAATCCCCTCTAAGAAGAGGATAATGTTGAGTAGACTAGGTGCCTACTTTAGTCATGATCACTCTCGTGTCCATATGTTCCACCTTTGTTTGAGAAATCCACTTGCATCAAGCAAGTTTCCTACGAGGAGGTAGGGGACACATATCCCAAGTTTGGATCTTTATCAAAGACTGAAGATCCTCATTCATGGAAAAATACCAATATGAATTTCCTGTAGCTTTTGTTAAAGATTATGGATCTCTTGCATTGACCATGTAATTGTGGATGGGAATGAAGGGATCTATAACACCAAGTTCTTCATGAAAACTGAAAATTTGTTAATGATTCCTCCATGTAGTTGTTGGATCTCCAATTAGATCACCTGTAGCATGAAGAGTTTGTTGTTCCCAAAGTGGTCTAGCTACCAAATTTGCAACAACATGTTCATCAATGTCAATAGCTTCTAATTCTTCATTTATATTTGAAAAATTACCTAAGGAAATTGAAGAGACATAAGTGGGATATAGATCAATGTGACCTAAAGCTTTAGTTTCAAAATTATATGGCCTTTATAGCATGCAAGAATTCCACAGCTAAGGATCTAAGCACAATGTAATCTTCACTAAGAATTACAACATAGTTTTGCAGAGAATTGAGAAGAAGAATGAGCAGAAACAAATAAAAGAAAGAAATCAATTTGATAAAATCTCATCATCTATTATTCATCAATAAGATTACAATATAGAGTACATCTCAATGAGAGAATTTGAATGCCTTGGAGGCAACTTGAAAAGTTCACTTGTGGCAGGCTTAGAATAGCAAAAATCCGCCCATCTAGACAACATCAATCTCCAAATCATAGAAATTGGCCATAAATTTCCTAAGTTATCTTAGGTAGGCCATGAGTGACCAAAGAGCAGCAAGTTGGAGTATTTTCAGGAGGAAAAGCGGGAAGGGGTTATGGAAAATGCTGGACAAATTTCCCAAAGTCATCCTAGCGCACTTGCTAATCCTAATCCAATGTGAAAAGCAATAGAAAAGCTGCCTTAACTCACAAAGCTGGATAAAAGTAGGAATAAAGCAAGAAGGGTGCCTTAGCTAATAAAATTTGCTTTAAAAGCATAAAATAAGGCAAAAGAGGGAGCTATGGTGGAAAACTATCACTAAGGTGGTCCAAGCAAGATCTAGGTGAACAAATAACATAGGTATAACACTTAGGAAACATAAAATAATGTTTACACTAAGGTATAGATGGGTTAATTATTCTAACATTTAGTAGTTTCTTCCTTAGTTGAATAGGTGAATTGAACCAGTGCATCATCTCTAATTAAGATGGGAGAGCACTTGTATGGCTCCAAATAATTAAAGATGTTCACTAACGAGGTCATATGATTTGAAGCTCATGAATCATGAACCCATGCAGATGATGATGAGGGAAAGACAGAAACAGATGCATGACCTACATCTTGTGGCTTTTAAAATATTTCAACTATTTTTTTCTTCTTGATACTGTTAAGAACCATGATATTTTTATGTTCAAGAACTTGTTTCAACTAATCATTCTCCTTCCTCATGCAATCATTATCTTCATGGTTTTGTTTCTTCCATTAATAACATATGATCCTGGCATTCTTTGTCTTCTAATATTTAGAGGAGAAGGTATGCACTGCAGATCTTGGGTTACGGTCGCTATTGTTCTTGTTTCCCTAATTTGCAGCAAGGGCATGTACCCTTGTTGTCTTTACGGAACCCATTTAAACAGGTTTATCTTGATCATGGGTAAGAGAGGAAACAAAGTCATACACTATATGATTCTTCCAAGTAGTTGCGAGTGCCAATTTCATAGCATGGCAGGTAGAAACAAACACTGAGTATTTAGAAATCAATTTGGATAGGCTTGAGAGAGCTAGTTGCTCATCCTTCTTTCCTACACCACATAACTTGAGTTGTAGTAATGGTGATTTGAATTTTGTGAATATGTATTCGATACTATCAAAGCTACCCGAGCTCAAATTGATGAGCTCATTCTCCAATTAATGTTCTCTCATCTCATCCTGCTTCACAAAGAGTCCCTCGAGCATGAAGTAGACTTCATTAGGATATTTTCCAACATCGATGTGATATAGGAGATGAGGAGAATTCAAGATACATATCAATCCACAAGGTCCTTCCATATGAGTATATCATTTTTATTTTTATGCAATAGAATTTAGTTTAGTCATTCCCCATAGTGATTACGTATAGGCCTTTGATCCTCAAGAGAATCATCACTCGTGACTTCCATTCATAATAGTTGAACGGAGTGAGGATGATTTGTTGAGACTCGTAAACCCTATCTAGTTCTCTTCAATCTATGGTCACCTACAACTTTGTATACTAATCCCTTAGAATCACTGAGGGTATGATACCATGTGATATTTGGCATATCAACTTGCAAGAAGATCTAGATTCTAAGAGCAAAGTAATAAAATTAACAAGTGAAACAAAAGAAAAGAATAAAAGTTTCAAGCAATGCCATCTTCATTGATCAATTGAATGCGCAATTACTAAATAATTCATCAATGAGATGCAATTCTTCATATATAGACAACTAAGCTAGGATTAAATACATGGAAAAGCATAAAAAATAGTGAAACTCAAGAGCAATCACCATGGATATCCAAGTGCGCCCTTCTTAGGAAGTAATCTTGGCCAAGCATGAGCAACTAGGTTTTAACTAGACCTAGAACTACTAAGTGATGTGCTTTTAGCATTGAATAGACAAGTATTTGCTTCTTAGGAAGTGATATTAGTGATGCATAAATAGCGAGTGTTAGCTAGCCCTAGAGCTATGTCATGAGGTTGTTAACATAGTCATGCATGAGCAACCAATGATTCCTGGATCTAGAACTCCAAGTAGGTATTTAACTAGGTCATGCATGAGTTAACTAAAGTGTAACTAGACAAAAATATCCAAGTAGAGTGCAATCATCCTAAACAAGGGCATAACTACAATATGATCCCTAGAAAATGAGAAGAGTTTTAGTGAGGGAACCCAACTTCCTAAAAAAGGGGGATAACTCTAGTTATGAGTGCCCTTGTCCTTGAAAAGTGGGGATAAATCCAATAGGAGAACCCTTGTCCCTAGAAAGAGGAAAAAACAGTAAGAACATGCATGTACACCAATAAATAAGAGCCTAGGAAAATAATGTACAATCCATAAAGGAACACTCTAAGGACTAATACTAGCAAGGTATCGAAGATGTGAAACAAATAATTCCTTTCAATCGTGTTCATATGAAATCAAGAAGTTCCTGTATGTATACATGTACCCAAGATAGAATAAAACCATGCTCGTAGAGTTCAAAGAAATCAAACAATGGACAGGAGAAACCAAAGCACACTATGATGTGAGATTCTGAAGCCTGATAGAACAACTTGGATATGATGTAACCAAAGTCATGAAAATAGATTACTTCATTACCAAATTACTAGACACAATTAGAGCACATGCCAAGACCATGAATCCTAAGCTCTATGTTGGACTTTTAACTTTTTAAGACCTGGTCGTGGAAGATAGATGGACAGTCACAATGTGAAGAACTGCAAAAGAGGACATGGAAGAAGATAAGTACAACAATAATACATCCAAGTAGGAGTAGTTGAATTGTAACCATCTTTACATAGTCAGAAATAACTATTTTAATTTGTATAAAAGATATGCAAGGGTTAAGGGACTAGGTTGGAGATTTTGGTAGGAAAGTCTGGGTAAAATCTAGAGAGAAGCCTTGGACATTAGTAATGATTATTTGAGTTGGGTAACATCATGTATATTGTTTTTGAAATACTAATATGAATGATGGTTTTGGTGCTCCCCCTCAAATTTATGTTACATATGGAGTGTCTATTGCATGTTTAATAAGTAAAGTTGTTATAGATTAGATATATTTATGCTTGGATGTTATTTAATGTTGCACAAAGGTTAATTACTTTGTGTAATTTTTTATTCTTCTAAAATGATTCTTATAGTCACAACACCATCTATTCAACAGTATTTCCCTCACCTAAAACTGGTTCTAGCTGTGCTTCGATTAAAACTTTCTTCTCTTCCGAGGAGATTTAAAAGGCCAATGCATCTAGACTACAATGGGCCTTTGTCAAATATTTAGCAGAACCCAAGTCTTTAATTTTGTGCCAACAAATGGATCTATTGCTAGGCTTAGTTTCTGCACAAGGAAGTACTAATGCAAGTGGATCTATCCAATATTAGTGGGAAAATCACTTCAAATACTTTGTGTTACACGAATTCCACTTACAAAAATGGAATCCAACAATGTGTAGGGAGTTTTTGCTATATAATGGACCTTTATTAGATCAATATGATGTTTTCTGGTGTGAATTTCTTGCAAGACTCTATAAGTGGATAAAAATACTTGCAAAAGCCCCAAAATTTGAGAACTAGTGCAAGAAAAATATTCAATGGGCTCCTCAAGACTTGGCTATGATACATAGGTTGGATCACTAATTAGTGCAAGTTGTAGACTTATAGGTGGATAACACTATTTAAACTAATACATAGTGGAGTTTGATATATAAAATCATCACTCTCTTTTGAAAGAAGTTGATTTCAAGCAAAATTCCCAAGGAATATTAGTCCAAGAAATACCATTGTGGATCAAGGTCTAATTAGTGGAAGAAGGATTTATGACATTTAATCAGACCTTGAAGGTAGAGTAAGCACTTGAACCATGGGAAATGTTTGGGAGTGATGCGAGCAAGTAATGGGAGGTGAAGGTATACAACAATGATGAGGGTGTATATTTCGAAGACCGAGGAAGGGCTGAGGGAGTTGCAAGAAGGTCAAATATTAGAGATCAATGGTGGAAGAAACAAATGAGAATGGAAAGGAATAAGAGTGAGTAGTTGCAAAAGGAAATGTGAAATAGGAAATAATGAGGAGAAAAAGTGTGCACATAGTTAGAAGATGGAGGTAATTAAGTTAGTATGAGAGATGTTGGAATGTAGACCAATGATGTAGAACCAACCAAGTACATGCCATAGAACCACCAGAGATTCATGAGAATGAAGGAAACCAAGACATTGAACCCCTTTTTGTCGAAGAAGAAAGGCGAGAAATATATGGAGCCATCTCATCGTCGACCACTCCTAGACATCTATAGATAATATGGTACTCTCTTTTTCTAGTTAGACTTTGTATTTACCTTGGTACACTCACTATTCTAGTAGTAGTAGTAGTCATTTGGTTGGTGCGGTAGTGGTTCTAGTATTAGTGCAACATCAAGAGGTTAGTATAGTAGTAGTTGTTCAAATACAAGTGTGGCTTTAAATTTGATTTCAAAACCTATTCCTAGAGGATTCATTTTGGTAGGGACTCTAGTGACCATTATGGTTGGGGCACTAGGGGTGTCTTCCATGTGCTACCCAACATTTTGGGGAAACATAACCAAATAGGATGTAGAATAACATTAGCTCCTATGTGATGCCATTTGGAGGTCAACTAGATGACTCCAAATTGATAGATTTCCATACAACATTGAGGGGAAAATATCTATAGTGGTATATGAAAGTTGTGGAACATCATTCTTCCAACGTTCCGCCTCTTCCCTTTCCAGAGGTGAAGAAATTATTTTTTGTAGAATTCTAATTGTCAAAATTAGAACACGAAGGAATCTTAGAGGTGTAAGAAATTAAACTTGGAAATATATATAGAGAATGGATGTGATGACTAAGTTATCCTTTCCTATTCATGATACGCATCACAAAGAATGGTTTATCCAATGGTTTATTCCATTAACTAGAATCCCCCTATCTCAATAAAGCATTGATACTCCCAAAAGTGGATTGGAACAGGATATTAAAATTAAGGCTATGGCTAAGTATTCAAGGACTAATAGAGCTTCGATAGCTATGGTAGGACCTAACTTATCACAAATAAAAAATCAGTTAGTGGTGTTAACTAAAAAGATCCATAATTGGACCCTTCCTAAGGTGGGTTGAGAACATGTATGGTGCAATTGGTCTTTGATAGAAGGACATGATGCTTCTAAATTTCCAAGGTTGAGAGAGGTACCTACTCTCATTTATTCACCAGGACCAAGCCCTGGAAGATCATCAATAAGAGATGTGCAAGTAGGTACTTCTACCCCTTTCCATGGACTAGTATAGAACCATGCTCTACCAAATATGAAGAACTCTAAAGTTGAAAAATATTGTGAGATCTGTAAGACATATGGGAACCCTCCTCAACACCGTCCTATTTTGCAGAAGTATTCCTTTGTTCCTAATATTGTGTATTATGATTTTATGGTCATACCAACCACACCATAAATAAATGCATGGACTTGGATGTGTTATCCGATAGATTGGATTGATTTACATTTTAGGTGTGTGATAATACATAACATCAAGTATGGGGAGGTTGAGTCCAAGGCCAAGGAAGTGTTTATAGAGGAGGGATAAAAGGCATTTGAGGTGGAGCTATTTGATGCTACAATTTTTCACGTCCCCACCCATCAATCCGACCAATGGAGGGTACATGAACTATGTTGGGGATTTTAAATTTCTCCCCCATGACCATATTACGAAATTCATAAACATTTAAATTCCTGTGCAAATGAATAAATAAAAACACATCGGAAATAAATCTATCCACACACACATCATGCATACACCAACATATTCCTCACATGCATAACAATAAAAATCAAACACAGTTAACACATCAATGGATTAACAAGTAAACACTTATCTTTTTAAATGAATTCGTCCGAGCAACGAACTATGGAAGAGAAACATTCCACCCGTCCATAAGAACTCTGTCTAGCACTTTATTTCTTTGTTGAGAGGCCATCCCGTAGCTAGGCTATGTATCCACTAAGGAGGAACTACACATGCTCACTCACAGCCATAGGAATATACTCTCATGCTAAGCTAGCACACAGCTGGGTTTATCAAGCATATAGAGAGGAAAAAAAGGTGAATGCTAAGACAGTGTGCCCATCCAAAGAGATATATTCATCTCGATTTGTCTCAGCCAACCTTGGCACCCCCAATACCTACCACACCCAATACAAGGAAGGTCCCCTTCTCTTCTACATAGTCCCTCAGGTGCCCCTTCCCTCCAGTGCTATTCAGGGTGGGAATAGAAAGTTCCAAGCTGCTAAACCTTCACAAATATTTTCTTACACTAGGTTTATCAAGAAATTCCATCCTCAGATTTCTCTCTGACTTCAGTTGTCTCTTGGATTCTCTGCTTTCTGGCCACACTAATTTGCAGCCACCAAATTCAATTTTAGGCTTCCAAATCTTGGTTCTCCCACTGATTTTTGGGATTTTGACACTCTCAATTTTACCCTAGGTTTCAGGTCTATGTATCCCCCACTAGATTTCATGACCAACACGATTTTTCGTGTGTTTTTGAAAGTCTAAAACATGGCTTATTATCTGGTTACGATTTATGTTGTTTCTCTTGCTGAGAATGCATACCTTGCTGAGAATTGCTGTCTAATTGTTGGCACCCCAACAACTCCCCTTTATTTGTGCAAAATAAAGGGACCCCCCCACTAGATTTTTGTAAGTATTTGATTTTAGTTTTCCTTCATCTTAGTTTCCTTGTTTTGTTAGGTGGTTTCTTGGTTTTCATTGTATAAGGATTTGGTGATTTCTCTGATCTTTTTCATTTGAATCTCTTGGTTTCCTGATTTCTCTTCAAGAATTGCATGGCCTTGTTTGAGATTTCATGAGATCATTATAAGCTTTGATTTACTTTAATTTTATCAATGGGTTCTTTCGATAACTTCTCTCATTTTTAGTTTACAATGGATACATGAATAAATAAGCACTTATTAAATCTAGATAAACGCTTAATTTTAACATGATTCATTTAGACATGAAAAGAATATGCATCAAGGTCTAGTGATGAGCACCCAATTATCCGATTGAGCGATTGGGGATATTTTTTAAGATCATTAATAAAGGCAAGTTTCTATTCTATTAAAAATGCATTATTGATATGAAATTTCTTCACAATTTACTCTTATCTTATCATGAAGATTGGAACTCTCTTATTAAACATATAAAATGAAGAAGGTATTATATGTGTAATAACCCCAAGAGCTACATTTTTATGCACATTCATCTTAGCTTTTGGTGATTATTTAAATTATTTTATATTAATACTTATCCATTATTAATATAGATATAAATTCATGACATCTTCTAATTTTCGTAAGAAATTTATTCACACATCCAAATGGATTCATTGGACCTTTTTCTAATTAAATCTAGTATTCATTGGTGTTATCTATTAAATCTATTTCAAATTGATGAGAGGATTTGAGTTAAGAAAAAGGGATACACGTTTTCATAATGAGATACTTGGAGATCATTAGTGGGTGAATCATATGATGCCATATTTTAAATACATTGATATGTATCATTCCATTTATTAAGTTTCAAACTTTATTCATGGGGATTTTATTTGGACCTCCTTTGATTCTTTGGAAAATATTCATTAATTCATATAACTTTGGTTTTCCTTTTGCAGCGATGTCATATATTGGTGGAGATTTCTCTATATGAAATAACAATCAAAGAAATGGATGGGCATTATATGTTTGAAATCATGAAGGAAAAGAATGTTTATTAGCTTGATATAGTTTTCAAATGGATTACCAACACATAATAAATATTTAGAAAAGAGGAACCAAAGAAGACGGTCCGTGAGGATTTAGAAAGGAGAATGTAATCAAATTAAAGAAAATCGAATCTTGCACCAGTAGGGAGACGTGTTTTTGTGTGGATGGTGGTGGGAAAAATGTGAGGAATTATCTCAAATGGTTGAAAACCCACTTAAAAAATGGGCCTATTTACCTTTAAGCATGGGACGTTTCCCAAACAAATGCACGATCTGTGAGATATTTGGGCCTGTTTGAGACAGAGTTTTTCAGAATTCCCTATTGTGTCCAGCTGTAAGATCCATTTTTTGGAGTTTGTTATGATCCCTTCACTCTATTTAAATAGAGACAATTCAACTGCTACGGGGGGTTGAGGTATCTAGAGAATGGAAGTACTTTGATTCTTTCCATCTCTATATTCTTCTTGTAATTGTTTTGTTAACAGGAAGGAAGAGGAGACACTGCTGCAATTGTTGGGGAAGACTCTCTTCAGAGCAGAGCATTTTCTTTTCATGAATTTTGTTATGTTTATGGATTTTCAGTTCTAAGAAGGCACCACCAGTTATCATCCTGGAATTGGAGGAAGACTTTGTAACTTTGTTTATGAAGGTTTAATTTTCAAAACCAAAGATCATTGCAATTATCTTCTAATTGATTGTATGTTTGAAATATTTTTCTTATTTACAGTCTTATTAAGATATCTAATGGGAAATGTTTTATTCATTTTTGTTTCAAAATATTTCTTGTTCTGATTTCTTGGAAGTAATTGTAGAACATAGTTTGATGTATAAGAATGTTTTAGTTTCATTTAAATTGATTAAAAAATGTTGATGTTTTAATTTTATTATTGTATTTTGAACTTTGTTTCAAGAAGTTAATGATATGATCTTCCTTTATACATCATACCCCTTTAAATCGCTCTTGGCCAAGATAGGATCCATTAGATTATATTGATTTTCAGTTCATAGTTTAGTTTTTTCTATCTTTTATTTAATAGATGTTAATTAAGTTAGTTTACTTTACTATCTTTGATAAAAAAATTGAAAACCTAAACAGAGACTCTCCTTAAGAGAGCAAAACATAGATTAGTATAACTGGTAGATTAATAGTTAGTTTTAACTCGTTAATTTTGATTTGAATTTAGTTTAGCTTTTGAATTTGTTAATTAGTTTAGGACACACTTTTCTAAGTTTAAGTAGTAGGACTCTCCTTAAGAGAGTGAAACTTAGATGGTAGCGGGACCATAACCTGCGGGAATTATCCATAGAAAACATATTGGGGGTTGCTTTAAGTGCCTTGTGTGGGTTAGTTCTCCTTAGTTGGCCATAGACAAAAAATCCGGCCAACAAATGGCACTAGAAGGAGGGCTCGAAGGTAAAACAAAGTGGTTTTATTTTCAATTATTTTTAATAACCATTTATCGTCTTGCTCTTTGATTTTCAGCTTTTATATTTTTACTCTTCTTCGTCATTACATATATGCTTAAGGGTTGGTTAGAGGACAAGTTAGCCATTTTAAGGGTCAATTTATCTTGATTGTTTATCATTCATGGATCATGCCCAAATTCCTGTTTGGGAATCCATTTTTAATTTTACATTAGCTAATATTCCCAATGAGACAGTCAACCTCTTGTCAAAACTTGAATTTGATGGTGAAGGTGATATATCTGCAAGAAAACACCTCAAGAAGTTTTTATCCAAATGTAACAAACATAAGATTGTTGATCTTAGTGCTACATGCAGGTTGTTTTCCCTTACTCTCAAAGGCTGAATCAAATGTTCGCTGTAAACATTTCCACCTAGTTTCTTTTTTACATGGTTTCAATTTTCACATGAACTTTTGGATACTTTCAAGGATTATGATTCTAATAAACTATGCAGTGAATTGCAGGCTCTTCGAAGGAAGAAAGGTGAGTCTTCACAAGAATTTTTGGTAAGACTTTCTCATATTCTTTGCAAATTTCATATCGTTGATTTACCTTCGGAATTTGACGTTCTAAATTTTGTTTTGAACTCTCATGTTCCTCTTATTCAACAAAATCAAGAAGCTTGTCAAAGGGATATTTCAAAAGATCATTTACCAACCCTCCAAGAAACTCCCTCCTCTATCATTGATTCAGATATTTCTATAAGTTCTACTCAACCCCAAAGTGAGAAGATTCAAGTAGAAGACGTGTCTTCTTCTTCTCCTTATTATTTTCCATCATTACCTCTCGGAAGAGAAAGGCATACTTCTTTTATCCAAAATATTGAACCTATATATATTAAGGAATCAAATGGGGAAGAACATATCCATGATGAATTTATTTGTACAGATAGGGAAGTTGATTATCTTGACGAACAACAATATTTGAATTCTATTATTACAAAAACAGATCACGATGAATTAATTATAAAGCAAAATATATGTTCATCATTTTCTGATTTTTGTACTAATTCTTCTTTCAATCCAATTATCAATGAACACAAATATATTAATAATAATTTTATGTGTTTTGGTACTTCAATAGAACATGTTGGAGAAGATGACATGAATCTTATCGTTCGACTAGATGTTGTTCAGGAAAATAGATTGATCTTTTTCAAGAGCATGTTAATAAAAGTTTTGATTTACATGAAGGATTATCAATTGATCTTGATCTCAAAACATCACCAAATTGTATTGAAAATGATCAGGTAATAAAAGAGAAATCTTTCGGAAATTTAAATGATAATGATCTTTCTAAGTTGAGAGACTCTTTTAATTTCCCCACTCCTAATTCTTACTTTTCTATCTATCTTGATTTATTTTCTGATTTTGATATGCATGAAATTCCATCAAATTTATCTAACTATGTGCCTTCAAAATCACATTTTTATGAGATATCTAACATTGGTGATTCACTTATTAAGCATGAAGTTGAGGGATTACGGTATATTTAATTATTAGATTGTCATCCAATACAATGTTTTAAAGAGAAAGAGGGTTCATCGCAAGATAGTTATAGTCAACCAATTTTGATGAGATCAACACACCAATTTTTGTTGAAACTAAAAATGCTTGTTCTCATAAGAATCACTTATATGAGGGATCTAATTTTATTGGTGATAATAAATCTTTGTTGAAGAGTTTCCTATAACTTGTGATCACCAAAAACTTGCATCTTTTTCAATTGATTCACCTTTAGTTGTTGAATCTTTTAACGAGATTACTGCTTTCGATATGAGATCAATACCAATTCATTCACCTATTACATCATTTCATGATCCTACTTTGTATTTGAAACCAATTCTTCCAGTTGTTAGTGTGACTAGTGCTAGTAATTTGATTTTTCAAGTTGATTCTCCTAAGATATGTTTGCCACATATGGATTTCATGTTGTTAGGCCATATTTTGCATTCTGATTTCCATGACAGGATTGCAGAATGGCTTGAAGATTCTTATATTAAAAGAATTTATGAAGTTGGTAAATTTGTCTTATCATTACATGTAGAATTTCAAATGGTAAGGATGATAGATTTCTTTTTAGTTTTCTCTTATTGACATATCATTTATGGTTGCTAATTTGAAATCTTGTCATTTTTGTAGGATTACAATTGCTTCAATGGTTCCACTGGATATTTCATTTTACTTGATTGTGTTGTATATTTGATTTCATTATACATATGCATACATTTAGTTTTAGAGGTAATTTTAGATTTAACTTAATTAGTTCATTTGGTACAAGTAGGTTGCTTTCTTTTCAATAATGTGCAGTTAATAAGCAATATGTCAATTTTGGGATGAAGACAAAAGGACAAACTATTGTTTGGGGAAGTACTCATGACTTTACTCCCTTTCTCAATTGTTTTATTATCTTGCTTATTCTTTTATATGGTTAGTCATATCTTTTTTAGTCTTATTTTCCATTAAGACTTAACGACAAAATGCTTACATATGATCATTTGAAGCAAGAAGATTTGAAAAAAGTAAATTAAAGAGAATGTGTTCATAATTTTTCATCTCTTTTCACATAAAAAACTTTATGAACATAACTCACTCATTTTGTAATTATCACCATAAACTCCACACTCTAGCATTTGCCTTTCTTATTTTGGTTTTCTTGTTGTAATTAAGACTCAATAGAAGGATCTATTTTATCCAAATATATCTTCCATTGATTTGGAAAATGTTATCACGATCTTAATGAAATATGGACTCTTTATATCAACAATTAAACGATTCTGCTGAAACCTGAAGACGATCTCATTTTGTCATATTGACATGCATATTATATTCGCACCTCTTGTTCCTATTTGTGTTTATATTTGACCATTTTGATGAAATTACTAAAATCTTAATCCTTGTATTACCATATCGTGGTCAAATTAAATATTGGGAGATTTGTCGTCATTCATTATGCATGTCATGATTTTATGATTTCTACATTATTTGGTATAGCTCGTCTTATGGAATATGACTGTATATCAATTTTCAAACTTTGAGTTCATTTACCTCCTTTGACGGTCAGTCTAATTTTCGGAAAAGTACCAGTCTTTTCGTTTATCCTTAAAGATTTAAGATCTTTGTGAATACTTAATTCTTCTTCTATTTTGATTTGTGATACATACTTTTTGGTTGAAATTTTGATTTGATCAGGTCCTATCCTGTATATACGTTTTAGGTTTTTTGGTTAAATTAGTGATTTTTATTGATTTCAAGATAGCTTGGTTTTCAATAATAGTTTTGATATTTGTGAGTCTTTTGAATTTTCATTTTTTTTCTTAGTTTGCTTAAGATTTTGGGGTTGTAAATAAATAACACTATGTTGGCACACTACCTTGTTTTTACATGCTTCTATGTTTATAAACCTGACAAGTTTAAAAGGGTGATCCTTACAAAGAGTCTCTTCTTTTGTCAAAATTTTGACCATGGCAAGATTTGCCTTGGCTTTGAAAAATCTATTGTGGACCATACTGATGGATTGGTTGAGTTACCCGACTATTATCTAGAATCTTCATCTTTCAAAATGATGCTATAATGTAGATGAGTTTATTTTCAAAGGAATCATTTTCCCTAGATAGAAGTAAGTCAAGAATCGTAAGTTATTTTTAGAATTTTTACGCCATCCTTGCTCTTTAGTGGGCCATTTGGATATGCTTCTCCATCCACTAAGTAATCTCTGTTGAGATTAAAAATAACGCTAGTATTATTCATTTTACATAACATTAATAAAACCTAAGGGATTAACTAAGGAACAAAAGGTCTCATTATGAGACGAACTTCTCATGATCATGGGTCTTATTGGATTGACATTGCCAATATCCGGTCACCAAGCCGGGGTAGTGGCTCTTGGTTTCAAAAATCAAGAGACAGGGGGTCTCATCACAAGCCAACCTGCTCAATTTTTTATAGTTCTTATGAATGAAATTGTCGTCATCTAGTTACCACGCTAGGACAATGGTCCTTAGTTAATGTCTTTATTTATTGATTTAAAAAAAAATGAAATCTGAGAAAAAATTAAAAGTTTACTTTTAATTATCTATATCTAGTGGATGGGATACAAGCATATAAGTGAGGTTAAAAGGTTTATCCTATGGTATTGAGGTCATACCTATATACTACGTGTTCTATGACTTGGTTTGGTTAAGAGAAATTGGTTCCTTGGAAAATTTTCATCCTGCATTTGTAGAATAATCATTTATCTTTATAAGCTTTTGGATAATGGTCAAGATAGTTTGATTGATTTTGAAAGTTTTGGTTCAATCTTTCCCATATAAGCCAATGGCGGGATTAAGTTATGTGAATGGGAGTTTGGCATTTGAAGAGGAATTTATCATTATTTCTCTTATATTATATATAATCTTCAGGAAAAACATACAGAGATAACTGGTTCACCCAGCATGTCGCCATTTGTTGGCACCCCAACAACTCCCCTTTATTTGTGCAAAATAAAGGGACCCTCCACTAGAATTTTGTAAGTATTTGATTTTAAAGTTTTCCTTCATCTTATTTTCCTTGCTTTGGTAGGTGGTTTCTTGGTTTTCATTGTATAAGGATTTGGTGATTTGTCTGATCTTTGTCATTTGGCTCTCTTGGTTTCCTGATTTCTCTTCAAAGATTACATGCCCTTGCTTGATTTCCTGATTTCCTGAGATCATTATAAGCTTTGATTTACTTTAATTTGATCAATGGGTTCGTTCGATAACTTCTCTCATTTTTAGTTTACAATGGATAAATGAATAAATAAGCACTTAGTAAATCTAGATAAATGCTTAATTTTAACATGATTCATTTAGACATGAAAAGAATATGCATCAAGGTCTAGTGATGAGCACCTGATTATCCGATTGAGCAATTGGTGATATTTTGTAAGATCATTAATAAAGGTGAGTTTCTATTCTATTAAAAATGCATTATTGATATGAAATTTCTTCACAATTTATCTTATCTTATCATAAAGATTGGAACTGTCTCATTAAACATATAAAATGAAGAAGGTCTTATATGTGTACTAACCCCAAGAGGTACATTTTTATGCACATTCATCTTAGATTTTGGTGATTATTTAAATGATTTTATATTAAGACTTATCCATTATCAATATGTATATAAATTCATGATTTCTTCTAATTTTCATAAGAAATTATTCACACATCCAAATGGAATTTACATTGGACCGTTTTCTAATTAAATCTAGTATTCCTTGGTGTTATCTATTAAATCTGTTTCAAATTGATGAGAGGATTTGAGTTAAGAAAAAGGGATATAAGTTTTCATAATGAGATACTTGGAGATAATTAGGGGGTGAATCATATTATACCATATTTTAAATACATTGATATGTATCATTCCATTTATTAAGTTTCAAACTTTATTCATGGGGATTTTATTTGGACCTGCTTTGATTCTTTGGAAAATATTCGTTAATTCATATAACTTTGGTTTTCCTTTTGCAACAAGCTCAAATATTGGTGGAGATTTCTCTATATGAAATAATAATCAAAGAAATTGATGGACATTATATGTTTGAAATCATGAAGGCAAAGAATGTTTATTAGCTTGCTATAGCTTTCAAATGGCTTACCAACACATAATAAATATTTCTAGAAAAGAGGAACCAAAGAAGATGGTCCGTGAGGATTTAGAAAGGAGAATGCAAGCAAATTAAAGAAAACAGAATTGTGGACCATTAGGGAAACATGTTTTTGCATGGATGATGGTGGGAAAACCGTGAGGAATTAGCTCAAACGGTTGAAACCCCACTTCACAAATGGGCCTATTTACTGTTCCGCATGGGCCATTTCCCAAACAAATGCATGAGTTGTGAGATATTCGGGCCTATTTGAGCAGGATATTTCCAGAATTTCTTGTTGCATCCAGCTGTAAGATCCATTTTATGGAGTTTGTTATGATCCCTTCCCTCTATTTAAATAGAGACAATTCGACTAATATGGGGGGTTGAGGTCTCTGGATAATGGAAGGAATTTGATTATTGCCATCTCTGTATTCTTCTTGTAATGTTTTTGTTAACAAGAAGGAAGAGAAGACACTGTTGCAACAGTTGGGGGAGACTCTCTTCAGAGCAGAGCATTTTCTTTTAATGAATTTTGTTTTGTTTATGACTTTTTAGTTTGAATAAGGCACCTCCCGTTATCATCCTGGAATTGGAGGAAGACTTTGTAACTTTGTTTATGAAGGTTTAATTTTCAAAACTAGAAATCATTGCAATTATCTTCTACTTGAGTGTATGTTTGAAAGATTTTTCTTATTTACAGCCTTATTAAGAGATCTAATGGGAAATGTTTTATTCATTTTTGTTTCAAAATATTTCTTGTTCTGATTTCTTGGAAGTAATTGTAGAACATAGTTTGATGTATAACTATGTTTCAGTTTCATTTAAATTGATTCAGAAATGTTGATGTTTTAATTTTATTATTGTCTTCTAAACTTTATTTCAAGCAGTCAATGATATGATCTTCCTTTATACATCATACCCCTTTAAATCGTTCTTGTCCAAGATAGGATCCATTAGATTAGATTGATTTTCAATTCATAGTTTAGTTTTTCTATCTTTTATTTAATAGTTGTTAATTAAGTTAGTTTACTTTACTATCTTTGATAAAACTTTTGAAAACCTAAGCAGAGACTCTCCTTAAGAGAGAAAAACATAGATTAATATAACTGTTAGATTAATAGTTAGTTTTAACTTGTTAGTTTTCATTTGAATTTAGTTTATCTTTTGAATTTGTTAATTAGTTTAGGACACACTTTTCTAAGTTTAAGTAGTAGGACTCTTCTTAAGAGAGTGAAACTTAGATGGTAGTAGGACCATAACCTACAGGAATTAGCCAGACCAAACATACCGGGGGTTTCTTTAAGCACCTTGTGTGGGTTAATTCTCCTTAGTTGGCCATAGACAGAAAATACAACCAACACTAATTCACCAATAATGGAATGAGAATGATAGGAAATGAATCCCCATGAGAGAAATTGACTTCTAGTTACCAAAAACTGATCCCATTCTCAACCATACAAATTTTTGAGTTTTTCCCATGCCCCATTAAATTCATGAGCTTATTTCTCAACTACCTTCTTACAACATAAATAAATATCAGTAAGGATGTCCACTTAGGTAGTTTCTTACCATTTATGGCTCATGGGTTCTCAATATGACACTTGGAATCAAATGATTTGATCCCACACACCCCTCACCTCTATCTAGTTGATAAACATAACCCCCCTCATTTTTGTTGCTTCCGTAGCCAGCTCTCATACATTTTATTGCATTATAAATATGTACATGTTGTTACATTTTTCCATGGTTGACTGGCACATGTCCACAAAATATAAAATAACTTCCTTTATAAGCCGATCATTCTCTAGCGGGGCATTGACCTTGAGCTCCACGCTAGAAATCATAAACCACATATTAACAATATTTACATATAAAGCCAATAATTCAAAGGGTAAAAATAGGGGTATTACGCAATTGTAATGAGGTTGGGAATTTTTCTAGGGATTTCCCCTTGACATGACAACCCTTGTGTTATTATTGTCAAGTGAATACCCACAGTGCTAAGGACTGCCTCGAATTGATTGTGAAATGTGAAGACATAGTAAAAAACAAGCTATTGAACTTGATTAATTCATAGCCTTGAGATGGTAATAGTGAAAATGGTCCAAACATTAATGCTATCACTCATGGAGGTGCTCATATGGGTGTTGACCATAATTCCTTCAAATTTACAAAGATTCAAAAGGCATGGCAAAGGGCACCACGATTCGATCCCATTCAACAAAGTAAAATTTACAAAAATGCTTGTGAATCTGTTTCAACATATGGTGACCCCTTCATCACCCATAGTTTCAAAACAGTATATATCTCAAAATATGGCTCTAAATCCATCATTACTTGGTTTCAAAAATAAATTTGAAGTTGAATCCCTAGGAAACTCTAAGAAAAAATTTAATCTTTGGCTTAATATGTTTGGAGATATATGAATATGAAAGCATAGCATAGAGGTTGTGAAATACTTTTGGATACTTGTTGGAACTGAGGAAGAGGGGGACCTAATCTTACCTAACCTTCTTGAAAGGTGAACTAACATAATAAGGATAAATAAATAAAGGACCCAGAGAGAATTCATGTTAGATGATCGGGTAGATGGATATGATATCAAGGATGTCATGTTGGATCTCAGGTCTGATGTTAATATCCTTCCTAAGAACTCATGACATGTTATGGGTAACCCTCCATTGGTATACTCTCCTATCCAATTGCACATGGCTAATCAATATAGGATCCTTCAAATAGAGAGATTGGAGAATGTGGATGTTGATCTAACAAGGGTGAAGAAAAATTTTGTTGAATTTGAGATGATTGAGATAATGGATGAGTTCAATCCTTATCCTACATTATTGGGATATATTAGGGACCCTAATACACAACCTATCAATGAAATTATAAAAATAGATGTCTTAGATCATATTTATAATCTAACTACAAGAAATAGGGATGGTTACATTAACCCCCCAATATATGGTTCAATACCTAGAGGAGGATTCCCTCCTTTGATAGTGATTCATTAGGGGATTTGAATGAATAAAATAATAGGATGCATGAGATTTCCTAATTTTTAGGATCTAAAGCAAGCATAAAAAATTATTAGTGAGATAAAAATTTAACAATCACACGCAACATACACATAGACACATAGGTTACCCTGGAAAACCCCATGTGAGGAAAAACCAACCAATGAAGATCTTAATTACATTGGCCAAAATCTGCCAACCTAACCAAGTGAAATAGCCACCGCTCACCTCTAGGACACAATAAAATCGATTATTCCAAGCCCTTTATAGGCTTAATTACATGCAATACATTGGACCAATACTATGGGTTACAAGAAAACATGTGCCCAAAACGATGTGCTAGACCTCAACCACCTTTGTCTCATTCTCGAGTCAAGGTTAGCCCTAACACTCATGGCATTGCATCACTATTAAATCAGTCAAATGCATTGGCATAGACATTTAGGACCCTTTTACTTATGATGGAGTCTCCAATTTAAATGAATTCCTCACATAAATCAATAGTAGAGTTGTGGAAAAATAAAAGGTGAGTGTACTAGATGTTGTGCTATGAGGTACTCCTGCAAGTTTATGGGATATGCACAAAGCTAATCTTCTTACAGTATGACCCTCCGTTTAGACTACTATGATCCACAATTTTGTCCCTTTACCTAAGTATGAATGTGTAAATACTTCAAAGAAGAAAATAAAAAAAATACTTCTATAAAAAATATACCAAATTCGAATCCTTTTATATATGTGCAACAACATACAAAACAACGGGGAGAGGGAGGGACTACGAATTGAATTATGGGTCCATAAGTTTATTCATGTTTTAGGCTCTATTCAATAATCATTGTACTTACATGAATAAATAAGGAGGCTTACCAGAAATTAGAAGACTCTACAAACTCAATTTTGTGAGGATTTCTCTTTTGTGGGAAAAATTAAATTAGTCACGGTTGCATTAAAGTTGATTAAGGAGGATTTGTTTACTAAAAATATTCAAAACATAGGTAATCCCCCTATCTTCTAGTATAATCAAGAGTTTCTTAATTCACACATCCCCATTAATAGAATGGAAAACCCCTTTATTGTGGCAAAATCAATAAGGATGATTGAGATCTAGATTATTTGGAGCACCTAAGGCATCTATCATTTAAGTAGATAGAAGGCTCTAGAAATTTACAAGAGAAGAAGCAGTAGGATACTAATGTAACTTATTCTAATATAGTAAAGTTGCATAAAATGAATATTGGATCTCAAGAACAACCCAAAATGGCCTTATAGGAGATTATTAGGATGACCAAGTTGTGTCTGAAATTGTGGCTCTACTTAAAGAGTATGAAGACTTGTTTATGCAAATTTGTATAGAACTAAAAGGGATTCAAGTGATTTGGGTGAGATGAATATTACCTGAAATCATGATGCAAATCTTGTTTAGCATCATCCATACTAGTTCAACCCTAGGGTTAAGGACAAGGTCAAGATGGAAATTGATTGCATGTTGACAACCAAATTGTTTTTATCCGTGGATGAATATGAGTAGATTATCCCCATTGTAATATAAAGTAAGAAGGATTCAGACGATATATGGGTCTATGTTTCTTTCTTCAACCTTAATTCATATTGTTTACATGATCCTTTTCCCACCCCCTTCAGTAATGAGATCTTGGATCAAGTGGCAGGGCAGGAAGCATACTTGTTCACTAATTTCTTTTTGGAGTACCATCAGGTTAGGATTGTGGGGGGGAATAAAAAGAAGAATACTTTCAACACATAATGGAGTTCCTTTTCCTACAAAGTGATTCCATTTAGACTTAAGAATTCTCCTATAGTTTTTTGAAGGATTGTGATTGCTTCCTTTAGGAAATTTATACATGGTTATTTAGATATTTACATGGATGATTGGACTATTTGCAGCTTGTTGAATGAGTATGTTAGTCTCCTGAAGATATTGCTTAACATGTGAAGATAGCCTCTTTAGACTTCACTAAAATTGAATAAATTCATGTTTTGTGTTCCCTTTGGCAATATGTTGGACCATATTGTTTGTCGTGAAGGAGTTTTAGTTGATCCTACGAAAATTATTGTTATTTTGAATGTCCCACCTCCTACATTTTCCCAATAGTTGCATTCTACCTTGGGCCATACTAGGTATTATCAAATATTCATTCACAACTATGCTACGATCACAACCCCATTGGAGCAACTCTTGAAGCTGACTGAAGTGTTTATGTAGAATCCCAAATGTGACAAGGCATTTTCATTATTCAACGAAAAGATGGAAACTATTCTTATCTTTTCATTCTTTGATTTGGAATTTTGAGTTTCATGTACATGTGGATGCATAAGGTATTGCTTTGGGATCAATTCTTATGCAACCTAGTGAAGATGACCTTGACCATCCTATCTATTTCACTCTTAATTGAAATAAAACTATACCACTATTG
This sequence comes from Larix kaempferi, assembly GCA_027924585.1. Classification (NCBI taxonomy): domain Eukaryota; kingdom Viridiplantae; phylum Streptophyta; class Pinopsida; order Pinales; family Pinaceae; genus Larix; species Larix kaempferi. Next base: position 7,146,266 of record BSBM01000255.1, read on the forward strand.
AGTGTGAATGATTAGTCAGTGAATATGCTCTGTAGAAGTTATACTAGTGTAATTTTTAGGCACGAGATTTCACCAATTGGCTATTGTGGGTTTTTTTTTCAAAAACTAAATTCGCTATTTGGTCATTTTGAGTCTCTAATATTGCCTATATTTACATCAAATATGTTTTTTTATCATAATATTCACCAAAATTTATAGTTTTTAGTAGTAAAGTGTATGCTTCATATTTAATATTCGCCTACCTAGCTATATATGTATATATATTTTTCTCAATGCAAAATAATCGCCTAGAATACTACACTTAAGTATCCTATTACAATCCTTAAAAAATACCCTGAGTTATACCACTATTTATTGAGTGGTCACTTCAATTTTTTCATTGATAATTTTGCTTAGACGTTTTTGGTGAATAATTTTTTTTTGGAAGGATGTATTCATCAATAGCTGTTGTTATTTCATGAGTTCTATTTTTGACATAGTAGTGAAACCATGGAAGCATAATATGGGACCTGATAATCTATCATGACTAACATCAACTGAGTTTGATGGCCCTATTGATGATCGATTACGAGATGCGACATTATTTCAATTTGAGTCCATTCCATATTATTAGGAATATATTACTTTATTTTTAACTATAGGTCCTATGCCACAAAACTATCGCACAACTCAGAAATGTCACCTAGTTGTTTGGGTTGTAGATTATCTGTTAATTGTAGGACAATTATATAAATTGGGTCTTGCTGTGATCTTGCATATATGTGCCATGGACTTTGAATCTAGTATATATTATGCCCAAATATTAACTAGCTCACATAGATCAAGATATGATAGAGGAAGATAGGAGAAACCCACAAAATAATGGGAGAACATTAGCTACAACTAGGAAAGTCCTACAGGCTAGATTATGGAGGCTACAATTTTCAAAGATTCTAAGAACTATGTCATGGATTGCGATGTGTGTCAATGAGTTAGAAGTCCATCCTATATAGATGAGGAATACCTATGCATCATGTTCATGCTATGCACCCATTCTAGAAGTGGGAAGTAGAGTTTATTGGTCCTATTAATCCACTTGTGAGACATTCAAAATCCCAATATATTATTACTACAACATACTATATTACAAGTGGGAAGAGGTAGAACCTATGAAATATTTTCCACAAACACAACAACTCCTTTATCTTTCAGAATATCATCTTGCAGTTGCGATGTCCTATGAGTCATATTAGTGACCAAGGTATGCATTTCAAGAGTAGTGCAATTGCTATGCTGACATGAGAATTCCTTATTTAGAATCCTAAAATTAGGCCTTATCATCTAGAAGCAAATTACATTATAGAATATTTTAACAAGATTATGGAGACTAGATTAAATAAGGTTTTCTTGGTTAATAGAGATGGCTAGGATGAGTGTGTATCTATGCCATTTTGGTCTTACCAAACTACACCAAAACAATTGCATAAGAAGTAACATTTTTTTTGTTTTTTTTATGGTTGGGATGTTGTTGTCCCAGCATAATTTATTTTTATCAATTTGTTTATCACAATTTCTACTCACATGAAAGAGGACAAGACAGTTGCAGAAAGGTTGGAAGAATTGATGCAGTTGAATGAATCTAGATTCCTAGCATATTTTCATGCAACCATAGAAAAAAAAAACATAGAAAGCATGGAATGATTGACACTCATGACCAAACATTTTTCCAAGGGTAACATGTCCTTCTCTATGATAGTAAGTTCTTGAAGGATTAGGGTTAGCTTTAGATGTATTGGGTGGACCCTTTTGTTGTTGCACATGTAAGAGAATATGGTGTTTTCTATATTGCATAACTAGATGGTATCCACATACCTAAATGTGTGAATAGAGATCTCCTGAAGCCCTATGTTTCAAGTTGTTTAACATTTTTTTTGAACTCCTATTGTAGGGAGTGAGGTACAGTAGGAGTCCTAGGAAATTGTTTGTGTTTTTAGTTTGTCTTAAGCGTCAATTGAGTTAATTTAGCTTGTGCAAGTTGGCCCAAGGTTAGTTTGTTTTTTGTTGTGTTTATTTATTTATTTTGTTAAGCAAGACATTTATGGTTGGGGGGGGGGATTTCCAAGATATGTCATCTTCAGGTTTTGAGTTGGGGCTTGGGGTTCAAGTCATTAGTTATACAATATTCGTTAGTCATTTAGGTGAAGTTAAGGTTTGGTGAGAGTTTTTAATGGGTGATTTGACATGTTTAAAGGTCGATGTGTGTCAAATCATCATTATGTTGGTGTTAATTAAGGTCTTTTAATAAAATTAAACTATCATGCACATTAGTTATAAATCCAGGAATGTAAAACTTTCAAGGCTACATGTAAGATATATGCAGATACAAATTCTTCCTTAATGCTATGAAAAGATACAAATGCATATGCAACTAATGAGGTAAAGTAGCATCCAAATCCACTCTTCTTTAAAAGGAAACACACTCATAAAATCAAAAGTAATTGCAATCTAACTTGAAAAGGAAATCAATCATAACTCACAACACTCTACAAGGAAAGGAATCAGTTAGGAAACTTATGTTATGAAGAGAAATCATGCTACTTTGTTCATAAAGGAAATTCAAATCACTCCACGCTTGCAAAAACCACACAATCCAATGGTTGTAATTGAAACCACAAGATTCAATTCTTGAATGAAAAACTAAGTAACAGATTCATATCTAATTAAGAGAACCAACAATTACTAAAGGAAATCAATCACTATAAGATTCTATCTTGCAGTATTAATAGTAATAACAAATCTAATAAACGATCTAACTCTATGAGTAACAACGTATGGAATAAACAAGAACTCAGAATAAATAGTGACAACTATAAATTCAAATAAGAATCTATGATAAATCTATAAAACAACTAATTAAAATGGAAACACAAGGTCATTGAAGGGGGGCCTCCTTCTCCTACCAGTGCCGCTGAAGCAATTCATAAATTAGAACTCGGATCATAAGAATCAACATGTCTTCTATTATGGAAAAAAGAGGAATGATACAATAAGTTTGATAATCCCCTACACTACTTCTTGATCTCTCTATATACCCCCTACTATTCTCCCATACACGAGATTGATTACATATTTATACATAAAAATCCTTCATGAGGATAAGGAATTGAATTCCCAACTTGGAATTTGTTTTAAACAGATTTTCTAATTTGAAAATTGCCCGTAATAATAAATCTGGCAAAATCTCATTTAAAGAACCACTCGTTTCTCTCAAATGAAACACTTCTTAGAGAATATCCCCACGAGTCACCTAATTTGGCTTGTTTTGAACAAAACCCATGTTCCATATTTCTGAAATTCATCCTCATTTGACCGAAATTTGCAACACAAAATAATGCCTTCTTATCGGATGTGTTTTCCTGATTGGGGGCATTTGACCATGAGCTGGAGGTTTCCATGTTGTACTTGGGTACAAATTGAGGATCACAAACTAATGTCGTCAAACCTAAGAACACAACCATGTTATATATTTCCATGTGTGCTAGCATGCCAACTTTCGAGGATGGAACCATGATAGCTTTTGCTGCTACTACGAAAAATCACTTCACAAACTGTCATCAGTAAAATCATGCATAATAGTCTTTAATTCATAAAAAATGAAGGAAAATAATAATTATTAACCACTAAAGCATAGATAAGCATAACATAGAATTTTATGGGAAATTATGGCAAATGGAGTGATAAATGAGTAGTAAGATGAAGTAAAATTAATAGAATGGGTATTTGTAACTGGTAATAATAGTGGCATATCCACGACCCAACACACTAAAAGTTCTAACATTAATGAATAAAAATTGTGGTATATTACACATACTTCAGTAAATGAGCCCATCATGTCTTACAATTAACGTAATTGAATAGTTAAAAGTCCCTGATTTTGCCTAAATATTCACTGTGTATTTGTGTAATTGTTGATTATCACATTGGATCCTTCTAATATTTTTGAAGTGTGCAACTACGATTTCTATACAAGACCTCAACTAATGATCTATTTTTTGTATAAAATACATTCTATAAATGGTTAAGGATTCTAGCAATAAGGTATCATCATCAAAGAAAACTTCTAGATACAATCATGCAGTATTGGTTGAGTTTTGTGATTCAAGGGTGCAAGTCATTGATGACTTGCACGGGAAGGTAGAACATACTCGCTTAATGGAAAATGATTTTTTTGATGGGGATCTTTTCCTGGATATGAAACTAGATATATACATGGATTATTTTCCATTAGAAAGAGGAGTACTAATAAAAATATGGAAACTATCTTTCGAACCCCTATGCAATACCACTCCTACCATTTTGAGAGACCTCCTAGCATTCAAAACCACTGAAGAAGTCACTAGATGCACCAAGTTCCCGGCCAATAGGATTCATGACCATTATTTGTGTTTGTGTAGATCCTACCCAAACCATGTTGATGATATCTACATGATTGGCTTGTCCATGGAAGGACGTGATGTTTCATCAACACTTCAGAGTGGGAGTAAGCAAAACCAAAAAAAAGATGAGCCCAACTTGTACGATTGGTATGGCATGAAGACAGGTGGAAATGGGGCAGCTATAGATTTGATTAATAGCCCACAAGTTAAGTTTACTTTCCAACTAATATCATGTAGGGTGATGAGGAGAACACTAGGTGAGAGTGCACTTTGGATGCTCTCTGTGGAGGATTTCCTACATCTAGGATATTGAAGTAAACTAATGCATATTTATCATGGAAAAGATACTCTTAGACTATGTGAATGCCCATGGAGCATCCACTTATTTTATTTGTGGGTATTTGTTGGTCACCTTTTCTATGTGGAAGTGGTAACCTCCCGAGGATCGAGTGTTACAACCAACAATAGTAAAAATAGTTTCAACACTACAATACGAACCTTGGAAGAGACATAATGAAAAGCGACGCGACCACAAGATTGTGGTCACCACCCCACTCTGTGAATTTTAAAAATACTCCTAGACATGCATGTGGAAAATATATGGTTCGACATGAATAGAGATAACACCTTCATTGGAACCTAGGTTGTAGATCCCTATTTGATAGAGCTACTCTTTAATAAGGAAGTTTCATAGTGTTCCAATCTGTAGGTGTCCAAAACTGCACAGGGAATCACATATATACTACTATAAAGCAAAAACATGAATCTATGACAAAATTAGTTGGTATCAAAGGACAAAGTATCGAGGTAGTGGAAGGCCAGTGATGTGGAAGAAAATACAAATTTAGTATTGGATATATGAATTGTTGACCCATCCAATTCCCTAGAGATGCCCATAGTACTTGCTTCCTCTATACTTTATTCATCCCAACTAAAAACACAAGAGATCCACTGCAGCCCGACCAAAGAATTAGACTAATTAGGGAATATTTTGGATAACACCTCTCTGCTTGCACACACAAGGAAAGAAGAACATATATAGGGATATAGTGACGGTGACGATCCTCCACTCCCCAATTAACTTCTAGGATATCATGAAATAGAGGAAATAACCCCTTCATATGTGACAATGGAGAAGGAAATCAAGGATTATGTGCTTTATATTGATCCCACTACTCCCCCCTTCATCCTCCCTATTATATATTTTATCTATAATTGTGTAGCTCCAACAGCTTATGCAAGACCCAAAGCATTTCAGGTCCATGCTGCAAATCTAGAAGGAACACACGGATGTGGTTCCATTTTTTACCAACAAGATGTAATCTAGGATTTTGTAGTAACACTAGGAAATTATGCCATAGTTAGAAGTGAAGGTGTAAACCTTTGATAAATAAGATACTTCCATTGCAAGTGGACAATACCTTAACTCCATGCCTTTGATTGCTATTACCATGAATCTAGAAGATTTGTAGGGTTTGTCTACTACAAATATCCTCCCTGTGATGCATGTATCCATCATCTCTAAAGTCAAACAAAGGATTGTGAAGGGTGAGAAGGATTAATAGGTTGCTCAGAAAATTTATCAGTAGATGTAGGTACAACTGGAAGACTTAATTGAATATCAATATTCCAAGCACCAAGATTATGCATCTATGGAAAGGACCATCAATGTTATATGTTAGCAGCTAGTGGGAATGTGGCCTTAGCAAAAAGCATAAGACCCTTCAATTCCAAAGGCCATATCACTTGTACATATACAAGAGAGTGTTGCGCTTCTTTTATCGTCCTAGAAGTAGTTACAAGAGACATCAAATGATCTCTAGGAATAGGTATTCACAATGTGGTGTCATGGGATGCAATAATAGTAGTATCTTATGGTGTTGTTTCCTCCAATGGTCACAAAGATCACTACAACTTAAACTTTCCGCCATGATTTGATAGAACAAAGAAAGGCCATCTTCTCCACTCTGAAGGATTGGATGGGACTATTGGACTAGAGGAAGAGTTTAGTTTATGAGTAGTGGGAGCAGATCTAGAAGATGCATGATGTTCCCTAGCTCTGATTGACCCATTAGAGAAACAACAAAAATAGAAAGAAATACAACTTGTTGATGATAAGATGGATGTTTTTCATGATTTTATAATTGCTAAAAATAAGACATTTCGAGAGTTCCAAGATGAAACTCAATCCACACATCTTATGGTGCAATAGTTGGATTCATTTTCTAACTTTAGAATGGAATACTTTGGAGTAAAGAATCCCTCATCGCCAAAAAATGAACATGAACACGATTTCCTTGTTGGTTCCAATCTATTATTGGGTCTAATATTGATTAGAGTAGGTTTGCAAATTGATTCATATAGTTCAACACAATTAAAGAATAAGAAATGGCACACAACACATCAACACAATACATAGAAATTACCCTAGAAACCCCTCTCATAGGAAAAACTAGAAAACAAGTGAGCTTTCAACTCATATATTAATCAAACACTCAAACAAGTGTTTACAACCATGATTTGCTAGACTACAACTCAAACTTCATTACATGATCATGCCACAAACACTTCCCTCAAACTGTGCATATCCCTTACACCTTATTTATAGATGCAATACAATCGATTACTCATTAATGACAATCCAAAACTTTATAATGACTTTAAATTATTATGTTACATTCAACTTGAATGGGTCAACTTTGGTTGATTACTTGTTGATATTTTGGTTGTTTCGTTGAATTCCCATCGACCAATCACTTTCCTTTGATAAAAAACCATTCCAATCATTCGCTCAACAAGACCTTCACCATCTGTCACCTTTGACTCCAATTGACTAATACCAATTGAATTTGCCAGTCGATTTACATTCAAATAATATAACACCCCAACATTCTCCCACTTGTTGTCTTCTTTGTATAAACAAGAGATTCAAAACTTTTTTTAATAGGGATACCAAGCTCATCGTTTCCCTACACCAGGAAAACTTCTCTATGCTCATCAACTTGGTTAATGTGTTTGAAACATTCTTCACCATGTATAACTTCTCTAGTGCCACCTTCTGGTTCTCCACCATCTCTCTCACAAAATGGTATTGAACATCAATGTGTTTTGAATTTGAATAATATGTCTAGTTATTTTCCAAGAAGTTTGCACTTTGTCTGTCACAATCCAACCTAACAACATGCTAATCAAACCCAACATCTCAACCAAGTCTCTATAAGAAAACAACTTCCTTACACACATGAGTGGTTACCTTGTATTCAACCTCAATAGTCGACAATGCAACAATCGAATGCCTCCTACTCATCCAATTGATAGCTCCACCAAATATATTGAACATGTATCCATTGGTCGAACATCTGGAATCAGTATCCCTTTCCTAGTCGGAATCGACAATCCATGTACACAGATTTCATTGTTGTCATCAAGCTCTCCTCCATAACAGATTGCATAATTCGTTATTTCTAGTAGATACCTGAATACTCTTTTGATTGTGGTCCAATGCTCTTTTCCAGGTGTCGACATGTACCTTCTCGATACTCCCATTGCATGGGAAGTATCAAGTCATGTTCATACCATAGCATACATTAGACCACTTACAACACTATAATAGGGAACACGTAACATGTAATCTATTTATTCCTCTCTCTTAGGACACTCTTCAATAGATAGAATGATTCCCAAAGGAATAGGGACCTGCTGGCACCCCAACAACTCCCAAATAAAGGGGGGCCCCATTAGACTTATTGTAAATATTTAGTTTTTAAAATTTGCTTTAGGTTTGTCTTGTTTGATTTGATAAGTGATTTCATGGTTATCTTTCGGCAATCCCTCACTCTTTGCACTATACATTCTTTGACTTGACATTCTTGAGATAAAGATTTGGTGGTTTGATTTATACGTATATTTTGGATCTTCTCATTTCTTGTTGGCTCTTCAATATATTTTCATGGCTTAAAATTTTAAGTGAATTATCAATTTTAATTGAACCACTTCAAGAAATTCTTTATTTTTGAACTACTATGATCACACTATATTCATATCTTTAAATGAGTGATTAATGTATATGAAGAAGATTATTTTATCATTTTAATTTTGAAAGCTATCTTTTGATCTACTTATGAATTTGGTGAAATAATTGATGCTTTTTATTTTATATCTTTTAAGCATTAATTGTATATTTACCTTTATCATTTTATCCAAATTATCTTTTTTTCAAATATGTTCTTGGGAAAATATTATTTAATTAGAAGGTAATGTTGGCTTTTGAAGGATATACATTCACATAAAGGTTAAGAGATAATGTTTGAAAATCTTATTAAACTGGTTGTATTATTATTATTTTTTAAATAATTTCACCAATTTCCATGAAAACTTTTGATGAACTCATTTCCCTTGTATTGAAATATGTTTCTTATTTTAATCAGTAATCCAAAGAAATTTATAATATTTCATACTTAAACTTTTGATGCTAACATATTAAAAGAAAATATATAAATATTTTCTATTTTCAAAAGGGAAAATTGTCGTGACTTGGAGTATGTTTTTATTGGAATTTTCAACTTTATTGAACCAAACTTTCACGTTGGGATTGTGATTCAAATTTTCTTTTGAATATAATATGCCTTTATTAAGAGACCAACTAAAGTTTAATAATTTCTATGACTCGTCACTTGTTTCTTCGCTCTTGCAGTAATATGGAAAGACAATTTTTCATTTTGGATGCACAGGTGATAAAAGAATCCATTCTCATTGAGGCAGTGTTACGGCAGATAAATTCCATAGATCGTCGATTCATTTGATTGCTTCTTCAAAGGATCGTTTGACTCATCATCAAATCTAGAAAGTTGCTACTGCATTTTCATATGATCATAAGAGCTAAGGAAATTCGATTTTTTACAAATTAAAAGGGAAAATTCTTTGATTCAAACGGTCACTCTCTCTTTTTTTTATGTTATTTTACATTTTAACGTGCAGGTTTCAAATGATTCAAACGAGGGAATACGTGGAAGATAGTTTATATGAGCGGCTAGCTTGTCTAGCTAGTTCTTAAAAGTGATTATGAGCAGTTCAGCGATTTTAGAACATAAGTTAAAGCTTCATCACCAGATTGCTGTGAATAAGAAGAAAAGTACGTAGATCTGGTCGCAGGAATCATTGAAGAATTTATTAATGCTTCAGAGGTCTGAGGATCTGGGGGTACCAAATTTCCTATATAAACAACAGAAGATCAAGTGCGTAGGAGGGGGGAAGCGCTCTGCAGGATTGGAGAAATTTCTTTCTAAAAATTCTGTATTTGTTTTCGGTATCATATTCTTTGAACAGAGAATAAGAGATGTTACCTTTCAGCCAGCTTTCTTTTGGTTGTAGATGATACTTTGTAATTTTTTTATGAAGTTATAATTGAAGGCCACAGATTACTCAATGGTCATTTTCAGGCAGCCAGCCAGGTGTATTCAATGATGTTCTCTAAGATTTTACCTTACACATTTGATTACTAGTTAAATGAAATCATCTGTATTCATTTTTGTATTCAGATTTTTTCATGTCTGACAATGTGAAATGATTATATTTTTCTGCATAAACAATTTAATTAAAGATTAACTTTAATTTGTATTATTTGTTTATCTTTAATTAAATTGATGTTCTTATTTAAATGGCCATTTACTTTGTTTAAGTAGATTCGCCATAAAACTATCATTTCATGCAGCAAAAACTCTTATATTCACTATGCTCCCATGTAGGATAGGTAGTTTTAAAAATAGATTAATTTGAAGTTTCGATTTTATTTGGTAGTTAAAACCTTCAGGATTTTTAGGAGCTACTAAATTTCCGTTTACATAAAATTTAGCAGCTACTAAATTTTTTCGTTTCAGCTATTTTAAAAGTTCCTCATAGATTAAGTTAGATTGCATCCTACGTTCTAATTGCATGACTCATTTTGAGAGCAAACTCATAAGGAAACATGGCCTTTGTTCCTGCGAGAGGTAGCTAATGCAAACATTCAAGGAGTTGCTTTAAGCAATTTGAGTAGGTTATCTCTCTGTGTTGGCCTCAGGACGGAAAATCCGGCCAACGAGACCTTGACTGGTCTACTCTCCTGCATATTAAAATGTTTTAGATACGTCTTTCTCTGACTTAACTAGATCCTTCTACCTGCTCGATCTCTAGTGATTTCCATTCCAAGAATGAATTTTACTGCTCCAAGATCCTTCATGTTGAATTTAGAGGAAAATTAAAGTTTAAAATCCTTAATCAAATCCATGTTATTCCCGACCAACAACATGTCGTCGACATACAAAACTACATATACTAAATGATCACCAACTTTATTCCCATAAACACAATGACATCCTAACTTCTCACGACCCCCAACTATTAGATATACATGTAAAAATTCTGATATCACATCCTAGGCGATTGTTTTAAACTATAGAGAGACTTCTTGAGCTTACATACCAGCTCTTTTTCTCCATCAACTATAAAAACTTTAGGATACTTCATATAGGTTTCTTCTTCAAGATCATCATGAATAAATGTTGTATTTACATCCATCTATTTTATCTCAAGATCAAATGTTGTAGCTAAAGACATTAGTACTCTTATAGAAGTTAACTTAGCAACAAGAGAGAAAATCCTCACTAAATTCGACTCCTTGACTTGGGAATATCATGTCGCTACCACTCGAGACTTGTAATTCTCAACTTGTTCTAATACATTTAATATTTTCTTGAACACCCACTTACTACCGGTGAGTTTCCTTTCATTTGGTAATGCGACTAGATCCCACGTTTCATTCCTTTTAAAGGATTCCATTTCTTCTTCCATGGCACTTTTCTAGAGTTTTCCCTCTAGTATTGAGTCAATCACTTCCTTTACTAACATAGGTTCATCTTCTATGATAAATAATGAAAAAGTAGAGAGTAATTTAGGTGGATTGTACCTTTCTGGTTGTTTCCTTTCTTGACCACACCTCTTGAAATCTATAGTCTATTGTTCCACCTCTTTGTTGGATTCATCTGGATCACCTAAATCCATAGTTTCATCCTTCATTTCAAATTCTTGTTTTTCTCTTTTACCCTTTTCATCCCTAGAAGTTCCTATGACTTATCTAAAGATCACATCTCTACTATAAACTACCTTCCTTAATGTAACCAACTTTCATAGCGTATACCCTTTCACTCCATCCTTGTACCCGATGAAGATATATCTCTCTAACTTGCTGTCAAGCATGGTTATTTTCTCCCTTGGGATATCCATAGAGGACCTTTTACTATCCCATACCTCATATGGATTCTTTTCAAGTAGATCCATCAAAGGCAACCTATTCACTAGGGAACATGTTATGTCAGTTACCTTTGCCCAAAATCCTTATGCAACTACTGCACCATTGAGCATGCTCCTCACTTTATCCATCAGTGTTATGTTCATCCTTTCACTAAATCTAATCCATTGAGGGGTGTATGGAGTTTTTTTTTTCAATCTATATTGTGCTATCTATAGAACTAGTCAAATTCTTTTCTACAAAATTCTCCTCCATTATCAGTTCTCAAAACCTTAATCCTTTTACTAGTCTAATTCTCGATAGGAGCTTTGAACTCTTGGAACTTCTCAAAAACCTCAGATTTCTCCTCATAAAATGAAACCATGTCATTATGAAGATATCATCTATGAAATAAATTTAATACCGATATCCTCCCATTGAAGGAACTGACACAAGTCCAAAGACATCACTATGTATTAGCTCCAATATTTCCTTATCCCTAGTACCATCAAATGAGAACCTTACATGTCTCTGTTTACCATCAACACAATGTTTAAAGAATTCCACTTCCTTAGAACAATCAGGGAGACCTTTATTGTAAATAGAAAAAATACCTTATCGGGACAAACCACATTATCACTTTTGTTGGCGCCTATTTTTCCCAATACCTCTTACAAGTTTCTAGTCTGAACTCCTCTCATCAATACCATCTCTCCTCACACCATCTTGCACATATATTTCTCGAATACAGACTTCACTAATAGGGGAAGTGTTCCTATTCTTCCATATTTCAATCTTAGTCAAAATTTTCCTCGTTTGACTATCCTGGTTGATGAATTGTATCCCAGTAGGAAATCATCTCCATCGATCTTCTCATACACATAGAATGACTATCTGTGAGGTGTCATGTGATATGATGCACCAGAGTTGATCATTCATCACTCGAAATGATTTATTCCCTCAAGTTTCTTCTATGTCCCATCTCTTCATCACTTTCAAGAGATATTGTTCCTGAGTTATTTGAAATGTTTTCTTGATTGAATTGATTTCATTCCATATTTTCTTGTTCCATCTACAAGCATAACAATAAGATGTGATGAGTATATCTACATTTACAGATAATGTAATATACATAACTATGTAAATGAAAAGGTGTGCCGGTTCAATGAATGAATCATAAACTTCACACATATTTTTGAAACCATTCTTCATGTCGTGTGTCGATAAATCCTCTATTGGCTCCACTCCATACTTTGTTTCCTATGAGTTTTAGACACCATGACAAAGCATAGATATAATTAACATTTTCTTATTGTTCCCTTAATTATAAACTAAGAGACACAAAATAATATAGCTATGTACAAATTGTTCAATTAACCTTTGATACCCCAACATATACTGGAAACCCTTACTTAATCTGATTCAAGTCAAATGATCGGATGGCTCTTCACCATATGTTAGCACCTATTAAAAAACATCCATGTTAGTTTTAAATTAATTAATATATAAGCATCACACCAAATAAGAAATATGGAGCAAACCACAAGTACTCACAAACTTTGCAATCAACCATTTTTTGTCTTGTCATCTCGTCTTATGCACTAAATTGGTTTTATTTTCTTTTTGTTTCTACTACAACAAAACAATTGAAAAATTAGTAAATTTCATGCGATCATTAAACTCTATGCACATTAAAAATAAAACAATGATTACATACGTTTGATGCACATTGTTGTTGGGATGGCTCCTCTTGCAATGTGGCTATGTTTATTTCTTTGACCATCTCATGATGCACCTTTTTTGACATCCCTACTACCATATTTCAAATATAGCATCATTCCTCCTTTAGAATTTTGGCGATCTTCCTAGGAAACTAAAAGCACAATAGAAAACAATAAATATTAATATGAAAATAAGCACAGAAAAAATATTAACAAAATTGTAAAATCTCTATCACAATAGGATCTAGCTACTATAGATTACCTCACAATTGAAATAAATAGCTTACTATGCAAGATATATGTGCAAAAAGAATTCTGGAATATAAATGATCAAAACCAGTCATAAATGATAAAAAACTAGTAATATAAATGATCAAAAACCATAAAAAAAAGATAAAATATCAGAGTTTATTAACTGTCCATTATACAACAATGAGTTGAGATCCTCCTTATATAACAAGGAATAATTTGTTTTCATTTGGAGGCTCTACAAGTGGCTAGCTTACATTGGATCTCAATCCCCCTAGGTTGACCAATAGGCTCCCAAATCTAACCTAACAGGTATGAATTGTCCATGTGAACATTGGGTAGGCATGAGAAAATATTAATGAGGCTCACACATGTGGTGGATAATATTGGGTGGATTTAGGTATCCAAGGAGAGTCCAAAATAGCTAAGAAAGGGCCAAAATGACTGGATTCAATACATGGGCGCCTCAAGTCAAAGACATTTTCCTTAAAACAAAGAAGCAAGGTGCATTTTCTCAAGTAGTGGTAATAAATGCTATAGGTGGCCATAAATAGGGCGCCAACAACTATATTTGACCAATTTTGGCCCATTGGTGGATAAGCCATCATTTTCCCTAACTATCTTCTAACAACCTTGGATTGTAATTATTACCCTGTTTTGGACCAATTAATCAATAAAATGACTTATGACTAAGGTCCTAAGGTGTTAACACCCCCCCTTAAGCTAGAATTTGGTAGATAATCAAAATAAGGCCTTGGCAACTAAGGCTCAAGTCACCTTTTACAACAACAATTTTTATTTGTCCATGTAACCAAGGTAAGGAGGAAAACCACATGGGAAATAAAACCAGCCCTCTAAAGTGGACATGAAATACACCAAAATAAACTTCTCCAAAATTCAAGTAAGTGTGAACTTGATCATATGTATGGAGGAAGCTTCTTCTTTGGAAGAACTGGATGTTGCTCCCATGCTTGTATTAGATGCTTGATCTCTGCAACTGTGGAAGTAAGCACAAGTAGGTGCTCTTCAAACTTGATCTTCATACCAAATGTAACAAGAAAAAATCCAAATGAGACTTTATGAGCTTGAGAATCAATCCCAAGTGAATGATAATGTCCTCCATATTCTATATAACTCTAAGAACAAGTGCCAACCATGCAGTGTATAGGAAGCATGACAATGAGAGCGAATGCATCAACTCGATATTGAAAGTGAGCTGCAACAACTGACTGATGATCCTCAGAATCCGAATGTGAAAACTCATGAGAGAACAAATATATTTGGAGATAAACTCCAAATGCTTGTAGATGTCCCAAAATCTTGAACTTCGAACCATATGAAGCTTTATGTGCTTGATGCTTAAACCCAAGTGAATGCATGTTGTCTCCATCTTCAACAGAACCATGAGGAAGTTTGCATGTGGCCATGTAGGAAGTGAGAGGAGGCATGGGACCAAGGAGTGAGAATGCATGAACTCCATAATCTGATCTAGACTCCAAAATATCCAAGGAACCACAACTTTGCACATCAACAAACTCATATGAAGAATGCTTATCTTCTAGAGCAATAATTGATAGAGAATCCTCAGTAGAAGAAGTATGATGGGAGAACAATGAATGTAGAGATAGTTCTTCTTCAACAACAGCTGCTCCATTTTTTGTATCTTCATCATTTGTAGCAACATCTTGTGCAATAGATGATGTCTCTTCACATTCTACTTCATAACATGTAAAGGAAGCATTCGAATCAAAGATATCTGTAACAATAGGAACTTGTGTTGAAGATTCTTCCATTTGATCTTCTTGAACAACTTCATCAAAGAGAGTAGAGGCCGAGACATTAGGAGGGAGAGCACATGTTGAGGTGTCCATAGGCTCATTCAATGCATCATTCTTCTTCTTATCAAGAGCCTTGTCGAAGTTGGACCATAGCTCAAATGGATATTCTGTAGAACCAATCAAGTAGTGCATACTTGGAGACATGGCTAGACACATAGCTCCGAATGCTCTGTCACAGTCATTTAGCTAATGATTTTTCTCTTCATAAGAATCTGGTTCACTCTCAGCACCAATGGACACATCATAGAGACCTTGTCTCCTGAGAGATGCACACATTTTAGGCTTCCACTCTACATAACTGAATGGAGTAAGAAGAGGAACTTTCGAATCCATGTAGAAGTTGTTGTACCTGCAATGCAAAACTCTCAACACTCAAGAGGGGATCTACACTAATTGGTTCAAACCCTGCTTGATAGAAGGCACATTCGAGAGAGCGTCACACCCTGGGTAGAATCTAAAGGATTTATCCAATGGCTTCAAGGAATGGCTCCGGGGACTTCTATGGTTTCTCCACTGTTTTTGTTGCACTTCTAAAACAATATTGGTTCAAATAGAAGCTCCAAGAGATATGATACCATGTAAAATATCTATCACAGTAGGATCTAGATACTATAGATTACCTCACAGTTGAAATAAATAGCTTACTATGCAAGATATATGTGCAAAAAGAATTATGGAATATAAATGATCAAAACCAGTCACAAATGATAAAAAACTAGTAATATAAATGATAAAAAACCAGGAAAACAAATGATCAAATATCATAGTTTATTAACTGTCCATTATACAACAATGAGTTGAGATATTCCTTATATAACAAGGAAGAATTTTTTTTCCTTTGGAGGCTCTACAAGTGGCTAGCTTACATTGGACCTCAATTCCCCCTAGGTTGACCAATCGGCTCCCAAATCTAACCAAACAGGTACGAATTGTCTAGGTGAACGTTGGATAGGCATGAGAAAACATTAATGAGGCTCACACATGTGGTGGATAAGATTGGGTCGAGTTAGGTATCCAAGGAGAGGCCAAAACAACTAAGAAAGGGCCAAAATGACTAGATTCAATGCATGGGCACCTCAAGTCAAAGATAGTTTCCTTAAAATAGGGAAACAAGGCGCCTTTGCTCAAGTGGTGGTAATAAATCCTGGAGGTGGCCATAAATAGGGCACCAACAACTATATTTGACCAATTTTGGCCCATACATAAGCCATCATTTTCCCTAACTAACTTCTAACTACCTTGGATTGTAATTATTAACCTGTTTTGGACCAATTAATCAATAAAATGACTTATGAATAAGGTCCTAAGGTGTAATAATTTTATAACAAAAATATGTTTTGGACTAGTACACACATATTATAGAAAAAACATTTTTAGTGATAATACCTTCTCTAAGATTTCTGCGTTGAGGGTTTGGTGAAAGGCTCGGGATTAACACAGTACACATTATAAAAGTCGATGTTTCGAACCCTAATCACGGTTCATCATCAGGACAATGAGTCAAGGTAAGGGATAGCATTTCCAGAGCATTAATAATCATTTGTGTTTTGTTTGTTGAGAGAAGAATGAATCTAGGATGTCGGCCAAAAACCTAACCTTACGTGTAGTTAGTTTTAGTGTTTTGTTTTAAATTGATTATAAAATTAACTTAATTATAGCCATCTATTTAGTTGTTGTAACTATATAATGTTTTAATAATATTTTCAGGTTGTAATTTTTTAGTTATTTTTGAGTTATGGAAAATTCTAATTTTTATAATATTTAATATTTAATAATTGTTTATTTGGAAATTCTAATTTTTTTAATATTTAATATTTAATAATACCTTTCAAACGATTCTTTTTTGTAGTTGTATGTTTTTGACATTGCAAGTCTCACTGGTCTCAGTGCCCAATGCTCTAGAATCACTTCTTTTAATTTACTTATAACCTCATTCTTAGAGTCATTAGATTGGTTTTTGGTGTTGTAAATGAAAAGTATGTCGATGTATTCTTTACACTCTATCCCTCAAAGTTTTATACAACTTTTTCTTCCTCTCATTAACTTCCAATGCCACTTTAGTTGAATTGATGATCAAATCAACATCATTTGAATTCTTCTTAAGTTTTATCTTTTTAGGGAATCTTATTTTTTCACTCTCCGTCCCTTCACAATATTCAACAAATTTGAAATCCAATGTATGAAACAAGATAGCAATTATTGGTTAGAAGCATTGTTAATATAATAAGTCAAACAAAATAATAATAACTCTATTCAAACTCACATAGTAAGTATTTCATTTTTTTAAAATAGAAACTGAGAATAGATTTATATTAAAGGGGGTTGTGACCGAACCATCCAACCAAAAGGGGTACAAAAAAATAGATTGAGTTCACAGAGCTCAAAGACTAGACTGTCTATTTTCGTAGTTTGTATGCACAATTACCTATGACGAATTACATATTCAAAATTACTGCTGGTATATATCATGATAAAACTAGAACAACAAAAAATACATTTGCAATGCATAGATTCGAAAAAGACATGATAGTTGGAGTAACCTGGTGGTATAGAATGTTGGGGCCTGTTTGCTTGTCGCAATGCTATCAAATTGCTGGTGTTGGGTTTGGGTTGTCGGGGATGGGGAGATGGAGTGTTGACCAAAGGTTCTACCCTCTCCATTCCTTTCCATGTTCTTGGAGAACCCACTAAAGAAGCAACTTGGTGGACCACTCTCCTAACCCTTAGCGTGACCTCTCTTTTCAAGCATTTGATTTCTTCATGGAGTTCCTTAATTACATTTCCCGATCACATCCACACCCACACAGACATTTCACCTCTAGCTCGAGTAAAGCCACCATTGAATTTTCGCTTTCCAATTTCCCCAAGGTCTCTTCGTTCCTTTGATTGGCTCAAATTATTTTGGCTCCAGTTCTATGCTCTAGGTCATGTTTCCATCCTTCTAGGTTACACAGAAGAAAACCAATGTTTTCCTCTAATTCTACAATCCTCCTTTCATGCTGTGCAGATGTCAGTTAAGACCATGAGCTGGAGCCCGCCATTGCTCCAGCTCTACCCCAATTCTTGAATTGTGTTTTCCTGCTACCTGCTTGCTAGGCATCGCCAAAAGTAACCAGACAGAAGATTTGGGACTATGGAAAGGTATTGATCTGGCTTTGGAAAGGGGTCGACAAGATATGACTATTGTCAGGGACTCAGAACTGATCATAAAAAGTCAGAGGAGAAAAACTTTGCCTTCAGATCCTTATCTCTATAGACTGATTTCTAGAATTTTTTCCATATGTGCCAACAACATCAAGATGGAAGCTTTTCATGTCCTAAGGAAGGAAAACAAGGAGGTAGACTCGCAAGCTGGCCTTGTTTGCTCCCTTTCTCTTGACCATTGTAAAATCAGGGCCTCCACCCATCTCCACCACATCCCTTAGCCTGATCGATAGGACGAATGACGCAAGCATTGATCAGCACGTGGCAGAAGGACTTGACAAGCTTTAGATGGTATAATCATGTCATAAGGTGGTGCAAGAGGAAGGTACCATCGTTCTTAGATTTGTGATATGCATCGTACTTGGCAAGTCATCGACGTTGATGCAACTTCAATATGACTGCGAATAGACAAGTTTCCAGTCCGACAAGTTATCTCCGACAAGTTCCGAATTCGACACAACTCTAACGAGTCTCGAATTCAACACACCTTGACACATTCACACCTTTGACAAGTTCAGCGACCTCACAGTTCACGACAACGACAAGGAGCATCGACATGCGACCAACGACTGTTGAACTTCGACAGATTGTCTCTCTGTCTTCCAGTCAACTGTAACGGTTGAACTGTTAAACTATTCTAACTTCTTCTTTGTAACTGAACGTAACGAGTAGGAACCCAAGCTGTTGATGTATATGTAACTTCGGAATGTATTTCATCTATGTATTATATATATATATTTATTGTACCCTTATTAGAGATGTGTTATTCCTCTATAAGGAAGTGTCGTCATGTGGATTGACAAGTGTCACAAGTGTGTGTACTTGCCGATGGGTTATTAGACCACCATGTGGGGTCGGCCCTGAAATATATATATTATATTGTTGATGTACCTAGCTAGACAAGTTGGCTCCATAAGGTCACTGGGCAAACAAATCAGTATAAATAGAGATCAGGAGATCTCTATTTAGATCATTCAGAAAAGTACATCTCTCTCACTCAGAAAGTGGCGTAATAGTGAGGAGGAGGATCATCTGATCTAGGAGACTATCTCAAGTGTATTCTGGTTGTACTTTGGTTGAGCCATTGCTCTCTCTATCTTTGAGGAAGTTGTGGGGTTTTTCACCTTAGGGTTTTCCCCACGGAAACTCTGTGTCTCTTGTCTCTCATGCTTTTGATTCTTGTGATGCTTGTCATGCTTATTGTGATTGTTATGCATTTATCTACTATATATGTTATTCTCTCAGTAAAGATCCAAGAGTATTGTGAATTAATGCTCAAAATTTAACATGGTATCAGAGCTAACCTGAGAAGAAGACATTTTGCAGTGACGAAAACTTGAGTTTCTTGTTTATTGGGTTCTCTCCACAGATTTTGGAAAAGCAGTATAGTAGGTTGACTCTACTCATCAAGGCGCATCTATCTTTCCAATCAGAATTCAATTCTGAGCATTTTCAGATTTGGCCCTAAAAATTAGGGTTTCCACAAAAATAGCAATTTCTGAAATCTGAAGACATAGCTGGAAGCGCCTTGCAAAAATCAAATTTTAGAGCTTTGGATCAAGATTTTTGGCTAGGTAGAACTCCGGGAAACTCAAACCCTAATTTAGGGTTCTCCCTAGTGAACCCGGGAGGACAAAAAGGCAAATATGAAGGGTAAAGCTTTGCTGATCTCAAATTTTGAATACACCGGGCTGATCAGCTCATCAAGGCGCATCTTTCTATCCTTTCAGAAAGTTGAAATTCACATTTTGAATTTTTAGGGTTTTTTTGACAAACCCTAATGCGGGACCAGATCCAGTTTTCAGCATTTCAAGTGGTAAGACCTAAATCTTTTCTATTTCCATTTGAAGTACTCTTTAAAATGTCTCACCACACCAAGCTTGAGTATAATCTTGAAGGGGTTGATAACTTCCGAGCTTGGAAGTATAGGATTGGGTTAATCTTGGAAGAGAATGAGTTGGACTCATATATAAAAGAAGACATCCCTATCCCAGAGGATGCAGAGGCTAAAGTATTGCATAAGAAGAACTTGGTCAAGGCAAAGAGAATCATTGCTAATTCTATCAAAGACCATCTTATACCCCATGTGTCTTCTCTAAAGACACCCAAAGAGATGTTTGACTCTTTGACCAAGCTATTTGAAGGGAAGAACATAAATCGGAAGATGACCCTGTGGAATCAATTGAAAGGAGTAAAGTTTCAGAATGGAGAAACCATCCAATCTTATTTTTCAAGGGTCTCCCAGATCAAGGAACAACTAGAAGCAGTGGATGAAATGATGGAGAATGGTGAAGTTGTCATGGGACTCCTTCATTCAAGGAATCTCTGCAAGAAAGAAGTTGATTTCCTTCAGTAGACTACGAGAAGAATGCTCACAAGAAGAAGCAAGTCTTGTGGCACGAGAATAAAAGATGGGGAATGAAGATCAAGCTCACACAGTTCACACCAAGAAAGGGAAGTCCAAGAGAGAGCCATCTCACTCCAAGAAATCTTCACATCACTTCAAAGAAAGACGAATATGCTTCACCTGTAATGAGAAAGGACATATTTCCATAAATTGTCCCAAGAACAAGAAGGACAACAACAACTTCAACAAGAAGAAGAAGGGCAGCAAAAGAAGGTTTCATGCTCATTCTGCCAAGGATGGTGAACCACCCAAGAAGAAGGTTAGGGCAGAAAGTGATGATAGTAATGATGACTCATCAAGTGAAGAAGAGTATGTTCTAATCTTTGCTCTCACAGGTACTATCTCCCATGGTTGTAATGATTGGTTAATTGGCAGTGGGGCTTCCAAACACATGACTGGGTTTAAGGAATCTTTTGTGAACCTATCTGAACATGAATCACTCCATAAGGTGAAACTTGGGGATGATTATCAATACCCAATCAAAGGAAGTGGTGAAGCCTCCTGCAACCTAGTTTCTGGAAAATCTTTGAAGATGAAAGAACTTACTCTCCATCTATGCATTGGATGCAAAAGGTATGAGGGTTGCATTTGTGGATGGCCAAGTCCTAATGTGGCCAAAAGGAAAGACCATAGATGATGCAGTAGTGATTGGAGAGCAAGAGGGAGGTTTGTATAAATTGAAGGGACAACCTGAACATGCCATGGTGCATGTATCCATGGAGCCAAGTGAACTTTGGCATAGAAGACTTGCTCATATGCACTATAGGGCACTTCCAATTGCAAGCAAGGCTGCAGAGGGTCTTCCTAAAATCAAGACCAAACATGAAGGTGTTTGCAAAGAGTAAGAACATTAAGAAGGCTTTCCCAAGTAGTGAAAGCAAGGCAAAAGACATCCTGGAAATCATCCACTCAGATATATGTGGTCCTATGTCATCCAGTTCTCTAAGTGGGTATGTTTACTATGTCTCATTTATTGATAACTTCTCTAGGAAGACTTGGGTATACTTCTTGAATAACAAAGATGAGGTGTTTGATAAGTTCAAGGAATTCAAAACCTTGATGGAGAATCAAACTAACAAGAAGATAAAAACATTCAGATCCGACAATGGTGGAGAATTCACCCCAGGTGACTTCAAGAAGCTTTGCAGTGATTCAGGGATTAAGAGGGAGTTGACTGCTCCTTACAATCCACAACAGAATGGAGTTACAGAAAGGAAGAACAGAACAATCATGGAAGCGGCAAGGGTAATGCTGCATGACCAGGATCTACCTATGCATCTATGGGAAAAAGCAGCTAGAACAACTGTATATGTGCAGAACAGAACACCCCACAATATATTGGACAACAAGAAACCAGAAGAGGTCTTTTCTGGTAAGAAACCTGAAGTTAGCCATCTCATAATATTTGGTTGTCCAGTATACACTCATGTCCCAAAGGAAAAGAGGACCAAACTAGATCCTTCAGGAAAGAAGGGTATCTTTGTGGGTTACAGTGAAAGCTCAAAGGCTTACAGCATATACTTTCCAGGGTTCAAGAAGATTGATGTCAGCAAGGATGAATATAAGTTCAAGGATAGGTAATCTAGGAAGCAAAGATCAAGAGGGAGCACACTCCAGCAGCTCCTGCAAGGATGCAGATTTTCAGAGGGAGTTGACCATCTTCCTACATTCCACAACAGAAAGGTGTAGAAGAAGCTACTTCAGCAACTCCTGCCACGAAGCAAAGACTCAGAGGGAGTCCACCCAACAAACAAAGATAAGTATTTTACATATTTGTTTGTTTAAATAAAATTGTTCAATGATGTATATGCTTATGTTTCTAGACTTAGGATATGTATTGTGCATATTAGAATGATTGCATTAATGAACAGTATACTACTAATGTGCATGTGATGGGTAAGTGGCCTATGGCACTATACAACATTCCAGTGCTACTTATCTAGAATGAAACCTCTTTGCTAACATGTTGGGAGTAGTGCAAACTCTTAACAATGTTCTGGTAGAGACTGGAAGGCATCTAGAAAGTTGTGGAACATGGATAAATGTTGTATTGAAGCATTGGCTAAGATAACTGCATGATTGCATGAAATATTTCTTTATGTGTAAAGAATTTGTTCTGAAAATTATGAGATGTTTCTAATCATGCAATTTAATTTGTTTTGTAGGAAAGACCGTATATATTCACCTACAAAAGAAGGACTACAACATTTGTTCCAGCAACGAAGATATTGAATATATTGAAGTTCCCAGGATCTGGGATGAAGAAATGGAAGGCCATGATCCGTCGATCATGAAGAAGATATTTGGGATGCAGTCCCAAGACTTGACAGGGAGTCACATGTGTACAGATTGAAGAAAGCCTTGTATGGCTTGTAGCAAGCTCCCAGAACTTGGTATGGTAGGATGGATAGTTTCCTATCTAGTTTGGGCTTTACCAAGAGTAAAGCGGATTCCAACCTTTACTACAAGGTTGAAGAAGGGAATCCTGTGATTCTACTCCTGTATGTGGATGAATTATTTGTAACAGGAGATGACAGATTGATTGCAGATACTAAGAAGCTTTCTGTTGAGTTTGATATGAAATATTTGAGAATGATGCATTATTTCCTAGGTATGGAGGTGTGGCAGAGTGCAGGTGGGATCTTCCTTGGTCAAGGGAAGTAAACAGTAGATATCCTGAAGAGATTCGGGATGATGGATTGCAAGGCCATGGCCACACCTATGGCATCAAATCTGAAGCTTCTATGTGATGCTTCATCTGATCCGGTTGATGTCTCTATGTATCGTCAGATGATTGGGTCCTTAATGTACTTGACAAACACGAGACCGGATATTTGCTTTGCTGTGAACAGATTGAGCCAGTTCTTGACGGATCCGAGGAGTGTTCACCTGGTTGCAGTAAAGCATGTTCTGAGGTACCTGAAGGGTACAGTGGATTTTGGGCTCAAGTATGAAGCGAATCAAAAGTTTAACCTACAGGGTTATGTTGATTTAGATTGGGTTGGCAGTGTTGTAGATAGGAAGAGCACATCTGGATGCTGCTTCAATATGGGATCAGGTGTGATCTCTTGGTTTAGCAGGAAGCAGTTCTGTGTAGCACTGAGTACAGCTGAGGAAAAGTATGTTGCATCATGTTCAGCTAGTTGTGAGGCAGTATGGCTACGGAAGCTACTGTCTGAGTTATTTGATCTCCCATTGGATGCTACTGGTATCTTTTGCAATAACCAGAATTGTGTGAAGCTGTCTGAGAACCCAATGTTTCATGACAGGTTGAAACACATAGAGATCAAATATCACTATATCAGGGATATGGTGCAGAGAGGAGTTGTGAAGCTCCTGTATGTTGCGACGGACGAGCAGATTACAGATGTGCTGATGAAGCCACTAGCCAGGGTGAAATTCGAGTACTTCAGGGAGAGGCTTGGTGTTCTTCAGATCGAGGACACTTCGAGGAAGAAGTGATGGACACATTTGCTAAAGCCATTCCAAACATGTTGGAAGGAGGATCCTTCACATGGCTGTGGATGTAAGCGCTGGATGATGAGCATCAGGATGATGTTTTGGTTCCTGCTTTGATCAGTTGGATCATTTATATGTATATGTATGTATGCATCATGTTGGATGCTGGATATGATCAGTTGGATCATTTATATGTATGTACGCATCATGTTGGATGATGGATATGATCAGTTGGATCATTTATATGTATGTACGCATCATGTTGGATATTGGATATGATCAGTTGGATCATTTATATGTATGTACGCATCATGTTGGATGCTGAATATGACCGGTTGGATCATTTGTATGTATTTTGTATATGCATCATGTTGGATGCTTGGACCATGTGTCTGTATATGTATCAGGTGGATACATGGTATGATCAGGCAGATCATGTATGTTGATGGATACATTGTGTGGATCATGTATCTATGTATCAGGTGGATACATTGTATATGATGATATGTATCAGGTAGATACTTGGTGTGCATCAGGTAGATGCATTGTATGATCAGGGTGATCGTGGATGACGAGCTTCTCCATATGACATGCAGCAGGATGTTGCAGTGATGATGATCAGGATGATCATGTGTACATCAAGATGATGTATGGTGAGTATCAGATGATACTTTGTGGCCATGGATCAGGTTGTGTAGATGAGCGTGTCTGGGAGATCCTGCAGGTCGGAGTTGCGTACCCATAACAACCTGGGATGCTCTTTCGAGACATTGCTCTGGGAGGACATGTAATTTGTGCCTTGGGAGATTTCAGGTCGGAGTTGTGTACCCATAACATCCTGAGATGCTCTTGCGAGGTTTTGTCCTATGGCATGTAATTTGCTCCTAGGAGATCCGGACAGGATGAAAAATCCCTCAGATACTTCAGCCAGGTTTTGCCATGACCACATGTAATTTGCTCTTGGGAGATCTGGACATGATGAAAAAGGCCTCAGATGCTTCAGCCAGGTTTTGTGGTGGACCATGTGTAATGTGCTCCTGGGAGATCCGACAGGTAGAGCTGTGTGCTTGTAACAGCCTGGGATGCTTCAGCCAGGTTTTGTGGTGAGATCACATGTAATGTGCTCTTGGGAGATCCGACAGGTAGAGCTGTGTGCTTGTAACAACCTGGGATGCTTCAGCCAGGTTTTGTGATGGGTCACATGTAATGTGCTCCTGGGAAATCCAACAGGTAGAGCTGTGTGCTCGTAATAGCCTGAGATGCTGCAGCCAGGTTTTGTGACGCACATAATAAGTCCTAAGGATTCCACAGCATGGCCAGTGATGATGAAGACGTACAGGTGGTGGGCCTACATCCAGTATGAAAAAGAACTAGCTCTGTAGAACTTCCTATGATGAGTAGAGTCAGATATTGGTTGAGATAGCAGCAGCAGTGACGATGATGATGACGATGATCCCGAGAAGAAGACTTGTCTAGCAGATCTGTGTCGAGAAATACCTTCCAAGTTAAGAGGGAGTGTTGATGTATATGTAACTTCGGAATGTATTTCATCTATGTATTTTATATATATATATATTGTACCCTTATTAGAGATGTGTTATTCCTCTATAAGGAAGTGTTGTCATGTAGATTGACAAGTGTCGCAAGTGTGTGTACTTGTCGATGGGTTATTAGACCACCATGTGGGGTCGGCCCTGAAATATATATATTATATTTTGGATGTACCTAGCTAGACAAGTCGGCCCCATAAGGTCACTGGGCAAACAGATTAGTATAAATAGAGATCAGGAGATCTCTTTTTAGATCATTCGAAAAAATACATCTCTCTTACTCAGAAAGTGGCGCACTAGTGAGGAGGAGGATCATCTGCTCTAGGAGACTATCTCAAGTGTATTTTGGTTGTACTTTGGTTGAGTCATTGCTCTCTCTATCTCTGAGGAAGTTGTGGGGTTTTTCACCTTAGGGTTTTCCCCACAGAAACTCTGTGTCTCTTGTCACTCATGCTTTTGATTCTTGTGATACTTGTCATGCTTATTGTGATTTTTATGCATTCATATACTGCATATGTTATTCTCTCAGTAAAGATCCAAGAGTATTGTGAATTAATGCTCAAAATTTAATACAAGCATCCCAGAATTCTATATAAGCATGTATAATATTGTAACATACATTAAGCTATATGTTTTGCAAGTAATAGAATCATTTCACATTCCTGCATATTGTCTATGCGTATTTGTGTTATCTGTGTAGTGTAATCCTGCTTTGCTCATTCTGCTTATTCTTAATTGCTTCTACCATAACAGAGCCGACTCATTCAATCAAACTGTTGTCCCCCTCGTGCTTCCTAGACACGACCTGGATCAATTTTTTTGTAACAATCTTAAATGCTCATCATGGAATGATGAGCCATATTCATCTCTCATCTCTCCCCCCATACGTGTGGTTGATGCAAAACATAGTAAGTATTTCATTTTAACACACATTTTTTACTACATTTATTTGTATCATACGAAAGTAATTGTTGGTTAGGGAAAATATTAGGGGTAAAATTTAGCCCATGAACTAAACTTTGAGGTTTTTTCCCGAAAAATATGAACACCAATTTCCATTCTTTTCTAAAATAACCTGCCCAAATTCAATGGAATAACTTTTTTTTTACTCTAAACATTGGAAAAATTCTCCAAAAACTATATAATATCCATAGAAATTTAAATATTTTTACAAATATATCAACAAAAAATTTACTTGGAAAATTCGCTATAGTTTCCACCCTTTAAAGAAAATCATGGATACTTAAAGTTTTTGTTTTGCTGGTTTAAAATCCTAGTCCACCATTTACTCTTAGGCGTTCTCAGTATCTAATCGATCTTCCAATTCCAAGGTAGGAGACTGCCTTTCTGTTGGAATTATTCAACAACCATTGACCCCTTTTGATTGTCCATCTTGCACCGCACTGAGTGGTCGTATCATGCACCACATCGCCTTGTATGCCGTTGCTGTCACCACGGAGAGTACAAGAGGTTCCCGTGGCATCAGGGATTTGAGCGAGCATAGGACGGAGTAGCTCAAGATTTTGTACGATGATCACCATGTTCTAAGCTTCAAAGCCATAGGAGGATACTAACACCTGAAAAACTATCGGACCTACACCACTCTCCATCAAGTCTTCATGTTGATGTAGCCATTGTTAAATGTAACCTGCAGTCACTAGCTCACATCTTTAAGCACTTACCTAGGTGTCGGGGTAATCTAACCTTTATAAATTGATTGAACGAGAGCAGTGTTCCTCACCCTTGATTTCTCAAGCATGGATGGGGTCTTCCGCGATAGGACACGTAGATGCAATTTGAGAGATCGACCATTGTTTGCAGTATGGTTACGAGGATTGAAAATTGCTTTTAAGAACAAATGCAAGAGAGGTAGCGGCTTACAGAGCCAATGTGTTGCATGCATAGTTTTGACTACGCACTCTACGATGGATGGAACCCAAGCAAGCTATATTCTAGCAACAAAGGAAGCTCGGCAAATGGCCGCCATGATTGTCGTTGCGGAAATCGCAGGATCATGCCGGCAAATTTTCATGCAATAAACATATTTCTGGTACGACGTAGAATGGTTTGCTTTGCATCCATTGGCACCCGAGCTAAGTCTCTGCTTATGGAGATTAGGAAATATGAACTTATAATATGTTCTACAAGTGGGTTTGTCACGATTTGGATGCACATATATGACTGCAATCTTGCCGAAAATCAGGATGAACAGTAAGAGTTGAAAACCATTGAAAAATGAATTTTAAAATATTTTGTTTTATCTAGTGACATCGTTAATAGTAATGGGTTTTCTCGTGGAAATTCGAAGATGACCCTGTATGCATAGAGAGAAAAAGAGAGGTATAGGGGCTGGGCATTCCACTTGGGGAATAAAACACAATATCCATTCAAACTTAAATTGTACCATATATGCACCAATGACAGGTGCTTGAAATTTTTATCTCCGGATACTTACCATAGCTTGTAGTGTTAAAACTTGGGAGCTAGCCGTGCTTGAAATTTTTATCTCCGGATACTTACCATAGCATTTACCGTTGATGATACATCTGTGAAATATAAGGCAAGGCTAGTAGCAAAGGGTTTCTCCCAACTCCATGGCCTTGATTATAATGAGCAAAAACCGTGAAAAAGAAAAGCAAATCTGCATGATTATATAATGAGACTTTTGCACTAATTACACAGAAGGACTTTCTAATCAACGAGAGCTCATCACCAAGAGCGGTGCCTTGAAAATGAGCAAAAACCATGAAAAAGAAAAGCAAATTTGCAATATATAGATCAACAAATTTAACCATCAATTTACATATCTAAGTATCAATGGATTATAGCGATCACATTGGATTTGAATCTCCAATTTAACCTTATAATTTTCAAATTTCTTAAATTATGACTAATCATTAAAAAAATACAACATCTATGGCAATGAAAAGTCTTTCTGGACCAACTAATTTAATGGTTGATTTCATGGCATCATTGTACCAACAAATTAAATTGACTTCTTTACTACCACCCTATCACTTACCAACAACTTTAATTGACTTCTACCACCACCACATAAGTTCCCACATTGTCACGACAACCTGAATGGATCACCAGCGCCTCAAAGTCAATTTCCTTGTGCCCACCACACTTTTCAGGATAAGATACCATTTTAATGAATAAAGAGTTTTTCAAACTATGTTTAATGAGATTCGGTACGCATTATAGATATGGTTGGTAGGCTTCACATCGTCTTGAATCATAAGGTATTCAGCACCTATAACAACAAAACATTTCTCTCTAACTCGATATTTTATAGGTGTTGCGCTCTATAAAAGTTTAAAACATGCCATGCTTTTTAATAAATTCACATTCTGAATTAAGACGACAAACACGACTTTAATTAAGTTTAGGAGCTTTTAACGACTTTGTCAATTTCATTCTGCCCATCACACACTTTTCCAAAGAAAATACCATTTTAATCAATACCATTTTTAATCAAGTTTAATAACAAAATTGAGTTAAAGATCTTTCCAAGTGGGTCACCATTTTATCATTTAATTTTGTGAATACAATTTTTTTTACAAATAAGAAGATGAGAAAAGAAATATTTTGAGTTATAATCCTTTATCAATTTCGAACTATAAAGAAATTTTTTAATTTAAATTACACACGTATGTATTTTTATGGCGATGATGATGATGATAGTTAACTTCCACTTAGACCAATTTAGGTTTATTAGACTATAACAAAGAAAAGTAAGGAATTATTTGGTTTGCTTTAGTTTTATTTATGTGCTCAAAAAGTTTAGAGATGAGCATTCCTCAATTACTAAGATCTTATGTGGGTGTGTGTTTTTCATCCTCAACACTCATAGTCTCAGAGAGATGACAAATCCTTTCAAACCAAAATTTATATGTATCTTTTGAACTCCGAAACAATAATATTTTTAATATCATCTTTATTTTGCAAAGTGATATTTTTGTCATTCCCCCACATCTTTAACCAAGACATGGCATCTTTATGCCAACCTTGTTTAAGCCTTAGGTAGTTTTAATTTTTGCTCTGCAATATGGCATCTACCTGTGATTATGGAAGATTTTCACTATCCAAATATGAGGTCATACATTATTTAATGTATCAACTGATATCACTTTCAAGCAATGTAAATTTGTTTATGTCCACTTAATTATTTGATATGAATATTATGGAAATTTTCTCTCTTTATATCTTTAAAATTTACAATTTTTTTAATAAAAATGATGACATTCATAATATGTCAAAACTAGAGTTAAAATTACACATAATGTGTTAATAAAAATGGTTATAATTATAAATATTATATATATGAACATACATATATAATAATAACTATAGGGTTCAAACATTGGTGGTGACCACTCGACCCACTAATGAAGAGAAGACTCACATTAGCTTTTTGGTACACATAATAAATGTTGAACGGAATATGGCCATTAAAGTGTTGAGTCTTGATGGAAAACATTAGGCACCAGTGGGACTTCTCACATCCCTTGAGGCAAGTGCGGGAGGACCGTTGAATGTTCTCATCCAACGACCCTCCCGCACTTGCCTCGAGGGACGCGAGAATTCCCATTGGTGATTAAGTTTTGTCGAGTCTTGACTAGTGGTTGAGAAAAATTATTCATTGGAATAAAGTTTTTAGCACAATAATTGAAACCTATTCATTACACAATTTCTTTGACCCGTAACACAATTTCTTTGACTCTCCACAAAACCATGACTTTCTGGACCTTTATCATCCTTTGTGAAATGGGGAAGAGTTCGACTGTCAAATCCATATGGAATTAATTTTCGTCCAAATCATTACTCTCTGATAAAAAAATTTGACCACCATTTCCTACATCATCACGGGCCTTGTTTAACACCTTATTAACTCTATTTTCAAAGGACTCCATCGTTGTACGGTCAAGTTTTGCCTCTAATTATTTCTCTTGAGCAACCTTAAAATTTTATTTGGCTCAATTCTTTTCTTTTGATATTGTGTCATTGATAACATCCATGGTTGGTTGTAGAATCAACAATTGTGTCTCCTATATGAATATTGAAAGTCTATTGTAGCAACTGGTAACTAACAAGTCATTGTATGTGACCTAAGAATTTACAAGAAACATCTGGACCAACCTCTTCCCAGATCACTTGAATAAGGATTCCTGAAGAAGTTCCAAGGGTTTTCTTGCAAAGTGTGCTTGAGATAACATATCCTTTCTCATTGCGTACAACATTTTCTACATTGGTACTTGAAAAAATAGGTGTATAGGGTATATCATCTACCAATCTTGGATAAGAATAATACTCTTATGATTTTGGGTGATTAGCAGGCCAGGGACATGTGTATATCAGAACCTGTTTTTTCACACTATCTACAAAAAGTAATAGTGCTATACCCTTTGATTCTCCCATGGATATTTTCCCCACATTCATGGGGAAATGAAACACTCTTTTGTTTATATGGATTGGACATTTGTTGGTTAATTCATGCCTTGTGCACAAAACTATGTGGGAACATGTAATGGGATTGCTTTGACACTTGGGCACATGGTTTTCCACTTGAATTGGTAGGATTAAAAGTGTTCTTGACTTGGAGTTTAGGTGGAAACCTAATATCTTTTGCAGGAAATTTATTTTCTAGCTTGACACTTAGAAAGTTATGGTGAATTTTAGAGCTTAAACATGCTTATGGTTTAATGTTTTGAAACCTCCACAATGGTTTTTGACATGAAAACTGGCAAACATTTTATGGATTAGGAGCTTACAATGGTGTATTTAGAAACCATGAACCTAGCCTTATATGAAACTACTAAAGTATAGGAAGGTTGTTTAATTTGAAAACCATGGGAACAAGCCTATGTGGAATAAAGTTTGTTAGGGTTCAATTTTGGATGAAATTCATGGATCTGGCTCGAGATAAACCTCAAAATTATGATTACTAAAATAAATATCAATGAAGCTAGGAAATTTGGCTAGAGGAAAGACTTTATGATGTGAATGATGGGTACAAGTATTTAGTGGCAAAGTCTTACTTGGGCAAAGAAGGCGACTGGGAGAAAATCAATTTTTACGGAAGGTTGAAATTTGACAGAAACATTTTATGTTACAACACCCTTATTAGGAAGTAATCTTGGCCATGCATAAGTAGCAAGGGTTAACTGGCCCTAAAACTACCTCATGGGGCAGTTAACTCAATCATGCATGTGCAATCAATGTTAACTAGACCTAGAACTCCATGTAGGTAGTTAACTAGGCCATACATGAATTAATTGAAGTCTAATTGGCCAAAAATAGCCATGTAGGGTGCATCCATCCTAAATAAGGGAAGAACTATAGTATTATACCTAGAAAAGGGGGAGAATTGCAGTAAGGGAGCCCTCATTTCTTAAAAAGGGGGATAAATTTAGTTAAGAGTGAACTTGTCCCTAAATAGGGGGGATAACTCCAATAAGAACACCATTGTCCCTAGAAAGGGAAAAAAATAGTGAAAACATGTATGTACACCAACAACCCCCCTTAGCCTAATTTAGGTGAGTATGATGCAAAAAATTGGGTCCCAACAATATATTGCTATGTTAGGAACCCAAGTACAAAACAATTATGCCTGAAAAAAGGGAGGAAAGAGGGAAAACCCAATAGGAAGAAAACACCCCAAGAAGAGGATAATGTTGAGCAAACTAGCTAGCCTACTTTGATCATGATCACTCTCATGTCCATATGCTTCCACCTGTGTTCAATAAATCCACTTGCGTCAAGCAAGTTTCCTACTAGGAGGTAGAGGACCCATCTCCCAAGTTTGGTTGTATATCAAATACTGGAGAGTTTTAGTGAGGACAACTTCCTTCCTAAAAAAGAGAGATAACTCTAGTTATGAGTGCCCTTGTCCTTGAAAAGTGGGGATAAATCCAGTGGGAGAACCCTTGTCCCTAGAAAGAGGAAAAACCAGTAACAACATGCATGTACACCCATAAAGAAGATCCTAGGAAAATAATGGACAATCCATAAAGGAACACTATAAGGAGCAATATTAGCAAGGTATCGAAGATGTTAAACAAATAAGTCCTTTCAATGGTGTCCATTTTGTTGGAATTCTTAATGATACTGAGAGGGGGGTTGAATCAGTATAATGTATAGATTAAGAAAAAATTTCACTTTAATTTACAATCTATGCACCAAATTATTAGAACATAACAATAAAAGACACAATGTGCGCAAATCATTTGAAGAGAGACTTTATATATATATATATATATATTAAATTACATGAATAGATGGGAGACACCAATCTCCAAGATGAGAGCACCAACTCACTCATACATTAGTGGGGACACTGATCCCACAAACAAGTACCTACTTGCAATACCCGGAAACCACCTGCGAAGACACCAATATTCTATGAGAGCACCAACTCGCTATATCAGGCTTCAACTTTTGAAGACACCAATATTCTGCAAAAGCACATACTTGCAGTGTTCATGAACCAACCTAAGATGAGCTTCAACTTAATCCCATTACTAGCACCAACTGGAAGGAAGTTACAACTTCCTGTCCTTCTCTTGTCTCGCTACCCTGAAATAGTTGTAGATGTAATTCTTTCTTATTGTCTTCGCACTTGTTTGCTTACTGCTTTTCTTCCTTTGCGAGCACCTGCTACTTGTTCTGCTCGACGCAACTGTTGTGCCTCACTATTGATTCTACTTAGCTTCACTCATTGTACTACAACAATTTTGCTCATTGTTTAGCATATTGCTCTGCTTTTGTGCATTTTCTCAATTATGTATGTTCATATGATACTGCGCATCATCTATTATACTGCTCTTTTGTTCTTACACACTTGGATCTCTGTTGTATCTTCCTTTTGGATCAACGAGCAATTGATACCCCAACAATTCAAAGATTGTTAATTTAGAACACTACATATTGTGCATCTTCAAACTTAATTCATCATTACAACCTCTCACTTATTTATACTACTCCTTATATCCTTGTTTGGTTGCTTCACACACAAGTTGAGGCTCCTCTAAGTTGGTGACACCCCTTCCTCCTTACTTCTCAATCAATCTTCTTATTCTTTCATCAACGTTTTCTTTTGTACCATTGTTGAATTGTGATGCTTGTGCGCTAGAGAACTATTGCTTGGTGGGTGTTGCACACTAGTGTACCAATGCTTGGTGGGTCTTGCACACTTTCTTCTTCAAACTGGCACTAAGACCTCTTGCATCTTACTTTAAATCAATTATTAATTCTCTTTTCTTGACATTAGTGACAACACCAAGGTTCTAGAAGCTTCAATTCTTCATGTTTCTTGCTTGACATCAATAACAACACTAAGATTCAACAATACCCCCCTTTGGCATTGATGTCAACACCAATCAAAACTAATCTCCCCCTAAATATTGTTGGAATATTTTATATTCCTTGGAAGGTAATAATGTCTTTGTATTATGTCAGAAGATATCCACAATCTTATGTAAAAGAGTAATACATTATATCCCATATTCATTACGGTAAAGTATACTCTTGATATTCATTATTATATAAAGAGATGTTACTATGGAGAATTATATTATCCCACATGTAATATGTGAGAGTGATTCCTCCTCATCTCTTAGTATATAATAGAGTCAAGGGAGTCACATCACTCATCATGAGCTTTACTTATTCAACACAAGTATTGCTATATTGTATTGGGGTTATTGGCATTACTCTCTTGTAAGCTCGAGGAAGATATTTTGGAGATAATAGAAGACTACATTCCCGTGGAGGTATCCCAATTGGGTGAAACAAATATATTTGGTGTAGTCTTTTATCTTGTTCTCTTTCTGTACTTATTGTTGATATATTATTGTTTTGCATAGATACGTAAGCTAGTTTACCTAGATCCATATCTCTGACATGGTATCATAGCTAGTTGCTATGATCAAGCACCTTCTATTGCTTTCAGACAATATTTTATCATTTGGGCATTGTTTATTTTGTATATTTGCTTTCTATCTAGTAGCCACTAGGCTTCTCTTAAGATTTGAGCATGTTTCTGTAATTTTTCTTTCTAACCCTAACCTTGTTGTAAAGTTTTTTTTTGCAGAAATTTTTCAAGGGTTTCTTGATTTTTTTTCTAGATCTATATGATTTTCTGATTCTCCCCAAGGAGATCTATCTTTCGATTATCAGATCGGCAATTATCGTCCAAGTTTGATACACTTTGTGAAGGTATTCATCTTCGGCAGATTCAACACTGTTTTCAGCCTCAAACTTGACATTCACGACCCTTGCTTCCCAGAACCCACGGTTAACCACGTCTTTCCCTACTGCGAACCCGCGAGTGTACTGCAGACCCGCGACTTCCAGTGAGAAGAACTATATATGCTATGACATACTCATGACTGTTCTCACTGCTAACTCGAGTTTACTTCAGTTTACTCGCTACCCTCCCATGTAGAGACCCGTGAGTGCTTCGGCATAGCTGCGACTTTACTGCACAGAAACCCGCAAACACCTCGATCAAAACCACAACATTCTCCTTTACAGACCCGCGAACCTGCAGTTGACTCTACTGTAAACTTGCGAGTAAGCGTGACCTTGCCATGCAAAACCCGCAAGTCTCAGTTTTTACTCGCTAGTTTCCTGTTGGAACACCCGTGAGTGACTTTTCTTGGCACTTTTCAAAAGGGCTGTAAGTAAAAGTTTCTTTCCTTTACTGTTTTTTCTATTGCGTTTCTGCAGTTCAGTACGGTAATTTACATCGGTTTTCTATTATTCACTTTTTTTTTCTCTTGTCATTTATAGCATGTGGGTTTTATTTTTTCTACCCTTATGACTTCATAAGTAGCTTATGTTCCTGAACTTGTTCGTCCTAACTATCTTGCATGGAAGAGAAAAATGATTGATGTTATCAGGAGTAAGAATCTATGGAGGATTGTTAATGGTGAACACACGAAACCTGCTGATGCTCAAGATGAGGCTATATGGGAAGATAAATGTAATCAAGCAAGATGGCTCATTGGTCAAACAGTTTCAGATAGTCTTCAGGTAAGTATAGAGGTAGAAGACAACCCCATTGAGGTATGGAAAATTCTTGCTTCTTTATTTGATAAATCTGATGATGTTTCTGCTTATTACTTTGAAAATAAGATTTTTGAGCTAGATCCTACTAACTTTGAAAGAGTAGAATTATATCTTGCTAAAGTGAAAACCTTAAATGAAAAATTAAATAATTGTGGTAAAGATTACAAGAAAATAGACACTGCTCTTATAATTCTTGTAGAACAAAAATTGCCATCTTGTTTTGATATGTTCATCCAAATTAGGAATAGAGCTCTTGAATTGTCTCCAAATACCACGAAACCTACTTTTGATGATTTTTGTAAAGGTTTGATAAATGAGCAAGAAATGTTAATTGTTTCAGGACAAGTCTCACCTAATAAATTTCTAATGGCACATAATAAGAATCCTAAGAGAAGTTTTAATAATGCTAAAGCTTCTTGTTCACACACTTCAAAACCTACTAATAATTCTGGTAATGCTTCTAATGCACATCATGAATCTAGTAAGAAGAAGAAAGTGTATGATCCTTGCAAACGTTGTGATAAAACTAATCATCTTGAAAAGAATTGCTTTAAATTGAAATGTTTAATGTCTAAGGCTAAAAAGAAAGGTTCTGATGAATCCCAATTAGCTTTATGTGCATCTGTTGTTTCTTCTAGTAATTCTTCTTCTAATGTGGAATGGATACTAGATTCTGGTGCTTCTAAACATATGACTAGTAATGCTTCTTTATTTACATCTTTTGACAATAATAAAAACACATCTCAGAATGTATCTATAGGTGATGGTAAACAACTTTCCGTAATTGGTTTTGGTAATGTTAATGTTGCTAATGGTAAATTGGAAGATGTTTTTCATGTTGAAAATATGCTCATAAACTTACTTTCTATTTATCATGCATGTCAAAAATGATTTAAATTTGAATCTTGGCCTGATAAATATGTTCTTAAAGATATCAATCAAAATTTCAAATTAGTTTCTTCTGGTCCTGTTGATCATACTGCTAGTTTATATAAACTTGCTGGTTTTAATTCAACTAAAAGAAAACCTTTTTATTCCTATGTTGCTCATGCTGGTGAACTAAGTAAATTATGGCATGAAATATTAGGTCATTTGAAATATGGTAAAATGCAAATGTTAACTAAAATGGTACATAGATTATCTCATATTTCAT
Organism: Larix kaempferi; assembly: GCA_027924585.1. Taxonomy (NCBI): domain Eukaryota; kingdom Viridiplantae; phylum Streptophyta; class Pinopsida; order Pinales; family Pinaceae; genus Larix; species Larix kaempferi. The sequence continues at coordinate 7,183,600 of BSBM01000255.1, forward strand.
CTAATAACAGTGTTTGTGAAGGTTGTGTTCTTGGTAAACATCATAGATAAATGTTTGATAAAGTTAAAGCTTGGCGTGCTAAAGAACCTTTGCAAGATATCAGGATCTTGCGGAATTATCTTGCAGAATTAAACATTGCTTGAGCCGACTTATTCAACACATTGGGAATGTAATAACAGCTTTTGAGAGAAACGCCATCAACACGATACAGATTGCAATTGCTGCTATTATTTATGCCACAACATTACAGACACAGTGGATCGACCTCGGATTGCGAAGTTCGTCACCACAATATTCACTCTGGACTTATGCCTAAGCACAATGTCTTGGGTCCATTTAGATTTCACTATTTCCCGAAGGCATATAGCTACTTTCAAGCTCCTGGGAGTCCCAAGATATGCTTACTAGCATACCCTCACTTACAGACTTTGACAGAGGGAGTCCTCACCTTTCTGGTGCAATGTTATACCCAAATGGGCAACTTGCAGAGCATACGGGCTCGGCTCTTACAGACACAGACTTTTTACAGAACGAGTCTTTGCCTTTCTGGTGCAATGTTATACCCAAATGGGCAACTTGCAGAGCATACGGGCTCGGCTCTCACACACCTAGACACTGTCGAGCGGACTACTTGCTCAGACGACTCTCTAACTTGCAGAGCGGACTACTTGCTCATGCGACTCGACTCCCCCCAAATGAGCTCTGAGGTCTCTTATTTATAATCCCAAAGACGGTCATCCGGTCACTTGGAACTTACACCATCCAGTCTAAAGTGGCGCACTAACTGGATTCCCGGGGCATCGTGGGACCACACGATGTTATCTCCTCCCTTCATCAGGAAGCGCCATGTGGGGACCCGGTACTACCGACAAGGACTAAATGACAACCATTATCTAAAGGAGAATCTTATGGACGACAAGGCCAGGGCCACCACACTATTACAAAGCATCTCGGGGAACAGCAATCATCCCGAGGAATCAAACCAACAGGCGGCAAATACATGGCCGACAAATACAAAAGCGGAGAGGCCCACCAACGGCTTCCGTAAAAAGCAGAATATATACAAAAGAAAATATCAACTCGGACCGAGTGGCTTCATTCCCGGAAAATGTCAACGGGATTCTTAATCAGAATAATAGCCGGAGCCGCAGACACAATGTGTCTCACCTCCAGGAGCTGGAACACCACCACAGACGCAATCAAGCGTTCCATCATCATAATTGCTCTCCTCAATTTCTCTGCGAACCAATTCTTGTTCAATGAAATCAGGTTGAGTTTCAGGAAACTGCCAATATTCATTTTCAGGCTCATCATCAAACATGTCTGGATAAAGCTTCTCTCCAAAGCATTGATCAACATCTGATCCTTTCAATGCTTCATTAGGACCAAAGATAAATTCAGAAGCAAAATTAGACTCAACTCTGTAGTTGAGTGGCAGAGTTCTTCGATGGACTTTTGCATCTAGCCTTCGGCCTTGACTGTCTCTTTTATAAACTTTTGGGTGACAGTCACATAATGTTCCAGAGGAGTGTAACGTCCTCCATGGTGTCTTAAAAGAAATTTAAACCACTGATTCGCCTGATCAGCAGCTTGCATGTCGGCTTCAAGATGGAGAATAAAATTAGCCTTACGCTCAACCCATTCATGTCTTGGACAGAACTTATCCAAAAAGACTTGGGTCCATCCTGACCATTTTCTATTTCTCATGTTTCCTGGATCTGCACAAATAATCACAGATTTTTGCTCTCGGCAAAATTGAAGAATTAAATTATAGGATCTCCAGGTTAGATCCCCTTGCCCAATATCAACATACCATACCCAGCCATCTTTTTCTTCATTACCATCAAGCCAGAGTTCACCGCAATTGACTAATTGTTCTAAGCCTTTGTCAAACCAAAGAACGCTTCCTTTTCCCATCGTTCAAGAATTTGCAGTTTGCAGGGACTTGACTGAATTTGCTTGATGAGAGTTAGACTTAGGTGTTTATCAGCTTCTTCTTTGCTGGCATAATCCAGCAGTTGCTGTCGTTCTTCTTTAGAAATATCCTTATCCCATGGGGCAAGAAACAAGGATTCAGGCGGAGCACGCATTTCTAACTCCTTTTCAGCCATAGGAGTTTTGCCTTTATAATTTACAATTTTATCCTTCATAGGTAGCCATCCTGGATGATCTCCAGAACCAGATCCGGAAGCACCAGCAGAAAACATGTTCAGAATTGGAGTACTTTTCTGCACAGTCTCACGAGTCAACATGTCAGCTAAGCAATTTAAATAACCAGGCTTATAAACAATGTCATAATCAAAATTGCTTAACCAGAGAAACCATTTTAAAATTCTGCTACTATTCTCAGCCATCAGATTTTCATTTTTAAAAATACCAGGCATGATATTTAGATCTGTTTTAATTACAAATCTAACTGGCTTTAAATATAAGATAAAATGGCTGACTGTTTTCTTTACAGCCAGAATCTCTTTATGACTTGAAGGATAATTAATCTGAGCTCCTTTAAATGAACCTGATGCATAGCCACAAATATTGGCTCGACTTTCAATTTCTTCAATCAATACACCACCCCATGTAGTATTGGAAGCATCGGTCTCTATGATCAATCTACCATTTCCTTGCGGGAGACCGAGAGCTGGAAGTTGCTTTACTTTGGCCTTAATCTGTTGAACCGCCAAAGTCATCTGTTCAGACCATGGAAATGGCTTCTTCTTAAGCCTTTGCTGCAAACAATGAATATCAGCAGCTTGACCTTTATAAAAGGGTCTGATATAATTTAAGCAACCCAAGAAACGCTGCAGTTGGGTCTTCTCAGTAATTTGATCAGGAAAGTGCTCAAATGATTGTAACACATGCTTCTGCAAAATGACCTGACCACCTTTGATATGTAGACCCAAAAATTCAATTTCAGTTTTTCCTATTTCCATTTTACTCTCAGACAAAACCAAACCATGTTTATAGACTAGCTCATAAAACTTCTGTAAATGCTTCAGATGATCTTGTAAATTTTTAGAACATATCAGAATATCATCAATAAATACAGCTAGCCAAGGAATATCCCTAAAAATGTCTTCCATTCTCTTTTGAAACTCTGAAGGTGCATTATTAATCCCGAATGGAAGAACTTTCCACTGATACTGCCCATGAGGGACGACAAAGGTAGTTTTATACCTATCTTTCTGTTCTATTCCAATCTGATAAAATCCTGATTTTAAATCAAACTTACTGAAAATAGTACATCCAGTTATTTTCTGTAAAAGACTAGCTTTATCAGGCAGAGGATACCTGATCTTCTGGAGGACTGCATTCAGCGGTTTAAAATTAACAACTAGACGAGGCTTACCTCTCTTTTGCTCAGAGTGCTTGTTAACCACAAAAGCTCTACAAGCCCATGGACTCTTTGATGGTTCAATTAAGTCTTTTTTCAGGAGATCTTGAATTTCATTAGAACAGAACTCTCTTTCACTGGGACTCATCAATCTAGCTGAAGCTTTCATGGGTTTTATCTTTTGCATGGGATCAAAGGGTAAAGACACAAAGTATTTTTCCCTTGTCCAGAAAGCATTAGGACTTTCTGAGCAACAATCTTTCTTCAGCTTTTCGGCAATCCCAGACAGGAACTTTTCACTGTGCAATTCTGCAAATTGCATACATCTTTCCATCTTATGTAGTGAGGCAGGACTTTTGGACTCATTGGGAGGACTAGGAATAGGTTTACAACGCTGTACAGAGGAATAACTCAGAGGCAAAGAAATAGCTTTATTACTGACTGTACATTTAAAAGTGTTTTCTTTGGTATCTACAGAAAAAGGACTTATACTTTGCAGAAATTATGAACCTAACACACAGTCTTCTTTTATTAAATCAAGCCTTAACAAGGATAATGACGTTTTCAAACCAGACAAAGAAATGGGAAAATTATCAACCTTTCCATTCATATATACAGGGGTACCTTGAATAGCTGACCCAAATTCTTCAGCCTTTTCCCAATAAAAACTAGGTATAGCATTTCCTCTAGCCAAGTTAAATTGACATCCTGAATCAAGGAGACACTGGACAGGATAAGCTTTAAACTCACTTGGACAAAAATTCAGAGTTATGAATAGTTTGGGACCTTGGACAGCACCTAATAAACTAACACTTTGGGACTGGGAAGAAGGAGACTTCTCTGGTGAAGGAGATCTTTCAGGAGACTCACGACCACAAACTCTTTCAATTTCATTTGACAATTCTTCTTCGGAAGACTGTTCTCTTTCCATAGCTAGAGTTGTGAGAGCACTTTTGATATCATCTGCTTCTTTTACCAAGGCTCTTATCTGCTTTTGTTTTTCTTTCAATTTAATCTTAAGCAGATTTTCTCTATCCATTCTGTGTAACTGTCTATCTCTATGGCTGCCTGGATAGTCTTGATATAGAGCTGCAGGGTTATAACTGATATCAAACTTTTCTTTTCCTTTTTCTTTCCCCAAAGTTTGCAACTGGTTTTGTAAAGCTTTCTTTTCTTCTCTTAACGCTGTTCTTTCTTGATGCCTGAAGACCGGTATGGAAGATAATTGCAAATCAATATCAGCCAATTTCTTTTCTATCTGTACAGGAGAAATGGCTCTAGAAAACATATACAGATTGAAGTCAAAATCTGGGAGCGCACACCCCCCTAAATGTGCATCACTCTCGGAATCGGAACTGGAAGTTGAAGAGAAAGAGGGATCACATTTAGCTAGCTGTGGAGGGATGTCAGAATCTGAGGTGGAATCCTCAGAATCAGGAAGGTAAACAACTTCATCATCAGACGCAGGAGGCGTTGATGAAACTTTACACAAATCCCACCAAGTTGGATCAAGAGAATTGCAGAGTGCGGCCAACCTAGGGCGAGATTTTCTGTCAGGACATTTAGATGCCCAATGTCCTTTCTTTCCACAAATAAAACAAACATCACCAGAACCCTTTTCTTTCCTACGTTTGACATATTTTTTACCATAAGCATATTTCTTTTTCTTGAACGGCTTTCTAAATCTAGACTTATGCTTATAGGGTTTATCTGGATGGTATCTTTTTTCAGAGGTGTAAAATTTCTTCTTTTTCTTACAATGGCATTCTTTGCCAAAATGACCTCTGTTATGTGCACCACACCCCCAATCAGGCATTCCTGCAACTTCTTTGCAGAAAGAGGCTGAAAACATTTTCTGATGCCGCTTAATATCTTTATTAACTCTTATCTCTAAGCAATGTTCTTGCCACGTTTCCATAATATGTTGGTGAAGCTGAGCTAGAGATAAAGTTCTAAGTGGGATATTCTTATCTTTAAGCGCTTGTTCTACTGCATCAGGGACATGTCCAGGGTAACTACGGAGGTAGTGCTTTAAGTAGGCAGGATCACCGGACTTACCAGAAGAGATTAGTAATTTCTGCATATAGAAGAAATAATCATCAGCCTTACTTAGATCACATAACCTAGCAGACATAAATAATGAGGCTAAATGATCTGTATCTTCTTGATCTTCTGGTCCATAGAATTCTCTCCCAAGGGCAGAGAGAATCTGCTCATCGGCTTCATTTGAAGCTAGCATTTCATTTCTTGTTTCTTGTGGCAACCAACGCCACCATTCATATGCTAATCCTGAGAGACCAACAACTAACTGGGCACCAAGCATCTGGCCAGTTACATTATGGTCTTGCTGCTTTTTATATAAGATCCAATGTGTCAATAACTGAATAGCATTTTTTATTTCCTCACGACTCTGACATTGGATATTTAACACAGGCTGTTCTGGCATCTGAGAAATCAGATTGTTCATATTATCAATTCCAAAAGTAAAAACCTTTGGAGCAGAAGATACTCCCTGTGCATCTGGCATATGAGTATCAAACTCTAGGTGAGGCGGAGTCCTCATATTTGATGATTCTGCTGCCATCATATCTATATTTCCTATGTGCTTAACATCTAGGACAGGCTTCATGGTTTTGAATTCAGAGATCCAATTTTCTATTTCTTCCTTCTTCATATCTGATTCACCAAAATCCCATTCTGGCTTTTCATCCTCTGGGATGAGGGATAACGCTCCTAGAGAAGCTGACTTTGAATGTCCTTTGCTAGCTAATTTAAGAACATGATCAGGAACTATATATTCTCTTTTCTTGAGTTCTTGAGCTGTTCTAAGCAAATCTTCCAATACTAGCATTCTTCTTTGTAGCTTATCAGAAGCTACCTTAATAGCTTTCTCTATCTCAGTAGTATCATGGAGCAGATGGTCTAACAGATCTATTTTGGTGGACACTCTTTCTATCTGAACCTTCTGATTTTCATGGCTGGTTTTCAAAGCCAAAATATCTGAAGCCATATCGTCCAAATTTCTTGCAGTACAATACTGCTGCAAATTTCCCCAGTTTGCAAGCTTAACTTCATCAGATACACTCTGATCTGCCGCGGAGGATTTTATGGGTAAAAACTCACGACGAGACTGGCCATCAGGAGTGTATTGTCTAAAAGGAATTTCAGGAAGGTTCCTTCCAGGGACATAGGATTTTTGACCAGCGATTGTGGTTTCAATAGCAGAATTTTGTCGAGGCAGGGAGAACATACCTAGAGTAGGAAACGCATGATGAGATTCATGTTTCTCTTTTTGTTTTAATTTCTGTTTTATTTTATTGCATGCAGGGCAGTTTGCATGCTGACCTCTATGCTCAAAATCAGACAAACCGGAAAAGGATTCAGAAGAATTATCAACAGGAGAATCAATATTAACAGAAGAGGATTGTCTAGGCAACTCATTAGACAGTGCTTGACGCCTTGCATTATGATAAGAGGACAATGATGCTGATTTAACCAATGGAGGTTGGAATCTTGGAATAGGTTCCTGCACAGGAGATCTGAAGGAGGATGAGGCTTCGTCAAAGACTAGAGGTTTAGGATTTAACAATGCTTTGACTCTTTCTTGATGACGGAGTTCACTATACTTCAATTCCCAAGACTGTGGATATTTTAGACCTGTCCAATTAAAAGTAATTGGAGTTGCATTTTTAGAACGGGAATTGGGTGTTTCCACCATGCTACAGTCTGCAGAACTCTGATGGACATGGGATCGTAACTGAGGCAACGTATCGTTACCAAAACGGACACATACTCCCCCTTTGAGTTGGATTATTTTGGAACCATTCAGCATGTCAAAGCCTTTAGGAAGGATGTAGGCTTTCAAGATATTGTAAATATGAGGGTCATCTAAACTTACAGAAAAGCGAGGATAAATAGTGCCAAAAGCAGGGCCATCATGGAGTGGAGCAGTAAATCCACCTATGACTGCATCTGCAAATTTATTATGTCGAGTATCTACTATACAACATAAGGAAGAAACAGAAAGACGTGGACGCACCAGGGGACCTAAACCAAGCTTAACTGCACCAAAATGTGCATATTTAAAATTTCTTTGTTTAGCCCAATCTATCTGAGATTTATCTAACAAAGATATGTGGATTGGTTCTTGGTTATCGGTAAAGGAGACATCAATACTGGATACTTTAATTTGTGTGATAGAAGTAAGATTCCACCATCTGAGTCGATATACGTCTTTGGGCAGGATTTGAGGTAATTCCCAATTTGCAGAGGAATCCTGGTCATCTATTGTTATGTAAGAAGCATCTGCACTATCAGAAGTGGATGGATTAAAAGAACTATTTCTCCTATCTGCTAAGGAGACTTCCACGTCATTTGCTGATTGGCACTCCAGTGTTGTCAGCTGAACTGTATCCATAGTAGGATCCATGCTGAATAAGGTGAGGGCTGACTTCTACGCTGCGGGCAATAAGTAGACTTACTCCCTTTCCCACGGGCCTTACTGCTACGACTTCCGCACTACGCTTACACCTTAATGGTCACTACTATTTCCTCATCGGTCATTTCCACCGACTACAAGATACATTTGTTCCTTAGGAGTTGTTAAACCATTCAACAAAGCATTCATAAACGTGTACTGTAAATTAAAGCTTCTTGGAAAATGAGATATAGATAATACCAGACAAATATGAGAATTCGCCTCACTGGCTCTGATATGGTCCTCTTGAAGTTCCTTGTATATTGCATGTAACCTATTTTCTTACCTTTATCGATGACTTTAGTAGAAAATCATGGGTTTATTTCTTGAAAAATAAAAGTGATACTTTTTCTATGTTTCAAACTTTTAAATCCTTGGTTGAAAATGATTATGGTAAAAAGATTAAGACTTTAAGAACTGATAATGGGGGGGAATTCATTAAGAAATAATTTGGAGCTTTTTTTATCTAAACATGGCATTTGACATCAAAAGACTGTTCTTTACACACCTCAACAAACTGGTATTGCTGAAAGGAAAAACATAAGTTTAGTTGAAATGTCTAGATGTATGCTTTATTCTAAAGGATTACCTAAGAAATTTTGGGTTGAAGCCATCAGTTGTGCTAAATTTATTTTAAATAGAGTTCCTACAAAAGTTGTTAAGCATGTCACCCCTGACGAAAAATGCAATGGAAGAAAACTTGATATTAGTAACTTTAAAGTGTTTGGTTGTGAATGTTGGGCTCATATTCCTAATGACAAACGCAAAAAGTTAGAACCCAAATTTCACATGTGTATATTCATTGTTTATTATGAGGATTCTAAGGCTTATAGTTTGTTTGATCCTTCTAATAAAAGTGTCATCATTAGAAGAGATGTTCAATTTATTGAAGTCTCTCCACCACCCAAGTCTGTTGAACCTCATGTTACTCTGAATATTCCCTTATCACCTGTTGATCCTATCTTGATTACTCCTTCCAGTTCTATGACTAATCTTGGTTCACCTTTCTTCTTCTTCAAGTATTTCACCTGAATGTATTGAATCTCTTGAAGTGACTTTTGTTCCTTCTAACCTTCATGTTTGGGCTCGAAAAAATCTTGAATATGCAGGAAGTGATATCGGAATCCCTTTCGATAGTCATAGAAATAGATCTAACTTTGCTCTTATGACCAAAGTTTTGGCCACAGATGATCCTACTACTTGTGCTCAAGCTAAGGGTAAACCTCATTGGCAACAAGCTATGTCTACTGAGTATGATTCTCTTATGAAGAACAAGACTTTGTCTCTTGTTCCTATCCCTTCAGGAAAGAATTTAGTTGGTTGTAAATGGGTTTATAAAACTAAGTTTACTACAGAAGGACAAATTGAATAATATAAAGCTAGATTAGTTGCAAAAGGTTTTAATCAACTTGAAGGAATTGATTATAATGAAAATTTTGCTCATGTTTCTAAAATGAATACAATAAGAACCATTTTATCTATTGTTGCATCTTATAAATGGGAAATATACCAAATGGATGTTAAAAGTGTTTTTTTAAATGGTGATCTTAATGAAGACATTTATATGCAACAGTCTCCTGGTTTTACTCATGCTGAATCATCAAGTTTAGTATGTAAATTACACAAGTCTTTATATGGTCTTAAACAAGCACCTAGGGCTTGGTATGATAAAATTGATGCATATTTCTTGAATAATGGTTTTAAGCGTTGTATATCTGATCCTAACTTGTATGTTAAGCATGTTGATGATATCACTGTTACTGTTTTATATGTGGATGATCTTATTATCACCGGCAACCAACTTGTTCTCATTCAAAGTATGAAAAGTGACCTTCAAAAGCAGTTTGAAATGACTGGTCTCGGTATATTGCACTATTTCTTGGGTCTTTAAATTTGGCATCTGGAAGATGGTATTTTTCTCTCTCAACCGAAGTATGCTACATATTTATTCGCTTGTTTCCACATGAGTGATTATAAACCTGCTCCTACGCCTTTTCAGTCCAGTGTAAAGTTAACTATTGAGTGTACTACTCCTCTTGTTGATGCTACTCTTTATCGTCAGCTAGTCGACAGTTTGATATATTTAAATCACAGCAGACCAGATCTCTCTTTTGTCGTCAGTATGGTTTCACGGTTCATGCAGCAACCTCATGAAATTCATTTGTATGAAGCCAAGAGAATTCTGAGATATTTACAGGCGACATTGTACTATGGTGTTTTTTATTCGAGCAATGCTACAGTTTCACTTTCTGGTTATACATGGATCCAAAGAGGAAGCCAAAAGTGTTACTTAGCTTGATTTGCACTACTTCCATAAAATGCCCTCCGAGGAGAGAGAAAGTAGCCTCAGAGGATAAAATTGGTCTTGATGGATTCATCTTGTGGTCCTCTACCCATTAGGTATCTCACTTTCCAAATTTGAAGGAAAAATGAGATCACCTTGGTGACCTAGGGTTTCAAGAAAATTAGCTAAATGTTAGAAAAGGAGTTTGAGAGGGCATTTGGAAATGCCTGCACGGAGGGGTTCTTCTGATGATAAAGTTAATCAGATTGTATGGTCTTGTTATTTGATGAGCTGACTATCCAACCACGGAGCCAGATCCTTTCATAGGGCTCACACGTGCGAGTTCTTGATCTGCCAAAAGTAAGAAAATTGTTATTTTGCATATTCATAAGTATGAAAAATTGGCTAAGTGTTGAAAACAGGAGTTTGAGAGCCCACTTGGAAATGCACGCTAGAGTCAATTCTTGAACTAATAAATTCATCAGATGTTATGGGTCCATTCTTTGGTGATCTGGGCATCCACTCATGGTCTTAGTTTCCAGTATGGTGGTTATATGTGTGAAAGATGATCCTGAAACGTTAGTGAAGAATAATAAGCATAGTTTATTAAATAAGAAGCCATAGGAATGTATTTAGAAAAATAAACATAAATTTAATAAAAAGAAATAAACAGAGTTTTTATCAGAGTATAAACAGAAGCATGTTATCCATAAACATAGTTATAATTAATTTAAGAGATTTGAAGAGGTCCAAACATTGAAAGAGCATGATGTTTTGAAAAGGCATGTTTGTCCAGAATGAAGAGGTAAGAGTTTGAAAGGGCATGAAGAATTGAAGAGGCATGAAAAAAGTATTTAAAGAAGATTCAAATTTGGAAGAGAAGTGTGTCTTGGAGTCCAAAGTTGCAGAAGCGGCCAGAAAATTCCAAGACAGATTGAAGAACCAAAATTAAAGAACATAAACAGAAAAGGGTGGAAGGGTGGAGCTAGGGAAGGTTACAACCTGCTAAAGCGTGTTGTGCATCCTGTCAGTTGTGGATGACAAAACAGGGTGTGGGTGCATCCTTCAGTTGTCTCTGAGAATTTGGGTGTTGGTGCATCCAGCAAGTAGTGGCTTGCAAATAAATTGTCAAAAACAATTTTTTAGTTAATAGAAATGTGTTGGTGGTTTTCCCTATTGGGTTCCACGATAAATCATTGAGTTCAAATTTGTTATTACATTTGCAAATCATAACTAACTAAGTGAAACAATTTTTATTTTTAAATTGTGTCACTGATTCACCCCCCCCTCTCAGTGACATGATCTGATCCAACAATTGGTATCCGAGCAGGTCTCTTCACTCGTAAGTTTAATCACTTGAAGAGAAATCCTAATGGATTAGAAGATGAAGATGTCACTAAGAGTCCACATATTCGATGGTGAAGATTATGTATTTTGGAAGATTAGAATGAAAAACTATTTGATGTCCATTGGACTAGAAGTATGGGCACTAGTTGAAGAAAGATATGAAGTTCCAAAAGTCACTCCCACAGAAACATAAGACAAGAAGAAACTTTGGGAACATGCAAAGGCATTAAATACACTACAAGCTGGACTAAGTAAGAAGGTCCTTGCAAAAGTACTAACTTGTACAAGTGCAAAATAGCTCTAGGACAAACTGGAAACTATATATGCAGGAGATTCCAAAGTAAAGATGGCAAAACTTCAATTGTTCAAAATACAATATGAAAGTCTAAAAATGAATGATGAAGAAAATATTTCAGAGTACTTTGAGAGAGTTTATAATCCTTTTAATGCAATCAAAGGTTTGGGAGCAAATATACCAGATGATGCATTAGTTGAAAAGATACTGAGAACACTTCCTATGGCATATAATCCCAAAGTATCCACTCTTGAAGACCGAGAGAAGTTAGAAGAACTTACCATGGATGAATTGTATGGAATCCTCACAGCCTATGAACTAAGACTAGGTATTGAGAATTTCCCAAAAAGAGAAGCATCTTTCAATGTGCTCAAGAAAACAAAAAATCAGAAGCAAACATCTCAAACCAACCATCATGAAGAATCTGATGTAGAAGAAGACAATTTTATTAGGAAACTTCAGACAGGATCAAGAAAGTACAAAGGAAAACTGCCTTTCAAATGTTTTAATTGTGGAAAAGTTGGGCACTTTCAAGCCAAGTGTCCTTATCCCAAGGACGACTCTAAAGATGAAGATGACATAAATAGACAATACAAGAAAAAGGGAAAAATCCACTCTAAGAAAAAGAATTACAAAAACAAAAAGAATTTCTACTCAAAAGAAGAAGACAACAACTCGTCTGAGTTTAGTGATAGTGATGATGAAGTCCTTTTTATAGGTATTGAAGAGTCTAATGAGATAGAAGAAATTGAGCATAAGGAAGAGTCAGAAGATGAAGCAGAGGTTAATATGGAATTAGAACTACTCAGTACTTTGTATAAATTAAGAAGATACAAAAACAAATATAGACAGCTGAGAAGTTTTGTATTTGAACAAAAGGAAGAACATGAACATAAAGAAAAAGAGATGGAGAAAATCATGAGCAACCTAAAACACCAAATCCTAGATGCAAATATGATAGAAGAAAGGCTAGAGAAGTCTCTTAGAGAGAAATAACTAACCTGTGAAAGAATGGAGGCGGAATTGGTTCACCTAAGAAAAGAGCTTGATGCAAAATTTATCCAAACAAGATATGAAAATAGCTCTAAAATCTTAGATAAGATTATAACCACACAAAGGGATCCAAGTAACAAAAATGGAATAGGTTATTTTCAAAAAGAAAACCAAGTTGGCTCAAAATCTTATGCAGCTTCTCTCGTTACATTCAAGAAAGAGGAAGAAAAGACAAGCAATGATCAAAACTCTAGAGAATTATTTCCACCCATCAAGAAGGAAGTCAAGACAACTCCAAAGAAGGTTTATCAAAACAGGTATCCTCACATTTTCTTTGGTTATTGTTATGCATGCTCTAACTTCGGACAAAAAGCTATGAACTGTAGAGCATATGGAAGGAAAAATTTGAAGGTTAAAAACTATAACCTCAAAGACAAACAAAAAACTGGTCAAGTTAAGAGAAAAAATTATAACCCCTTCGCAACTCTATAAGAAAGGAACTTAGAATGCTTCAATTGTCATAATTATGGACATAAAGCAAGTAATTGCAGATTGATGGAAATATCATAAAGACTAAAGGACATTAGAGAGAAAAAGAAGCTTTGGAAAGAAAGAACATTAAAAGAAGAATGTCTTACTACCTTTAAAACACAAGATAAAGGAAATTTCTGGTATGTTGATGTGAAGAACCTGCAACAATTAATTAATCAGAATATGCGAGATAGAAAAAATAACAGAACTCAAAATTGCTTTTATTGATCGTAGGCCACTTCGAGGGGGCAAGCTCCTTTGAACAAGCTCAATACAAATAACTTCACCATACCTTCATTGGTCTCAACACAAACTTATATACTAAGTCTAGGCACCAATACCATGGGTCAATACAATGTGTCAGTACAAACCATGGGCCAATATAAACTATGGATCAACAATTACTACGGGACGACTTACAAAGCATATGCGTCCAACAACAATAAGACAAACTATGGATCAACAAATACTGCAGGACGACTTACAAAGCATATGTGTCCAACAACAATATACTAACAAAGTAAATAGAAGGGTTGAAATGGATTCCTAACATCCCCTCTCCCTTAGAAAAACCTTTGTCCTCAAAGCTTTAGATGTGGAAATTGATGCAGAATCTGAAGGAGTGGTTCCCCTGTAGCATCCTCGGGTTGCGTTCCAGGACATTGACGCCTTTTGAGTTTCAAAGAGGGTTGCTTGGAAGGCTGTAGACGAATAAGAACCATATCAACTGCGTGAAAACTGCACTCAGAAAGGTGCTGATCGGCTTGTTGTTTCAGTTGAATTCTTGCCATGTGAAGATTGTCTTGCAGAATGAAAAGAATCTGGTTGCGGTTTTGAAGAACCGAGTCAATTGCCTGAACTGGGGAGCTGCTGAGGGTGTATGGAAGAAGAACTGGCGATGCCTGTCCATAGATTGCTTCATATGGTGTCCTTTTAGATGTGGTATTGGACCACTGGAGTGCTTATAGAAAATCCATAGAAATAATTGTCCAAATTTGTGTAGGGATGGGAAAGGGTTCAAGCAGTCCTGAAATGAGTGACGTTTCACCCTTGTTGACCTTGAAAGTATCACAGTCAGCCACCATATGTTGAATTGTCATTTTCAGTCCCCGCCAAAAGAAGTTACATTGTTCCCGGTCATATATTTTGAGGAACCCAGAGTGCCCTGCTGATGAAGAAGCATGGATTTCATAGAATATATAGCCCTGTTGAACAGAGTGCAACCAATTTGGAACAAGTAGAGAAATAGCAATAAGAGAAACTGGGTCGTCAAATGTGCGAGAAGGAGCATCTGCCACCATATTGTCCTTACCCTTCTTGTAAGTGATCACATAGGCATAACCCATGAGTTGGATAACCCATTTTAGGTGTGTTGGGAAGGAGACCCATTGTTCTAGGGAATTTTCTAGACTCTGGAGATCAGTCTTGATGCATAAATAATTCTCTAATAGGTATGGCTGCCACTTCTATGCTGCATGCAAAATAGCCATCATTTCTTGCTGAGATGTAGATGCAGCGAAATTCTTACCAGAAAGGTCTCTTGAAGGCGACAAGCCCACTGGTTTAGCAAAGACACCTACATATCTATCCAAGGAAGTAGGGGAGACCGTTGATGAGTGCATCTGAATGGAATGGAGTTGAGCGATGACACCGTTTGAATTTTTCTTAAGGATCTTTTCCAGGTGATGTGAACTGATCATGCGGAGAGACCCTTGTTGTAATCCCTTAAATTTGTGTTGTTTCCCATTGACTGAAAATTGCATCCAAAGTTCAGCAAAATTCCATAAGATGGAGCCAAGTGTGCGTAACCATTGAACACCCAAAACCACATCACATCCTCCTAGGGACAAGGAAAACATGTCAGAGCACAGGTTATAATTTTCCAGAGAGATACGCACATTGTGACACTTCCCCTTGCAAGGTAAGGTACCCCCATTGGCAACCATGATTTCAAAGTTGGAGCAAGGATGGACAAAACAATCAGCCTGTTTGGCGATCCGAGGGTCAATGAAGTTATGAGTGCTACCAGAATCAATGAGTATTGTAAGAGGAAGCTTTTTGAAGTAACCCCTGACCCGCATTGTTTGGGGGGTGGTGACGTTGGATAAAGCATGGAGAGATATCTCTGGTTGTTCATCCTGAGATGGGTGGTCAATAGACAGCTCTTGAATGTCGACTTGATCATCCATTGTATATGGAGCTGCTTCACTAATTTTAGAGGCAGGCGGAGAATCCATATCCAAGAGATAGAGCTTTTGTTGAACACATCTATGTCCCCGAGTGAATTTCTCATCGAAATTATAACAAAACCCTTGTTCTGTGTGTGCCTGCATCTTTGTTTCAGACAAATGCTTGATATGAGTTGGTTGAGGAGCTTGTGGGATGAGAGGTCATTTAAAACCCATATTTCGGAAGGGAACAAAAGTGGGTTTGGAGTGTTGTTGGGCTGCAATCTTGTCTTCTTCCAACTTAGCCAACCCTAGGACTTCCATCATTATGTTGAGACATAACATTTTAACCTCTAACGGGATTTCATCCTTAAGACCACTGATAAAACAACTCCTGTAGAAATCATTAGACAATCATTCTGTGTGATTGGTTAGTTTCTCAAATTCTGTCTGATACTTTTCACAGTGCCAATTTGACGAAGTTTAGTAAATGCTCCGGTGAACTCATCAAAAGCATTAGGACTAAATTGTTGCAAAAGGAATTGGCAAAAATCTGTCCATTTTGGCTCGTTATGAGCCTTGATGTACCAATGGTACCATTGAAGGGCTTCCTGTTCCAAATGAAATGATGCAAGTGGAACGTTTTGTACATCAAAAGTATTATGCAGACTGAAATACTGTTCTGCATGATAGATCCATCCAGTCGGATCAGTACCATTAAAGCGAGGAAATTCAAGCTTCTGACCACAGAAATTGCTGGAAGAAGAGAACCCATTGGCTGCAAATTCTGATTCTTGCTGTCAGTTATTGTTCATGGCTGAATGTTGAAGATGGGGGCTGAGAAATTTTTCATCCAAATCTTGGAGTTTGGTTTGGATGGCTGCAAGTTCTTCTTCCATGGTTTTTGCTCTTGCACGGGTGACAACCATAACCATGATTTTTATTTATTTTTTGGAATGGATAGAAAAACAAAAACAAAAACTTATTTAGTAGAGGGAAATTTAGATTTGGGAAAAACTCAGATGGGTAATTGGGGTTTGACTAAGTTTTGGACACTTTCTGAGGGACAGGAAAGCAAAAAATGGGGATTTCAAAAGCGGGGGAAAATAATGAGAAAATTTGTCAAAGAGCGACAAATAGGCAGAAATAGAGATTGAACACGGTGGCAAAATTTGGAAGCGAGTGGGTGAAAATTGAAGAAGTTATGGCAAACCCTAAAAATAGACAAATGTGAGATTTCTGGCTTTGGGAAATAGAATTCGGGATAGGGTCCTTAGGAATGAAATATGCAGAATGGGATTGCAGGGGTGTCCGTGAAGTTTCAAGGGAAAATGAGTTAAAACATGAGAGATATGGCGAAAAAACAGAATTTTATACTTTTTTTTTTAGGGGGAGAATCGATAGAAATATACAAACGAAAGCTTATTTAGTAAAGGGAAATTTGGATTTGGGAAAAACTCGGATAGGTAATTGGGGTTTGACTAGGTTTTGGACACTTTCTAATGGACAAGGAAGCAAAAAATGGGGATTTCAGAAGCGGGGGGAAAGAATGAGTAAAATTGTCAAAGAGCGACGAAGGGGCAGAAATATGGAATGAAAACGGTGGCAAAATTTGGAGGCGAGTGAGTGAAAATTGAAAAAGTTATGGCAAACCCTAAAAATAGACAAATGTGAGATTTTTAGCTTTGGGAAGTAGAATTTGGGATAGGGTCCTTAGGAATGAAATATGCAGAATGGGATTGTAGGGGTGTCCAGGAAGTTTCAAGAGAAACAGAGTTAAAACATGAGAGATATGGCGAAAAAATAAAATTTTATACTTTTTTTTATTTTGGGGGGGTGGGGGATGGATAGAAAAACACAAACAAAAGCTTATTTAGTAAAGGGAAATTTGGATTTAGGAAAAACTTGGACGGGTAATTGAGGTTTGACTAGGTTTTGGACACTTTCTAATAGACAGGGAAGCAAAAAATGAGGATTTCAGAACCGGGGGGAAAGAATGAGAAAATTTGTCAAAGAGCAACAAAGAGGCAGATATAGGGAATGAACACGATGGCGAAATTTGGAGGCGAGTGGGTGAAAATTGAGGAAGTTATGACAAACCCTAAAAATAGACAAATGTGAGATTTATGGCTTTGGGAAGTAGAATTTGGGATAGGGTCCTCAGGAATGAAATATGCAGAATGGGATTACAGGGGTGTCCGGGAAGTTTCAAGGGAAATGGAGTTAAAACAAGGGAGATATGGCGAAAAAATGAAATTTTATACTCTTCTTTTTATGGGGAATGGATAGAAAAACACAAACAAAAGCTTATTTAGTAAAGAGAAATTTGGATTTGGGAAAAACTCGGATGGGTAATTGGGGTTTGACTAGGTTTTCGACACTTTCTGATGGACAGGGAAGCAAAAAATGAGGATTTCAGAAGCGGGGGCAAAGAATGAGAAAATTTGCAAAAGAGCGACAAAGAGGCAGAAATAGGGAATGAACACGGTGGAAAAATTTGGAGGCGAGTGGGTGAAAATTGAAGAAGTTATGGCGAACCCTAAAAATAGACAAATGTGAGATTTCTGGCTTTGGGAAGTAGATTTTGGGATAGGGTCCTAAGGAATGAAATATGCAGAATGGGATTGCAAGGGTGTCCGGGAAGTTTCAAGGGAAACGGAGTTAAAACGAGAGAGATATGGCGAAAAAACAGAATTATATATATATATATATATATATATTGGAATGGATAGAAAAACACAAACAAAAACTTATTTAGTAGAGAGAAATTTGGATTTGGGAAAAAATCAGATGGGTAATTAGGGTTTGACTAGGTTTTGGACACTTTTTGATGGACAGGGAAGCAAAAGATGGGTATTTTAGAAGCGGGGGGACAAGAATAAGAAAATTTGTTAAAGAGCGACAAAGAAACAGAAATAGAGAATGAACACGGTGGCAAAACTTGGAGGCGAGTGGGTGAAAATTGAAGAAGTTATGGAAAACCCTAAAAATAGACAAATGTGAGATTTCTGGCTTTGGGAAGTAGAAATTGGGATAGAGTCCTCAGGAATGAAATATGCAGAATGGGATTGCAGGGGTGTCAGGGAAGTTTTAAGGGAAACGGAGTTAAAACAAGGGAGATATGGCGAAAAAACAGAATTTTATATTCTTTTTTTTGGGAATGGATAGAAAAACACAAACAAAAGCTTATTCAGTAAAGATAAATTTAGATTTGGGAAAAACTCGGATGGGTAATTGGGGTTTGACTAGGTTTTGGACACTTTCTTATGGACATGGAAGCAAAAAATGGGGATTTAAGAAGAGGGGGGGAAGAATGAAAAAAATTGTCAAAGAGCGACAAAGAAGCAGAAATAGGGAATGAACACAGTGGCAAAATTTGGAGGCGAGTAGGTGAAAATTGAAGAAGTTATGGCAAACCCTAAAAATAGACAAATGTGAGATTTCTAGCTTTGGGAAATAGAATTTGGGATAGAGTCTTCAGAAATGAAATATGCAGAATGGGATTGCAGGGGTGTGCGGGAAGTTTTAAGGGAAACAGAGTTAAAACAAGGAAGATATGGTGAAAAAACATAATTTTATACTTTTTTTTGGGGGGGGGGGAGATGGATAGGAAAACACAAACAAAAGCCTATTTAGTTAAAGGAAATTTGGATTTGGGAAAAACTCAGATGGGTAATTGGGGTTTGACTAGGTTTTTGACACTTGCTGATGAATAGGGAAGTAAAACATAAGGATTTCAGAAGCGGGGGGAAAAAATGAGAAAATTTGTCAAAAAACAACAAAGAGGCAGAAATAGGGAATGAACATGGTGGAAAAATTTGGAGGTGAGTGGGTGAAAATTGAAGAAGTTATGGTGAACCCTAAAAATAGACAAATGTGATATTTTTGGCTTTGGGAAGTAGAATTTGGGATAGGGTCCTGAGGAATGAAATATGCAGAATGGGATTGCAGGGGTGTCCGGGAAGTTTCGAGGGAAACGGAGTTAAAACAAGAAAGATATGACGAAAAAACAGAATTATATATATATATATATTGGAATGGATATAAAAACACAAACAAAAGCTTATTTAGTAGAGAGAAATTTGGATTTGGGAAAAACTCGGATGAGTAATTACGGTTTGACTAGGTTTTGGACACTTTCTGATGGACAGGGAAACAAAAAATGAGGATTTCAGAAGCAGGGGGAAAGAATGAGAAAATTTTCCAAAGAGCGACAAAGAGACAGAAATAGGAATGAACACGGTGGCAAAATTTGGAGGCGAGTGGCTGAAAATTGAAGAAGTTATGGCAAACCCTAAAAATAGACAAATGTGAGATTTCTGGCTTTGGAAAGTAGAATTTAGGATAGGGTCCTCAGGAATGAAATATGCAGAATGGGATTGCATGGGTGTCCGGAAAGTTTCAAGGGAAATGGAGTTAAAACAAGGGAGATATGGCGAAAAAATGAAATTTTATACTCTTGTTTTTTGGGGAATGGATAGAAAAACACAAACAAAAGCTTATTTAGTAAAGAGAAATTTGAATTTGGGAAAAACTCGGATGGGTAATTGGGGTTTGACTAGGTTTTGGACACTTTCTGATGGACAGGGAAGTAAAAAATGAGGTTTTCAAAAGCAGGGGGAAAGAATGAGAAAATTTGTCAAAGAGTGACAAGGAAGCAGAAATAGGAAATGAACACGGTGGCAAAATTTGGAGGTGAGTAGATGAAAATTGAAGAAGTTATGACAAACCTTAAAAATAGACAAATGTGAAATTTGTGGCTTTGGGAAGTAGAATTTGGGATAGGATCCTCATGAATGATTTATATGTAGAATGGGATTGCAGGGGTGTTCGGGAAGTTTCAAGGGAAACAGAGTTAAAACAAGGGAGATATGGCGAAAAAACAGAATTTTATACCTTTTTTGGGGGGGGGAGGCGGATGGATAGAAAAACACAAACAAAAGCTTATTTAGTTAAAGTAAATTTGGATTTGGGAAAACTCGGAAGGATAGTTGGGGTTTGACTAGGTTTTAGACACTTTCTGATGGATAGGGAAGTAAAACATAGGGATTTCAGAAGCGGGGGGAAAGAATGAGAAAATTTGTCAAAAAACAACAGAGAGGCAGAAATAGGTAATGAACACAGTGGAAAATTTTGGAGGTGAGTGGGTGAAAATTGAAGAAGTTATGGTGAACCCTAAAAATAGACAAATGTGAGATTTCTGGCTTTGGGAAGTAGAATTTGGGATAGGGTCCTAAGGAATGAAATATGCAGAATGGGATTGCAGGGGTGTCTGGGAAGTTTCGAGGGAAACAGAGTTAAAACAAGAGAGATATGACGAAAAAATGAAATTTTATATATATATATATTTTGGAATGGATAAAAAAACACAAACAAAAGCTTATTTAGTAGAGAGAAATTTGGATTTGGGAAAAACTCAGATGGGTAATTAGGGTTTGACTAGGTTTTGGACACTTTCTGATGGATAGGGAAACAAAAAATGGGGATTTCAGAAGCAGGGGAAAAGAATGAGAAAATTTGTCAAAGAGCGACAAAGAGACAGAAATAATAATGATCACGGTGGCAAAATTTGGAGGCGAGTGGCTGAAAATTGAAGAAGTTATGACAAACCCTAAAAATAGACAAATGTGAGATTTCTGGCTTTAGAAAGTAGAATTTAGGATAGGGTCCTCAGGAATGAAATATGCAGAATGGGATTGCAGGGGTGTCCGGGAAGTTTCAAGGGAAATAGAGTTAAAACAAGAGAGATATGGCGAAAAAATGAAATTTTATACTCTTGTTTTTTGGGGAATGGATAGAAAAACACAAACAAAAGCTTATTTAGTAAAGAGAAATTTGGATTTGGGAAAAAATCGGATGGGTAATTGGGGTTTGACTAGGTTTTGGACACTTTCTGATGGACAGGGAAGCAAAAAATGGAGTTTTCAGAAGCAGGGGGAAAGAATGAGAAAATTTGTCAAAGAGTGACAAAGAAGCAGAAATAGGAAATGAACACGGTGACAAAATTTGGAGGTGAGTAAATGAAAATTGAAGAAGTTATGGCAAACCTTAAAAATAGACAAATGTGAGATTTCTGGCTTTGGGAAGTAGAATTTGGGATAGGGTCCTCAGGAATGATTCATATGTAGAATGGGATTGCAGAGGTGTCTCGGAAGTTTCAAGGGAAACAAAGTTAAAGCAAGGGAGATATGGCGAAAAAACAGAATTTTATACCTTTTTTGGGGGGGGAGGCGGATGGATAGAAAAACACAAACAAAAGCTTATTTAGTTAAAGTAAATTTGGATTTGGGAAAACTCGGATGGGTAATTTGGGTTTGACTAGGTTTTAGACACTTTCTGATGGATATGGAAGTAAAACATAGGGATTTCAGAAGTGGGGGGAAAAAATGAGAAAATTTGTCAAAAAACAACAGAGAGGCAGAAATAGGGAATGAACACAGTGGCAAAATTTGAAGGTGAGTGGGTGAAAATTGAAAAAGTTATGGCAAACCCTAAAAATAGACAAATGTGAGACTGCTGGCTTTGGAAAGTAGAATTTGGGATAGGGTCCCAGGAATGAAATATGCAGAATGGAATTGCAGGGGTGTCCCGGGAGTTTCAAGGGAAACAAAGTTAAAACAAGAGAGATATGGTGAAAAAATGAAATTTTATGCTTTTTTTTTGCGGGGGGGGGGATGGATAGAAAAATACAAACAAAATCTTATTTAGTAAAGGAAAATTTGGATTTGGGAAAAACTCGGATGGGTAATTGGGGTTTGACTAGGTTTTGGACACTTTCTGATGGACATGGAAGCAAAAAATGGGGATTTCAAAAGCGGGGAGAAGGAATGAGAAAATTTGTCAAAGAGTGACAAAGAGGCAGAAATAGGGAATGAACACGGTGGCAAAATTTGGAGGTAGAATTTGGGATAGCGTCCTTAGGAACGAAATATGTAGAATGGGATTGCAGTGGTGTCCGGTAAGTTTCAAGAGAAACGGAGTTAAAACAAGGGAGATATGGCGAAAAAATGGAGTTTTATACTCTTTTTCGGGGGGGATGGATAGAAATGCACAAACAAAACCTTATTGAGTAAAGGGAAATTTGGATTTGAGAAAAACTCGGATGGGTAATTAGGGTTTGACTAGGTTTTGGATACTTTCTAATGGACAGTGAAGTAAAAAATGAAGATTTCAGAAGCGGGGGGAAATAATGAGAAAATTTGCCAAAGAGCGACGAAGAGACATAAATAGGGAATGAACACGGTTGCAAAATTTGGAGGCGAGTGGGTGAAAATTGAAGAAGTTACGGCAAACCCTAAAAATAGACAAATGTTAGATTTTTGGTTTTGGGAAGTAGAATTTGGGATAGGGTCCTCAGGAATGAAATGTGCAGAATAGGATTGCAGGAGTGTCCGAGAAGTTTCAAGGGAAACAGAGTTAAAACAAGAGAGATATGGCGGAAAAAACATAATTTTATACTCTTTTTTGGGGGGGGTGGGGGAATGGATAGAAAAACACAAACAAAAACTTATTTAGTAAAGGGAAATTTGGATTTGGGAAAAACTCAGATGGGTAATTGGAGTTTGCCTAAGTTTTGGACACTTTCTAATGGACAGGGAAGCAAAAGATGGGTATTTTAGAAGCGACGGGGCAAGAATGAGAAAATTTGTTAAAGAGCGACAAAGAGACAGAAATAGGGAATGAACACGGTGGCAAAACTTGGAGGCGAGTGGGTGAAAATTGAAGAAGTTATGGAAAACCCTAAAATTAGACAAATGTGAGATTTCTGGTTTTGGGAAGTAGAAATTGGGATAGAGTCCTTAGGAATGAAATATGCAGAATGGGATTGCAGGGGTGTTTGGGAAGTTTCAAGGGAAACCGAGTTAAATCAAGGGAGATGTGGCAAAAAACAGAATTTTATACTCTTTTTTTTGGAGGGGAGAATGAATAAAAAAACATAAACAAAAGCTTATTTAGTAAAGGGAAATTTGGATTTGGGAAAAACTCGGATGGGTAATTGGGGTTTGACTAGGTTTTGGACACTTTCTAATGGACAGGGAAGCAAAAAATGGAGATTTCAGAAGCGGGGGGAAAGAATGAGAAAATTTGTCAAAGAGTGACAAAGAGGCAGAAATAGGGAATGAACACGGTGGCAAAATTTGGAGGCGAGTGGGTGAAAATTGAAGAAGTTATGGTAAACCCTGAAAATATACAAATGTGAGATTTCTGGCTTTGGGATGTAGAATTTGGGATAAGGTCCTCAGGAATGAAATATGCAGAATGGGATTGCAAGGGTGTCCGAGAAGTTTCAAGGGAAACAGAGTTAAAATAATGGAGATATGGCGAAAAACTAGAATTTTTTTTGTTTTTGTTTTTCCTAGATATTGATCTGCAAAGGCGCGGAAGGGATCAGAATAATTGGATCTGAAACGACGTGGAAATGATTAGCAACAAATGGATCTGAAACGACACCGAATGGATTGAAAACGGCTGGATCTAAAACAACTTTCATACTAGATCTGAAATGGCTTTCAGAATAGATCTGAAACGGCTGGATCTGGAACGACTTGGAATGGATCTGAAACGTTGCGGAAGTGATCGGCAACAGTTCAGCTAAAAATAGATATGGACCCCAAGTATGTTCGACTTCCTAACAGTTCAGGGGTTTCAGTCGGCCACCAATGCTGTTTGACGGCTTGCGTATTGGGGCAGTACCCCTCACCCCACGACTCTAGTAAAATTGATAACCGCTTTGCCACAAACGATAGCTCTTGGTTTACCTCATGGGTGGGAACTAGTCAATCAGGTAGGGGTCATTGCCCTTTTCGCTGGTAGGTCCTCTCAATGGGACAGCTACTTTGGAGTTCCTGTGGTACTCCTCACAATGAGTTTTAGGGATTATGTCCAAGTACATCCCACAGTTAAGCGGATATGGATTATTCCCAGATCCGAACTTGCAACAGATGCGATTTTTTTTTTTGCAGAAATTCCACCCAACGAGCCCAAGAAAGTGCTCTGATACCAGATGTGAAAAAACCTGCAACAATTAATTAATGAGAATATGCAAGATAGTAGAAATAACAAAACTCAGAACCACTTTTATTGATTGCAAACCACTTCGAGGGGGAAAGCTCCTTTGAGTAAGCTCAATACAAATAACTTCACCATCCTTCATTGGTCTCAACACAAACTTATATAGTAAGTCTTGCACCAATACCATGTGTCAATACAAACCATGGGTCAATACAAACTATGGATCAACAATTACTATGTGACGACTTACAAAGCATATGCGTCCAACAACAATAAGACAAACTATGGATCAACAAATACTACGGGACGACTTACAAAGCATATGCGTCCAACAACAATATACTAACAAAGTAAATAGAAGGGTTGACATTGGTTCTTGACAGTTGACAATGGTTGTTCAAAACACATGACATGAGATGAGGACAAGTTTTTAAACTTGAAAAAACAGAAGGTACCTCATGGAAATATTTGGAGAAGAAAGGAAGAGTCCAAAGATGTAGAAGAAACAAAGATTTCAAACATCAAAGAAGTTTCCCAAGATGACGAGGAGTATAATAGTGTTGTAGATAAGAATGACATTTATTATGATGGAAGGAAATATAAAAATATAAAATAACACACTGATGGAGATGAAGATGATGAAGGAGAAGTTCGTGATGATGGTGGAATTGAAAATGAATGTTTTTTCTAAAAACTCCCATGACTTAGAAGAGAACCCTGAAAAGAGCATTAGAATGGATCATATACTCAGGGGGAGTTAATATAATAAAAAATGCAATTGGTACTTGAAAAATATCCGTTGGTAAGAAGAAAAGGATGTGTTGAGATTGTCATCAAAATAAGAATAAGAAGAGTCATTAGAGTACTTGGTAAAAGCCTATCTCCCACAAAAAACAAGAAGAATTGTAGAAGTGACAAATTAAACAAATTGATTTTGTCAAGAGACCATTCATGTGAAAAAAAATGAAGTTCATAAGCACAAGTAAACATTGAGAAGTTCATCTCCATAATCTTGAAATTTTAAAATTTTAAAAGATGACGTAGATCAGAAATATGATCTACTAATGTCTCATTACTTGGTTAATAAACCCCTATTTCTGTTTTCAAAACAATTGGTATCTACTACCACAATTGGATTTGATCCAAGTTTTGAAGAAGGAATGTGTTGGCAAGAGGAGAAGCACTGTGATAGGGGGGGTTTATGAACTCATCCAAGTTCTCATTCAAAGAATCACTACAAAAAAAGTAAAGAAGAATGCTAACTAGATGATCGGCACCAAGTCCAAGTTAACTATAGGAGGAGAAGCAAAACAAGGGCAATTGTCTAAAAGAGGAACAATTGTAAACTCTAGGTTAAAATGGTTACAGTAAAAGGGCATAACAAGTTACCCTTTGTCATTGTTGTCAAAGGGAGAGAAATTTTAGGTGTTCCCATCAATGCCAAAGGGGGAGATTGTTGGAAATATGGCAATATAGGTTGGCATTGATGGCAAATAAGATAAGAGACATTGCCTATGATGACAAAGCAGATGACATGGCATGTATAATGATGTGGCATGGTTGAATGTGATGACATGGCATGTATGATGATAGGGAAGATATGATGACATGGAATCAGATAGATGATGATGTGGCATGAATTTGAAATCATTTTTGTATTATGACATCATTCTGGAGAAATATGGCAAATTGGTGAAAATCAGGAAATTGACTAAGTACGGAATAATTAGTCAAAACTAGACTAAGAGGGTCTAAGAGAATGCCTGCCACAATTCATGGTTTGATTAAAATTATCACACCATGGTACCAGGCTATATCTTGTTATAGTGGTTATCTATTCATGGTCTCAGTTTGATTTCATCACTTCTGAGGAGAAAGTTCTAGGTCTTCCAAAACAGGGTTTTGCACCAGAACAAGTAAAAATGACCAAGTAGTCTAAGGAGAATTCCTGCCATAAATTATGGGTTAAAGTAAATGCCTGCAGCGTATGGTCAGGTTGTAGTGTGTTGGTTTGGCTACCTATTCATGGTCTCATTTTGCATTAATCATTTTTGAGGTGAAAGTTACAAGGCTGCCAAACTAGGGCTTCAGAATAAACTTGGAGGAAATTCTTGAAAATGACTAAGTGTTGGAAAAACTAATCTAGGTGGCCTTGAGGAAATTCCCGCTGTACCTTATAGGAGCATGAAAAAAAATATGTGAAACTACAATCATATATCTTGTTGAAGTGGCTATCTCACCATGGTCTCAGTCCTCAAAGAAGATGGTGGATGACAATAATATGGATCTGCCAAAATTAGGTTTCAGATTGCTTGTACACCAAAGTGACAAAATCTTCCTAAGTGGCCTCAGGGAAATGCCCACCACATTGCATAGGATGATGAGAAAAATATTTTGAAAATGTGGATCTCTAGAGTGTTGTATGGTGCATCTAACCATATGATTACCTTATAAAAAAGGGGGTTTGAGGAAGAAGATATAAGTCTGCCAAAAGTGCTACTTAGCTTGATTTTCCCTACTTCAATAAAATGCCCGCCAAGGAGAGAGAAAGTAGCCTCAGAGGATGAAATTGGTCTTGATGGATTCATCTTGTTATCCTCTACCCATCGGGTATCTCACTTGTTAAATTTGAAGGAAAAATGAAATCACCTTAGTGACCTAGGGTTTCAAGAAAATTGGCCAAGTGTTAGAAAATGAGTTTCAGAGAGCATTTGGAAATGCCCGCAAGGAGGGGTTCTTCTGATGATAAAGTTAATTAGATTGTATGGTCTTTCTCTTTGATGAGCTGGCTATCCATCCATGGAGCTAGATCCTTTCATAGGGCTCACACATGCGAGTTCTTGATTTGCCAAAAGTAAGAAAAATGTTATTTTGCATATTCAGAAGTATGAAAAATTGGCTAAGTGTTGAAAACAAGAGTTTGAGAGCCCACTTGGAAATGCACGCCAGAGTCAGTTCTTGAACTGATAAATTCATCAGATGTTATGGGTCCATTCTTTGGTGATCTGCGCATCCACTCATGGTCTTAGTTTCCAGTATGGTGGTTATATGTGTGAAAGATGAACCTGCAAAAGTTAGTGAAAAATAATCAACAAAGTTTATTAAATAAAAAACTACAGGAATGTATTTAGAAAAATAAATAGAAATTTAATAAAAAGAAATCAATAGAGTTTTTATCTGAGCATAAATAGAAGCATTTTATCCATAAACATAGTTATAATTAATTTAAGAGATTTGAAGAGGTGCAAACGTTGAAAGAGCATGATGTTTTGGAAGGCGTGTTTGTCTAGAATGAAGAGGTACGAGTTTGAAAGGGCATGAAGATTAGAAGAGGCTTGAAAAAAGTATTTAAAGAAGATTCGAAATTGGAAGAGAAGTGTGTCTTGGAGTCTAAAGTTGCAGAAGCATCCAGAAAAGTCTAAGACAAATTGAAGTACCATAATTAAAGAACATAAACAGAAAAGGGTGGAAGGGTGGAGCTAGGGAAGGTTACAGCCTATTGAAGGGTGTTGGTGCATCTTATCAGTTGTGGCTGAAAAAACAAGGTGTGGGTTCATCCTTCAGTTGTGTCTGAGAATTTGGGTGTTGGTGCATCCAACAAGTAGTGGCTTGCAAATAAATTGTAAAAAACAATTTTGCAGTTAATAGAAATGTGTTGGTGGTTTTCCCTATTGGGTTCCACGATAAATCATTGAGTTCAAATTTGTTATTAAATTTTCAAATCATAACTAACTAAGTGAAATAAATTTTGTTTTAAAATTGTGTCACTGATTCACCCCCCCCTCTCAGTGACAGGATCTGATCCAACAGGGGAACCTAGTCCCTTGGGTTTTGGGGGATGATGTAAAATCCATCATGCCATTGGGTTGGCTTCAAAAGCATTGGTTGGAAATTTTAGGGTAAAAGAATGTGTGGGAAAAAACATAGGGTTTGGTTGAGTCAAGTCTAGAAAGCAAGCCTAGGTTATAGTGCATAGTTCCTCCTCCTAGCCAAATGGTGGATGGATTTTCTTTTCCAATTTGCAATAGATGTGGAAAAAATATTGAGGAAAAGTTGGTGTTGGGATTCAAATCCCTTATTGCTTAGGTGGATGCAAAATTCATTAAGGGGATTGATAGTATGGAGGAATTACCATATGTTAAATAACAATTTTGAAAATTTTTAGTTTTGGAATTTTTATTTACATGGATTTTTAATTTAGGGAAGTATAAAAATTTATATTTTTATTGAAGAAATGAGGAAACAATGAATTTTTGGATGCCTACCTTTCCAATCCTCCTTGCTCTTCGAATTCACCCTCCCTCCACTTCTCCACGTCGACGTTGGAAGCTCTGATCGCTCGAGCATTTTTGGTTAATTCGGTCAATGAACATTGGACACGGAAGCGACCTGTTTTTTGGCTTTTAATATATTAACCAGAATGTGTGTGCGTTATGTATTACAATAACGCTCGAGCATTATAGTGATACATAACTCTCGTGCGTTATTGAATTCATAACGCTTGCACGATATGATTTCCTATCATGCATGTTAAGTGACATTGCAGGCTTGTGCTCGCCCATGCCTAGTTCAAAGAAATGCGCACACGTTTTCATTTTACTAAATTTTAGCGCGTTTCGTGAAAGCACAATTGCATCTAAAAGGTCCCTCAACTTCGTGCGAGGGCCCGCAGAGTACTCATTATGTAAGTGGGGATTTATAGACAATGGATGCAAGTACATTGATATTAGATTAGTTGATGAAAAACTAGGAAGGCATGTCCAAAGATGCTTTCATCATACAAAATGATTTCTTTAATGAGCATGGTTATATAACTTGTAAAATGCTATGTGGACTAGGCAATGCTCCATTGGTCTTTCCAATGTGGGAGAAAACGAGAATTGTGATTGTTAGTTGGTTATACTCTTATCAAAATATCCTAAGAATCCCATTTGTATCATGGTTGAATATTGAAAGCAATAGCATATCGAGATTTGCATTGAAGTTCAACTCCCAACTAGCACAAACAAAAAAATAGTGGTGGATTGGTTCATTGAATTGCACACAAATATTGGGCTTTTTACAATTTTGAGTGGGCCTAATATTTAATAATATGTGTTTTATTCTTGAAAGTTACGACTTCAAATCAAGATGAGAATAGGATAAAACATCTCCATAAATAAAGGGGTCCCTTGTACGACAAACCAAGGGGTTTCATATGTCAATTTGATGTCTAGCTTTGTTATTGTTGCTATTGTTGTTGTTATTGTTGTTGCTACTAATAATGGTTCCTATTTCTATTACATTAATCATAATAACAATGCTAAAACACAAATGATGACTTAAATATAGAAATTACCACCCATTGATAATGACATTTTTAGATAAAATATCATACAAATTAGACTTGTGCTCTAACTTTGTCTATGGATGCATATCGTAGTTGTGTTTCTTCAAAGAAGTGGGTTTGTGCAACATTTATGGAATGCATGTTGCATAATGGACCTTAGTAGTTTGTGTGCAACATTGTGGCATTTGTGTCAGTGTCAATGTAATAATAAAGGGCATGGTTTCTTAGAAATTATAGGGTTGAAGTGGAGGGAAAGAGTATATACACTACTAAATCAAATAGTACAAACTATGTCTAAAATGGAGTTTTTATCTTATTAAGCACATAATATTATATAATAATTTGATTTCTAATTTTAATTATTATCAATAAAATAAAATAAAAAAACATAAAATTTTAAATATAAAACATAATTAAAAATTATTAATACATTTGTTTAAAAAAATGAGTTATCTAAAGATTTCGAAACAAAATATTAATTTACAATTTACCCTAATCTCTCAAGTAACTTGGTATTTCATGCTGTGAATATTTAATTTATATTATTAATTATAAATTAATATTTTATTAGGTTACTAGTGAAAGGGTGTAACCCTTCACTATGCTTCCTCAAGCCCTATAAAGGCCATATTATTGTAATTTTATCATCATCTATCAATATATTATTATCATTTATCTCAAATATGGAAGGCAGATTCACTTCTTAACTTAGTGAACGGATACGTTCACTGCATTTGGTATCAGAGCATTTGGTATCTGGTATCCGTTCACTAAGTTAAGAAGTGAATCCACCTTCCATATTTGAGATAAATGATAATAATATATTGATAGATGATGATAAAATTACAATAAGATGGCCTTTATAGGGCTTGAGGAAGCATAGTGAAGGGTTACACCCTTTCACTAGTAACCTAATAAAATATTAATTTATAATTAATAATATAAATTAAATATTCACAGCATTTCATGATTAATCCCTCGAGTTGCTCCACCACCCATTTAGAGAAGTCGATTTTTGTAGAACACGTGGCGATGATGTTGACAATCAACCTTGAGTGGAATTGTGACCCAATCCCAATGCATCTTCATTTTTATTATTGTCTTTTTCTCTATGGTTTGTGTATCTGGCGGTGGCCCTATCAAGAACAATGGGTTGATGTTTGAATCCCACAAGAAAAGGTTATGTTAAGTTTGGTTCCTTGTTGACTAATTGCAATTTCGATAGTGAAGGATTCTTGTTTTCAAACCTTTTTTGTTTTTTTTTTGCGATCTTGATTCCACGACACTTCGATTTCAAAGCGTTGGCTGCCTATTCCGCTGATGGACCACATTCATGGAGACTTTTCCGCAGAAAAAAACTCAACATCCATATCTGCACCAAGATTTTTTTTGTTTCCCAAAGATTGTATCATTAGACTTTCTCATCAACGAGTGGCTGAGCAAATATTGTTCGTTCGAATAAACATGTCGGCACAATAACTGGAACTTATTCATTACTCAATCTCTTTGACCTGTAACAACACAACTCGTGGATAAGCACATTCCATTCCCTTCAATTAAACCCATCTTTCAGTGATAATAATGCAGACATCTCTTCTCATAATTGATTGCTTGTTGCCTGTTTTTTTATTCATATCCCGTCTGCTCGTTTATATATATATGTGTGTGTGTGTGTGTGTGTGTGTGTGTTGTTTTTATTTTACTTGTTAGTGCAAACAATGGATATTGTAACCAGAATAAGTGGAGTAGAATAAATCATAATTGGATGAAACTTTAGGCTTTTTCCCATGGTGGAGAGGGATACAATATCAGCAGAGAGGGGGCATCAGCATGTTTTGCTCCAATTTTCTAGAAATTATGAAATAATCATTTTTGAATAGTTGTACACAGTGAATTCACGGCCCCCCATTAGGTCTGAATTTTTTTATGGTGCATTCATTATCTATGTACACAAACAACCCATTTGTATTTTGTCCAAATACCAAAGGGTTCAGAGAAGAGCTGCAAAACAATGCCACAATCCACTATCTGGGCACATGCAATTACGATTTTTGAAAACTCGGAGATAAAAGTGACCCAAGATGTTGAAACTGGAAAAAATTATGAAATTGACATTTTACCTAGTGCTTGAGATGAACAAATTTTTTGAGAGGAATTTTTTCTAGAAATGCT
Source organism: Larix kaempferi (assembly GCA_027924585.1). Classification (NCBI taxonomy): domain Eukaryota; kingdom Viridiplantae; phylum Streptophyta; class Pinopsida; order Pinales; family Pinaceae; genus Larix; species Larix kaempferi. Next base: position 7,215,539 of record BSBM01000255.1, read on the forward strand.
TAGTTGTGAGATTGCAATCTCTATTAAAAATTCAAGTCAGGAGAAAATGAAAAAGTAAAAAATTGACAATTCTAGAATTTAATAGAAATTGAATGGCGCACCAGATTGGGGATCTGAAGGTATCTAAGTATTTAAAATCATATGGCCCATTAGTGTTCGATATAAAATTTTTTTCCATTTACTTCTATATTTTCTTGTATAATTCTTTGAAGTCGATCCATGAGATTTAGAGAATCTACAAGAACAATACAAAATTAGGTAAAATTTATAACTTTGAAGAGCTATAACTTTTAGCTTAGAACCCAAAATAAATCCTAGGTATAGTTGTTGGAAAGATAAAATATAGGAGAATCAAATAAAAGCTTTGTAGTTTTGAAATAGGTTTCTAGTTGTTTCAAAAAGTAGGTAGAGCAAAGCCTCTGGGTTTGATTGGGCAAGAAAATTTGAATGTGGATGACGTCCAAAGAGACCAAAACTTTGGAAATTTTTTGTATCATAGTATAGGAGTGTACCAGAAACAAGACTAACTCAAAATTAGTAAATATCATAATATCCGTATCATGGTAGCAATGCTCCCACAAAGGTGTAGAGGCACATTGGCACTTGTGCAAGAGCAGGGTACATATTACTTGATAATGTGAAGGACTAAACCAAGTATGGTTGGATGCCTGGAAACATGGTAGTGTTATTATTGAGCAAGGATATTCGAGTGAGAATATTATAGTAATACTTGCGATAGGTGGACAGACATGTTGAATGGATAAGATTACACTCTTGCAAATTTTATTTTACAAGCACTAATGAATAAAGAAGGAACTAAGAATTATTGATGGTTCTTTGTATAGAATGCATGTAATGCATTTTCTATAATTAAAATGTGTAATATGAATTGCATAGAAAGGTTGTGGAATCCCTCGTTTAGAGTAACTAGTTATCATATGCAGTTATTAAAGAAAAAATGAGAGCTAATGAAAGTGTGATGCATACTAACAAGTAAAGGTTATGCAACTCATAAAGGTGATGATTGAATCATCCTCTAAGTGGGAATGTGGAAGCATGCTCATAAAAGTTGCAGGATATGAACCAACAACTTATGTGTAAGGAATTGGAGTAAGTGATGGAATTTCATTAACATAAAATTTGTCACAAATGGAATAAGACATTCCAATATGTGGATTTGTAGCCTTTTTTTATTTGTGACATGTGGAGGAAGGTAATTTTCATATCGTCTAATTCTCACGTTGGGGCCTTGCTAGTTTATTCCTTTGAAGAGATTTCATTATTGTTAAGAACTTTGGGTTTCATGCCTTAGGATTTGAATGGATATGAATGGGAAGAGCTTGTCAATTAAATTGGGTTGTTGCTTTCTTGCATTATTTATAGTTATCCATGACAAAATGTATCCTTATGACATCTTTAAACCATCTTATGCAATAAAAAATTTAGTCTTTTTATAATATTTTGACTTATCATCTTATATCATTTTCTATTTATGGGACAACCTCAATATCATTAGAGGATATTTTCTAAGATAGACAATTGGCAATTTGACAACTGTCCGAAGTGTTTCTGCTAAGTAGGATTTTCTAATAATGTAGGCATTATCTGCATTGGTTTATTTGACCATGTTCTATGCATATGTTCCTTATAAATCTATGGTGTAAACCATCATTAAATTTGTAATCCTTAAAGTGAGAGTATAATTGTATATGGTGCATCATCAACAAAAAAGCTATCTTCTACTCTCTATATATGATGTAATTCAATACTTGTATGCAATTGATGCACTAGGATGTCCCATGATCTTACTTTTAGTGAAATACGTGGACTAAAATAGACCCAAGAATAAATGACCGTCTTTTAGTAGATTAGAGCAAACATGAAGCCTTCCAAAATTAGATTTCTCTCAAGAATTCATGAAAACATTGATAATGAAATAGAGTCATAAGTGCAGTTTAAAGTAGAGCATGGAGACAAAAGTGAGAACTCATATGCAATGGATGTAAGTCAAGTATGAAGAGTCTCATTTTGTAAGTGAGAGTTCATGAGACAAAAGTGAGAACTTATCTGCATTGGTTTATTTGACCATGTTCTATGCATATGTTCCTTATAAATCTATGGTGTAAACCATCATTAAATTTGTAATCCTTAAAGTGAGAGTATAATTGTATATGGTGCATCATCAACAAAAAAGCTATCTTCTACTCTCTATATATGATGTAATTCAATACTTGTATGCAATTGATGCACTAGGATGTCCCATGATCTTACTTTTAGTGAAATACGTGGACTAAAATAGACCCAAGAATAAATGACCGTCTTTTAGTAGATTAGAGCAAACATAAAGCCTTCCAAAATTAGATTTCTCTCAAGAATTCATGAAAACATTGATAATGAAATAGAGTCATAAGTGCAGTTTAAAGTAGAGCATGGAGACAAAAGTGAGAACTCATATGCAATGGATGTAAGTCAAGTATGAAGAGTCTCATTTTGTAAGTGAGAGTTCATATCTAGTGGACATAGGTAAAGTATGAATAGTACTCATTATGTAAGTGAGGATTCATAGACAATGGATGCATGTACATTGATTTGGATTAGTTGATGACAAACTAGGAAGGCATGTCCAAAGTTGCTTTCATCATACAAAACACTTTCTTTAATGAGCATCGTTATATAACTTGTAGAATGCTATGTGGACTAGGAAACGCTCCATTGGTCTTTCCAATGTAGGAGAAAATGAGAATTGTGATTGTTAGTCGGTTATACTCTTTTAAAAATATCCTAGGACTCCCAGTTGTATCATGGTTGAATATTGAAATCAATAGCATATCAAACTTTCCATTGAAGTTCAACTCCCAATTAGCACAAACAAAAAAATAGTGGTGGATTGGTTCATTGAATTGCACACAAATATTGGGTTTTTTACAATTTTGAGTGGGCCTAATATTTAAGAATATGTGTTTTATTCTTGAAAGTTAGTTTCATATGCCAATTTGATGTTTAGCTTTGTTGTCGTTGCCACTACTGCTAATAATGCTTCCTATTTCTATTACATTAATCATAATACCAATGTTAAAACACAAATGATGACTTAAATATAGAAATTACCACCCACTGATATTGACATTTTTAGATACAATATCATACAAATTAGACTTGTGCTCTAATTGTTTCTATGGATGCACATCATAGTTGTGTTGCTTCAAAGAAGTGGGTTTGTGCAACATTTATGTAATGCATGTTGCATAATGGACTTGAGTGGTTTGTGTGCAACATTGTGGCATTGTTGTTAATGTCAATGTAATAATAGAGGGCATGGTTTCTTAGAAAGTATAGGGTTGAAGTGGAGGGAAAAGGCATATACACTACTAAATTAAATAGTAGAAACCATCTAAAATGGAGTTCTTTATCTTTAAAAGCACATAATATTATATAACAAGTAAAAATAGCAGTAGAGCTGCTTATACCTGCCTTTTGAAAATAGTTTATAAATAATTTAATTAATAATTGTATATAGTCCAAAAGTAAAAGCATTAATGGACTAGTGGTTAAGGCATATTAGTGTATTGGTTGGTCAATGATTAAAGGGTTTGTGAGTTTGTGGATTAATCATGAGGGGATGTGTTGGTTAGTGGGGTTAATGGTGAACGACTTAGTTGTTGATGATGATGATGGTTAATGTTCGGTGAAACCTACTATGGTCTATCGGACCTTAAGAGAAAAGAAGGGAATTATTTGGTTTGCTTTAAAATTTTCTTCCTATGCTCAAAAAAGCTTGAAGAGGATTTCGTAGCTCACTATACTTTTGGTAGGTTAGGAGGTTAGGAAGGTTTGTATTGTAGCAATGATTATAGTATGGAGTGGTTGGGGTTAGATTGGATTAATGATTTAAGAGATAATGGGTTAGGTATTAGGACCTTTATGGTAATGAGTTGGGTTAGTCGTTCATGTTTAACTTAAATTTAGAGGGTTAATGTGTTAAATGAGATTCAACACGATTTAATGGCTTAGTGGTTAAATATGATGAATGAATTAGAGGGTTAGTGAGTTAAAGGTTAGAGGCCCTTGAGATAATGGATTAGCAATTAGAGATTAGGTGTTGGGCCTTATTGGGTTAGTGGATTAAAGGTTAAGGATTAGGGATTGAAAAGTTAAAATACTAAGAAAAAAATTATAGGTGAGTTAATTGATCAAAGTTGATGACTTAGAATTTTAATAAATTAAAGGTTGAAAATTCTTATTATGTTTATTAGCATTTTCATCACAAACCTTATGACTAAAAATTCTACACTTATGCCAAATAAATGATCCTATATATATATATATATATAAGAGTTAAAATCACCTTAATTTTATAATATTCATATTTTTCCTATTACATTTTTTATTACATTTTTTTTAAATGATATATTTTTATGTAAATTTCATCCTTTTATGATAAAATATGTTATTTTTATCTTAAAAACTAATTTAATATATTATGAAAATAAAATTTAAATTATTTTTATACAATACATTAAAAATATAATTCAAAAAAAGAAATGTAATATAATCAATAAATATTTTTTATATTAAATGCTATAATTCATTTGTCATGTGATTCATAAAATTTAGGCTTAACTAATTATAGTGTATACCAATGACGTGAGAAACTCCAAGCATCTCAATTTACTTGATAAGTGAAAACAACTAACCTAATACTACTCTAAAAACAAGAAACCAAAAGATACAAGAGGGATATGTGTCAAGGTAAGGTTTTTTTATTATTTTTAAATAATTTTGTATCTCTGACAAATCTTAATTAACCAGGTAAAAATTGTAACATCATAAATGTTATCCAATAAGAAAACAGCAAATATATATTTTAGAAATTATTCAATTAGAATACTATAACAAAATTTGTTTCATTATTAGAAAAAAATTTAGAAGTTAATTAAAAATATTTGTATTTGAATGCAAATGAATAATAATTTGATTTCTAATTTTAATTATAAATATAAAACATAAATAAAAATGATTAATAGTACATTTGTTTTAAAAATGAGTTATCTAAAGATTTAGAAAGAAAATATTAATGTACGGTTTATCCTAATCTGTCAAGTAACTTGGTATTTCGTGATTAATCCCATTCACAGAAGTCGATTTTTGTTGAACACGTGGCGATGATATTGACAATCAGCCTTTAGTGGAATTGTGACCCAATCCCAATGTATCTGGCGGAGAGCCTATCAAGAGTTCGGTTCCTTGCTGACTAATTGCAATTTCGATAGTGAAGGATTCTTGTTTTCAAACCTTCTTTGTTTTTGTTTTGCGATCTTCATTCCACGAGACTTTCAATGTAGAAAAAAACACAACATCCATATCTGCACCAAGATCTTTTTTGTCCGGAAACTTGTTTCGTTAGACTTTCTCATCAACGAGTGGCTGAGCAAATATTGTTCGTTCTCTTATTCGTCACACTTTCTCATCAACGAGTGGCTGAGCACAATAATTGGAACTTATTCATTACTCAATCTCTTTGACCTGTAACAACACAACTCCTGGCTAAGCACAGTCCATTCCCTTCAATTAAACCCATCTTTCAGTGAGAATACTGCAGAGTACATCTCTTCTCATTATTGGTTGCTTGCTGCCTGCTGTTTTATTCATAATCTCGTCTGCTCGTTTATATATATATATATAGTCATACTCTCTTCTATCTTGCTTTAATTTCATGTGCTGTTTTGATTTTACTTGTTGGCGCAAACAATGGATATTGTAACCGGAACCGCAAGCATTACCAGCGCTATTTTTTTTCCACTCTTCCAACAACTCATCCAACAGATTGACGATGCTATTCATTTGGATGACAACCATCAGCTTCTGGAAGAGCAGTTAAATCGTATGAAGAGCCTCTTGCTTCATATTAACTCTCACTTCCAACATCAGCAGAGGGAGCCACCGGATTCTCTGAAGAATTGTTTGCGAAAGATGCGACGTGAAGTTGGGAAGGCCAGAGAATTGATCCATCGCTCACAACGCCCCTGGCTGTGGCACTGTATTGACTGCATGCTTTTGAAGCCCAAAGTCTTTACGCAAATCCGAGAGTGGAAGACGACTTTTGATGAGTTATTTGTGGAGCTTCGAACGGATATTCAAGTGATTCACGATGCTCAACAGATTGCGTCCGCGGCAACACACCAGGAAGCTGTACTACTTCAAGACCAACCACACACCGGATTGGTAGGGGTAGAAATCAAAGCTGCCGAGACACGGCTACAGACCTGGGTTTCGGAAGGACCCCCTGTTCCCATTATTGGTGTATATGGTATGGGTGGGGTGGGAAAAACAACATTGCTCAAGAAAGTCTATAACACCTATGTTGAAGTTAGTCACATTTTTGATCATGTAATTTGGGTTACAGTTGCTCAATTTCCAATTGTGCAGATACAAAATGATATTGCTTCTACAATACAATTAGATTTGGCCAACTGTTCGGCTGATATGCGGAAGATGAAGTTGTGTGCATATATGAAGACCAAGAAATTCTTTTTGGTTTTAGACGACATGTGGAGCACACTGGATCTGAAAGAATTGGGCGTGGAATTTGGCGGGAACAAAGGGAGCAAACTTGTTTTCACAACTCGAAATAGAGATCTGATTCGAGAAATGAATGCAAAACAGTCCATGCAATTACAAGCCCTACTACCAGAGGAGGCTTGGGAGTTGTTTTGTAAAGTAGCTTTCGAAGACGGTCATGTTGCAGACGATATAGAGAATATTGCGCGACAAGTGGCTGAGGAGTGTAAGGGGTTGCCGTTGGCGATAAAGGTAATAGCGTCAACAATGATGGGCAACACAGCTGTGGATGAGTGGAAGCTTGCTTCAAAGCAGATGCAAAAAGTGGATTTAAATTTTCCAATTACTCATCCTCGAATTGATCAAGATTTGTATCAACGATTGAGATGGAGTTACGATAGTTTGCCTGATGCTAATTTGAAACACTGCTTTCTTTCCTGTGCCATGGTGGGTGAAGATGCTGCAATTCCGGTGGAGCTGCTGCTGCAAGCGTGGATCGCAGAAGGCCTGGTGAGGACCAAAGACAACGCGGATTATGACTATTTATTAAAAACCGGTCTCAGCTATGTAAAGTTACTTGAAAATCGTTGCTTATTCCAGGTGGAAGAGGGTGTCATTAGAGTTCACGATGTTGTGCACGACATGGCAATTTATATTGGAGAGAATGAGGAGAAATGTGTAATGAGGGCAGCTCAAAATCTTCAATATTTCCCGAACATCCCAGCTTCGGATAAGTGCAAACGAATATCAGTTTGCGGCAATGATATTAAGTCTTTGCCAGCAAAGGAATTGAACTGTCCCAAACTAGTTACTCTTCTCTTGGGAGCAAATGATAAATTGACAGAAATTCCAGAAGCTTTTTTGCTCAACCTCAGCTCTCTGAAAATATTGGAGCTTGCCGTACCAATACAATCATTGCCAACATCATTGTGGCAATTGACACAACTTGAGTGTCTCAAGTTGGGTTGGACTAAGATTGAATGTATATCTGAAGAGATAGGTAATCTTTCAAATCTTCAATTCTTGTTTCTTAACTTTTGTAAAAATCTAAAATCGTTGCCTTCTCAAATAGGACAACTTAAAAATTTAAAGTATCTCAATATTCAGGGATGTAATTTCAGTGCAATCCCTGATGAGATTTTAAAGCTTTCAAACTGCGAGATTGTGCAGAAGCGAACCTAAACAAATACAAATTCTGATATGTGCCATCAGAAGTTTTGAAATATTTTTGATGAAATGTCTCAAACATTTTGAAATATTTTTTTATGATATGTGTCTCAGATAACTGGAAAAACTAAATTTTACTGGGCCAGACTACCCCAGAATCGCTGACTACTATGAATGTAGCAGAAGTGAACTTAAACAAATACAAATTCTGATATGTACCAGAAATATTTTTTTATGTAGCAAGCCTCAATCATTTTAACTTGAATGGTTGTTTCACCTTGGAAATGATGCCAAATTCCTTCGGTAATTTAAGTCAACTTTGCCATCTGTGTCTTTGGCAGGCTGAAGTAAATTGACAATCTCAAGCATAACATTTGGAAATATCAGGACGATGTATCTTTGGCAGGCTGAAGTAAATTGACAATCTCAAGCATAACATTTGGAACTATGAGGACGATGGAAAGCTTAGACCTTTAAACTTGTGTGACACGGAAGCATTGCCTCCCCAAGTCAGAATAGCTCTCCCCGGAAGAATTAAATTTGTCCCATCCAAACTTAACAGAATTGTCAATTGGTAATGGAGACCTAAGCAATTTGACAATTCTGAAATTACAATGACCTTTTGTTGGAAATGTTGCGGCCTTTGTTCTTTAACCTAACGGGTTTAAAGGAATTCGCACTTCATTTCAGCAATGGATATTTTATTATTAATAAATAAAAAGGAGACAAATATCCAAGGAAGGTTGTTGAATGAGTATTCACTGACCCACTAGCAGGAATGGATTAGGGTGAAAGAAAACTGACACTTGGCAGCATCCTCAATTCACTTCTAGCTTTTGCATGGGGAAACTTCCCTATTTTTATGGTCATGTTCCCCAAGCAAGTGGAACTGAGCAGGAGGCTCATTAACTAAGAAACTGACCAAAGACCTAGGCATGCTTTATTTACCCATCGAATTCATTAGGAGGTTGTTGAGTTTTTTTTACCTTGTGATAATTTCTGAGAGAAAGCAAGAAGAGAGCACAAGAGATTCGATGAGGGGAAAGCTACAAAGTGATTGAAGGAGATAAGATTGCATTCTGAACTAGTATAGCTTTATGCTGAGCTCAATATTGCTAAAGGTAGAAGTATTATTGTTGAGTACTGTTGTTGAGTTGTAGAGGAATTTATTCCATTCTCCACACAGTATCTTCATCCCAGTGGTTCAGTGAACAGGCCTGGGGTCCTAAGGAAAGTGACTTGGTTGTCTTCAGGTTAAGGTTGGGAGGAACAAAATCCTTTGGATGTTTGTCACCCTCTACTATTAATAGGCTTCATTGTGTTATCTTATTTACTTTCTGTCATATTAGTTTATGAATGATAAAAATTCTGAACTGTTATCTATCTCATAAAATAATATTTTACTTAACTGCTAGATTAGAATGCTAATTTGAAAGTTCATTTCTGAATAATGGAGTTATGATCGAATGAAATACTTCTCTGCATTTTTCCACACACAATTAAGTGTCATACTCTAGTACAAAGAAGTTAGATTATAGATAGATTTGAATGATTCATTATGAAGAGGGTGGTTAATGCTGAACAGAAATACTAAACTTCAATGCTGCTCAAAATTATAAATATAATATTAATACTGAATGAGGAACATAATCTTATAGTTCTGTTTTCTCTTATATACTAACATCAAATACAGAACCTAAATAATAATTATAATATGTCAGAATTGAATCGTTTTCAATGTATATTTTTTTATAAAACTAAATATATGATCATAGAAACAAAGTATTTAGATAAGTATAAATCCCTGCATAAACCAGATGTATACTACTGGAACAATGTAGTAAATTTATATACATAAACCTGTTATTTTCTTTACATCATGAAGGCAAACGTATCATAGGATTTTGCAATAAAATAACTATAGTTTAAATCTCAAAGCAAACTATAGAATCGCTATAGGTTTCCAGGATATTTATTAATACTCCTTATTAACCATAAATAGCATGCGCTGCCAGAATCATATAAGATTATATTTTAAATAATCAATCAAATAATTAGGTCTTGAATATATTCTGGAAACTGTAATAAGTTACCTAACATCCATCTCTGTTGAATTCATGCATAAAATAATTCATATTCACTTTTGAATGCCTTTTCTATAACGGCACAAAATTATAATAATTAAACAATTAAACATTTTACGACCAAGAAATTTAGCTAGGGTTTAATCCCTAAATAATTCATAACTGCAATGAAGTATATTAAGTTATCCAGTGTCATTAAATACTATGAGTATTTATCAAGTTACTCCGTGCTACAACTTACGCTTCAACCTAGAAGCTAGGGTTTGAACGGAGTTTAACTCTGCGTACATAAACTTATAATTAAGTTAAATTCGTTAGTAAAACTAAGCTTAGTAACCATAAAATCCATGTGAAAATCAATAAACTACGAATACAAGTTAAGACGTCATTTTATTACACAACAAAATTAACGTAGAGACATTATCTCGACGAACACGACTCTAATGCACATAAAAACCAGATGAGAAATTTAGGGTTCGAAATCGTGGTAAATTATGTACTCTATAAAGAGTTTGATTACAAATTTAAAAGCATAAAAAAAACAAATGTAAAATCATAAACTAAGTTACGGGGTCGATACCCTTAAGTCCCTGCATTATTCTTTTAAAAACTAAATAGATCCACTTAAGCATTACGAGCTAGCTTATCAATTTTAACAAGTAGAAATTTTAAAATCTATTGAACAGGGATCGAAACCACAGTATGGCCATAATAGTTCTATACTATTAAGTTTAAAAATTACAAATGAGCTCTGCTTTGTCACATATTATGTTACAACGCAGAGAAGACCCGACAGGTTTATTTCATGCCCAGAAAATAAAAATACAACTACAACAAGTATAGGGTTTCACCCTAAGTAATTTTCAATATCCTTTATGACTATAAAACCTTTCCAGAACGAATCACACAGAGAGTACAGCAAACCAAAACTCCAGGGTTTCAAACCCTTTGCATTATCTTTTATAATTTCTGCCCACATCTTACAAAATGGCCAAACAAACATTAAAAACAAATTACAGAGTGATTTTGCTTCTCAATGAAATCACAAAGACTGGCCACCATCACCATTGTTTCAAGAGAAACGTTTAGGGTGTCCATGGGAGTCATCGAGGCTTACCAAGACCGTAGTGTCCCTTAGAAGCTACCCTCGTAGTCTCACTAACTTCAGTAATGGCATGAGGAAAAACCTAACAACAAAGCATTCAAGTATTGGTAAAAAGAGTTAAAAGAGAAATCGTAATGCAAGTATAAACAAAGTTACCCAGTCAAAAATCTTGTTAAAACTTGGAGTGGCCAGCTTACCTTCGGTTTCAGGTATTACCACTGAAGCAGCGCCGTTAACTTCTCCAACAAACATTGTGGTCATGCTTACAGTCACAAGGAACCTGGCTTGGTAGAGATCCACAATCGAACTGTGGAAGGGTTAAAAGAATTTTCAAACCACGAAAATTTTGAGATCCTGTCGACTCACATAGCAAACCATACAAATGAATGGAGGTAATACGTTTTAGTGGTTTCATTGTGAAGTTAGGGTTTATGCAAAGACAAAGCCATCACGTGGTTCAACAACGCAGAGCTTGCCACGTTACACAACACATTAAATAGAATTTAAGTAAACATCCTGTCGAGGTCCAGTCTCCTGGCAACAATGCATACCACCTTGGTTACATTGGCGTACCTTACATACAGTCAAATCCCTTTTCTTTAATAACCATGTTTTCCATCGTTTAAGTCTCTGCGTAACCATGCCACGAGAGTGCCACCAAGCAATCCACTGAGGGTGCATTAAAGGGCCTTAAAAATATACGCAGTCGAGTTTAATTACTCTTGCGAGCCTTGCAATTCCCCACCCTTAAAGTATTGGATCACGACTTTAGTTTAAGGCTTGGCCATTTGCTAAGTTTCACCTTTATACAATTTCATTCATCCAAGTTTAAAACCTTAGCTATGGCATAACATTACTGTATACCTTTGACAAAGTAAAATGTTAATGTATTGTGTAGTTTGTGGTATAGATAAATCGTATTACACCCTAGAACTATCACACATTATATTACAAGTATATATGCTTGTGGTTATGGGTTTAGGGCCTTGCCCCAAGTAATATAATTATATGTACGCATAAAAACTAAAGTGATGGGGATTGGAAAGTTTATGCATTAATCCATAATCATAATTTGACATTAATAAAACGATGATGTCCAAAAATCTTAAGCTTAAAGTCTTTAATTCATATGCATGCTAAGGGAGTGTATCCGACAGAATAATTTCAAGATGGGATTGACATACAATTTGAATTCTCGACCTTTAAAACGTATAGACCTGGAAGTACCATTGCTCACCTGCAAAGTCTATAAGGAGTACTACGACGCGTTAGCTAGCTACTAGCTAAGTAAGCCACGGGTACCCTTAGGAACCCTTCATTCAAAAGAAGAAAAGTATTAAAATCACATTTATATATGTAGCTATAAAACATATCAATTCTGTTTACGACATTTGAAATTGCAAATGTTTGTTTAAACAAACTATCTGATAACAAAGACAAATGCATGGAACCACAAGTTGTTACTAAATAATGAATATTTACAAGTAATAATACAGTCGGTACATGTATTCATTTAGTTGTATGCATTAAAGGATGATTATGATAAAGTATAGTATTCACTGCATGAAAATGACGTAACGCATTTTAAACACTGACGACCATTGAAGTAGGTTTCGTCATAGAAGATAATCAGTCTGTTGTTAAATGAATTAAATTATTGTTAATAAAACTTTCCGCATAACAAATATAAGCACTTATTTCTACGTAGAAAAATTGAAATTTTTGTGAAATTTTGGGGATATTACATGTGGAATTAGAGCACAAGTTCAAATACTAGGCCTGAAGTGGCTCAACTCGCGCAATTAAAATTTAAAACAGAATTGCAATTACTGATTTTTATTTTATTTTGTTTTCTATTCAGCACTTCATAAATTAGTTTGCAGGTATGGAAGGACCAGAAGAGTCAGCTAAGGACAGGTCCCATAATAATGAACAGAATAATAATAATGAACAAGGACATATTAATGCAGAAAATTTATTTGTTGAATTAAATGATAATTCATCTGAATTGCTAAGGATAGTTAAACATTTAAAATTAGAGATAAAAAATGTTAAAGAGGAGAATGAACGAATCGTAAAAGCTCAAGAGGAGATGAATCAAATCCTGTTGGATAAATTCCATAGCAATGATAAGGATAAAATAACATAAAATAATTTTGAATCTGGAACTATGTCCCACCAACGTAAGGATAAAAAGTTAAAACTAACTAATTATGACAGCACCTCTTCTTCTGAATTTTATGAAAAATCACACAGGAAAAAGCACAAGTATTCCAGTGATAGTAGTGAAAGTGATTGCTACACTAAAAAGAAGAAGTACAAGCCATACGAAGAAATTTCTGGCAAATTTAAGAAGATCAAACCACCAACTTTTAATGGAGAAACAGAAAACATTGAGGAAGCCGAAGCATGGCTATCCGGTATGAATAAGTACTTTCAAATTTACAACTACTCAAGTCATTTAAAAACTAGAATGGAAATTTATAATATGACTGGAAAAGCAGACATATGGTGGCAAGATCTGAAACAAGTAAAAGGCTTAAAAGAGAAAAATGTAAACTGGAGTAATTTTAAAAAGTATTTTAAAAGAAAGCTTATGTCAGAACGGTATTATGAGGAACGAGCTAAAGAGTTTTATGAATTAAAGTTAGGTTCCATGGATATGAAGAAATTAAGCAGCAAGTTTTTAAATTTGTTAAGGTATGTGCCTTACATTACTGAAGAAAAGCCTAAGGTACTGAGATTTCTGAGTTGTTTACCCTCTCATAGAAAGGACAGAATTGAGTATGATGATCCTAGAACTCTTGAAGAGGCCATGAGAAAAGCAAATATCTGTTATGAACAGAACAAGAAAAGGGAAGGCATACCAAGCTAGAAAGTAAAAAGGCCTAATAATTTTGAACAAAGGGAAAAGCATTTTTCTTTTAATCGCAACTTTGGAAATAATAATTCACGTAATTATTCTAATAAAAAATTTCAAGGGAATAATTCAAGAGGTAATGTACAGTCAAATTTTATAGCTACAAGAAACAGAGACCCATCTAAAAATTTTGTTAAAAACAATGAACAGAAAGAACCTGTTAAATGTTGGACTGTCAAGGACCTCACTATGCATCAAACTGCCCACTTAGAAAGACGACCGTCAAGAACATACACATAGTACAAGAGGAGACTATTGTTGGTGACCTAGTGAGGTAAATGCCCATAATCAATGCAGTCTTGGAAAACAGACAGGCTGATCATGAAACTTCCATGGTTGAAGTAGAAGGTATGCTGAAAGATAAACCCATTTCTATTTTAATTGATCTAGGAGAAAGTCTTAGCTATGTGTCACATGATTTAGTAAAATGTTGCAATATGAAAATAGACAAGTTTGAAAAGTCATGGCTGGTCCAATTAGCTATTGGAACTAAAAGAAAGGTGACTGATTATGTAAAAGAGTGTCAATTATTGATGAATCAGTTTAGGACTCATGTTAAGCTAAATTTGTTACCTTTAGGTTCTTACAATGTTCTGATTGGAATGGACTAGATGGAGAAACATAGGGTAGTATTAAACTATTTTGAAAAGACCTTTACTTGTTTGAATGATAAATGTGAAACTGTAATAGTAAAAGGAATTCCTAGAAAGACTTTTGTTAGACAAATTTCTTCCTTGCAAGTTAAAAAGGTTGTTCGTAAAGGGTGTAAGTTGTTTGCTGTAAACGTAATTAATGACGAATATTCAACTAAGGAAGATAAGTTAAAACTGGAAGACATACCATTTTTAAAGGACTTTTCTGATGTATTCCCAGAATAAATTCCAGGACTACCTCCGAAAAGGAAACTAGATTTCACCCTTGAGTTAGTACCGGGAGCGCTAACAAACTCAAAGGCTTCTTACATAATGAACATTCTGGAGCTTAATGAACTTAAGTCACAGTTAAAGGAACTAACTGATAAAAACTATATAAGGCCAAGTGTGTCTCTGTGGGGAGCACCTGTTATTTTTGTTAAAAAGAAGGACGAAACTTTACGATTATGTATAGATTACCGTTAGTTAAATAAAATGACTATAAAGAACAGATATCTCTTGCCCCACATTAATGATCTGTTTGATCAACTACACGGCACAACGATATTTTCTAAGATAGACTTGAGGTCGGGGTACCATCAAGTCAGATTTAAAGATGACGACATCTTAATTTATTCTAAGACGAAAGAGGAACACGATGAACACTTAAAGATAATTTTACAAGTGTTAAGAGAACGCCAACTTTATGCTAAATTCAGCAAATGTGATTTCTTTAAAGATAAAATACAGTACCTAGGGCATGTGATATCCAAGGGAATTGTAGTAGACCCGAAAAAGATAAAAGCAATTAATGAATGGCCTTCCCCTAAAGACGTAACTTGTTTGCTATCTTTTATGGGAATTACAGGTTACTATCGTAAGTTTATAGAAGGATTCTCATGAATAATGAATCTTATAACCTCCTTTCAAAAGAAAGGTAAGAAATTTAATTGGGATAAAAAATGTGAAGAAAGTTTTAAGAAATTAAAAGAGCTGTTAACAACTGCACCTATTTTAAAAACTACAGACCCAAACAAGGATTTTATTGTTTGCACTGATGCATGCAATGATGGACTTGGCAGAGTCTTAACACTAGAAGGTTATGTGATTGCCTATGAGTCTAGAAAGTTAAAGATTCATGAGAAGAACTATGCAACTTAAAATTTAGAGTTGGTCGTCGTGATACATGAGTTAAAGATGTGGTGCCATCACTTAATCGGAAGAAAGTTTACATTAATGATAGATAATAAAGGTTTAAAATATTTGTTGGATCAACCAAATCTTAACGCAAGGAAAGCTAGGTGGCTAGCTTTCCTAAGTGAATATGATTTCGAGATTTAACACATTAAAGGTAAAGAAAATAAATTTGTTGATGCCTTAAGCAAAAATGCAAAACTAAATTTTGTAATAGCAATCAACACTTATAAAACATATTTGGAAAATCAGCTTGAAGAAGGAATAAAACCGGATGAAAATTACCTTAATTTACAACAAAAGGTTGCTGAAAATATATCAAAACATTTAATGACAGATTACAGTTTGAGTGAACAAGGTTTAATGATGTATAAAAATAGATTGTACGTACCAAATGTACCTAAAGTTAAGCTGCTGATTTTAAATGAAGTACATGTATAAAAGTCCTTATTCAGGACATCCTAGTTACCAAAAGATGATAACCATGCTGAGGAAGGATTAATTTTGGCCGAATATGAAAAATGAGGTAGCTGAATACATTGCTAGGTGTATGGAATGTCAGCAGATAAAGGCTGGGAATCAACACCCAGCTAGACTATTGCAGCCACTACCTGTTCCAGATTGGAAGTGGGAAATAATTAGTATTGATGTTATAACCGGTTTACCCAAAAATCAGAAACAAAGTGATTCTATAATGGTATTCGTGGACAAGCTTAGTAAAGCAACCCATTTCATACCTGTTAAAACAACCTACAAGGCTGCTAACGTTGCTGAAATTTTTATGAAACAATTTTTTCGTTTGCATGGGATTCCAAAAGTTATAATTTCTGATAGAGACTCTAAGTTTACAGGAAATTTCTGGAAGTCTTTATTTAAAGGTTTAGATACTACTTTAAATTTCAGTACATCATTTCATCCACAAACGGATGGGCAGACAGAAAGAGTCAATCATATTCTTGAAGATATGTTAAGAATGTACGTTAAAGATCAACCAGGTAAATGGGAAGAATATTAGCATCTTCCTGAGTTTGCTTATAATAATCATTACCAAGCTTTAGCAAAACTTAGTCCATTTGAAATTTTGTATGACAGAAAGTGTAACACTCCTATTTCATGGAGTAATCCAATTGACAAATTAATATTAGGACCTAAGTTATTAAAAGAAATGGAACTAACTGTGAAACAGGTTCAGGGCAATTTGAAAATTGCACAAAATAGACAGAAAAGTCACACAGATCTCAAAAGAACTCAGAAAGAGTTTCAGATCGGTGAGCATGTCTTCATCAAGGTAAAACCGAGAAAGAGTTCCTTAAAATTAGGAAGTTGTGCTAAACTAGCAGCAAGGTATTGTGGACCTTTTGAAATATTGTCCAGGGTAGGACTAGTGGCATATCAATTGGATTTTCCACCAAATCTTAAAGTACATAATGTGTTCCACATTTCTGTTTTGAAAAAGTATGTGCATGATGCTACTCATGTGATTAATTGGAATGATGTACAGGTGGAACCAGAAGGAGATTTTCTGGTAGAACCAGATTGTATCCTCGAGAAGAGAGAAATTTTACTTCATAATCGTACCATTGGACAGGTAAAGGTGCAATGGAATCACCTTAGTCCAGAGGAAGCAACCTGGGAATTGGAAGTAATATGCGAGTGGCATATCCAATTCTGTTCCAGGAAGACTTAGAGGATGCTGAATAAAGCAACATCGAGGACGATGTTGAACTTAAGAGGGGGTGTTTGTCACATACCTAAATTCTGAACATTTTATGTTGTAAGAAAAACATTATGTTTTTATGTTATTGTAAAGTTTTATGATTATTGACTAAGTGGGGTCAAGGATGACTGTAATTAATTACTCTGAATATTTTATTATTAATAAATAAAAGATGAGACAAATATCCAAGGGAGGCTGTTGAATGAGTGTTCACTGACCCACTATGAGGAATGGACTAGGGTAAGAGAAAACTGACACTTGGAAGCATCCTCAATTCACTTCTAGTTCTTCCAAGGGGCAACTTCCCTATTTTTATGGTCATGTTCCCTAAGAAAATGGAACTAAGAACGTGGCTCATTAACTAAGAAAATGACCAAAGAACTAGGCATTCTTTATTTAACCATCGAATTAAGCAGGACAATGTTCATTTTTTTTACCTTGTGATCATTTTTGAGAGAAAGGAAGAAGAGAGCACAAGAGATTCAATGAGGGGAAAGCTAGGAAGAGATTGAGGGAGATAAGACTGCATTCTGAACTAATACAGCTTTATGATGAGTTCAATATTGCTAAAGGCAAAAGTATTATTGTTGAGTACTGATGCTGAGTTGCAGAGGAATTTATTTCATTCTCCACACAACATATTCGTCCTAGTGGTTCAGTGAACAGGCTTGGGGGTCCTAAGGCAAGCGACTTGGCTATCTTCAGGAGAAGGTTGGGTGGAACAGGCTCCTTTGGATGTTTGTCACACTCTGTTGTTAACAAGTTTCATTATGTTATCTTATTTACTTTCTGTCATATTAGTTTATGAATGATAAAAATTCTGAACTGTTATCTATCTCAGAAAATAGTCTTTTACTTAACTGCTAGATTAGAATGTTGATTTGAAAGTTAATTTCTGAATAATGGAGTTATGATCAAATGAAATACTTCTCTGCATTTTTCCACACACAATTAAGTGTCATAATCTAGTACAAAGAAGTTAGATTATAGATAGATTTGAATGATTCATCATGAACAGGTTGATTAAGGCTGAATAGAAATAGTAAATTTCAATGCTGCTCAAAATTATAAATATAATATTAATACTGATATAAACTCGGGAACATAATCCTATAGTTTTGTTTTCTCTTATAAACTAACATCAAATACAGAACCTAAATAATAGTTATACTATGTCAAAATTGAATCGTTTTCAATGTATATTTTTTATAAAACTAAATATATGATCATAGAAACAAAGTATTTAGATAAGTATAAATCTCTGCATAAACCAGTTGTATACTATCGGAACAATGTAGTAAATTTATATACATAAACCTGTTATTTTCTTTACATCATGAAGGTAGAAGTATCATAGGATTTTGCAGTAAAATAACTATAGTTTAAATCTCAAAGCAAACTATAGAATCACTATAGGTTTCCAAGATATTTATTAATACTCCTTATTAACCATAAATAGCATATGTTGCCAGAATCATATAAGATTAGATTTTAAATAATAAATCAAATAATTAGGTCTTGAATATATTCTGGAAACCGTAATAAGTTACCTAACATCCATCTCTGTTGAATTCATGCATAAAATAATTCATATTCAGTTTTGAATGCCTTTTCTATAACGCAACAAAAGTATAATAATTAAATAATTAAACATTTTACAACCAAGAAATTTAGCTAGGGTTTAATCCTGAATTAATTCATAACTGCAACAAAGTATATTAAGTTACCCAGTATCATTAAATACTATGAGTCTTTATCAAGTTACTCTGTGTTACGACTTACGCTTCAACCTAGAAGCTAGGGTTTGAATAGAGTTTAACTCTGTGTACATAAACTTATAATTAAGTTAACTTCGTTAGTGAAACTAAGCTTAGTAAACATATAATCCACGTGAAAATCAGTAAACTATGAATATAAGTTAAGACGTAATTTTATTACACAACAAAATTAACACAGAGACATTATCTCGACGAACACGACTCTAATGCACATAAAAAACAAATCATAAATCTAGGGTTCATAATCGTGGTAAATTATGTACTCTATACAGAGTTTGATTACAAATTTAAAAACATCAACAACAAAAAAATGTAAAATCATAAACTAAGTTACGAGGTCGATACCCTTAAGTCCCTACATTATTCTTTTAAAAACTGAATACATCCACTTAAGCATTACGAGCTAGTTTATCAATTTTAACAAGTAGAAATTTTAAAATCTATTGAGCAGGGATCGAAACCACAGTATGGCCGTAATAGTTCTATACTATTAAGTTTAAAAATTACAAACAAGCTCTTCTCTGTCACATATTATGTTACAACGCAGAGAAGACCCGACGGGGTTATTTCATGCCCAGAAAATAAAAATACAACTACAACGAGCAAAGGGTTTCACGCTAAGTAGTTTTCAATATCCTTTACAACTATAAAACCTTTCCAAAACGAATCAAATAGAGAGTACAACAAACCAAAACTCCAGGGTTTCAAACCCTTTGCATTATCTTTTACAATTTTTGCCCATGGCTTACAAAATGGCCAAACAAACATTAAAAACAAATTACATAGTGATTTTGCTTCTCAACGAAATCACACAGACCAGCCACCATCACCATTGTTTCAAGAGCAACGTTTAGGGTGTCCATGGGAGTCGCCGAGGCTTATCAGGACCGTAGTGTCCCTTAGAAGCTTCCCTCATAGTCTCCATAACTCCAGTAATGGCGTGAGGAAAAACCTAACATCACAACATTCAACTACTGGTTAAAAGAGTTAAAAGAGAAATCGTAATGCAAGTATAAACAAAGTTACCCAATTAAAAATCTTGTTAAAAATTGGAGTGGCTAGCTTACCTTCGATTCCAAGTATCACCACTGAAGCATCGTCGTGAACTTCTCCAACAAACATTGTGGTCATGCTTACAGTCACTGGGAACCTGGCTTGGTAGAGATCCACCATCGAACCGTGGAAGGGTTAAAAGAATTTTCAAACCCTAAAAATTTTTAGATCTTGTCGACTCACACAACAAACCATGCAAATGAATGGAGGTAATACGTTTTAGTGGTTTCATTGCGAAGTTAGGGTTTACGCAAAAACCAATCCATCAAGTGGTTCAACAACGCAGAGCTTGCCACGTTACACAACACATTAAATGGCATTTAAGTAAACATCATGTCGAGGTCTAGTCTCCTTCCAACAATGCATACCACCTTGGTTACATTGGCATACCTTACATACAGTCAAATCCCTTTTCTTTAATAACCATGTTTTCCATCATTTAAGTCTCTACGTAACCATGCCATGAAAGTGCCACCAAGCAATCCACTGAGGGTGCATTAAAGGGCCTTAAAAATATACGCAGTCAAGTTTAATTACTCCTGTCAGCCTTGCAATTCACCACCCTTAAATTCTTAGATCACAACTTTAGTTTAAGGCTTGGCCATTTGCTAAGTTTCACCTTTATACAATTTCATTCATCCAAATTTAAAACCTTAGCTATGGCATAACATTACTGTATTCCTTTGAAAAAGTAAAATGTTAATGTATTGCGTAGTTTGTGGTATAGATAAATCGTATTACACCCTAGAACTATCACACATTCTCTTACAAGTATATATGCTTGTGGGAATGGGTTTAGGGCCCTTCCCCAAGTAATATAATTATATGTACGCATAAAAACTAAAGTGATGGGGATTGGAAAGTTTATGCACTAATCCATAATCATAATTTGACGTTAATAAAACGATTATGTCCAAAAATCTTAAGCTTAAAGTCTTTAATTCATATGCATGCTAAGGGAGTGTATCTAACAAAATAATTTCAGGATGGGATTGACATACAATTTGAATTCTCGACCTTTAAAACGTATAGACCTAGAAGTACCATTGCTCATCTGCAAAGTCTATAAGGAGTACCACAATGCGTTAGCTAGCTAGTAGCTAAGTAATCCACAGGTACCCTTAGGAACCCTTCATTCAAAAGAAGAAAAGTATTAAAATCACATTTATAGATGTAGCTATAAAACATATCAATTCTGTTTACGACATTTGAAATAGTAAATGTTTGTTTAAACAAACTATCAGATAACAAAGACAAATGCATGGAACCACAAGTCGTTACTACATAACGAAGATTTACAAGTAATAATATAACTAGTACATGTATTCATTTAGTTGTATGCATTAAAGGATGATTACAATAAAGTATAGTATTCATTGCATGAAAACAACGTAACGCATTTTAAACACTGACGACCATTGAAGTAGGTTTCGTCATAGAAGATAATCAATCTGTTGTTAAATTAATTAAATTATCGTTAATAAAACTTTCCGCATAACAAATATAAGCATTTATTGCTACTTAGAAAATTTAAAATTTTTGTGAAATTTTGGGGATGTTACAAGTTGAGACAATTGCCCGAATCTGTTGGCAAATTGAGTCATTTAACAATCCTCACCATTTATTCTTGCATGGCTTGCATCATGACCACCATTTCAACACTCACTTTTTGGTAGTCTACCATATGGCTTAAGTCATTGATACCACAAATTTGGAGGAGTTGGGAAAGGTGGCCTCCAATTAATTGAGGGCATGGGTGTTTGACATGGAAACAAAATTTTAAAGATACTTGATGCGTGGCTGACTAGTGTTCTTGTTACCATTATAGTCTTTTTTAGCCCTATTGGAATTGACCAGTGTTGGTTCGGTAGGTTAGTGCATAAGAAAAGATTTACTATTTATGTGTACATTTGTGATTTCGATATTCCTCGCATGATACAAAGAACATGGAAAGTTGGATTAGGAAACATAATCCCTATAATATAATCAAGCTATCATTATAAAGCCAGAGCACATTGCAATTGAAGTGGGATTTCCTTTACCCTTTCAAAGAAGGGATTACTTGCCCAGTTGTGAAATGTATTAATCTATCTATCATTTACAATAAAAGCATTTTGATAGTTTTTCAAGTATAGAGGGTTTCATCTTTTATGGTTGTTGTTTAATGTAGTAGATTCAAATGGATTTGCTATTAGATTTTGGTGTGATTAAATATTTTATGAATGAAAATGTCTTAGTTTTGGTTGTTTTTTCATGTATATGTGGATTGGATTTTTTTAATAGTTTTAAGTTGATTTTTCTTGGGTTTAAATAACTATGTACTAAATTGTTAATCTTCTGCATCAGCAAATTTAAAATTGGCCATTTGGATATTTACTACTCAGTTATGTTTTAATTTACTTATCAATTACAAGAAACAATCCAAATATCATCTATATAATAGTTTACAGGGGAAAGAATCACAAACATTAATGATCATACAATCACTTAGGAATGGCATTATTGCAAATAGAGCATATACCTTAAAGCCTTTAATCTTTACAATAAATGTCTAGGATGCCTTCACTTTACACCAGAACTATCATGATAAAGAATCTTTCACATCGAATTTGGGTTAAAACTTACATATAACAAATTAATAAGGAAAAACAAACAATTTCGTCTATCCCGACCCCACAACAAATCCTCACTGCATATTAATCATAATTATAGTTGAAGAGCTTATAGACTTTACATGTATACATAAATAATATGCTAATTATTTTACTTTTATTTTTAGAATTTTTCGAAACTTTTCTTATTTATGAACATATATATCTACTTATTTTGTTAGTTTTCCTATTTTGCTAATTTTCCTATCAATTTTTTTTTTTTGAAAAATTCCCAAAGCATTGTTGAATTAAAGACCTCATTCACGATGGTAAATATTGTTGTCTCCACCATTTGTTTCCATGATGCTCTCATTTTATTGTTAAAAACATTTTATAAAATATGAAAACTTAACGTTACATTAAAAAACTATAAGACATAAGAATTTGGAACATATCATTTTTATATTTAATAAAATATTGTTTCCAAAATTATTTTATTTCTATTTTTTATAAAATTTCATTTTGAATGATTTGTTTTTCTTATTTGTAGGTTATGGGTACCCGCGTGAAGCTAGTACCCAAAAAGGTTACAATAGAAGCGTGCGAGCGGGAAATAAACAAAGACGCGCACATGCCTCTAAACACGTGTACGTGCCTCTGCTTCGGCAATGCCGATTGTCCACGTTGGTGAGTTGACGTGTAAAATAGGTGTGCACACACGTTATTAATGCATACGCAAACATAGGCGCGCACACTTCATTAACGCGTTATTAACGCGTGCACACACCTATGTTTTTTATAAAAGAAAACAATCTGCAGATTTGTTATCATAATAACAAACCCGCAAGTGAGTAGTGAAGAAATAGGAGCCTCACGACCATGTGTTGGAGCACCCAACGACCTCCCACTTAACATCAAACTCAAACTCCACTCTGTTGCTGCTAGTGCCTCCAGGTAGGTGCTCAACCATTCATTTTTTTGTTGTTTTTTTTGTTTTCCATTACAATTTTAAATTTAAAAAATTACAATCAATTAAAAAACCAACAAATTGTCATTGCAGATAAATTACACCTAATAAAATGAGAAACACACCACAACCATCAGAGGAAACCAACAAAACCGAACCATCAGACGATAACATTAACATTGGAATGGACAGTGAACCTGATGATGAACCATTTGAAAACCCTGAGGATGAAACACATCAAGATTTAAACCAATTAAGGGTCTTAAGCGATGATTTGAAGAGCACCAAGGAGCCCTCTCGGGTTTCTCTGTCTACATCATTGAAAAACATCATTGAATCTATCAACATTGCCCACAGTGAGATCACTAATCTGAGCCAATATAGGGCTCGAATGAGGGAGTACTATTGCACCAGGATATCAAAAGAACAAATTAAAGACCTCAACATTAGGAAAGCACAATTGTACAACAAATTCATAGCTCCCGGGACAAGGCAACCTCCAGATGTGAGGAAGAGACAAGTTTGCATGGATTGGTGTAATTACCAGCCATGGAGAGATAACTGGAGAAAGAGATGGTTTATGGTGTTTGATAGGCCCATATGCAATAATTTGGAGGTACCACAGTATTTTCTTAGGAAATTGTGGGTTGAGTTTGAGCTAGGCTACCATGTCAATTATTTTTACATCACTGAGTTTCAGAGTGTCGGTCTTGGCTCTACCCAAGATTGACCTCAAGCCTGCCGCAACCCACTTAGAGGACCGCCTACACCCAGGCGAGAGACAAACCCCCCTCCTCAGCCACTTGGGTTTGGTAGCAGCCTAGATGAGATTGATGACTCTATTAGACGTGCCACACATCATCTGCTTAGACATACCACATTTGTGGCTATGTGTTCAAAGAGCTGAGAGGACAACGATGAGACACATACTGTTGCACGGTCTATGGGTGGTGGTCGGGACAGACTAGGTATAGGTGGAACCCAAGCGGGGTCATCTAGTTTGAATGGAACATTGGCACATCGTTGTTCTCACTATGGTCATTCTTTCCATGGTCCTACGCAACAACATGCCACGGAGAGCTACATGGAACATGTTAGCTATTGTTTTATTTAATGTTCAAGTATTTATTGTATGTTATTCGATATTGTATTTTTTAATATATTTAACTTTGAATTACACATTGTTGACTTTATTTATTTTAATGTACAATTATTTAGGGCCGAGTCTCCATTCTCCAGGTGGGAGGACATTGGTTCCTTCGACCTAGACTGAGCCATGGCAGCAACAAAGGAGATTGCGGCACCATACACACAGGTAACTTCTTTACTTTGAATAATTAGATCCAGTTATGAGTAATTTGTGTTCAGTAATTACAAATTAGTTAGCACTAAGTAACCATTTTTTACATTATCATTGTTTAAAACTAAAATCAAAATGAATAATTCTCACAAAACATGTCTATCATATTATAATCAGATTTTACAGTTGTGTTTATCATATTGTCTAAATTATTTGAGAGCTATAAATTCATACAATCCAACCAAACAAAAATGAAACCTTATAAAACATGAAAACCTAATAAAACTAGACATGTGTTCATGTTCACTTTAGGCATCCTTTGCTTCTTCGTATTCAACTTCTTTCATTTATGATGCTACTTGTGCTTATTCTATGTCTTCATAATCACCAAAATCCTATTGAACTGCAAAGTCTTTTGGATGAATACCATTCACTGAACCTATGGAAACTGTTAACACCTATTTTGGTTTCCACCAAGGAAAGAATCAGCAAACCCAAAAACAGCTAAGTATCGAGCAAATCCAAGCTAAAATAACCAATTTGCAGCAAGGAAATGGGAAAAAACTAGCAAATGGGGCTTCTTCTACAGCTAAAGGAGGTTCAACAACCAAGATTGAATGGTGGGATCATATCTGCAGTTCAAAATGTGTTTCGCAAGCCGGTTTCCGAGTTCCACATCCACAGTGCGGATTACGGATTGCGGAAAGGCAATTTTCCAAAGAGCGCAAAAGTATGTTTCCAAGTTCCGCATTCCGCAATTGCAGATTGCAGATTGCGGAACGACAATTCTCCAAAAGGGCGAAAAAGTAAGTTTCCACTTTCCACATTCCGCATTGCGGATTGCAGAAAGGTAATTTTCTAGAAATCAAAGCTGAAGTTCCAAATCCCGCATTCCACATGGTGTATTGCGGATTGCAGAAAGTTCATTGCGGAAAGTCCGTTGCGTGAAGACTATTGCAGAAAGACCGTTGCGGAAGGGAAATTGTGGAAAGGCATATGCGGGTCGAGAAAATTTTTGCAAAATAATACGCGGCCACCGGGAATGAAGATTTTCATAGAGAAATGGCACGTTTGAGAGCGGCGAAGGGGCCTATTTCAGTTACCTATCCTAATCAACCCAAGATCGCCCGATCCGAAGGACAGGCAGGTGGCTTCCGCAGCCCAATGGTGCACTGCCAGCATAAGTGATTCCCTTCCTCCGCGCATGACAGAATCAGAGGCAGTTGATTCGAGCGGCCCAGCTCGAACGGCCTCATCATTACCAGTACGAGTTTGTTTTGAATCTGTTAGGATATTTTGATGCTCTTTAAGCCTATAAAGGTAGGTTCCAAAGAGGACCAAAAGGTTGGACATTTTTGTTTTAGAGAGATTACTGCTCTGCACTTATATTGAACTCAACCTCTTAATTAGGTGAGAAGACTCGATTCTGGAGTTTGAGATTCCTATGATGTGTGTTCTGATGTCTGTTATTTCCAGTGTATGTGTTCTTACTTTGTATTTCCATTAATTTTTTACTTTTGGAGTACCTAAAGATCAAGATTACATGGTCTGGAATTCATGCCCACATGCTCCAGATGCATATAACTAGGTATTCCACCCTTTTCCTCTTGAATTTGCAGGTTATAATTCATTTGTAAATGTTATGACCTTGTAATGGAACTTGTCCCCTCTTTCTACCTTCACCTGTTGATTACTTCAACGTAAAAGAACCCCATCTACCTTGCCTCTTGCCTATGTTATTGTAGTCTGAATCTGTCATTGGTGACAATAATCCCACCGAAGTTGACTCCATTTCCAACTGTCCTCTTGTTCTTAACTCTAAGCAACCAAAACCCCTTTTAATTCATTGTTTTGAAGGTCTATCCACCACTTTTACCAATATCCCGGCCCATTCAAGCTATATCCCGTAGCTGGAAGCACTAAAGGGAGATCCCTCCCTGAGTTTGGAAAGGGTAGTTTCCATCCACTAAATATTGGTTTGCAACAGTTACCCCATGGTCTTTCCTGCCACAACCCAGGAAAATCTTGGGTGATAACATTCTGGCGACTCCGTTGGGGACAATCTCTGGTTTTAGTAGTATCAAATCAGACCTATGAGGGTGAACAGAGAGTTTGAGGCTTCAAGGTTGTATCATTTTCCATGGCGACACCACCTTTCAAACAGGCGATTCCACTGGAGATCGAGCTTACTTCAAAAGACTTATATTAGATCAGAGCCTATTACTGAGGGAGAACAGTAGTCAGGCACCAAAAGGATCGTGTAATATTCTCTCGACAAGTCCCTATTCTGAATCAACGAGCTCCTAAGAGGAATTCTGGCTTCCAGGAGGATACCTACTAGAAGTCATCCAGACCCCGAGCTACCAAAGGTTACTTAAGACCCGGAGAGGGTCATTAAGAAAGCAAAGAAAGGTCAAATAGGTATTTCTCCACTAACTAGGTCTTTTTATTTACCTAAAAAAGAGGCATATACTGTAGGAAGCGTCCCTTCAAGCTTAAGGACTGGGTCTCCCCCATTCAGATATAGGTATGAGACTGATCTCAAAAAATCCTTTTTCGACCAGAGAGGATTCCAGAACCATTACTTGTTCCCCTTTGTTAAAGATACTGGCAAGAATACCCACGTCCTAAGTACTCCATCTGCTTCTAAAAATCCCTCTACTCCCAAGAAAAACTTGAGATCCACGGCTTCCACACATGCCCCTTTAGCATTCCCATCCAATCTTGATGACCTACCTGTGGGCTATGTCCAACGCCTCATGAGATTTTATGGAGAGGGAAGAGTTTTTGCACAACAGCATGTAGAACAGTTCAATGACTTCACAGACTTGGAAGAGGTAGATGAAGATGATGTTAAGATGAGGTTGTTTTCCCAAAGCCTTGCAGGGAAGGTGAAGAAATGGTTTAAGGCCCTTCCGATTAGAGGAATTGCTACTTATGAAAGATTTCAAGAAGCTTTCCTAGCTAGATGGCAGGATAAGCAAAATCCTCTCCAGATTCTCACTCAATACGAGAATACAAAGAAGAAAAATGTCGAGACTGTCCAAGAATTCTTAGCCCGGTTCATGAGAATGTACAATTCTATCCCTATGGACATAAAACCTCCTTTGGGGGCATCCAAGATTCATTTTTCCAACTTTTTTGACAATGAATTTGCTTTCATGCTGAGAGAAAGGAGATCTGCCACTCTCCACGATATGCTACAAGATGCATTAGAAGTGGAAGCCAACTTGATGGGCTCAGGAAAAATGAAGCACATAACTAAAGCTGACAAGAAGAGATGCAATGAAGCAATGCAACCTTCCACATCCCAATCCATGGATTCCAAATTTGAGCAGATGATGAGAAATCTGGAGAGACTGGTGGATAGAATCTCCTTTCATAGAAGGCCTCCTTCCAGAGAAAACCCAGAGCCTCAAGCCCAAAATAACAATTTCAGAAGACCCCCTGCCACACCACGAAGACCTAGAGAGCCAAGAAATCTTGAGAATCAACCAATTAGACCACCTTTTGCTGAGAATTTCATAGATGAAGAAGAAGAAGATAGATAGGCTAAAGACCAAATCCATCTCTGTGATCAGATCCAACCCCAGTTCTATCTGACTAAATATGAACATGACCGGTCTTCCCTGCAATCAGATGGCATCCCAGGTGAATCAAAATATGACCAGTACCAAAGAGGGATCCACAATTCCATCTGTGAGTTTGAGAGGCAACATAATTTGAGAAGTAGAAAAGTAACAGTAGACCAAGGAAAGGATTTTGTTGATCCATCCCATTTTCAACCACCAAGGAAATAAATCTCTGGGAGAAAGGACCCAAAAGTTACCATCCCTAAGGAAGCCCTTGGGAATGGGGCAGAACCTCCTAAAATATCCCAGAAGGGAGGGATGAAGGTGATACAAAGACAACAGAGAGGGTCCATACTGCTTTCAGTTTGGAGAATGAAACAACATTACTATATAAAATTAATAGGTTAGTAGGTTAGTTTTACCCTACTGTCTCACGACCCTATGAAAAGTTACTTGAAAATTAATAGGTTAGTAGGTTAGTTTTACCCTACTATCTCAGCTATGTAAAGTTACTTGAAAATCGTTGTTTATTCCAGGTGGAAGAGGGTGTCTTTACAGTTCACGACGTTGTTCACGACATGGCAATTTATATTGGAGAGAATGAGGAGAATTGTGTATTGAGGGCAGCTCAAAGTCTTCAACAATTCCCAGAAATCCCAGATTTGGATAACTGCAAATGAATATCCGCTTGCGGCAATGAAATTACGTCTTTGCCGACAAAGGAATTGAATTGTCCCAAACTACTATCTCTAAACTTGGGAGGAAATCATAAATTGACAGAAATTCCAGAAGCTTTTTCACTCAACCTCAGCTCTCTGAAGGTATTGGGATTTTATGGCGTACCCATACGATCATTGCCAACGTCATTGTGGCAATTGACACAACTTGAGGCGCTGTGTTTGAGTTTCACTAAGATTGAATGTATATCTGAAGAGATAGGTAATCTTTCAAGACTTCAATTCTTGTATCTTAACTTTTGTAAAAATCTAAAATCGTTGCCTTCTCAAATAGGTCAACTTAAAAAATTGAAGAATCTCAATATTCAGGGATGTAATTTCAGTGAAATCCCTGATGAGATTTTAAAGCTTTCAAACTGCGAGATTGTGTAGAAGTGAACTTAAACAAATACAAATTTTGATATGTGCCATCAGAAGTTTTGAAATATTTTTTATGAAATGTGTCTCAAAAATTTTGAAATATTTTTTTTTATGTAGGTAATGTGTCTCAAATAACTGTGAAAACTAAATTTTAGTGGGCCAGAGTCCGGACTACCCAAGAATCATTGATTACTACATAAAAAGAGAAGAATAGAAGGTAGCCCAGTACCGCTAAGAGAATGGATGAGAAAACGGATCTCGGGTGTGTAATAATTGGACGGAGGAGTTGACTGCCTTATTCTCGAGATTCACAAATATTTAGAAAATGCCACAAGGAATCATGATTCATGTCGAGAGGCCGTAGCGCATGTTCGACATTACAAGGAGTGATTGAAGAAAGGTAGAAGGCTTGTGAGTTGCAGATATTCAGCCAGAAGGAAGCAAGCCCGTCGCTGCGATTTCTATCCAGTCTACCAGGTGTAGAAGCCCCTGCATCAAGTTGGTATCAAAGCCACCCGATTCCCAGGTTTATCATGGACTCTCATATCTCTTATAATGATGGTTTAAAATATAAATCAAATGATGGTTCTACTTCTTCGTCTTCCATGGATGTATTATTTCCTAGCAAAGATATTCAATGGATAAATCATGGAAGTACGGAGTTTGTAAATAATGATCTTTCCAAACCATTTGAGCTACCTCGTCTATCAGCTGATCAAATATATAAAGATATGTCCATGTTTCATTTAAAATCTAGACAGTTGTTTAAAGTCCGAGAAGGAGTCAGTGAAGTTACTGTAAATACCAGTTCTGTAGGCCAAACCCTTGGTCTATTAGATCCTGCAGAAGTCAAGTATTACAAGAAAAAATATGGAAAACTTTTTGTTAATTTGGGAAGGGATCTTATTGGGGTCGAACCCCTAGTTCGACATGGGATTAATGCCACAGTCCTCATCTGTTGTTTAGACAATCGTCACAACAAATTCATGGATGCAATAACCGGAGGAGTGCAAATGCCACTCTCTAATGGAATTCAGTACCTAGACATCATCCCTAGTTTTAATATCTCTCTTAATGATCCTTGGATTCACAAAGTTCTAGAAGTAAATATTTTTACCTCTGGTTTTGACATGAAACCCGGAGCTCTTAACCTCTGTATTCATCATTCTCTTGCTTTACGGTTCACAAACACTGAAAACCCTATCAATCAGCTCCTTCCCCGTGATCAAGATACTGCTGTAGTCTTGGTCAAAAGTGATCCCAGGAATGACGCCCTTTTGCCTTCCAAAATAACATGGAATTAGCTAAGTTTTCCCCCATAATGGGTAATAGATGCCCCCAAGCAACCTATTTCATAAAATATTACCACTTCTGATATCGAGGAAACTTCCTCTTCTGCAATTATCTCTTTTCTTGCTTCCACAGCCCAGCGTAGTGGAAATATTCCTCTTCTCAGATCCAGATCCCTACGCGCTAATGTTTCAAAACCTCCTCTGGGCAGAACTATTTCTCTCAAAGAACCAGCACTCAGAGATCCCATCCGCCTACATGAAAAGGTTCCTATAAATATTCCCCTTACAATTATTTGCCCCGACTGCCAATGCATGCTGCCCCCAAAACAACCAAGCAATAATAAACGTAGTGACAACAAACGGTCACAGAAATATCCTTGCCCAAACCCAGAGTGTGAGCCATCACATTTAAGCCAATATCTGCATGAGACATATTTTATGATGGCATCTTCCCCTCCAGGGTGGTGGGAAGAAATTTTTCAAAGAGAATCCAATAGTATAATCATAATCCAGAAGGATGAAGTACTAGATGCCACCTCCCAACTAGACCAAATATTGTCAATCCAAAGACCCCATGAAGACCGAACAGGACTTGGATTTTGTCCTATCTCAATCGAGACAAAACAACTACTTGACCTACCTGTCAGAGAAATGGAAAAGGCTGAGTAGTATCGGTTGGTTGCAGAACAACAAAAGATACAACAAAAAATGGCTCTTCCCCCGTCAAGACTAAAACCATGTTCAGTCAAAGATATTAGAGAGCCATCTTTGGCCCAGAATGAGATCTTTGAAACCATTAAGTATGGCCATTCCCCTTTTAATCCCAAAGATAAGATGATGAAGAATCTATTTTATTGGGATTTACATACTCAGCTAGAAGCAAAGGAATTCTAGAATCAAGATCTTCCCAAAGGAGAAAGAAAAAGACTATCTGAAAGATGGCACTTTGAAATGGATTTTCGCAATCAGTGGATATCCTTCTATGAATGGAGAAAAGAGTTCCAACAAACTCTTGCTATGATGCAATCTAGTCCGCCAACTAAAACCAAAAGAACAGAATCCAAAGGAGAACATACCTCAAAAGGACATTTATGGAAAACTCCAACAGGAGAAGAAATATATACTAAGGCCAATTTCCCGCCATTCAGACCTATCAAGTTAGATTATGAAGAAGGATCTGCGCCTGCAGCTCCGGTCATTCTCAATAATGACAAAGCAGAACATGCCAATTGGTCAAGCTTGGCATTAAAAGGATTAGCCATCCAAAACATAGAACTCATAAATAAAATGCCACGGGCAAGTCAAATTGATTCTTTGCAAATTCTTTGCAAAAAGATACATGATGAAATTCAGAACATAAGAATTGATAATCCAAAACATGAACATTCTCCAGTCTCCATTGAAGAAGTCAAGTCTATATGTGAATATCTCAAAGATGAACTTACAGATTCCATCTCAGACCTTGATAAGAATGTTGGAGACGTATTTTCCTACATAGCAGATAAAGAAAACAAAAATGCTAAAAAATTGGTAAAATCCAGAAAGATCTGGATAAGCCCAAGATAGAACTGTCAAAGCTTGGACGCTTTGGAGAATTCTCAGCGGCTATCTCTTTGGGCATTCCATCCTCAGGATCCAGTGCCACTGGTAAAGAAGTTGCCCTTATGGAAGTAGACTTAGGATGGGACTATAATAAACCCCGCAAATTTGTTCCCCATGACCTCTATAAAGAAGATTCAGGTTACTAGGAGTCTTATAACCCAAAGAATTTCTATTCTTGGAATCTAGATGACAAGAATGAGGGAGAAATTCTTGATATGGTTAAAAAAATGATGATTTGTTTTAAGGCTTATATGTCCAAAGGAAAATATGAACATGCTGATGCTGTTAATATTATCGTTTCTGGCTTTAATGGTAATTTGGGCGTATGGTGGAACACTCACCTCCCAAACTGCTCAAAAGGTTGAAATCCAAAACAGCACCCAGCATGATGAGCCCTACATCTTTGGTGCCCTATTGGCAGCAATCATTGTAGAATTTTGTGGTTATAGTGCCACCGTGACTGATAAGCACAAATAAATCCTCCTTTAGCTCCGAATCAAGTTTGTCACTCAATTCCATTGGTATCAGAAGCAATGGATCCGCCGCATCTACCAAATTGAATTTGACCGCACTGAAGAGAAGGTGTTTAAAGAAAAATATTTTGTAGGTCTACCCTCTGGTTTCTGGGAACAACTCAGAGACAAATTCTAGGAAGATCTTTCTCTCCACACTTGGGGGCAATTTCGAGTTGCTGCTGAAAAGATCTTCCTCCAATATTGTGAAACTAAAAAGCTCGATAAAGACCTTTCCCACAACACTTATTTTCGTGGCGGTAGGGAAGTTTGCAGAATGTTTGGTATAGAACCACAGAAAATTCCACATAAGAAAAAAAATCACCATTCAAGCCATAGATTATTCCATAAGAAGCCTAAAGGAAGACAAAGAAACAGATGGAAACCAAAAGAAACCCACAGAAGAAAAGAAGCAGATTATAGAAAAGAACTAGAGAAAAGAAAAATTAAATGCTTCTACTGTGGTAAAGAAGGCCAAACTGCTCCCGAATGTTATTAAAAGAACCAAGATTACCAAAGGTAGCAAAAGGGATCTAGGACATGGAAAAATAGGGAGCGGAAGTTTCCCAAGGCCAAGCCATTTGATGACAATTTCAGAGGTCTCCCCAGAAGAGGAAGACCCAAACACCAAAATTTGATGCATGCAGAAGTATTAAGTCCAAAAACTTCTGAATATGAGTCAGATGAGTCGAGAGATGCTGAACTCATGCATATCCACCAAATGTATGAAAGGCCATGTAAGTGTGGAAGAGAATGCCAAGAATGCCAGGAAGAACAAGAAACATATGAGTCAGAAAGTTCTCCCCAATCAAATGAGCAAATGTTGTTTGCTGCATGGACCAAACAACATCCCAAGAATGAATCTCTTTCTGAAACAGATTCAGAAGAAGTAAGCTGCTTCATGGCCGGAACAGAAGAAGATCCAAAAGATCTAATAAAGAAAGCAATAGCCCAAATGAAAGAGGGAAATAAGAAGGATGAACTGGTGAACAACTTTAATAAAATTTTCCTTGATGATCGAAAAGGAAAAGGAATAAAAGGTGCCAGAGAAAAATTTAGAAGAAAATATTTACATGATTCAGAAGAAGAAGAACAAGAGAAATCAGATAAGGAAGACAACAAGTGGACATGGAAGGCAGCAAACCTGCCCAGTATGGAGAAAAATGTTTACCCCCTTCTTACAAAGATGCACCAAGAGCCACAAAAAATAGATTTGGCAACACTTCATAAGGAACAACTGAAATTAGTGCAAGAAGTCAAAGAGCTCAGAATTACAGTTGAGAGGCTGAAAGGTCAAGCAGAAACATCTCAACCAGAGCTACCATGACAAGAAGATGAAATGCATCTCATGATGGCTGTCCACCAGAAGACAGTAGTAAAATTACAAATCAAAGTACATGAAGATAACATAATGGTGCTAGCATTGATCGACTTAGGAGCATACGTGTTTCCTTAAGAGGAAGTATGTTGACCCAAATTACTGGAACTATGTCAAGCTCCAGTCAGAGGTTTTGGAGGAAGAAACAAAGTAGAATATAAGACCAGCCATGGAAAGGTATGCCTTGGCAATTTCTGTCTAAATTGTATTTTCTTACTAGTAGAAGATGACTTTGCACACGAATGTGTAATAGGAACTAGTCTGTTGTCAACCACCATCCCTCATGGAATAAAATACGATTATAAAGGAAAAATTGGATACCATTTTACTATAAGGAAAAAGCAGGTTTTCCTCCCACTAGTATCTATAGAAGAAATTACACATTCCATATGGAACTTCGAACTTGATATTGTGAAGCATTTCAAGGCCCAAATCAAAGAAAAGGGAAATCAAATCCGGGCCATAAAAAGGGATGAACACTTACACAGGATTGAGGATGAATTGAAGCCTCCTGGGAAGGCAGAAAAGGATTGAAGAAATTAGAAAAGAATATGTCGGAAAAGTATGCCATACCACTCCTAATGCATTCTGGCATAGAAAGAAATTTTGGGTAAACCTAAAATATAAGGAAGGGTACCAAGGGAATCCAAGCAGAAGAAGAGCAATCCCCATGAACAAGGAATACCGAAGTCTTTGCAGAAAAGAAATCCAGGACTTGCTTAGTAAAGGACTTATCAAGCATTCAAGGAGCCCATGGTCTTGTTCAGCCTTCTACGTAAATAAACACTCTGAACAGCTTCGTGGAGTACCAACAATGGTGCTCAATTACAAGCCGCTCAATGATGCCCTGGAATGGGTAAGATATCCAGTCCCAAACAAATCTGATTTGATCAAGAGAATTGCAGGAGCAAAGCTCTTCTCCAAGTTCGACCTGAAATCTAACTTCTGGCATATTGGAATCAAACTAGAAGATCAGTTCAAGACAGCCTTCAATGTTCCACACGGACAATACGAATGGAAGGTAATGCCTTTTGGATTAAAAAATGCCCCCTCAAAATTTCAAAGAATGATGGAATCTTTGTTGGAACCATATATGGATTGGCTCATGGTCTACATTGATGATATTCTTGTATTTTCAAAATCTGCTGACGAGCATATGAAGCACCTTAGGACCTTGCTCCATGTCCTATACAAGAATGGATTTGTGCTATCTGAGAAAAAGATGAAACTATTCTGAATAGAGATCATGTTACTAGGGAAAATAATAAATAATGGAAAGATTGAAGTTCAATAGCATGCTATTGATTTTGCTGATAAATTCCCAGATGTCATTATAGACAAAAAATAGTTGCAGAGATTCCTAGGCTGCCTTAATTATGTAACATCATATTATGAAAATTATGCACAAGATAGGAAGTTGTTAAATGAACGACTGGGAACAAATCCTCCACCATGGACACATAAGCATATAGAAGCAGTCAAGAGGATAAAAACCAAGGTAAAGACTCTCCCTGTTTTACACATAATAGATGAAAGTCTGATGAAGATCTTGGAGACAGATGCATCAGAAGAAGGATGGGGAGCAATCCTGAAACAATTTCGAAGAGATTGCAACGACAATGATGAAGAAGTAGTCTGGTATGCATCAGGGATATGGAACGATTCCCAAAGAAAATATAATACTATTGAAAAAGAGATTAAGGCATGTCTGAATGCCATCCAGAAGTTTGAAATACACGTAATGAATAAGAAGTTCCTAATCAGAACAGACAGCCAGGCAATGAAATTTGTTCTAGAAAATCCAATCATAAACTCCACTGCCAAAGCCAAGTTCGCCATATGGCAGGCCATGTTTTCTCAATATGAGTTTGAAATCAAGCACATCAAAGGAACCCAAAATTGTATTGCATATTTTCTTACAAGAGAACATCTACAAGATAAATATGGGATTGCAGCCCCCAGTTGTATGATGATGATAACAGAATGGAATGAAGGAAGTGACTCCTGCAGATACATTGATGATGAAATGAGCTGGGAAGATTATACGGAACAATGGAAGCTCACTTGGTAGATGAGGTCCACAAAATTCTTGGATGAGAATTTACAACACCCAAATTTACTGATAAATTTAGTACCATAACACAGGAGATATCCAACATCGACAATTGAGACAGGCCATTGATTCTTCACGTGTGTTACAAACAAATTTCCAGGACCTGAGACTCATCAACACTGAATCAGCACTAGGACAAGTCTTGGAACAATATTATTGTATCAACCACATGCACACCTTAGCCTCCTGGCCAGGAAATGACCCTACCCTCAATTTTCCCCTCACTAATATAAATTATGAAAAGTACAAAAATTTGTGGTGGGACTTCCTAAAGAAGGACAACCGAGACCATGAATATTTTACAAAGATAAAGTTTGGTCTGCAAAGGGCACATGTGTTGAACGAAATCCCAGATTGGACGCATTGTTGGTGGAATGAATTTGGCCTAAGTAGAAGCGGAGTGGACCCTGCCATTATACAACATGAGCACGCGCAGTACTGCATTCCCTGCTCTAAGGTCAAGGACATGTACACCAGTGAAGTTTGTGATGACACACATCTGCTTCAGACCTTTATATACAATAAATTTCAGTGGCTGGTGAAAGCGAAGATCCGTGTACAAACACGACAAGGAGAACGAATCATTATAAGGAGCATGTACACCAAGATGTGGGATCCCTCATATCAACGAAGATTTGGACATACATATGATGATATGATCAATTGGCCTCAAGAAAGGTCTGCTTATAGTTTCTTGATTGATTAAATGGTTTTCGTGGGATTCCCTGAAATCTCCACATTGTTGTCAGGCCTAGTGCCACTTTGTTTGGCTTCTGTGGGATTCCCTGAAATCTCCACTTTGTTGTACTGTCAACTTTTCTGACTTTGCTACTGTTCGAATCCTCTTTTAAATATGTTCTGAGACTCGGGACACTTTCCCGACTTTTGGTGCGGTTTGACCCACATCTCAGAAAACTTTTGTGAACAAACAAATCAGAAGGACGATTTGTTTCTTGCAGCTGCTTGTTCGAGGAGATTCCTTCCTTTAGCATGAAGGAACCATCTCTCTTTCAAAACTATATATAAGGAGTCCCTCCTCTCATTTTCTGCATCATGTATCGGATAGTAGAGAGTTTAGAGTCTTAACTCTTGTCCGAGTATGCTATGCAAGTGTAGCTTAGTCTGATCACATTGGATCAGAAAGATCTGTTTTAGGAAGTCGAGTCTAAAGGAATTGTGATTATGCTCTACAAATTTCCATATGGGTATGATATCACATCAGAAAGCATTCTGATAATATTTCCTCTGTAATATTTCCGCTGCAAAATTAATAAAATTTATGGGTACCATTCCCAGTTTGAAGTTTGTGTATTTCTGGTCTGTCTAAAGCCATATCACCCCTTAGCCCGGATCTGTAATTCCCTAGCTATCTCGCAAGATTCTTCACTCTGGTCGTGAAACGCATCTGTTCGCGAAGTAAGTCCCAGTAGAGGCCGTAGCGCATGTTCGACATTACAAGGAGTGGTTGAAGAAAGGTAGCAGGCTCATGAGTTGCATATATTCAGCCAGAAGGAAGCAATCCCGTCGCTGCGATTTCTATCCAGTCTACCAAGTGTAGAGGCCCATGCATCAAGTATCTCTTATAATGATGCTTTAAAATATAAATCATATGATGGTTCTACTTCTTCGTCTTCCATGAATGTATTGTTTCCTAGCAAAGATATTCAATGGATAAATCATGGAAGTACTGAGTTTGTAAATAATGATCTTTCCAAACCGTTTGAGCTACCTCGCCTATCAGCTGATCAAATATATAAAGATATGTCCATGTTTCATTTAAAATCTAGACAGTTGTTTAAAGTCCGAGAAGGATTCAGTGAAGTTACTGTAAATACCAGTTCTGTAGGCCAAACCCTTGGTCTGTTAGATCCTGCAGAAGTCAAGTATTACAAGAAAAAATCTAAAAAAAAATTTGTTAATTTGGGAAGGGCTCTTATTGGGGTCGAACCCCTAGTTCGACATGGGATTAATGCCACAGCCCTCGTCTGTTGTTTAGACAATCGTCACAACAAATTAATGGATGCAATAACCGGAGGAGTGCAAATGCCACTCTCTAATGGAATCTAGTACCTGGACATCGTCCCTGGTTTTAATATCTCTCTTAATGATCCTTGGATTCATAAAGTTCTAGAAGTAAAGATTTTTACCTCTGGTTTTGACATGAAACCCAGAGCTCTTAACCTCCGTATCCATCATTCTCTTTCTTTACGGTTCGCAAACACTGAAAACCCTATCAATCATCTCCTTCCCCGTTATCAAGATATTGTCGCAGTCTTGGTCAAAAGTGATCTCAGGAATGGCGCCCTTGTGCCTTCCAAAATAACATAAAATCAGCTCATTTTCCCCCCAAAATGGGTAATAGATGCCCCCAAGCATCCTCTTTCCCAAACTATTACCACTTCCGATATCCAGGAAACTTCCTCTTCTGCGGTTATCTCTTTTCCTGCTTCCACAGCCCAGCGTAGTGGAAATATTCCTCTTCTCAGATCCAGATCCCTACATGCTAATGTTTCAGAACCTCCTCTAGGCAGAACTATTTTTCTCAAAGAACCAGCACTCAGAGATCCCATATGCCTACATGAAAAGGTTCTTATAAATATTCCCCTTACAATTATCTTCCTCGACTGCCAATGCATGGTGCCCCCAAAACAACCAAGCAATAATAAACGTAGTGACAACAAACGGTCACAGAAATATCCTTGCCCAAACCCAGAGTGTGAGCCATCACCTTTAAGCCAATATCCACATGAGACACATTTTATGATGGCATCTTCCCCTCCAGGATGGTGGGAAGAAAGTTTTCATATAGCATCC
Source organism: Larix kaempferi (assembly GCA_027924585.1). Taxonomy (NCBI): domain Eukaryota; kingdom Viridiplantae; phylum Streptophyta; class Pinopsida; order Pinales; family Pinaceae; genus Larix; species Larix kaempferi. The sequence goes on from BSBM01000255.1 coordinate 7,254,985, forward strand.
AATAGTATAATCATAATCCAGAAGGATGAAGTACTAGATGCCACCTCCCAACTAGACCAAATATTGTCAATCCAAAGACCCCATCAAGACCGGACAAGACTTGGATTTTGTCCTATCTCAAGCCAGACAAAACAACTACTTGACCTACCTGCCAGAGAAATGGAAAAGGCTGAGCAGTATTGGTTGGTTGCACAACAACAAAAGATACAACAGAAAATGGCTCTTCCCCTGTCAAGACTGAAGCCATGTTCAGTCAAAGATATCAGAGAGCCATCTTTGGCCTAGAAAGAGATTTTTGAAACCATTAAGTATGACCATTCCCCTTTTAATCCCAAAGATAAGATGATGAAGAATCTATTTTATTGGGATTTACATACTCATCTAGAAGCAGAGGAATTCTGGAATCAAGATCTTCCCAAAGGAGAAAGAAGAAGACTATCTGAAAGATGGCACTTTGAAATGGATTTCCGCAACCAGTGGATATCCTTCTATGAATGGAGAAAGGAGTTCCAACAAACTCTTGCTATGATGCAATCTAGTCCGCCACCTGAAACCAAAAGAACATAATCCAGAGGAGAATTGACCTCAAAAGGAAATTTATGGAAAACTCCAACAGGAGAAGAAATATATACTGAGGCCAATTTCCCGCCATTCAAACCTATCAAGTTAGATTATGAAGAAGAATCTACGCCTGCAGCTCTGGTCATTCTCAATAATGACAAAGCAGAACAGGCCAATTTGTCAAGCCTGGCATTAAAAGGACTAGCCATACAAAACATAGAACTCCAAACTAAAATGCCACGGGCAAGTCAAATTGATTATTTGCAAATTCTTTGCAGAAGGATACATGATGAAATTCAGCACATAATAATTGATAATCCAAAACATGAACATTCTCCAGTCTCCGTTGAAGAAGTCAAGTCTAGATGTTAATCTCTCAAAGATGAACTTACAGATTCCATCTCAGACCTTGATAAGAATGTTGGAGACGCATTTTCCTACATAGAAGATAAAGTAAACAAAAATACTAAAAAAATGGTAAAAATCTAGAAAGATGTGGATAATCCCAAGATAGAACTGTCAAAGCTTGGACGCTTTGGAGAATTCTCAGCGGCTAGCTCTTTGGGAATTCCATCCTCAAGATCCAGTCCCACTGGTAAAGAAGTTGCGCTTATGGCAGTAGACTCAAGATGGGACTATAATAAACCCCGCAAATTTGTTCCCCTTGACCTCTATAAAGACGATTTAGGTTACCAGGAGTCTTATAACCCAAAGAATTTCTATTCTTGGAATCTAGATGACAAGAATGAGGGAGAAATTCCTTATATGGTTAATAAAATGTTGATTTGTTTTAAGGCTTATATGTCCAGAGGAAAATATGAACATGTTGATGCTGTTAATATTATCGTTTTTGGCTTTAATGGTAAGTTGGGTGTATGGTGGAACACTCACCTCCCAACCACTCAAAAGGTTGAAATCCAAAACAGCACCCAGCATGACGAGCCCAACATCATTGGCGCCCTATTGGCAGCAATCATTGCATAATTTTGTGGTTATAGTGACACCATGATTGATAAGCACAAACAAATCCTCCTTCAGCTCCGCATCAAGTCCGTCACTCAATTCCATTGGTATCACAAGCAATGGATCAGCCACATCTACCAAATTGAATTTGACCGCATTGAAGAGAAGGTGTTTAAAGAAAAATATTTTGCAGGTCTACCCTCCAGTTTCCAGGAACAACTCAGAGACAAATTCCAGGAAGATCTTTCTCTCCACACTTGGGGGCAATTTCGAGCTGCTGTTGAAAAGATATTCCTCCAATATTGTGAAACTAAAAAGCTCTATAAAGACCTTTACCACAACACTTATTTTCATGGCGGTAGGGAAGTTTGCAGAATGTTTGGTATAGAACCACAGAAAAGTCCACATAAGGAAAACAAGCACCATTCAAGCCATAGGATATTCCATAAGAAGCCTAAAGGAAGACAAAGTAACAGATGGAAACTAGAAGAAACCCACAGAAGAAAAGAAGCAGATTATAGAAAAGAACCAGAGAAAAGAAAAATTAAATGCTTCTACTGTGGTAAAGAAGGCCATACTACTCCCGAATGTTATAAAAAGAACCAAGATTACGAAAGGAAGCAAAATGGAGCTAGGACATGGACAAATAGGGAGCGGATGTTTCCCAAGGCCGAGCCATTTGATGACAATTTCAGAGGTCTCCCCAGAAGAGGAAGACCCAGACACCAAAATTTGATGCATGCAGAAGTATTAAGTCCAAAAACTTTTGAATATGAATCAAATGAGTTGGGAGATGCTGAACTCATGCATATCCACCAAATGTATGAAAGGCCATGTAAGTGTGGAGGAGAATGCCAGGAAGAACAAGAAACATGTGAGTCAGAAAGTTCTCCCCAATTAGATGAGCAAAGGTTGTTTGCTGCATGGACCAAACAACATCCCAAGAATGAATCTCCTTCTGAAACAGAGTCAGAAGAAGTAAATTGCTTCATGGCCGGAATAGAAGAAGATCCAAAAGATCTAATAAAGAAAGCAATAACCCAAATGAAAGAGGGAAATAAGAAGGATGAACTGGTGAACTGTCACATCCCCATCATGACCCTATCACATTAAAATTGTAAATGATGTAATCTTGTTATATAATCGTGGTGAGGAGCTCAAGGCCAAGGCCCCGCCATTGATTTATTGATGCATATGGTTTACGTGCTAGCCCGACACAGTGGAATTGTAATATCATGTAAATATGCATTTAATAAAATACCCACAACTAGCTATGCAATGCAACAAAGAGATGGGGGCATGATTTTATAAGGAATTGGGAGAGAAAACATTCAAACCCTTGGAGCCAATCAAGTCAAGCCAAGTGTCAATGAGAGAACCCATCAAACCCTCAACTACGCATGTTGACTTTTGTACCTAATCATTCAAAGAGTTGGTTGAGGTAGTTAATGCCTTGGGAATGGGAGGTATGGTTGTCCAATTTCGGGTATGGGAAATTCACCCTGCATGAGAAATCGTGTTTGTCTCCTTGGGCAAGAAAGGAGCCACAAAACGGATCTCTAAGCCATTATTCACCACGACCTTGCTCTCTCACGCAACTCTAGCTGCCTGGGCATTTTCCTCCCTGGGTTTTCTGTGTTCCCCTTCATCTTTTAGCTGGGAAGGGGCATTTTTGTGTTGATTACCAGTGGGGAAGAGAACATAACGTTTTTGGGTCTTCCTGGAGGTCATTTAGGCCATTGGAAAGGATCATAATTAGTGGGAGAAATTGATTTTGCTCCCTGGGGGTTGAATTCAAAATTCCACAGTTCGTTTGGGTGAACCACGAGTTGGGAGAGCCAACGTGGTCCCTGTGTTGTGAGTACATCTGTTGTAAACATGTTAGGGTATGGGTAATGGGTAATCCATTGTTTTGGCTTGAGCTTGAGAGTACGCATCCAGGGTTCAAGTGTAGCCTGATAAACCTAGTTGGACTGGCTTGGCTGAGATGAAATGGTTAATGGGCTGTGTGTGAGCTTGAATGTCCCCTTTTCCTTATGAGAATCATGCCCAGCTCGGGGGTGGTCTTTGAGTGCTGAAATAATACAGGCTGGGCAGAGAACTATAGTTGGGTGGAAGGTTGCAGCGACATAGCTAGTTGTTTTGGGACCATTCTACCATAAACATAACTGTTTCTTTGTCTATGTGATTTACTTCTGCAATGTTTAATTGGATGACTATTTTGATATGCTGTATGCATATGATATGTGTGTGGGTAATGCTTTAAATACCGTTGTGCATATTTTCTTGTCTCCCATCTGCACACATCTCTTTTAATGGTATGAATCTAATGAATGGGCTGAATTTTTATGAAAAGCCCCAGAGATTGCCATCATGTACTCTCCCTTGCCTTGGATGGATGGGTGGGTACATGACATGAACATCTTTAATAAAATTTTCCTTGATGATCGAAAAGGAAAAGGAATAAAAGGTGCTAGAGAAAAATTTAGAAGAAAATATTTACATGATTCAGAAGAAGAAGAACAGGAGAACTCAGATAAGGAAGACAACAACTCAACATGGAAGGCAGCAAACCTGCCCAGTATGGAGAAAAATGTTTACCCCCTTCTTACAAAGATGCACCAAGAGCCACAAAAAATAGATTTGGAAACACTTCATAAGGAACACCTGAAATTAGCGCAAGAAGTTAAAGAGCTTAGAATTATAGTTGAGAAGCTGTAAGGACAACAGAAACATCTCAACCAGAGCTACCACGACAGGAACATGAAATGCATCTCATGATGGTTGTCCACCAAAAGACAGTAGTAAAATTACGGATCAAAGTACATGAAGATAACGTAATGGTGCTAGCATTGATCGACTCAGGAGAAGACATGTGTTTTCTTAAGTGGAAGTATGTTGACCCAAATTACTGGGAACCATGCCAAGCTCCAGTCAGAAGTTTTGGAGGAAGAAAAGTAGTAGAATATAAGACCAGCCATGGAAAGGTATGCCTTGGAAATTTCTATATAAATTGTATTTTCTTACTAGTAGAAGATGACTTTGCACACGAATGTGTAATAGGAACTAGCCTGTTGTCAACCACCATCCCTCATGGAGTAAAATACGACGATAAAGGGAAAATTGGATACCATTTTACTATAACGAAAAAGAAGGTTTTCCTCCCAATAGTATCTATAGAAGAAATTACACGTTCCATATGGAACTTAGAACTTGATACTGTGAAGCATTTCAAGGCCCAAATCAAAGAAAAGGGAAATCAAATCAGGGTGATAAAAAGGGTTGAACACTTACACAGGATTGAGGATGAATTGAAGGCTCCTGAAAGGCAGAAAAGGATTGAAGAAATTAGAAAAGAATATGCTGGAAAAGTATGCCATACCACTCCTAATGCATTCTGACATAGAAAGCAATTTTGGGTAAACCTAAAATATAACGAAGGGTACCAAGGGAATCCAAGCAGAAGAAGAGCAATCCCCATGAACAAGGAATACGGAAGTCTTTGCATAAAAGAAATCTAGGACTTGATTAGTAAAGGAATTATCAAGCATTCAAGGAGCCCATGGTCTTGTTCAGCCTTCTATGTAAATAAACACTCTGAACAGCTTCGTGGAGTACCAATAATGGTGATCAATTGCAAGCTGCTGAATGATGCCCTGGAATCGATAAGGTATCCAGTCCCAAACAAATCTGATCTGATCAAGAGAATTGCATGAGCAAAGATCTTCTCCAAGTTTGACTTGAAATCCGTCTTCTGGCAGATTGGAATCAATCTAGAAGACCAGTTCAAGACAACCGTCAATGTTCCACACAGACAATACGAATGGAAGGTAATACCTTTTGGATTAAAAATGCCCATTCAGAATTTCAAGGAATCATGGAATCTGTGTTGGAACCATATATGGATTGGCTCATGGTCTACATTGATGATATTCTTGTATTTTCAAAATCTGTTGACAAGCATATGAAGCACCTTAGGACCTTGCTCCATGTCCTATACAAGAATTGATTTGTGCTATCTGAGAAAAAGATGAAACTATTACAAATAGAGATCGAGTTCCTAGGGAAAAGAATAAAGAATGGAAAGATTGAAGTTAACCAACATGCTGTTCATTTTGTTGATAAATTCCCAGATGTCATTATAGACAAAAAACAGTTGCAGATATTCCTAGGCTGCCTGAATTATGTAACATCATATTATGAAAATTATGCACAAGATAGGAAGCTGTTAAATAAACGTCTGGGAACAAATCCTCCACCATGGACACAGAAGCATATAGAAGCAGTCAAGAGGATAAAAACCAAGGTAAAGACTCTCCCTATTTTACACATAATAGATGAAAGTCTGATGAAGATCTTGGAGACAGATGCATCAGAAGAAGGATGGGGAGCAGTCCTGAAATAGTGTTGAAGAGATTGCAACGACACTGATGAAGAAGTAGTCTAGTATGCATCAGGGCTACGGAATGATGCCCAAAGAAAATATCATACTATTGACAAAGAGATTAAGGCATGTCTGAATGCCATCTAGAAGTTTGAAATACACTTAATGAATAAGAAGTTCCTAATCAGAATAGACAGCCAGGCAATGAAATTTGTCCTAGAAAATCCAATCAGAAACTCCACTGCCAAAGACAAGTTCGCCAGATGGCAGGCCATGTTTTATCAATATGAGTTTGAAATCAAGCACATCAAAGGAACCCAAAATTGTATTGTATATTTTCTTACAAGAGAACATCTACAAGATAAATATGGTATTGCCCCCAGTTGTATGATGATGATAACAGAATGGTATGAAGGAAGTGACTCCTACAGATACGTTGATGATGAAATCAGCTGGGAAGATTATACGGAACAATGGAAGCTCACTTGGAAGCTGAGGTCCACAGAAGTCTTGGATGAGAATTTACAACACCCAAATTTACTGATAAATTTAGTACCAGAACATAGGAGATATCCAACATCAACCTGTGGGGTTCCCAACATGGTTTATGGCTGAAAATTGAGACAGGACATTGATTCCTCACATGTGCTACAAACAAATTTCCAGGACCTGAGACTCATCAGCACTGAATATGCACTAGGACAAGTCTTGGAACAATATTATTGTATCAATCACATGCGCACCTTAGCCTCCTGGCCAGGAAATGACCCTACCCTCAATTTCCCCCTCACTGATGCAAATTATGGAAAGTACAAAAAATTGTGGTGGGACTTCCTAAAGAAGGACAACTGAGACCATGAATATTTTACAAAGATAAAGTTTGGTTCTCAAAGGGTACATGTGTTGAACAGTATCCCATACTAGACGCATTGTTGGTGGAATGACTTTGGCCTAAGCAGAAGCGGAGTGGACCCTGCCATTATACAACATGAGCACGCACAGTACTGTATTCCCTGCTCTAAGGTCAAGGACATGTACACCAGCGAAGTTTGTGATGACACACATCTGCTTCAGACCTTTATATACAATAAATTTCAGTGGCCGGTGAAAGCAAAGATCTGTGTACAGACATGACAAGGAAAACCAATCATTTTAAGGAGCATGTACACCAAGATGTGGGATCCCTCATATCAACGAAGATTTGGAAATACGTATGATGATATGATCGATTGGCCTCAAGAAAGGTCTGCTTACAGTTTCTTGATTGATTAAATGGTTTCCGTGGGATTCCATGAAATCTCCACTTTGTTTCATTTATTTTGGTTTCTGTGGGATTCCCTGAAATCTCCACTTTGTTGTCAGGCCTAGTGCCACTTTGTTTGGTTTCTGTGGGATTCCTTGAAATCTCCACTTTGTTGTACTGTCAGGTCTAGTGATCTTTTCTAACTTTGATGCTGTTCGAATCCTCTTTTAAAGATGTTCTGAGACTTGGGACACTTTCCCAACTTTTGGTGCCGTTTGATCCACATCTCATAAAACTTTTCCGAACAAACAAATCAGAAGGATGATTTGTTTCCTGCAGCTGCTTGTTCTAGGAGATTCCTTCATTCAACATGAAGGAACGATCTCTCTTTCAAAACTATAAATAAGGAGTCCCTCCCCTCATTTTCGGCATCATGTATCGGAGAGTAGAGAGTTTAGAGTCTTAAGTCTTGTCCGAGTATGTTCTACAAGTGTAGCTTAGTCTGATCACATTGCATCAGAAAGATCTATTTTTGGAAGTCGAGTCTAAAGGAATTGTGATTATGCTCTATGAATTTTCATATGGGTATAATATCGCATCAGAAAGTATTCTGATAATATTTCCTCTGTAATATTTCTGCTGCAAAATTAATACAATTTTTGCGTACCATTCCTAGTTCGAAGTTTGTGTATTTCTGGTTTGTCTAAAGCCATATCACCCCTTAGCCCATATCTGTAATTCCCTAGCTATCTCGCAATATTCTTCACTCTGGTCGTGAAAAGCATTTGTTCGCGAAGTAAGTCCCAGTAGAGGCTGTAGTGCATGTTCGTTATTACAAGTAGTGATTGAAGAAAGGTAGCAGGCTCGTGAGTTGCAAATATTCAGCCAGAAGGAAGCAATCCCGTCGCTGTGATTTCTATCCAGTCTACTAGGTGTAGAGGCCCATGCATCAAGTATCTCTTATAATGATGCTTTAAAATATAAATCAGATGATGGTTCTACTTCTTCGTCTTCAATGGATGTACTGTTTCCTAGCAAAGATATTTAATGGATAAATCATGGAAGTACTGAGGTTGTAAATAATGATCTTTCCAAACCATTTGAGCTACCTCGCCTATCAGCTGATCAAATATATAAATATATGTCCATGTTTCATTTAAAATCTAGACAGTTATTTAAAGTTCGAGAAGGAGTCAGTGAAGTTACTGTAAATACCAGTTCTGTAGGCCAAACTCTTTTTCTGTTAGATCCTACAGAAGTCAAGTGTTACAAGAAAAAATATGGAAATTTTTTTGTTAATTTGGGAAGGGCTCTTATTGGGGTCGAACCCCTAGTTCGACATGGGATTAATGCCATAGCCCTTGTCTGTTGTTTAGACAATCGTCACAACAAATTCATGGATGCAATAACCGGAGGAGTGCAAATGCCACTCTCTAATGGAATCTAGTACCTGGACATCGTCCATGGTTTTAATATCTCTCTTAATGATCCTTGGATTCACAAAGTTCTAGAAGTAAAGATTTTTACCTCTAGTTTTGACATGAAACCCGGAGCTCTTAACCTCCGTATTCATCATTCTCTTGCTTTATAGTTCACAAACACTGAAAACCCTATCAATCAGCTCCTTCCCCGTGATCAAGATATTGCCGCAGTCTTGGTCAAAAGTGATCCCAGGAATGGCACCCTTGTGCCTTCCAAAATAACATGGAATCAGCTCATTTTTCCCCCAGAATGGGTAATAGATGCCCCCAAGCAACCTCTTTCCCAAACTATTACCACTTCCGATATCCAGGAAACTTCCTCTTCTGCGGTTATCTCTTTTCCCGCTTTCATAGCCCAGCGTAGTGGAAATATTCCTATTCTCAGATCCATATCCCTACATGCTAATGTTTCAGAACCTCCTCTAGGCAGAACTGTTTCTCTCAAAGAACCAGCACTCAGAGATCCCATCTGCCTACATAAAAAGGTTCCTATAAATATTACTCTTACAAATATCTGCCCCGACTGCCAATGCATGGTGTCCCCAAAACAACCAAGCAATAATAAACGTAGTGACAACAAACGGTCATAGAAATATCCTTGCCCAAACCCAGAGTGTGACCCATCACACCTTTAAGCCAATATCCGCATGAGACACATTTTATGATGGCATCTTCCCCTCTAGGATGGTGAGAAGAAAGTTTTCAGAGAGCATCCAATAGTATAACCATAATCCAAAAGGATGAAGTACTAGATGCCACCTCCCAACTAGACCAAATATTGTCAATCCAAAGACCCCATCAAGACCGGACAAGACTTGGATTTTGTCCTATCTCAATCCAGACAAAACAACTACTTGACCTACCTGCCAGAGAAATGGAAAAGGCTGAGCAGTATCGGTTGGTTGCACAACAACAAAAGATACAACAGAAAATGGCTCTTCCCCCGTCAAGACTGAAGCCATGTTCAGTCAAAGATATCAGAGATCCATCTTTGGCCCAGAAAGAGATATTTGAAACCATTAAGTATGGCCATTCCCCTTTTAATCCCAAAGATAAGATGATGAAGAATCTATTTTATTGGGATTTACATACTCATCCAGAAGCAGAGGAATTTTGGAATCAAGATCTTCCCAAAGGAGAAAGAAGAAGACTATCTGAAAGATGGCACTTTGAAATGGATTTCTGCAACTAGTGGATATCCTTCTATGAATGGAGAAAGGAGTTCCAACAAACTCTTGCTATGATACAATCTAGTCCACCACATGAAACCAAAAGAACAGAATCCAGAGGAGAACGGACCTCAAAAGGACATTTATGGAAAACTCCAACAGGAGAAGAAATATATACTGAGGCCAATTTCCTGCCATTCAAACCTATCAAGTTAGATTATGAATAAGGATCTGCGCCTGCAGCTCCGGTCATTCTCAATAATGACAAAGCAGAACAGCCCAATTTGTCAAACCTAGCATTAAAAGGACTAGCCATACAAAACATAGAACTCCAAAATAAAATGCCATGGGCAAGTCAAATTGATTCTTTGCAGAAGGATACATGATGAAATTCAACACATAATAATTGGTAATCCAAAACATTCTCCAGTCTCCGCTGAAGTAGTCAACTCTAGATGTGAATCTCTCAAAGATGAACTTACAGATTCCATCTCAGACCTTGTTCTGAATGTTGGAGACGCATTTTCCTACATAGCAGATAAAGTAAATGAAAAGACTAAAAAAATGGTAAAAATCTAGAAAGATGTGGATAAGCCCAAGATAGAACTGTCAAAGCTTGGATGCTTTGGAGAATTCTCAGTGGCTAGCTCATTGGGAATTCCATCCTCGAGATCCAGTCCCACTGGTGAAGAAGTTTCCCTTATGGTAGTAGACTTGGGTTGGGACTATAATAAACCCCGCAAATTTGTTCCCCTTGACCTCTATAAAGAAGATTTAGGTTACCAGGAGTCTTATAACCCAAAGAATTTCTATTCTTGGAATCTAGATGACAAGAATGAGGGATAAATTCTTGATATGGTTAATAAAATGATGATTTGTTTTAAGGCTTATATGTCCAGAGGAAAATATGAACACGCTGATGCTGTTAATATTATCGTTTATGGCTTTAATGGTAATTTGGGTGTATGGTGGAACACTCACCTCCCAACCGCTCAAAAGGTTGAAATCCAAAACAACACCCAGCATGATGAGCCCAACATTATTGGCGCCCTATTGGCAGCAATCATTGCATAATTTTGTGGTTATAGTGCCACTATGACTGATAAGCACAAACAAATCCTCCTTCAGCTCTGCATCAAGTCTGTCACTCAATTCCATTGGTATCACAAGCAATGGATCAACTGCATCTACCAAATTGAATTTGACTGCACTGAAGAGAAGGTGTTTAAAGAAAAATATTTTGCAGGTCTACCCTCCGGTTTCTGGGAACAACTCAGAGACAGATTCTAGGAAGATCTTTTTCTCCACACTTGGGGGCAATTTCGAGCTGCTGCTGAAAATATCTTCCTCCAACATTGTGAAACTAAAAAGCTCTATAAAGACCTTTCCCGCAACACTTCTTTTCGTGGCGGTAGGGAAGTTTGCAGAATGTTTGGTATAGAACCATAGAAAAGTACACATAAGAAGAAAAAGCACCATTCAAGCCATAGGCTATTCCATAAGAAGCCTAAAGGAAGACAGAGTAATAGATGGAAACTAGAAGAAACCCACGGAACAAAAGAAGCAAATTATAGAAAAGAACCAGAGAAAAGAAAAATTAAATGCTTTTATTGTGGTAAAGAAGGCCATACTGCTCCTGAATGTTATAAAAAGAACCAAGATTACCAAAGGAAACAAAAGGGAGCTAGGACATGGACAAATAGGGAGCAGATGTTTCCGAAGGCCGAGCCATTTGATGACAATTTTAGAGGTCTCCCCAGAAGAGGAAGACCCAAACACCAAAATTTGATGCATGCAAAATTATTAAGTCCAAAAAATTCTGAATATGAGTCATATGAGTCGAGAGATGATGAACTCAGGCATATCCACCAAATGTATGAAAGGCCATGTAAGTGTGGAGGAGAATGCCAAGAATTCCAGGAAGAACAAGAAACATATGAGTCAGAAAGTTCTCCCCAATCAGATGAGCAAAGGCTATTTGCTGCATGGACCAAACAACATCCCAAGAATGAATCTCCTTCTGAAACAGAGTCAGAAGAAGTAAACTGCTTCATGGCCGGAACAAAAGAAGATCCAAAATATCTAATAAAGAAAGCAAATGCCCAAATGAAAGAGGGAAATAAGAAGGATGAATTGGTGAACAACTTTAATAAAATTTTCCTTGATGATCGAAAAGGAAAAGGAATAAAAGGTGCCAGAGAAAAATTTAGAAGAAAATATGTACATGATTCAAAAGAAGAAGAATAGGAGAACTCAGATAGGGAAGACAAGAAGTGGACATGGAAGGTAGCAAACTTGCCCAGTATGGAGAAAAATGTTTACCCCCTTCTTACAAAGATGCACCAAGAGCCACAAAAAATAGATTTGGAAACACTTCATAAGGAACACCTGAAATTAGTGCAAGAAGTCAAAGAGCTCAGAATTACAGTTGAGAAGCTGAAAGGACAAGCATAAACATCTCAACCAGAGCTACCATGACAGGAAGATGAAATGCATCTCATGATGGTTGTCCACTAGAAGACAGTAGTAAAATTACAGATCAAAGTACATGAAGATAACATAATGGTGCTAGCATTGATCGACTCAGGAGCAGACATGTGTTTTCTTAAGAGGAAGTATGTTGACCCAAATTACTGGGAACCATGCCAAAGCTCCAGTCAGAGGTTTTGGAGGAAGAAAAGCAGTAGAATATAAGACCAACCATGGAAAGGTATGCCTTGGCAATTTCTATATAAATTGTATTTTCTTACTAGTAGAAGATGACTTTGCACACGAATGTGTAATAGGAACTAGTCTGTTGTCATCCACCATCCCTCATGGAGTAAAATACGATGATAAAGGGAAAATTGGATACCATTTTACTATAAGGAAAAAGCAGGTTTTCCTCCCACTAGTATCCACAGAAGAAATTACACATTCCATATGGAACTTAGAGCTTTATACTGTGAAGCATTTCAAGGCCCAAATCAAAGAAAAGGGAAATCAAATTAGGGCCATAAAAAGGGCTGAACACTTACACGGGATTGAGGATGAATTGAAGGCTCCTGAAAGGCAAGAAAGGATTGAAGAAATTAGAAAAGAATATGTTGGAAAAGTATGCCATACCACTCCTAATGCATTCTGGAATAGAAAGCAATTTTGGGTAAACCTAAAATATAAGTAAGGGTGCCAAGGGAATCCAAGCAAAAGCAGAGCAATCCCCATGAACAAGGAATACCGAAATCTTTGTAGAAAAGAAATCCAGGACTTGCTTAGTAAAGGACTTATCAAGTATTCAAGGAGCCCATGGCCTTGTTCAGCCTTCTATGTAAATAAACACTCTGAACAGCTTCGTGGAGTACCAAGAATGGTGATCAATTACAAGCCGCTCAATGACGCCCTGGAATGGGTAAGGTATCCAATCCCAAATCAATCTGATCTAATCAAGAGAATTGCAGGAGCAAAGCTCTTCTCCAAGTTCGACCTGAAATCCAACTTTTGGCAGATTGGAATCAAACCAGAAGACCAGTTCAAGACAACCTTCAATGTTCCACACGGACAATACGAATGGAAGGTAATTCCTTTTGGATTAAAAAATGCCCCTTCAGCATTTCAAAGAATCACGGAATTTATGTTGGAACCATATATGGATTGTCTCATGGTCTACATTGATGATATTCTTGTATTTTCAAAATCTGTTGACAAGCATATGAAGCACCTTAGGACCTTGCTCCATGTCCTATACAAGAACGGATTTGTGCTATCTTGGAAAAAGATGAAACTATTCCAAACAGAGATAGAGTTCCTAGGACAAAGAATAAAGAATGGAAATATTGAAGTTCAACAACATGCTGTTGATTTTGCTGATAAATTCCCAGATGTCATTATAGACAAAAAACAGTTGCAGAGATTCCTAGGCTGCCTGAATTATGTAACATCATATTATGAAAATTGTGCAAAAGATAGGAAGTTGTTAAATAAACAACTCGGAACAAATACTCCACCATGGACACAGAAGTATACAGAAGCAGTCAAGAGGATAAAAACCAAGGTAAAGACTCTCCCTGTTTTACACATAATAGATGAAATTCTGATGAAGATCTTGGAGACAGATGCATCAGAAGAAGGATGGGGAGCAGTCCTGAAACAGTGTCGAAGATATTGCAACGACACTGATGAAGAAGTAGTTTGGTATGCATCAGGGCTATGGAACGATGCCCGAAGAAAATATCATACTATTGACAAAGAGATTAAGGCATGTTTGAATGCCATCCAGAAGTTTGAAATACACTTAATGAATAAGAAATTCCTAATCAGAACAAACAGCCAGGCAATGAAATTTGTCCTAGAAAATCCAGTCAGAAACTCCACTACCAAAGCCAAGTTCGCCAGATGGCCGGCCATGTTCTCTTATTATGAGTTTGAAATCAAGCACATCAAAGGAACCCAAAATTGTATTGCAGATTTTCTTACAAGAGAACATCTACAAGATAAATATGGGATTGCAGCTCCCAATTGTATGATGATGATAACAGAATGGTATGAAGGAAGTGACTCCTGCAGATACGTTGATGATGAAATGAGCTGGGAATATTATACAGAACAATGGAATCCCATTTAGCAGCTGAGGTCCACAGATGTCTTGGATGAGAATTTACAACACCCAAATTTACTGATAAATTTAGTACCAGAACACATGAGATATCCAACATCAACCTGTGGGGTTCCCAACATGGTTTATGGCCGGCAATTGAGACAGGCCATTGATTCCTCAGATGTGCTACAAACAAATTTCCAAGACCTAAGACTCATTAGCACTGAATCAGCACTAGGACAAGTCTTGGAACAATATTATTGTATCAATCACATGCGCACCTTATCCTCCTGGCCAGGAAATGACCCTACCCTCAATTTTCCCCTCACTGATGTAAATTATGAAAAGTACAAAAAAATGTGGTGGGACTTCCTAAAGAAGGACAACCGAGACCATGAATATTTTACAAAGATAAAGTTTGTTCTGCAAAGGGTACATGTGTTGAATGGAATCCCAAACTGGACGCATTTTTGGTGGAATGACTTTGGCCTAAGCAGAAGTAGAGTGGGCCCTGCCGTTATACAACATGAGCATGCACAATACTGTATTCCCTGCTCTAAGGTCAAGGACATGTACGCCAACGAAGTTTGTGTTGACACACATCTACTTCAGACCTTTATATACAATAAATTTCAGTGGCTGGTGAAAGCAAAGATCCATGTACAGACATGACAAGGACAATGAATCATTATAAGGAGCATGTACACCAAGATTTGGGATCCCTCATATCAACGAAGATTTGGACATCTCTATGATGATATGATCGATTGGCCTCAAGAAAGGTCTGCTTACAGATTCTTGATTGATTAAATGGTTTTCGTGGGATTCCCTGAAATCTCCACTTTGTTTCCTTTATTTTGGTGTCCGTGGGATTCCTTAAAATCGTCACTTTGTTGTCAGGCCTAGTGCCACTTTGTTTGGTTTCCGTAGGATTCCCTGAAATCTCCACTTTGTTGTACTATCAGGTCTAGTGATCTTTTCTGACTTTGCTGCTGTTCGAATCCTCTTTTAAAGATGTTTTGTGAACAAACAAATCAGAAGGACGATTTGTTTCCTGCAGCTACTTGTTTGAGGGAATTCCTTCCTTCAGCATGAAGGAACCATCTCTCTTTCAAAACTATAAATAAGGAGTCCCTCCTCTCATTTTCGGCATCATGTATCGAAGAGTAGAGAGTTTAGAGTTTTAAGTCTTGTCCGAGTATGCTCTGCAAGTGTAGCTTAGTCTGATCACATTGCATCAGAAAGATTTGTTTTAGGAAGTTAAGTCTAAAGCTATTGTGATTATGCTCTACAAATTGCCCTATGGGTATAATATTGCATCAGAAAGCATTCTGATAATATTTTCTCTGTAATATTTCCGCTGCAAAATTAATACAATTTCTGGGTACCATTCCCAGTTCGAAGTTTGTGTATTTCTGTTTTTTCTAAAGCCGTATCACCCCTTAGCTTGGATCTGTAATTCCCTAGCTATCTCGCAAGATTCTTCACTATGGTCATGAAAAGCATCTATCCGCAAAGTAGGTCCCAATGGAGGCCGTAGCGCATGTTCGACATTACAAGGAGTGATTGAAGAAAGGTAGCAGGCTTGTGAGTTGCAGATATTCATCCAGAAGGAAGCAAGCTCATCGCTGTGATTTCTATCCAATCTACCAGGTGTAGAGGCCCCTGCATCAAGTTGAAGAATGTTTTCATATAGCATCCAATAGTATAATCATAATCTAGAAGGATGAAGTACTAAATGCCACCTCCCAACTAGACCAAATATTGTCAATCCAAAGACCCCATCAAGACCGGACAGGACTTCGATTTTGTCCTATCTCAATCCAGACAAAACATCTACTTGACCTACCTACCAGAGAAATGGAAAAGGCTGAGCAGACTAGAGGACATCATTAAAATTACAAAGATAATCTCTGTTTGACTTGTTTCATCTCATCGTGAATCGGGATGCTTCTAAAGTCTATTCATCGCCCGGTGGCCACCTGAAAGTCTTTATGACCCACGGGGCCCCAACTCCAAGCACTCTTCATAACGACGACGACTACTTTAGTGATGATAATTAAAAGAAAGGTGGTGGCCAAGGAATGACTCCGAGACCAATAGACTAATGATAGGGGTACCTAATAACACTCAGTATAGTAAATCAATGAAAAATATTTATTTAAAAAAAAGAACAATTCAACACCAAAGTTATAAAAAATGATATTTATTCTTGAGATATTGTAACTTCAAAGAATATTATAATTGTACTTTATTATTCCGGAGATGTTTCATTCCTCCGTAAAGATCTTATTGTATATCCGGAGATGTTTATTCCTCCGTCAGAATGTGGTAACTCGGGTTATTAGAATTCCCTAGTGGAGGTCGGCCCTTTATGTGTTATGTGGGTCAAAGGGTTATTAGACCACCCTAGAGGGGTCGGCCCAGTTAGTTGTAGTGGGGTATTTAACCCATTGGTTAAATACGAGCCTACGTGTACTTGTGTAAAATACATATCAGTGAAGTGTATAAATAGAGGAGGTGTGTTCCTCATTTGTGACACTCACTCATTCAAGGGAGGCGCACTTTTGGAGGAGAGGTCTGCTACGATGGAGAAGGAGATCATGTCTTTGGTTTGCATCTTTGTATATTGCTGGTCATCTATATTGAGGAAGCTTTACTGGGTTTTCTACCCCATGAGGGTTTCCCAGGATAAATCTGTGTCTCTTGTGTTTATGCTATGCTTGTCGTTTCTTCAGTGATCCTGTATATGCTATTATTGTGAAATGGAATGTAATGCTGCTATTTTCTGTCTTAGCATATTGAATTTTAACATGGTATCAGAGCTAACCTGAAGGAAGACAAGGTATGGCACTAAAGACACTTGCTTTACTTACGACAATTTGAAGGTTAGGGTTTTACATAGAAAAAACCAGTCATCGTAGCACTTTCGCTATAAATCTGTTTTGGCGAAGTTTTCGGATCTGAAATTGTTACAGGACGAAGCTAAAATCTCCAGGTACCTTGTGTCCAAAGGACAACCTCTAATTCGTTGTACTTTGTGATTTATGATCTGTACAATAGAGGGTTTCTGCCTCTTCCAGATCTGAGTCAAAATCAGGTGACCTTGGGAAAAAGGTCATAACTTGGGCTAGGAAGCTCCAAATAAAATTTCGTTAAAAGTGACAGGTAGCACACAGACTGTACTATCTCAGAAAACTTTTTCAGAGGCCGAAGTTGAACCAGTGACACGTGGCACGCCGTACAAGTTCGCTCTCCTCTTTTATCCCAAAACAGGTGACGTTGCGACATTTGGCATAACTCTCTCTCAGAGAGTCCAATTGAGGTCAGACCTGTCAGGATGGAAAGGTAACAGGCCGATCTATCTCAGAAAACTTTTTCAGAGGCCTAAGTTGAAACAGTGACACGTGGTACGCCGTACAAGTTCGCTCTCCTGTTTTATCCCAAAACAGGTCACGTTGCGACATTTGGCATAACTCTCTCTCAGAGAATCCAATTGAGGTCAGACTTGTCAGGATGGAAAGATAACAGGTCAGGATATCTTAGGAAACCTTTTCAGACCCTGTGGATCAAAAAGTTTGGAGTTACACCAGAAACAATCAGGTACATATTTCTGTCAAAACAGAATTATTTTTGGTACCTTCATTCATGGCTTCCGAAATTTAGGGCTTTAGAGAAAGTTGGAATTTTTGTAATCGGAGACCACGGCTGGATGCTACTCATCAAAATAGAAATTTAGAGACCAAGATCATAATTTTTGGTTGGGCAGAAGGCCGGGTTTGATTAGACCCTAGTTCGAGACCTTGATGAGAAAAGTGGAAAATTAGGGCTTCTGTAAAAATGAGAATTTTTGAAATCTGTGACCATGGCTGGAAGCTCCTCAGAAAAATAGAAGCTTAGAGCTTTGGATCAAACATTTTGATTGGGCAGAAGAGTGGGATTTATCAAACCCCAGTTCAGGGTCACGTCCAGTGAATCCGAAAGTTTCAAAGGCAAAATTGAGGAGTGAAACTTTGCAGTTTTCAAATTCTAAATATATCAGTTTGATCAGCTCATCAAGGCGCATATTTCTATCCTTTCGGAAGTTTGAAATTCAAAGTTTGAATTTTTGGGGTTTCTCTGACAAACCCATATCCAGCTCCAGCTCCAGTTCTTGCAAATCAAGTGGATAGGGTTAATCCTAGAAGAAGATGGATTGGTCACCTGCATAAGTGAAGGAGTTCCTATTTTAGAGGGAGAAGAGGCTAAAGCTTTACATAAGGAGATTACAAGCGATCTCGACAGGTATGACTCATCGAGGTATGTTTTGATATTTGTTCATGATTAAGTTTATGGTATGTTTGTACAATCTTGATTTTTAGATTTGTTGTATCACCTTAACAAAATTATGAATGCATGATAGAAGATATTCATTGGTCAGGGTGTTGACACTTATGATTGTACTAATGCATTATGATGTTGTGTGAGGTTGATGTTGTCCGCTAATAAGATACAGGTACATCACAAAAGACAAATCAGGTTCCATGACCATGAAAACATGAAGACAAAGACTCATCCACAATCTTTGTTCTACTTACGAGGTATGTATGACTTTGTTATATTATGCTTAACCTTTGAGACATGCAGGTTCTAGCTCAGGATCTCTAAATCATTGAAGAGATTGTTTAGGTATGTTGTACATAAACAAGTAGGTATACTAATCCAGGTATGTTTCCCATGAATCTTACCTTGTGTTAGGATCCCCTATATAAGTGTTGAAATATTGTAACTTCAAAGAATATTATATTTGTATATTATTTATTCCGGAGATGTTCCATACCTCCGATGTGATTATACTATAAATCCGGAGATGTTTATTCCTCCAAGTTGGTTGTGGTAACTAGGGTTATTAGACCCACCATGTGGGGGTCGGCCCAGTCAGTTATAATGGGGTATTTAACCTAATGGTTAAATACGAGCCTACATGTACTTGTGTAAAATACATATCAGAGTAGTGTATAAATAGAGGAGGTGTGTTCCTCATTTGATACACTCACACACTTGAGGATAGCGCACTTGTGGAGGAGAGGTCTGCTATTGTAGAGGAGGAGATCATGTCTCAGGGTTTCATCTTTGTATATTGCTGGTCATCTATATTGAGGAAGCTTTGCTGGGTTTTCTACCCCATGAGGGTTTCCCAGGATAAATCTCTGTCTCTTGTGTTTATGCTGTGCTTGTTGTTTCTTCAGTGATCCTGTATATGCTATTATTGTGAAATGGAATGTAATGCTGCTATTTTCTGTCTTAGCATATTGAATTTTAACATGGTATCAGAGCTAACCTGAAGGAAGACAAGGTATGGCACTAAAGACACTTGCTTTACTTACGACAATTTGAAGGTTAGGGTTTTACATAGCAAAAACCAGTCATCGTAGCAATTTCACTATAAATCCGTTTTGGCAAAGTTTTCGGATCTGAAATTCTTACAGGACGAAGCTCAAATCTCCAGGTACCTTGTGTCCAAAGGACAACCTCTAATTCGTTGTACTTTGTGATTTATGATCTGTACAATATAGGGTTTCTGCCTCTTCTAGATTTGAGTCAAAATCAGGTGACCTTGGGAAAAAGGTCATAACTTGGGCTAGGAAGCTCCAAATGAAATTTCGTGAAAAGTGACAGGTAGTACACAGACTATACTATCTCAGAAAACGTTTTCAGAGGCCGAAGTTGAACTAGTGACACGTGGAACGCCGTACAAGTTCGCTCTCCTGTGTTATCCAATAAACAGGTCACGTTGAGACACTTGGCATAACTCTCTCTCAGAGAATACAATTGAGGTCAGACCTGTCAGGATGGAAAGATAACAGGCCGATCTATCTCATAAAACTTTTTCAGCGGCCGAAGGTCAAACAGTGACACGTGGCACGCCGCACAAGTGCGCTCTCCTGTATTTTCCCAAAACAGGTCACGTTGCGACATTTGGCATAACTCTCTCTCAGAACATGCAATTGAGGTCAGACCTGTCAGGATGGAAAGCTAACAGATCATACTATCTCAGAAAACTTTTTCAGACCCTTTGGATCAACAATTTCGGAGTTACACCAGAAACAATCAGGTACATATTTCTGTCAAAACAAAATTATTTTTTGGTACCTTCATTCATGGCTTCCGGAATTTAGGGCCTTGAAGAAAGTTGGAATTTTTGTAATCGGAGACCACGGCTGGATGCTACTCATCAAAATAGAAATTTAGAGACCAAGATCAGAATTTTTGGTTGGGCAGAAGGCCGGGCTTGATTAGACCCTAGTTCGGGACTTTGATCAGAAAAGTGGAAAATTAGGGCTTCTGTAAAAATGGGAATTTTTGAAATCTGTGACCACGGCTGGAAGCTCCTCAGAAAAATAGAAGCTTAGAGCTTTGGATCAAACCTTTTGATGGGGCAAAAGAGTGGGCTTCATCAAACCCTAGTTCAGGGTCATGTCCAGTGAATCCGAAAGTTTCAAAGGAAAAATTTAGGAGTAAAACTTTGCAGTTTTCAAATTCTGAATATACCAGTTTGATCAGCTCATCAAGGCGCATATTTCTATCCTTTCGGAAGTTTGAAATTCAAAGTTTGAATTTTTTGGTTTTCTCTGACAAACCCATATCCAGCTCCAGGTCCAGTTCTTGCAAATCAAGTGGATTGGGTTAATCCTAGAAGAAGATGGATTGGTCACCTGCATAAGTGAAGAAGTTCCTGTCTCAGAGGGAGATGAGGATAAGGCCTTACATAAGAAGAATACAAGCGATCTCGACAGGTATGACTCATCGAGGTATGTTTCGATATTTGTCCATGATTAAGTTTATGGTATGTTTGTCTTCATGTTATTACAGTTAGTACAATTTTGATTTTTAGATTTGTCGTATAACCTTAACAAAATTATGAATGCATGATAGAAGATATTCATTGGTTAGGGTGTTGACACTTATGATTGTACTAATGCATTATGATGTTGTGTGAGGTTGATGTTGTCTGCTAACAAGATACAGGTACATCACAAAAGACAAATCAAGTTCCATGACCATGAAAACATGAAGACAAAGACTCATCCATAATCTTTGTTCTACTTACGAGGTATGTATGACTTTGTTATATTATGCTTAACCTATGAGACATGCAGGTTCTAGCTCAGGATCTCTAAATCATTGAAGAGATTGTTTAGGTGTGTTGTACATAACCAAGTAGGTATACTAATCCAGGTATGTTTCCCATGAATCTTACCTTGTGTTAGGATCCCTTATATAAGTATACTTGGAATGATTGGTTATGCTTATTCATAAAGTTAGTAATCAAGGGATTATGCATATTATATCTTTTATCTTGATTGATGATATGCATGAGTAAAAGAAGACTTCCCTGAAATCTTGAATACTAATGTTTATTAACTATAATCATGACTATACATTCTCAAGATTATTTAGAACTATAATGTTTTGATAACATTTAGAAAATACTAATGGGTGTATGTTTGTGAGGATGACACTTGAACATGCACAGTGGTACATAATGAATAGAAGTTCAAAAGACATACAGAAGATCAAGCGGGAGGCAACCACACAAACATAAAAGATAAGTATTTGAGTTGTTATTTGAAATAGTAAATGATATTGCCTGTAATAGGTTGTATGCATATTTGTATTCCTAGAATATATAATGCTGAGTATAAACATTCATAGAGCATTGAACAGTATACTACTAATGTGCATATGATTGGTAAGTTGGACAAACATTCCATTGTTGCTTGTCTAGAATGAAACCCCTTTGCTGACATGCCGAGAGCTGTGCACACTCTCGATAGTATGTTCTAGTAGAGATGAAAGGAATCTAGATAGCCACTGTATGCATACAAGATATGGGAAAGTGTTGTGCCAAAGTATTGGTCAAATTAGTTGCATAACTATGTAAATGATATCTGTATGCATAATAGGTTATTATGTCAATATGATTTGATGATTATGAAGTATTACTAATCCTGTACTTAATTTTGATTTGTAGGGAAAATCATGATGAATGATGAACAAGCGATGGATGTTCAAAAGGATTTACAAATCAAACACACTATAGAAAGCTTATGGTTAAGAGATTCTCTTAGAAAGAGGAAGAGAATCATGATGAGATGTTTTGACCATTCTCTTAATAATGTTATCAGGTTCTGTATGGGTTCCCAGGATCAGTAGTCAATTGATGAGCTTAATGATCATCATGGGTGATGTGGATCTCAACCCTTGCTACAAGGTTGAATATGGCTTCTATACACATATGACATGGATGCAAGAAGAAAATCACCATAGAGTTTGAATGACTTTGAGGCTCATATTATTAGACCCATCTGACGAGAGATGGCACAGATAGATATGCATAAGATCACTCAATACAGAGTGTGAATAATGGACAATTGACAGCTTCATGACAAAGCTTGGGCTTTACCAGAAGTAAAGCTGATCCTAACCTTTACCTAAAGGTTGTGGATGATAAACCTATCATACTATTATTATGTGACGATGATCTCTTTCTGACAAGGAATGAGAAATAGATCATGAAAATGGCTGCAGAAATAAAAATGAAAGATCTCAGATTAATGCACTACTTCTTAGGTATAGAAGTATGGCATGATCCAAAAGGAATCTTTTAAATCGAGGTAAGTATGCTGTGAAGTTTCTAAAAAGATTTGATATGTTGGAGTGTAAAGCCATGGTCACTCCCATGGACTCCAACTTGAAGTTATTTAATAACTCATCAGATTTAGTGGACCTAACCCTATATAGACAAATCATTGGGCCAATGATGTATTTAACAAATACTAGGCCAGATATATGCTTTGTTGTAAATACCGTAAGTCAGTATCTAGTAGAACCTAGAAAGGTTCACTTAATAGCTACAAAGCATGTAGTGAGGTACCTAAAAGGTACTTTAGATTTTGGTCTATATAATCTTGGAGGTCATGAACTCCATTTACATGGTTACTCAAATTCTGATTGGGCAGGAAGTGTCTCAGACAGAAAGAGTACTTTAGGTGGATGTTATAGTCTTGAATCTACCATGATCTCATGGTTTAGCAAGAAACAATCTAGTATGGCTCTCAGTACTACTGAAACAGAATATATAGCTGTCTGCTCTGCCAGCTGTGAAGCAGTGTGGCTTCAGAAGCTATTATATGGAGTGTTTGACTTAGAAATGGATTCCACTATGATTATGTGTGACAATCAAAGCTGCATCAAGATGATAGGAAATCTTGTATTCCATGATAAGTCAAAACACATTGAGATCCGATACTTCTATATACAAGATATGGTGCAGAGAGGAGCTATCAAGCTCGAGTATATAAGCACTGAGGATCAAATTGATGATATCCTGACCAAACCTCTGTCTCGAGTAAAGTTTGAACACTTCCGAGACAAGCTTGGTGTAGTTTAGAAGGACTCTCCTCGAAAGGGGGAGTAGCACAGTATCCGACATCAAGTCTATCTCATCAATGATGAGGTTACCTATTTACTGCACTTAGTTACCTAGAATTATTTAGATTTAGGACTCTTATATTCTTTTGATGATAGATGTATACATGCTTTTGATGTTAGTATACATGCTTTTGATGTTAGTTTTGATGATAGATGTATACATACTTTTGATGATTTTGATGATAGATGTATACATGTTTTGATGATGATGATACATGTTGAGGTTATACATGTTTTGATGATGATGATACATGTTGAGGTTATACATGTTTTGATGATGATGATACATGTTGTGGTTATACATGTTTTGTTGATGATGATACATGTTGTGGTTATACATGTTTTGATGATGATGATACATGTTGAGGTTATACATGTTTTGATGATGATGATACATGTTGTGGTTATACATGTTTTGTTGATGATGATACATGTTGTGGTTATACATGTTTTGATGATGATGATACATGTTGAGGTTATACATGTTTTGATGATGATGATACATGTTGTGGTTATACATGTTTTGTTGATGATGATACATGTTGTGGTTATACATGTTTTTGATGATGATGATACATGTTGAGGTTATACATGTTTTGTTGATGATGATACATGTTGTGGTTATACATGTTTTGATGATGATGATACATGTTGTGGTTATACATGTTTTTGGTATACAACATGTGAAGGGATTGGATCATTCCTGGACTTCAGTCTAAAAGAAGAGCCGTAGACGTATGTCTTCAAAAATGAAGTTCTTGGTGAACATGTGAAGGGATTGGATCATTCCTGGACTTCAGTCCGAAAGAAGAGCCGTAGACGCATGTCTTCGAAAATGAAGTTCTTGGTGAACATGTGAAGGGATTGGATCATTCCTGGACGTCAGTCCGAAAGAAGAACCGTAGACGTATGTCTTCGAAAATGAAGTTCTTGGTGAACATGTGAAGGGATTGGATCATTCCTGGACTTCAGTCCGAAAGAAGAGCCGTAGACGTATGTCTTCGAAAAAGAAGTTCTTGGTGAACATGTGAAGGGATTGGATCATTCCTGGACGTCAGTCCGAAAGAAGAACCGTAGACGTATGTCTTCGAAAATGAAGTTCTTGGTGAACATGTGAGGGGATTGGATCATTCCTCGACATCAGTCCTAAAGAAGAGCCGTAGACATGAGGTCTCCGATAACTGAACGAAAGGACTGGATCGTCCCTGGACTTCGGTTCAAAAGGTACACGATAGGACTGGATCGTCCCTGGACCTCGGTTCAAAATGTACGTGACAAATCCTAGAATTGCTCTAGGTTACATCCAGCATGAAACAGGGCTGGCTCTGTAGTTGTGATACATCCAGCATGAAACAGGGCTGGCTCTATAGTTGTGATACATCCAGCATGAAACAGGGCTGGCTCTGTAGTTGTGATACATCCAGCATGAAACAGGGCTGGCTCTGTAGTCGTGATACATCCAGCATGAAACAGGGCTGGCTCTGTAGTCGTGATACATCCAGCATGAAACAGGGCTGGCTCTGTAGTCGTGATACATCCAGCATGAAACAGGGCTGGCTCTGTAGTCGTGATACATCCAGCATGAAACAGGGCTGGCTCTGTAGTCGTGATACATCCAGCATGAAACAGGGCTGGCTCTGTAGTTGTGATACATCCAGCATGAAATAGGGCTGGCTCTGTAGTTGTGATACATCCAGCATGAAACAGGGCTGGCTCTGTAGACGTGACACATCCAGTATGAAAGAGGACTGGCTCTGTGGTGGTAAATCCTAGATCTGATCTAGGTCACATCCAGTATGAAAAAAAAGACTGGCACTGTGGTTGGGATTAGATCGTCCCTAGACATGAGACTTTTCTTAAAGAGATAAGGATTGATCATCCTGGAACTTGATCTGGATTGTATCATCCATGGACCTATGTCCTAATGAGAGCAGGATTGATCATCCTGTAATATGATTGTGTGATGACGATGCTGATGATCGATGCTGATGATCATGTGATGACGATGTTGTTGATCGTATGATGACGATGCTGATCGTGTGATGACGATGCTATTGATCGTATGATGACGATGCTGATCGTGTGATGACGATGCTGATGATTGTGTGATGACGATGCTGATGATCGTATGATGATGATGCCGATCGTGTGATGACGATGCTGATGTTCGTGTGATGACGATGCTGCTGATCATGTGATGATGATGCTGCTAATCATGATATGACGATGTTGATGATTGTGTGATGATGATGCTGCTGATCGTGTGATGACGATGCTGATGATCGTGAGATGATGATGCTGATGATCGTGTGATGACGATGTTGATGATCGTGAGGATCCAGACGTTGATGTTGCTATAGTTGTTCAAGTGCTGCAGAAGATAAAGACTCAGTACTGAAGATGTTGACGTTCCAGTAACTGGTTGAGTTACTGATGATGTTAAGAAAGCTTCCAATGATTTATAGATGTATCATGTATGATGTTGATGACTTCTTGCTCGTGCAGATACTGTTATAATATCCTTCTCGTTAAGGGGGAGTGTTGAAATATTGTAACTTCAAAGAATATTATATTTGTATATTATTTATTCCGGAGATGTTCCATACCTCCGATGTGATTATACTATAAATCCGGAGATGTTTATTCCTCCAAGTTGGTTGTGGTAACTAGGGTTATTAGACCCACCATGTGGGGGTCGGCCCAGTCAGTTATAATGGGGTATTTAACCTAATGGTTAAATACGAGCCTACATGTACTTGTGTAAAATACATATCAGAGTAGTGTATAAATAGAGGAGGTGTGTTCCTCATTTGATACACTCACACACTTGAGGATAGCGCACTTGTGGAGGAGAGGTCTGCTATTGTAGAGGAGGAGATCATGTCTCAGGGTTTCATCTTTGTATATTGCTGGTCATCTATATTGAGGAAGCTTTGCTGGGTTTTCTACCCCATGAGAGTTTCCCAGGATAAATCTCTGTCTCTTGTGTTTATGCTGTGCTTGTTGTTTCTTCAGTGATCCTGTATATGCTATTATTGTGAAATGGAATGTAATGCTGCTATTTTCTGTCTTAGCATATTGAATTTTAACAATAAGTATACTTGGAATGATTGGTTATGCTTATTCATAAAGTTAGTAATCAAGGGATTATGCATATTATATCTTTTATCTTGATTGATGATATGCATGAGTAAAAGAAGACTTCCCTGAAATCTTGAATACTAATGTTTATTAACTATAATCATGACTATACATTCTCAATATTATTTAGAACTATAATGTTTTGATAACATTTAGAACATACTAATGGGTGTATGGTTGTGTATGAGATCATGAGGATGACACTTGAACATGCACAGTGGTACATAATGAATAGAAGTTCAAAAGACATACAGAAGATCAAGCGGGAGGCAACCACACAAACATAAAAGATAAGTATTTGAGTTGTTATTTGAAATAGTAAATGATATTGCCTGTAATAGGTTGTATGCATATTTGTATTCCTATAATATATCATGCTAAGTGTAAATATTCATAGAACATTGAACAATATACTACCAATATGCATATGATTGGTAAGTTGGACAAACATTCCATTGTTGCTTATGAAACCTCTTTGCTGACATGCTGAGAGTTGTGCACACTCTCGATAGTATGTTCTGGTAGAGATGGAAGGCATCTAGATAGCCACTGTATGCATACAAGATATGGGAAAGTGTTGTACCAAAGTACTGGTCAAAATAGTTGCATAACTATGTAAATGATATCTGTATGCATAATAGGTTAACATGATTACATGATTATGAAGTATTACTAATCATGTACTTAACTTGTTTTGTAGGAAAGATCATGAAGAACGATGAACACCGAACAAGTGATGGATGTTCAACAAGAAGATTTACAAATCAAACAAAATATAGAAGGCTCATGGCTAGAAGATTCTCTTAGAAAGAGGAAAGAGAACCTTAACAAGATGTTTTGCTCCAAGGGACTAGATAAGACCATTCCCTTAATAATGTAATCAGGTTCTGCATGGGTTCCCAGGATCGGTAGTCAATTGATGAGCTTAATGATCATCATGGGTGATGTGGAATGCAAGAAGGAACTCACCACAGAGTTCAAATGTTTTTGAGGCTCATATTAGTAGACCCCTTTTTACGAGAGATGGCACAGATAGATATGCAGAAGATCACTCAATGCTGAGTGTGAATAATGGACAATTGACAACTTCATGACAAAGCTTGGGATTTACCAGAAGTAAAGTTGTCCCTAACCTTTACCTTAAGGTTGTGGATGATGAACCTAACATACCATTATTGCATGACGATGATCTCTTTCTAACAATGAATGAGAAACAGGTCATGAAAATGGCTGCAGAAATGGAAATGAAAGATCTCGGATTAATGCACTACTTCTTAGGTCTAGAAGTATGGCAACATCCAAAAGGAATCTTTTAAATCAAGGTAAGTATGCTGTGAAGTTTCTAAAAAGATTTGATATGTTGGAGTATAAAGCCATGGCCACTCCCATGGACTCCAACTTGAAGTTATTAGTTAATGACTCATCGTATTTAGTGGACCTAACCCTTTATAGACAAATTATTGAGTCATTGATGTGTCTAAACGAATACTAGGTTAGATATATGCCTTGTTGCAATTACCCTAAGTCAGTATCTAGTAGAATCTAGAAAGGTTCACTTAATAACTACAAAGCATGTAGTGAGGAACCTAAAAGGTACAATAGATTTTGGTCCATATTATCTTGAAGGTCATGAACTCCGTTTACATGGTTACTCAGATTCTGATTGGGAAGGAAGTGCCTCAGACAGAAAGAGTACATCAGGTGGATGTTATAGTCTTGAATCTGCCATGATCTCATGGTTCAGCAAGAAACAATCTAGTGTGGTTCTCAGTACTGCTGAAGCATAACATATGGCTGTCTGCTCTGCCAGCTGTGAAGCAGTATGGCTTCAGAAGCTTTGGAGTGTTTGACTTAGAAATGGATCCCACTGTGATTATGTGACTGAAAATCTTGTGTTCCACGATAAGTCAAAACACATAGAGATCCGGTACTTCTATATACGAGATATGGTGCAAAGAGGAGCTATCAAGCTTGTATATATAAGCACTAAGGATCATATTGCTGATATCTTGACTAAACCTCTGTCTCGAGTAAAGTTCGAACACTTCCAAGACAAGCTTGGTATAGGACCCTCCTCGAAAGGGGGAGTAGCACAGTATCCGATAACAAGTCTATCTCATCAATGATGAGGTTACCTATTTACTGCACTTAGAATTATTTAGATTTAGGACTCTTATATTCTTTCTTTTGATAATAGATATATACATGCTTTTGATATTAGTTTCTGATGATAGATGTATACATGCTTTTGATATTAGTTTCTGATGATAGATGTATACATTCTTTTGATGTTAGTAGATGTATACATTCTTTTGATGTTAGTAGATGTATACATTCTTTTGATGTTAGATGTATACATGCTTTTGATGATAGATGTATACATGTTTTGATGATGATGATAAATGTTGTGATTACATATGTTTTGATGTTGATGATACATGTTGTGGTTATACATGATGTTACACATGTTTTGATGATGATGATACATGTTGTGGTTATACATGTTTTGATGATGATGATACATGTTGTGGTTATACATGTTTTGATGTTGATGATACATGTTGTGGTGATACATGTTATGATGATGAGGATACATGTTCTTGATGAACATGTGAAGGGATTGGATCATCCCTGGACTTTCAGTCCTAAAGAGAGCCGTAGACGTGAGGTCTCCGAGAATGAAGTCCTTAGTGGACAGTTGAGGGGATTGGATCATCCCTGGACTTTCAGTCCTAAAGAGAGCCGTAGACGTGAGGTCTCCGAGAATGAAGTCCTTAGTGGACAGTTGAGGGGATTGGATCATCCCTGGACTTTCAGTCCTAAAGAGAGCCGTAGACGTGAGGTCTCCGAGAATGAAGTCCTTAGTGGACAGTTGAGGGGATTGGATCATCCCTGGACTTTCAGTCCTAAAGAGAGCCGTAGACGTGAGGTCTCCGAGAATGAAGTCCTTAGTGGACAGTTGAGGGGATTGGATCATCCCTAGACTTTCAGTCCTAAAGAGAGCCGTAGACATGAGGTCTCCGAGAATGAAGTCCTTAGTGGACAGTTGAGGGGATTGGATCATCCCTGGACTTTCAGTCCTAAAGAGAGCCGTAGACGTGAGGTCTCCGCGAATGAAGTCCTTAGTGGACAGTTGAGGGGATTGGGATCATCCCTGGACTTTCAGTCCTAAAGAGAGCCGTAGACATGAGGTCTTCGAGAATGAAGGGATTGGGATCATCCCTGGACTTTCAGTCCTAAAGAGAGCCGTAGACGTGAGGTCTTCGAGAATGAAGGGATTGGGATCATCCCTGGACTTTCAGTCCTAAAGAGATCCGTAGACGTGATGTCTCCGATAATGAAGGGATTGGGATCATTCCTGGACTTCATTCCGAAAGAAGAGCCGTAGACGTATGTCTCCGATAATGAAGGGATTGGGATCATTCCTGGACTTCAGTCCGAAAGAAGAGCCGTAGACGTATGTCTCCGATAATGAAGGGATTGGGATCATTCCTGGACTTCAGTCCGAAAGAAGAGTCGTAGACGTATGTCTCCTATAATGAAGGGATTGGGATCATTCCTGGACTTCAGTCCGAAAGAAGAGCCGTAGACGTATGTCTCCGATAATGAAGGGATTGGGATCATTCCTGGACTTCAGTCCGAAAGAAGAGCCGTAGACGTATGTCTTCGATAATGAAGGGATTGGATCATTCCTGGACTTCAGTCCGAAAGAAGAGCCGTAGACGTATGTCTTCGATAATGAAGGGATTGGATCATTCCTGGACTTCAGTCCGAAAGAAGAGCCATAGACGTATGTCTTCGAGAAAGAAGGGATTGGATCATTCCTGGACTTCAGTCCGAAAGAAGAGCCGTAGACGTATGTCTTCGATAATGAAGGGATTGGATCATTCCTGGACTTCAGTCCGAAAGAAGAGCCGTAGACGTATGTCTTCGAGAAAGAAGGGATTGGATCATTCCTGGACCTCAGTCCGAAAGAAGAGCCGTAGACGTATGTCTTCGATAATGATAGGACTGGATCGTCCCTGGACTTCGGTTCAAAAGGTACATGACTGGCTTACATCATTCCTTGACGATGCTGATGATCGTGATGTTCGTGTGATGACGATACTGATGATCGTATGATGACGATGTTGATGATCATGTGATGATGATGCTGATGATCGTATGATGACAATGATGGTGATCGTGTGGCGATGATGATGATGATCGTGTGATGACGATGCTGATGATCGTGTGATGACGATGCTGATGATCGTGCGATGACGATGCTGATGATCGTGCGATGACGATGCTGATGATCGTGTGATGATGATGTTGATCGTGATGCTGATGACGATGTTGATAATCGTGTGATGATGATGCTGATGATCATGTGATGACGATGTTGATCATGATGCTATTGATCGTGTGATGATGATGTTGATCGTGATGCTGATGATCGTATGATGACGATGCTGTTGATCGTGTGTTGATGATGCTGATGATTGAGTACTATCAACTCTGATGATGTTGATGTTCCAGTATTGAAGATGTTCCAGTAACTGGTTGAGTTACTGATGATGTTGAGAAAGCTTCCAATGATTTATAGATGTATCGTGTATGATGTTGATGACTCCTTGCTCGTGCAGGTGCTGTTATAATATCCTTCTTGTTAAGGGGGAGTGTTGAGATATTGTAACTTCAAAGAATATTATAATTGTACTTTATTATTCCGGAGATGTTTCATTCCTCCGTAAAGATCTTATTGTATATCCGGAGATGTTTATTCCTCCGTCAGAATGTGGTAACTCGGGTTATTAGACTTCCCTAGTGGAGGTCGGCCCTTTATGTGTTATGTGGGTCAAAGGGTTATTAGACCACCCTAGAGGGGTCGGCCCAGTTAGTTGTAGTGGAGTATTTAACCCATTGGTTAAATACGAGCCTACGTGTACTTGTGTAAAATACATATCAGTGAAGTGTATAAATAGAGGAGGTGTGTTCCTCATTTGTGACACTCACTCATTCAAGGGAGGCGCACTTTTGGAGGAGAGGTCTGCTACGGTGGAGAAGGAGATCATGTCTTTGGTTTGCATCTTTGTATATTGCTGGTCATCTATATTGAGGAAGCTTTACTGGGTTTTCTACCCCATGAGGGTTTCCCAGGATAAATCTGTGTCTCTTGTGTTTATGCTATGCTTGTCGTTTCTTCAGTGATCCTGTATATGCTATTATTGTGAAATGGAATGTAATGCTGCTATTTTCTGTCTTAGCATATTGAATTTTAACATTTATTTGGTTCCGCTGTATTAAAAACAAATGGTATTTATTTGGTTCTACCATATTATATGAAAAGTCGTTAAATTATATCGTAAATCTAAATTATTTAATAGAGTGTGTTTTGAAATTTATGAAGGTATCTATGTTTGAATGTTTACGCCCCAAGACTCCCCAAAATTTTAGGATTGCTAAATCTCAGTCATCCGATCAAACTGTTTGACAAGTGAAATGATCTCTACGCTCGATTCACCGCTGTCTGTTTTTGTCATCCATACGGATTTCATTAATTTCGAACTCGCATTTTCTGACTGATGGATAGAAGGCTTAGGCAACTCTCTCCTTTGTACCTTCTCTTTCTGTCTCTTTCCGTTGAGATCCACAACTGCAAGAGAATGTTTGCAACGTGAGATTCAGCGGAACTCAAACGATTGACAGGATTCATCATTCTGCGAGAGAATGTTTGCAGCTTGAAGATTCATCAGAAGCCAAACGATTGACTTCGTTACCAGGGAATGGACTCGTATGAGGAGAAGAACAATGGCACCCATGGCCAGGGTCATCCCACGGTTCTAATGGGACAGTGTGCACCTAAAGAAGAAACCCGCCGCGCCTACATCAGGAGCCCAAGGATGGTTCAAAGTTTGCCTCTTCTATGTCTGGGTGAGCTCGTGCCCTCTGGAAGGAGCCCCGCATAGTTCCTGACCCTGCGGCACCACCACAGAACAATGGGGGTCACGTTAGAGATCAATGGAACCAGGATCCCTCCAACGTGTCCCTCACCCTATGCATGGACAAGGTCGACAAAGAATTGGCCAAGGCCACTTATGTGAGCACGGACAATGTTCGAGCCATGAGGACTCTAGATTTCTAAGTCTATTATGATGAAGAAACCCTGTTGCTCTGTGGGGCTTTGGGGAGGCTGGAACAGGGGTCTAATCATCAGCGGGTTAAGCAAATATGGGGTATAGATTGTTGTTCGGCCATAGGACCCAAGGGTTTCCCTTTTGGTAAAGTAGCTAAGTAGCATAATCAGGATTTCTCGTCGGGTAGACTATGCTTATAGATGAGCAACTCAACACCTCAAGTGGGATCCCTAAAATTGTGACAAATCAATTTAGCTTGATTACTTGTGATTTCATTCCATTTGGCATGGAACATAAGCAAAGTTGGGGATGCTAATGGCTCTTCATAAACACTGGCTCAAAGTTTCCATCTATTGCAGGTTCCCACTATCTCTTTTAATGCTCTCTTTAAATGCGTGGAAGATGGAGGTAATGCAGGGCTCATGAAAATATGAATGCATGGATAATGGAAGTAATATGTGGCAGATAACATATATCATGAATTAATGGGTCATTTTCCAGACAAATACGGTTTTAGGAAAAGTACTTAAGCTGTTTAATTATAATTTCATCTTGATTTATGTAAATGAATTTATTCAAATCGATCAAAATTTTGACTGTTAATATTCTAAAAGTGGACAAATCAAACAAAATTTACAACCATGATAAACAACGATTTCTAATATCAATGGTCATCTTTGACATTGTTTCTGTTTGAGAATCCTTCTATCTAAAGTGCATGATATGGATGAGAGGCCCTTGAGAGTGAACATTGATGAGGACATGTCTAAACAAGGATTTTGAGGCAGAAGAGTGGGTTTTAGTAGTTTCTCATTCTTTTGTAGTGCATTCCACCGTTCTTAGGTTTTATTTATTGCACAATATATTCAAGTTTGTTAATGGTAGTATTGGACAATGCATTTGTCAGTTTTTGTAATTGTATTTAATTGTTATAATGACAGACTCTGCTATGAAGGAAATGATTTAATTGTCTGTAATGCAAGTTGTGAGTGATCCAAGTTTGACCAAGTACCGTGTATGATGGAGATGAAACAACGACTCGACTTCCTTCAAGAATCAGTTACCTGAAGAAGCCAATGATCCAAATTTTGAGTTTTCTTTTTTGCATCTCACACTCTTCCTATTTTTGAAGCTCTCTACAAATTTAAGGTAGAGAACAAAGCAACAAGTAGCTTTATTTTACGTAGAATTAACCTGCTGGAGTGCAGAGAACAAAAGAGAAATTGTAGAATATGGAGCTGTTCATTAAGAATAATATGGTTATCTGTGTACTGTGTTGGAACTTCATCCAAATTAAACAAAGTTTACAGAATTGTTGTTTTCTTGATAACTTATTTTGTTGATTTGTACATATTGAAATAGCTTTAATAAGAAATGCCATGCTTTTGTTTGGCTCTTGATATGGTGATTGCTATTGAACTAAATTCGTGGGAGTATTTTGCCAACTTTCAAGTATTCCAACAAAGTTTTTAATAATTGCAAATGCAATTGTTTCAAATAAAAAAATTATGCAATTTGTTGAATAAAATGTAGTACATTTGGGAGTACATAATAATGAATGAATAAACTCTGTAATATTCTTTTAGGATGCTATTGTTTTGGGTTTTGGCATTTGATTCATATGGCATGCGATGATTTTTGGTGATGGTTCTTTTTGTTTACCCTTTGTTTTGTTTTCAAGACGTCTTCATGGTTATTGTAGGAGTAAATGTTGGAATTTGGTTGGTAAGAAAATAACATGCTAATATTTTTTGTTGTAGTTTTTTTGGGTTACAAGTGGTTTTCAATTTAATTTTTGTTATCATGGTTAAGAGTAAACATTGTCCAGTATCTTATGTGGTTTTAATACCTTTCAAAATCATTGTTATTAAAAGTTTGCATGTTTCCAGTGTTGTTTATTACTTTGTGGTTCTAACTATTATCACTCGGATTTTACCTTCTGCTGTATTAAGGAAACTCGAAGGTAACCTCAAACCAATCTTTAGGATTAGAAGCTAGCCCTTCCAATCTAGAGAGGGCTCTCTCATACAATTCGATCACCCAATGTCACCTCAGCAATCGATTGTTATTTTTAAGAATAATAGCTAGATCATTAATAAGAACAAGATTTTAAAAATGGTGAATCAAACAGAGAAAATAGTTCATTGGGCATGCAGTTGAAAACAGAAAAATATAGACCAGCCGATAAACAAATGTTTTGTACAAAGGCAAGGTAATAGTCATAATATAGTCAATAAGCTTTTGTAGGTGGTATAGAAAGAAACAAAGACAATCCATCAACAATGGGCATCAATTTTCAGATGAATCCACTGTCAACTTTGGAGAAGTAAGTGGATACTCAGATGCGATAAATCGAAGCATAGGAATATGAATCTCAATCTGTTTTAAACTTTCATCGTGAGTACAGAAGATAATTACATAATGGAAAGTATAAGAAAGAAGGTAAACGTACAGATATAAGAAGAGAAAGATACAGACTGTAATTTTGAACAACACATGAATCTTTGATAAAATCCTACTTAACTTCTGCAATCTTTTATTGATTTTCTGAAAACAACTTTAATACCCAGAATGGGTCTCCTTCCCACTGGCAATCCGAACCCCTTTTAAGTCTATTACATATGAATATATAGAAAGACTATGACTGCCCGGTCTTCTCAAGAAAATCTGAGTCACCCTAACTTCCTTCTCTAGAAATAAACAATCGATACTAAAATAATGACAGCTATATAACGAATCACTAATTTCTAAGAATCAGTTTGACAATAATTAATTAGAAATCTGGAACCGCTGCTTGAATGTTTCGAATGACTAAAGATGCTGCCAGCTACTGTTTATTCTTATAACTACTGCCTGAAATGTTGTTCTAAAAACAAGAATATTGTGCCACCTGTAGATGCTCTGCCTGGAATTCTGGGTTTTCGGGGGTGCTCTAGTCCTCTGCCACCTGTAGAAAACCCTTCCCCTGCTTCCTCGTTACTGAACAAAGTCCTATCAGACAAGTCAACACGGGCACCACAAGCTGTATTAAATGATTTGCAAGCCAGAAAGCAAACACGAAGCCGACTATCACCATCTCTATCGCATATTTGAATGGAAATACAACAAACTAGGTTCTTTGCTGCTGCTGCAATAACCATTATCTAAAATAGCAAATAGTGTCCGACTAGTTGAGAACAACTTCTTGTAGTTTGGTCAGAGCCAATCGATTCATCTATAATCAGGTTCTCATGGATTCTCATATTCCCTATGATAAGTTAAAGAATAAATCTTCTACTGAATGTTCTACTTCTTCAATGAATGATTTATTTCCCAGTCGCGATATTCAATGGATAAATCATGGTAGTTCTGAGTTTGTTAATAATGATCCTACAAAACCCTTTGAACTACCCCGACTTTCAGTAGATCATATATATCAGCATATGTCTATGTTTCATTTTAAGTCTAGACAACTTTTCCAAGTTCGTGAAGGTGTTTCCGAAGTCACTGTAAATAATAGTTGAGCTGGTCAGACCCTTGGTCTTCTTGACCCAGCAGAAGTAAAAAGTTATAAGAAAAAATATGGAAAGAATTTTGTTAATCTCGGTAGAGCCCTCATTGGTGTTGAACCTCTGGTCCGTCCTGGCATAAATGCCACAGCCCTTTTCTGCTGTTTGGATAACCGACACAATAAGTTCATGGATGCATTAATAGGCGGAGTCCAAATGCCACTCTCAAATGGCATTCAATATCTAGATATAATTCCTGGCTTTAACATCTCTCTGAATGATCCCTGGATTCATAAAGTATTAGAAGTCAAGATTTACACATCTGGTTTTGATATGAATCCTGGAGCTTTAAACCTCCGGATTCATCACTCCCTTGCCCTCCGATTTACTAATACTCAAATCCAATTAATCATTTGTATCCTAGAGACCAAGACACAGCTGCAGTCTTGGTTAGAAGTGATCCCAGGAATGGTTCCCTTGTTCCTTCAAAAATTTCTTGGAACTAACTCAGCTTTCCTCCTGAGTGGGTGGTGGATGCCCCAAAACAGCCTCTTTCTCAGTTTGTCACCACCTCCGATATTCGTGAAGACTCCTCCTCTGCCGTTATCTCTTTCCCTCCTCCAACAGCCCAGCGTGGTGGGAATCTTCTACCCAGATCTACCTCTTTTCAATCTCCACACTCTAATAATTCTTTCCGAACAACTTCTTCTGAGCATGCTATAAGCAGGACCTCCTCTGTAAAAGAACCTTACTTAAGACGAGCCTGCTTGCATAAAGAAGTTCTTGTAAATATTCCCTTTTCTATTGTTTGTCCTGAATGTCAGGACCTAGTCCCTCCCAAAACACCAAAAGATAAAGAAATTTCACACAAATATCCATGTCCAAATCCTGAATGTGAACCTTCTCCTCTAAGTCAATATCCACATGAATCAGAATTCATGATGGCATCATCTCCCTCTAGCTGGTGGGAAGAAAATTTCAAAAAAGCATCTACAGGTATCACTGAGATCCACAAGGATGAAGTTTCTGATGCCACATCCCAGTTAGATTGCATTTTGTCTGTCCAGAAACCCCACATGGATAAATCTGGTCTAGGATTCTGCCCACTCTCCAGCCAAACCAAAAAATTACTAGACCTACATGCTCAATAAATGGAAAAGGGTGAGCAATACAGACTTCAGGCCAGAGAACATAAGATCCAACAAAGAATGGCACTCCCGCCATCCAGAATGAAGCCTTGTACTAGGAAAGACATCAAAGAACCCTCTTTGGCCCAGAAAGAAATATTTGAGATAATAAAGTTCGGCCATGCTCCTTTTGATCCTAAAGATAAGATCATGAAAAATCTGTTTTATTGGGATCTCTACACTCATCCAGAAGCTGAAGGATTCTGGAAACAAACATTGCCCCCAGGAGAAAGGAGAAAGATGTCTGAAAGATGGCACTTTGAGATGGATCTAAGAAATGAATGGATTTCCTTCTATGAATGGCGGAAGGAATTCAAACAGACACTGGCAATGATGCAGTCCTCTGCAAAGGCTGAGGACAAGAAGCCTGAGTCCAAAGGAGAAAAGACTCAGAGCGGCCATTTATGGAAAAGTCTCCAGGGTGAAGAAATCTACACAGAAGTAAACTTTCCACCCTTCAGGCCAATTAAGCTTGAATATGAAGAAGGATCAGCACCTGCAGCTCCCATCCTTCTAAATAATGATAAAGCCGAACAAGCAAATTGGTCAAACTTGGCATTAAAAGGATTGGCCATCCAAAACATAGAAATACAAAATAGAATGCCAAGATCTACACAGATTGATTCTCTACAATATACTTGCAGAAAAATTCATGATGAAGTTCAGCATATTCGATTGAATACTGTTGAACATATCCCAGTCTCCGCTCAAGAAGTCAGAACGACAATTGATTCTTTAAAGGATGATTTGACAGATTCCATATCCGACTTAGACAAAAATGTAGGAGAATCCTTTTCCTACATAGCAGAGAAAGTTAATTACACTTCCAAAACAGTTGGCAAGATCCAAGCAGAAATTGCTAAGCCAAAAATTGATTCATCTAAGCTTAGCTGCCCTGGAGAATTATCTCTTGCTAGTTCACTACTTATCACGCCTTCTGCGCCCCTCACTCCGAAGACCTCTGGCAAAGAAGTCATTCTCATGGCTGCAGAATCCAGTTGGAATTATAATAAGCCGCGCAAATTTGTGCCTCCAGATCTCCACAAAGAAGATTCAGGTTTCCAGGAATCTTTTAACCCAAAGAATTTTTATTCATGGAATTTGGATGATAAGAATGAAGGTGAAATATTAGATATGGTCAATAAAATGATGATATGCTTTCAAGCTTATATGTCTACAGGCAGACACAACCATGCAGAGGCAGTAAATGTTATTGTCTCCGGCTTCAATGGAAATTTGGGTGTTTGGTGGAATGTCCATCTCCCAAATGCTCAGAAAATGGAAATACAGAACAACACTAAAAATGGTGAACCAAATATCATTGGTGTACTCCTCGCCGTGATCATTGCAGAATTTTGTGGCTATAGTGCTACCATCGCAGAAAAACATAAACAGATTCTGCTGCAACTCAGAATCAAGACAGTATCCCAGTATCACTGGTATCATAAGCAATGGATCAGAAGAATCTATAAGATTGAGTTTGATAGAGCAAAAGAAAGAGTTTTCAAAGAAAAATATTTTGCTGGTTTACCCTCGGGTTTCCGGGAACTCCTGCGAGAAAAATTTGAGGAAGATCTGTCTCTCCACACATGGGGACAGTTCAGAGCTGCTGCAGAAAAAATCTTTCTGCAATATTATGAAAATATAAAGCTAGATAAAGACCTCTCCCACTCGGTCTCTTTTCGTGGCGGTAGGGAAGTATGCCGGATGTTCGGCATTGGGCCTCCAAAAAAATCTCACAAACATCACTCTGGCCATAAAACAAAAAATACATATAAAGGAAAGTCTTCTAGCAGATGGAAGGTAAAACATCCTCCAGACTCAAGAAAAGAGCCAGAGAAAAGAAAAATGAAATGCTTCTATTGTGGCAAAGAAGGCCACTCTGCTTCTGAATGTTACAAACGAAATCAAGATTATCAGAGGAAGCAGAAAGGAACAAGGACCTGGTCTAACAGAGAAAAGGTATTCCCCAAGGTAGAACCTTTTGATGATAATCTCAGAGGGATGCCTAGAAGATCCCCTCCAAAAAGACACAACTTGATGCATGTAGCAGCCTCAGATGAAGAGAACACAGATGAGATCACTGAATCATAAAGCAGTGAACCAGAAAATATTGATCTCATGCATGCCCACCAGATGTACAATAATCCTTGCAAATGTGGTGGAAAATGTACTGAATGCCGAGAAGAGCAAGTGACTTATGACTCAGATAGTTCTTTGCAATCAGACGAACAGAAGTTGTTTGCTGCTTGGACTAAACAAAATATTAGAACAGATTCTTCCTCTTCCTCAAGCGACTCGGAAGCAGCAAATTGTTTCATGGCTGGTACCGATGATGAAGATGAAGAAGATCCTAAAAGGCTGATAAAGAAAGCTATTGCCAAAATGAAAGAAGGCAGTAAAAAGGATGACTTGGTAAATAGCTTTAACAAGATTTTCTTGGGCGACAAGAAGGGCAAAGGAGTACAAAGCCCAAAGAATAAATTTAGGAGAAAATATGTCCAAGATACAGAATCAGAGAAAGAAAGCTCAGGAGAAGAAAAATTCAAATGGTCATGGAAAGCTGCTAATCTCCCGAGCATGGAAAAGAATGTATATCCTCTCTTGGCTAAAATGCAGCAAGAGCCACAAAAGATTGACCTGGCCACCCTTCATAAGGAGCATCTAAAGCTGGTACAGGAAGTTAAAGAACTCAGGTTCTTGATTGAAGAAATGAAAGAACATCCAGGATCATCACAGTCAAAGCCTGAACAGTCTGAAGAAGATATGCATTTAATGGTTGTTGTACATCAGCAAACAGTAGTCAAATTGCATATCAAAATACATGAAGATGAAGCCAAAGTACTTGCACTCATTGACTCCGGAGCAGACCTGTGTTTCCTAAAAAGAAAGTATGTTGATCCTCATTATTGAGAAGCTTGTCGAACTCCAGTTCGGGGATTTGGAGGAAGAAAAGCAATCGAGTACAAAACCAGTTTTGGAAAGGTATGTCTTGGCAATTTTTATATAAACTGTATCTTTCTACTGGTTGAAGATGAATTTACTCATGAATGTATTATTGGAACTAGTTTTCTATCTACTACTATTCCTCATGGTGTCAAGTATAATAGTAGAGGCCAAATTGGTTATCATTTTACTGTTAAAAGAAAAGAAATATTTCTTCCACTAGTGTCATCTGAAGAAAAAACTCACTCAATCTGGACCTTAGAAGTAAACACTGTAAGGGAAAAAATAAAGGAAAAAGGGATCCAGATTAGAGCAATCAAGAAAGCTGAGCACCTATATAGGCTAGAAGAAGAATTAAAGAATCCCGGTGTACAGCAAAAAATTGAAGAAATAAGAAAAGAATTTGCTGACAAGGTTTGCCACACATCTCCTAATGCATTCTGGCATAGGAAACAGTTTTGGGTAAACCTAAAATACAGAGAAGGGTTCCAGGGAAACCCTAGTAGAAGCAGAGCCATCCCAATGAATAAAGAATACATACAACTCTGCAAAAAGGAAATTGAAGATTTGCTGAACAAAGGACTCATCGAAAGATCAAGAAGTCCATGGTCATGTGCAGCATTCTATGTCAACAAACATTCAGAGCAGGTTCGAGGAGTTCCTAGAATGGTCATCAACTACAAACCTCTGAATGATGCTTTGGAATGGATCCAGTATCCAATTCCAAACAAATCTGATTTGATCAAACGGATAGCAGGAGCCAAAATCTTTTCAAAGTTTGATCTCAAGTCTGGCTTTTGGCAAATTGGCATAAAACCAGAAGATCAGTATAAAACAGCCTTCAATGTGCCTCATGGACAATATGAATGGAAGGTAATGCCATTTGGCCTGAAAAATGCCCCTTCAGAGTTCCAGAGAATTATGGAGTCTGTTCTGGAACCATACATGGACTGGTTGATGGTATATATTGATGATATTTTAGTATTTTCAAAGTCCATTGAAGAACACATAAAACATCTCAGAACACTATTGCATGTTGTACACAAGAATGGGTTCGTTCTTTCAGAAAAGAAGATGAAATTGTTCCAAACTGATATTGAATTCTTGGGACAGAGAATTAAACATGGAAAGATAGAAGTTCAGAAGCATGCCATTGAGTTTGCAGAAAAATTCCCTGATGTAATCACAGATAAAAAACAATTACAGAGATTTATGGGATGCTTGAACTATGTTGCAGCCTACTATGAAAATTGTGCTCAAGATAGAAAGCTGCTTAATAAAAGATTGGGAACAAACCCTCCTCCATGGTCAAAACAGCACACTGAAGCGGTACGAAGGATAAAAGCAAAAGTGAGAACTCTTCCTATCCTTCATGTTATTGATGAAGATCTCATGAAGATCCTTGAGACTGATGCTTTAGAAGAAGGCTGGGGAGCAGTACTGAAGCAGTGCAGGAAAGACTGCAATGGCAAGGATGAAGAAATAGTATGGTTCACTTCAGGAACTTGGAACGATGCACAGAAAAAATACCATACTATTGATAAGGAAATAAAGGCTTGTCTAAATGCAATTCAGAAATTTGAAATTCATCTAATGAATAAGAGGTTCTTAATAAGAACAGACAGCCAAGCAATGAAGTTTGTATTGGAAAATCCAATACGAAACTCTACTGCTAAAGCAAAGTTTGCTAGATGGCAGGCAATGTTTTCTCAGTATGAGTTTGAAATTAAACACATAAAAGGTTCTCAGAATTGTATTGCTGATTTTTTAACCAGAGAACATTTGTAGGAAAAATATGGAATTCAGACCCCAAGTTGCATGGTGATTATCACAGAATGGCATGAAGGAAGCAACACATGCAAATATTTAGATGAACAAATGAGCTGGAGTGACTACGCTAGCCAATGGAAGCCAACCTGGCAGCTTAGGTCTATAGAGGTATTGGATGAAAATCCGCAGCATCCCAACCTATTAATAAACTTGGTCCCAGAGCATCGACGGTATCCAACGTCAACAGTCACCATCCCAAACATGGTTTATGGTCGACAACTCCGACAAGCAATAGATGCCTCCCATACTCTCCAGACACATTTCCAAGACTTGCGTCTTATCAGTAAAGAATCTGCTTTAGGTCAAGTCCTTGAGCAATATTATTGTATCAATCAAATGCGTGGTCTGGCAGCTTGGCCAGGAAATGATGGTGCCTTAAGATTCCCCCTCACATATATCAACTATGGCAACTATCAGAAGATGTGGTGGGATTTCTTAAAAAAGGACAATAGAGACCATGATTACTTTGCCAAAATCAAGTTTGGCCTCCAGCGAGCCCATGTGATCCATGAAATTCCTGACTGGATTCATTGTTGGTGGAATGATTTCGGCCTCAGCAAAAGCGGAGTGGACCCTGCAATAATTCAGCACGAACATAGCCAGTACTGTATCCCGTGCTCCAAGGTGGAAGACATGTATATAAGTGATGTGTGTGATAATACTCATTTACTACATACTTTTATTTCAAATAAATTCCAGTGGCTTGTGAAGACCAAAATTCAAGTACAAAACAGAAATGGGCAACGCATCATCATCCGGAGCATCTACAAAAAAATGTGGGACCCCACTTATCAGCGTCGGTATGGCCATCCATACAACGATATGATAGAATGGCCCCAGACTCGTACTGCCTACAGTTTTTTGATTGATGACAATTGTTAGTGTCCTCATCATGAAAGGTTTTTCGTGGGATTCCTCTTTCAAAATCTCCACTGTGTAATGTCACTTCTGTCATAAAAGGTTTTCCGTGGGATTCCTTAATAAAAATCTCCACTATGTATTGTCGTCTCGATAATAAGTAGTTTCCGTGATCTCCACTTTGTAAAGAGCCACGATCATGATTTGTCACATGGAGACTCAGGACACTTTCCTGACTTCTGGTGCGGTTTGACCCACATCTCCGACAGAAATCTACCTGGCCATCTTTAAGGACGATTTGATTCGATTTCACGGGACCTACAATGGATTCTCCCAAAGGATCCAAGGCTCCTCCATGTTATAAATATGAGTCTGCCTTCTTCATTCGGCATTCGCATCTTAGAGAGTCTAGAATTTGAGTCTGCAAGTGTTTCAGTAGTTGAAGCTTGCAAGGTCTGATAGGTGTCTAGGCAAGATTGTATGCTCTGCGAGTTGCCAGCACTGGTATAACATCGCATCAGAATATCTTAGCCTGTGTGTCCAAGATAGGTGTCGTTCT
Organism: Larix kaempferi; assembly: GCA_027924585.1. Taxonomy (NCBI): domain Eukaryota; kingdom Viridiplantae; phylum Streptophyta; class Pinopsida; order Pinales; family Pinaceae; genus Larix; species Larix kaempferi. Next base: position 7,298,961 of record BSBM01000255.1, read on the forward strand.
GATCTATCTGCGCAGTGCTTCAAGAAGCCTTCGAGTAGGTTCGGCGCTTCGGCCCTTACCCAAAGATAAATGAGCCTGCGTGCATAAGACAGAGGAATATTAGAAGTCTGAGAACTATTTGTAATATGAAAGCTCTGTAATTATTCCGCTGCAATTAATATAAAGTCTGGGTACCATTCCCAGTTTCGAATTTATGTATTTCTGGTTTGTCTAAGCCGTATCACCCATTAGCCCGGGTCTGGAATTCCTTGCTATCTAGTAATATTCATCGTTCTAGTCGTGAATAGCAGTAAGTCACAAAGTAAATCTCGAGGGAGTAGCAATGCATGTTCGACAAGTTAAGGAGCGGTCGAAGAAAGATAGCAGGCGTGTGAGTTTCAGTCATTCAATCCAGGAAAAGCAAGCCCGACGCTGGAAGTTGCTCTAGTCTACCAGGTGTAGAGGCCCCTGCGTGATCTGCTTCTAATTGTTGTAGAATGCTTGATTCACTCCGAGCACAGTGTTGACCTTCTGAGTCACGTACAAGAGCATCCCCACACATTGATATTCAGAACTCAGCGTCTAAACCCATTGCTATTCAAGTTAAAAACTTTGACTATTGCATCCATAAATGGAGAACCCTTGACTTTATCAGCGACTGTATCGATTCTAGCCAATCTCCTCATGTCAATTTGTATAGAGGATCTTTTGCCATAGCATGCCGTTTCTTCCTTTACAAACTCCATTTCGGAAATAGGTCCAAGTGTGAAAAACTCCTCCAATTCATTTATAGCAGAAGAACAACCCTTAATACCGCGAATATGGAAAGCTCTTGACATTTCGGTCATATTGAAAACAAGTCACAAAAATAAAACAACCTCCTTTTATAACCCCCAAAACAATTTTCGTTGCTGTAAAAAGTGGTTTCGCATAACATTTAAATGGTTTCCAATACCGTTTTTCTCTATGCGAAATGGAACCGTATTGACATGTGGCAAGTGGTCTCATATTTCGCTCCGCCTTTTTGATATTATCCTTATAACACTTTTTCCAGCGAAATCATAGATTTTATAAGGCAGAAAAAAAACTTCTTTTTTTCAAGAAAACAGACGGTCACTTAGTTGATGACGCACTCGAAATTGAATGTATAGGCACTTGACACTCTCACTCTATACCCTGTCTTGAACTATATGTATGCCACGACCTCTAGAAGCTCCAGAATGTGCAGTTTGTAACTCTTGAAGAAATTGCCACCGTAATCTATCCTTAGTTGGAATATGAACCAAATAAACGCTAGACGCTGTGTAGCAGGTGTAGCTGGGTCGCAAATATTAGCCTCTTTACAATTGCTTTAAAAACAACCACTGTATTACAACATATCCCTCACTGCAAAACGGCCCAGTGGAGGATACTCTGCAAAGGTTTCCACAACCATTGGCTTGGTTGGAATCATCTTGACAAACCCAACGTCTCTGTTCTTAGGGAAATTATGTTCCTTCTCCAGTTCCTTGCCAGAACGCCCGTCAACCTTGGTCATGATCTCAGAGAACTTGACTGCAATATAACAAGTATGACAATCCAATACAAGGGCATAACCATTTCCAATCTGTCCTGGATGATTCATAATAATAACTTGAGCGGTAAAATTGGCAGCTTCCTTGGCTGGATCATTCTTGGAATCAGATGCCACATAACCACGTTTGAGATCCTTAACATCAACGTTCTTCACATTGAATCCCGCATTGTCACCAGGCAATGCCTCCTGTAGAGCTTCATGATGCATCTCATACTCAACTAACTTAACTTCAGTGGTCAACCCGGTAGGGGCAAAGATAACAATCGTACCTGGTTTGATGACTCCAGTTTCCACACGACCAACAAGCCCAGTCCCAATACCATAAATCTTGTAAACATCCTGAAATGCAAACTTAGAGGCTTGTTTGAAGGACGCTTGGGCTCTGAAACTTGGTCAAGGGTTTCCAAGAATGTTGGACAACCTGACAGTTTGCATCCTTGCCTTTGCAACCTCTACTTAGTGCTTATCATGCAAATGCTGTGTTTTACTTTTTTTTTTCTATATTTCGGGGATTTACCCCACATAGAGAAAACTGAAAACTCATTTTAGTGTAAATACACAACGGCTCACATTCTACGTCGACGAGATATGGAATGATATATATGCTTTGTTAGCTTAGCACTCGGGCGTTAGACTCGAGCTTGCGATATGTTGGCTTGACTCGTCGACTTAGGTCTCAATACTTAGAGATTGGGTGTTGCTGCGAGCCCCCATAATTTTGATAAATTTAGCTAAAAAACCAAAATTGGCTTTTAATAACCAAATAATTTTTATCATTTATCAAACACATAAATCTTCCCAAAGTCATATTTTTTGTTTTTTGCAACATTGGTGCCAACATCCAAGAAATAATGCTTGTTTCGGTCAAATTTGTAATTTTTATAATTCTCCATTTTGCATTACCAACGTTACAAGAAGAAATTTTGGCATAAAAATTATGTAGTGTTAACACTAACATTCCACATGGTAATTGCATTGTGTCTTGTAGTTTGTCTTCATAGCTTATGCAAAGTTAAGGACTAAAACATGATAAAAGTGTGGAGTTTCAAAGAATTTTCAATAACTCATAATATTGTTATTGAATATATAAAATATGAAATTATTTTGTACTATTTTAAATATGCCCTGTTTTCTTTTTACTCTAGGTCGTCATTTTGTTCACTCAAATTCTAAAAATTGCATCTTGTTCAATTCCTAGCCATTTTAAAATTTACAGTTGATATTTAGTGTTCTACAGGTCTCTTAGCCTTATGTGACCTCATTATAAGCTAAGATAAGAGGGTCCAAAGCATATTTGGCCTAAATGTTTGCATTTCTAGTTTGAGATCTAGCCAAACTAATTCTTTCTCAGCAACTATTTGAGGTCTAGGTTAGTATTAAGCAATCAACACTATTTGACCTTGTAAAACTAAGGTCATTATTTTCAAGCATTCTAGGAAGTGAAATGGGCATGGAAAATGACCTTAAGTCAGCCTAGTATTGCAGTCAAATATTATCAGCACATTGAGCCTTATATTCGGCCTGGTTTCACAGTGTTTGAAGAATGATAATCTTGGAGGGGATTATCTTGAGACTCTATTTTTTTCCTTGGGAATTGGAACTGGTCTCCATGGTCCTCCCATCACATATACTACAAATAAAGACTTCAAGTTTTGCTAAGGCTAGCTCTTCAAAGTTGTAATGATATCTACGCATTTGATTTTTTTTGTTATTTAGAATTGGCTTTGATCAAAGGAACAATGCTTAAATTTGTTTTTTTGCTAAATTTCTTCTAGCTAACATTATAGTCTATAGATTATTTCTCTATGTAAATCCAAAGCCCAATATTGCAAACACTTGTTGGAAAAATGACACATGACATCTTTGCAATTGCACAGGGAAATCTACATTTAACTTAAGTAACAACCAGTTTAGCTCCCAATCATGTAGTGCTCTGGATGCACACCATAGGTTAAACAGGAAAACTACTACAATTAGAAAGCAAAATAATTTATTTCAGAATAGAGGTTCCAAGACAAGATCTTACCATAGTAAGTGCCAAACATTGAAAATTTGAAGCGTCTCATTCCGCCCAATAATATCATTGCAGACAGTATTGATAACCAGTCGTAAGAAGTCATGATTCTCATTTAATAAGCATGAAGTCACAATGTATCCAACCTATACAAATGCACATCCATTCAAGTCATGCATAGCTTGCAATGTACGAAGATGTTAGTTAACCATATACAAATAAACATATTAGCAATATAAGGAATTATAGAAGTTCAATAATTGCACTAATATTTTGAGTTGCATTTGAAGATGGAAACTACAGCATGCCCATTGACACCGAGAAGACAAACAAATTCATTATTGTGGACATGTCGCATTATCATTTGCAATGCTAAAATGACTAAAAAGAGAGAAAATTTATTCAAATGTTAGGGAAGACCTCCCTTATCCTTGGACTTCAACCTCTTAGTGTTAGGTTAGTTGCATGAGACTTAACTAGATCAACATACATGTTAAAGGAGAGAACACTGAACTCGAAAAGACCCTAAAATAGATCATCCAACCCTCATAAATAAAAAACATTAGCAGCACAGCAGTACGACCAACACACAATAAAAAATGACGGCAAAGTACTCCAAACAAATCATATAAGGTAACGCTGTGGTGGATGGCACCTAAGGAGTTCTATCAAGGTCAACGCAAGGGTGGACAACAATCCTAAGGGGTCACACTGGTCATCAACAAGCTGGACGTCAACAATTAAGGGTTGTATAGCTCAACGCTACCATGGAAGGGGTCAATCACGAGTCACCACAAGGCTAAGCATCACATACAAGTAAACATGCAAGTCAATGTATCATAATAAGGAAACACAACGTCATACTAGGCTCATGCACATCAAGTCATTTTCAAGGTAGGTTACCCGGCCTTCTCAACTATATGTGGTTATACGTCTCATGTGTCTCATGCAATGAGAGGAAGCTCATAATCATCATCCCAAGATAAGGAAGGTCATGTGTTCGTCTCATCTTCCTCAGGTTAACTCAACAAGGGGTGGTCATCCCCTTGACGATAACCATAGTCCTCGGAAGATGTCACACATATTAAAAAATAAGGTATGCAACAAAGTGAACAAACATTTTGCATATAAATTTAAAAAATCAGAAACATAGTTATATTAATTGTTTTAATCAGCAAAGTACTATCAAACATAGAGCTACATAAATCATTAAATTACGGAAAAAAAAACATTAATAGAAGTAAACCAATTATAAACGATATGGTCATCTCATATTCCTCAAGTTAACTTGGGAAGGGGTGGCCAGTCCCTTGAGGATAACCATAGTCATCTAAATATGTCAGACATATTCAGACATATGATCCGAGCAATAACATACAGATGTGAAACCTCAATTCTAAAATATCACCATGCACCGACTAGATCAAGAAACTTGTAACAAAACTGAAAATAGTTCATGCCTTCACTCAGTCAAATACAAATCTCAAATGTTTTATAACTACATATTTTTATGTTTTTTTTTTCTCATAAATTCGAAGAGGGGGACTTCATCTTCATTGTCTTGACTCGTTGTAGTTGTTGTGCCCTCTTTTTCCTTTGATTGTGTGGATATGCACCCATGTACCATACTTCTAGTACGTCAATTAGCAGGGGTGGAGGTGGATGGACAGGGGAATCATCTGCAAAAAACAAGACAGTTATATAGATATACATGTGAAGTTATTTTTCAGATACATATTTAATTATTTCCAATATCGTTACAATGATCTTTACCTATTGGCTGACTAGCTGAGTCAACTAGAGTGTTCATTGGCTCTGCCATTTGTTCCTCTCCCGGCTGAGTATGAGAAGGTACATGCTCTTCCATTCATAGAAAAATATTAATTAGTAAACGTCATCAATTATGTATTTAAAATCATATTGAATACATCTGTTTTATAGCATACATACCTAAATGGATAGGCAGCTCCCCACCAGCATGTGGTACCGATTCGGTACCGCTACCCTCGTTGCTTTTGTTGGTCTCACCCTGAAAACAAAAAAAAAGACATTCATTTTTCAATGTAATCATTCATGAATAGATTACACAAGTACATTATAATGATGTCCTTATTGATTTTATTTACCTCTACGTGAATCAATGGGGAAATTGGGGTTTTCCACAAGCTTTTTCGATGTTCTAGCACATGCTGAAAATCGTACTTGAAGCCGAGCTTCAAGTCTTCATCAGTGGATTCCTCTTGAAAAGAATTTCCATGCAATGCATAAAACCATGTAAAGTGCTTATGATAAATCAATTAATTGTTTGCTACTATTAGAAAAATCAATTAATTGTTGGCTACAAATAATGATCGTTTGATTCTTACAATTCGTGCCCTTACCTTCTGATATCCACCCTGGACCAATTTGTGCTGCCCATATTTTTCTAATCTTGCCTTTGTTGCTTTAGATGTGTCAAAGAGCCTATGAAAGGTTGCAAATACATTAGATATGACAACTTAAATATATTTAAAAGTATAAAATAAAATGAACATTGTTCATTGAAAATATGATATGTGCCAAACCTTCTTGAACCGATTGGCCTAGTATTTCCTTGTTTTCTCAATGCCTTCTCCTTTGAATCTTTGATGAGCGCCTTCCACTCCTTCTATGGAACCATTAGAGGACGCTCATACTTGTGGTTAATTTGTAGATTATCCCTATAATCTGCCCTGACATATTTCAAATTTAACCTTGCTGCTGCGGTGACACCTTTTTTGCTGAAGGTTTCACCAAACAAGCTGACCATGTGGTTCATCAAATCATCTTTCAATTTTCATTTTGGAAATTCCACCATGTATGAATGGTGGGCTCAAAAATCTCCAACGCCTTATCATGCAAGTTCTTATAAAAAACATTATTTCCTACAAAAAACATATGATCATTAATTAAAACTAATTTGAGTTATGTGGATTTGAATTACATGAAAAAAAAATTAATTAAATAATACCTGCAATCTGCGGTATCTGGATTGGAATACAGTCATTGTTCACCAAGAAGCTAATGGGAAATGATCCCTTGCTAACCACACATATTGCGCTAGGATAACAACTATCACATTCGATTCCACCGTCCTCTCCATCATCCTGTGGAATAGTGGTGGTTGAAGAGCCATGTTGACCTCCAACATCCGTTGAGGGCATGGCATCTAAAGTGCATTCTTGTATAGTAGAGGAAAATAGCCTCATTGGTATAGCAGATTGACAATGTGTTGCACCATCGTTACTGCCAATACTGGCCCCTGCAGCCTGTTCTTGATACATGGGTTTTGGCTTCAATTAATCCTAAAGAATAAAACTTCAATTGATTAGAACATATCAAAAAAAGAGAAGTAAAATAACATAAATGAATATATGTAGTTCATAAAAACTTTCAAAGATGCCACTTACCCCATATTTTTTTATCTTTCTCCTCAATTCATACATTTGTGTTTGTATTTCTTCAGTCATTGGATCCATTAAAATCAGATCAAGAAGGTCTCGATTGCACATTTTCAAATCCCATTTCACAGTATCCGTTGGGTCGGTTGAATAATCTATCTCTTCCTCATTGACCACATCATCACTTTGATGTGGTGTGCTCTACGAATGTCAATAAAAAAATCACGTAAAAAATGTATAATGCATATAATAACAAAAAAACTGCTATAATCATGTTTAGGTACTATTACGCTATCATTTACCTGATGCAACAGCATTGGTTCCTTCCCACGGTCACCCTGCCACAATACAATAAGCAAGACATATTCATATCGATAACTAAAAATTGAACCATGTATAATAAACTTGATTAATACAAAAAAAAATATTGTTAATATGACAGTCAACTTTACCTATCCAGAAGCTGTAGGTGTGCTCTGAGTACCGCCCCCCTGCCACAAAACAATAAGAATGATATCATATTGAAATATTGAGCTCAATAGCAAAAAATATGTCAAATGTTAACAGATGTAATATAATCATGAATTGTGGTTACTATTACATTGATGCTATTAGGTACTATTAAGCTAACATTTACCTCATGCGTCACCATTGGTGACTTTCCACGGTTAGCTTGTGGCATATGGCCACGATCACCCTGCCACAATATAATAATTAATACATTAAAAATCAAAATTACATATATAACAATGTCTCTTAAATGTAATTAATGAAAAGCATGACATATAATTAACTATGTGTATATTATAAAAAGCATGACATAAATAAACTTGATGCAAGAGAAAACTAACAAGTCATCGATCAGGTTGAGTTAAATGTTGTATTAGAAAACTACTCCCATAATAGTAACCCCGCATCTATTCGATTCAAACCGTAATCGATCAGCAATTCTTCACCTGCAGCTATTGATTTTGTTGCACATACGAATACACGATTTCCTTCATGCCCCTCAAATAGGCAGTTGGGTAGCTTATGTGTTAGAAAAACAGGATCGCAGAGAAATAACAATAAACAAGATGCAAATACAATCACACAAACATATTACAAGAGAGACATAGATATATCATGGTTCACCCAAATTGGGCTACGTCCACACTTAAATTTTCAATCCTTATTATTATATCATCCAACAAAGTGAAGGGATACAACCTGCAGCATGACCGCTGCACTTCCTCTTCACTGTCTCACAGTCTCTCTTCACAATCTGAGAGATCTTTATAATGCATAATACCTAATACATCAACCCTAGCCATATTACCATGTCTTTCTTTTATAAGGGAAATACAATGGGAAAATACCACAGGATACCCAAAACCATGGGCCCAAAATCTGTTGGCGAAACAACCCAAATTGTTTTCCAGAGAATGAGTGTACAGTCCTCTGGGGTGAATGGCTGAGACAATATCATCTATGAGACTGGAAGATCTGGCTCCACAACCAACAATATCCCACTTGGAGACTGATCACAACAAATCCACCACTACTGTACTTTTTGGACCTTGGACTTGGAAAATTTCTCATCTTCACCTTCATGATATAAGGCCAACTGAAACCGAGCATGAACTCAGTTTTCTCTTTGGTCACTACCTTTGTGAACATGTCTGCAGGATTCTGGCTAGTATGTATCTTTTCCAGCGTCAAACAGTTCATATTCCAGAACAAAGCATATGAAATGGTACTTGAGCTGTATATGTTTAGTCTTAGAATGGAATGCTGATTTCTTTGCAAGATGAATGGCACTCTGGCTGTCACTATACAACCTGCTATCCTTATGCTTCTTACCCACTTCCTCCATAAACCTCTGCAACCAAATCATATCTTTACTACCCTCTGTAACAACATACTATGCTTCCGTTGTTGAAAGTGCAACAACTGTAATGTCCCCATCTTGACCCTATTGCATTAAGATTGTAAATGATATAAATATTGTTATTTAATCATGGTGAGGAGCTCAAGTCCAAGGCCCCACCATTGATTAGCATTTTTTATGTATCGACAATTAAAAATCAGTGCATATGGCTCTTGTGCTAGATAGACACAATGTAAATGGAGACATCATGTAAATATGAAATTTAATGAAATACCCATAACTAGCTATGCAATGTAACAAAGAGATGGGGCATGATTCTACAAGGAATAGGGAGGGAAATTATTCAAACCCTTGAGCCCATGGTGTTAATCCATTTCTTTGAGAAAACCCATAAATCTCAACTACCCATTTTGGGTTATGCACCTAATCATTTAATTCTTCCAAGAGTTGGTTGAGGCAGTTAATGCCTTGGGAGTGGAGAGGTATGGCAGTCAATTTTGAGTATGGGCAAGCCATCAACCTGGAAAATCATATTTGGTCTCCTTGGGCAAGAAAACACCCATGAAATGGTGCCCAAATCCATTCTGAACCCATAGCCTTTGCCCTCTCACGCAGTCTAAGCTAGCTGGGCTTTCCCCATCACGTTTTTCACCATTTTTCCTACATTTTCCATGCATGGGAGCTTGTTTTTGTATTTTACAACAGCTGGGAGAGGAGGGCCACGAATTGGGATTGTGACGGAGGTCGTTTTTGCCCCAAAATGCCCATGGACATTTTTTTGGAAATGATTTCTTCTCTCCAGGGTTGTTCCCCATCTTCCATTTTTTTCGTTTTGGGCTTTCCCACATTTGTCTGAATTGGTAGAAGCCCCATTTTGGACATCCCACTAAAGAAACGTTTTTCTCATGCCCAACAATTGTGGTTTTGCTGTTATGTGCATCCCTGTTTTGGTTTGAACCCGTAAGCAAGAGATTTGGAGTGGTAGTGGACAAAATTAGCTTGATACACCTAGTGGGGGAAAATAACCTCTCAAGAAGATCAAGAGGGCTGGCTACTCTTCTATGCACACATTGGACACTTTAGATTGGAAGGTATGGCCTGATGGACTGTGCATTGGTGAAGGGAATACTTCCTTGAGTGGGGTGTGTAGGCATTGTGGGTGCCAAGCTAGATAGATCTTGTAGAGGTACCCATGGCTCTGTGCTCAAGATCACTAGCTTAGCAATTTTTCCTTTCCATTTCCTAGCAGCCTGATAAACCCAATTGTAGATTGGCTTGGCTCATTTTGCTGTATGTTTGGCTATGTGTGAGTCTGTTGTTCCCTGGTTCCTTGTAGAAATCATTCCCAGCTCAGGGGTGGCAGTTGCATCAAGAGATTGATAAGCACAACTGGCCTATGGTTGAGAGGAACATTGCAGTTGCATAGCTGGTTGCTCAAGGACTACGTTTTTTCAAGATAAGTACTCTCATGTGCTAATTATGTATTGTTTCAATGGATGAATGACATGAATATCTTGAATGTATGATGGATGTGTAATAGAACTTAACTCTGCTGTGTTTTCAAATATTTATGCATTTTCATATGTCCATCTTCATTTTATATGAATGTTTGTTTACCAAGTGTGGGGCTAGATGTCCAGTATTATCATTAGTGTTCTCTCCATAGCCTTGGTAGGATGGGAGGGACATTACAGCAACCTTATGCAGTCTCGAAATCCAACTTACTGTTGTTCCACCTATAATAAACACATACCATGTGGTGCTCCTCCTGCTATCATTATCACCTTCCATATATGCATCAACATATCCATGTAGAACATTGTATGAACCTCCAAAACATAATGCCTGAGTGGTAGTACCTCTCAAATAACTGAGAATCCACTGTACTTCCTTCCAATGTTCTTTACCTGGATTGTTCATATATCTACTCACAACTCCCACCACATGTGCAATATCTGGTCTTGTGCACACCATGGCATACATCAAGCTTCCAACTACAGATTGATAGGGAATCTTGGACATGTAATCTGTCTCTTCCTGTGTCTTGGGACACATTCCCTTACTTAGACTGAAATGGCTGGCCAAAGGTGTACTAACTGGTTTTGCATTCTGCATTCTGAACCTCTCCAACACCTTTTGTATGTACTCACCTTGAGACAATGTCAATTTGCGATTTTTCCTATCTCTTGTTATTCTCATACCAAGGATTTGCTTTGCAGCACCCAAATCCTTCATCGTAAATGAATTAGCTAACTTCCTTTCGAGCACATTTATATCCTACATGTTAGACCCTGCAACAAGCATGCCATCCACATACAATAATAAGATAATATAACTTCCATTATCTAGCCTCTTGAAATAAACACAGTGGTCAGAATGACATCTACTATAACCTTATTCTGTCATAAACCTGTCAAATTTTAAATGCCACTGCCTTGGAGCTTGCTTCAAGCCATACAAGCTATTTTTCAACCTGCATACCAAGTTCTCCTTACCTTTGACCTCATACCCTTGTGGCTGCTACATATATATCTCTTCCTCCAAATCCCCATGGAGAAATGTTGTTTTTCGATCTAACTGTTCAAGATGCAAATCTTCTACCGCCACTAGACTTAAGATAGTCCTAACTAAAGTCATCTTAATAACAGGAGAAAATATTTCATCAAAATCTATACCTTTCTTCAGTGCAAACCCCTTTACAACAAATTTGGCCTTGTACTGCTTCTTGCCTCCTTTTTCTTCCTTCAACCTGTAAATCCATTTGTTGTGCAATGCTCTTTTACCAGCAGGAAACTAAACCAAATCCCAAGTCTGGTTTCCTACCAATGAGTCCATCTCCTCATTCATGCCTTGCTCCCACTTTTTTCTAGTTTCAACCTGCATTGATTCTTCATAACATTCTAGTTCAGCAGCATCACTCATCAATAAATAATACATTGAAGGATAGTATCGTTTAGGGAGTCTACTTAACCTGGTAGATATTCTTGCAATTGCAGGAGTTTTAGGTACTTGCTATTGTTCTTGATTTTCTGGCACCTTTGGAACTTCATTTTCTTCAATTTCAACAAGCACTGTGTACTCTGTGTTTTCCTTTACCCGTTTCTTTTCCTGCAACTGATCCTTATACATGACCTTTTCATTGAATATCACATATCTACTCCTAATGATTTTGTTATTTTCATAATCCCATAAGCGATAAACAAAATCATCAACCCCATATCCAATAAAGGTACATTTCTTGGATTTAGCTTCAAGCTTTGTTCTATTTTCTTTATCAATATGGACAAATGCTCATAACCAAACGTTCTCAGAAATGAGTAGTTTACCTTTTTATCTGTCCATGCCTCCTCTGGAATACCACCATCCAAAGCACTTGAAGGCCCTCTGTTTATTAAATAAACAATAGTGTTGGCGGATATTTCTACCCTATAGTCAGGAAACTAAACTATCAAATTGGTTGGGGTGACAAGTAAGTGCATTAATGTTATTACAGAGGCATTTACAAAAGAAATAGGTAGTAGATTTAGAGAACATACCTTTTTACCGGAGTCTGATCCTGGCCTTGACTCGGTCCCATGTCCAGTTTCCAAATATACTTTTCCTTCAGCAAACCTGCAACAACAATACCTTCCTCAAACATTTTGGGCAACATATAAAGCATGAGATAAACAAAAACTATGTTTAATATTCAGCATTGACCAAAATAAATCCAACTTGAAATGCCATTTCATTAACACCTTCAGATTGGAACAAGGAAACACTTCAACCTTTATTTGTCAAAAATAGAATGCAGTACAAATATACCTGACAATGAAGCAGGCTCCTGCAACTAGATTCTGGGATCTGGCTCTGCTCTGGTTTGAATGTCTTCTGTAACAGCTTCTCCAATGTCCTAAAGTTTCTCCATTAACTCATCCTCTAGCTTTTCTAGCAATCATTTGTATTCATAATTTCTAACTTTTCTCCTTTGGCCTTCTTGGTATTTATAGGTTTAAAGAAGCAGTTCAGGTCGATGGAGGAGGTTGGGGACGTTAAGAAACTATCATCAACTAATCCTCCTCGATGGATTAATATATTTTTTAATCATCTTTTAAGATATACGCGACTATTACTCAGTTGAGTAGCGTATAGGGCGCTACCCTATTGTTTAATAACTAGCGCTCATTCAGTTTTAAATGTCGAGCGCTACTTTAATAAGAAGGAGTAGCGTATACATTGATATGGGCGCTACTATTATACACTGGAGTCGCGTATGGGCGCTAGTCTCTTTAAGTGGAGTAGCGCTCATACCTCAAAATGATATTTTTGTATGTTTTCCAGTATTTTCAGGAGATGGGATGAGTTGTCATATGGTCCAAGGTCAACATGCTCCTCCATCCAAATTGTCCTTTTGTGTCATCAACAGGTCAGGGTGATCACGGATGGAGAGGTGCAAATTTGACCTATAACAGATGCCCCCTAATGTGTGAGGTCAGAGAGAAACGATGGCCGAAATACATTATAATCCAAAACCAGAGGAGGAGCACAGAACCGCAAAACAAGTCGCAAGAAACCTGCAACAAAGATCAAGGTCAGCGAGCAATTACATTGTTGACATCTTATAGATGTGTAGTGTGATACAAAATGATCGCCGATACATAACAAGGAGATGTATATAAAAGCATGGCCACTTGAAATACAAGCGTGGATCCATGTCAAACTGAGAGATCATAGCCATAACAACACACTGGATCTATGTCTCATGGAGAGCCGTATATAAGTGAGGCTCAGTCTTGCACAACTTGGGTGATAACAAAATGAGGTTATGTCATCAAAATCCCAAGGTCTTCATCCCACAACAACCCTAGGTACAAACCCGAACCATGTGAATAGATGAGCCGACAGTCGAACATGGAGGGCATCGTCTGATTACCGGTCATTGATGTATACCGTTAACAAACGCGAGGACTTCCACCGATAATGATGATGGGGTCCAAGGTACCAAGTACGATTCTCCAAATGTGAATAGATGGACTTGGAGTCGAACACTTGGGAAACCTGTCGAAGAAGAGACATTAATGTATTCTCATCATTCAACAGCGAGGAAAATTGCCACTGGTGACTGCAATCTCCAAGGTAATAACCGAAACTCTAAACTTCAATCCCAGAATAATGATTTGATGTCGATGGGAAGAAGTCCGTTGGAAGGGAGGCCTTAAGGCATCCTCCATCATCCAACTCGAGGAACACTCAACTGGTAAGAACTGATATGGAATAATATACGACAATACTGACACTAGGAAGGCCGACACATGAGGTCAAGGTAAACTGTAGAATGGCCGACACAGGGTATATCCTTGAACAGTGAGCACGACACAAAGTGACTGAGGCAGTGTCTGACATAATGGGGTAAATAAGTCTGAAAGGTAAGAGACATTAACAGACCCTCCATATGGTTGGAAGAATAACCAACCGGGGGAGTAAATAACTCGGAGGAAAGGTTCACCCTGAGGCCAAAAACTAAACCCAACCGACAAGATAGACTCAAGTAGGTGTTGTGTTCAAGGATAGGACTTGACTGAAAACTGCCTTTGACAATGAAGATATGATATATTTTCCTGTTCCTTATTCTTTTTAGATAAAAGAATACCCTTCTTGTGGATTTAATGAGTCCAAGAAAGAATGAAAACTCAATAGGTCCAACCACGTAAATAGTTTAACGAGCCCATGGGAGGAAGACTCAGTACCTTCTTCATAATTTAAAGAGTTCAAAGAAGAGATAGAAGATTACTCTATATGTACTGATCTCTGGATTTTAGTATCGAGCCGAGATCTGTTCTTGCTCGCCGGTGTTTTCAATTTTAAGGAGTCTGAAAAACTTAAACAATAACTCCATATATCTGCTCGTGGATTTTAGTATCGAGCCCAAGCAGATTAATGCTCGCCGGTGTTTTCCTGTTTATAGATTCTGAAAAACTTAAACAATCCTCTTTTCACCTATCCGTGGATTTTATATCGAGCCCGGATTGGTCTGTGCTCGGCGGTGTTTTCTTGTTTATAGAGTTGAAAAACTTAAACAGTCCTCTACTTACCCTCTCGTGGATTTCACATCGAGCCCGAGTAGGTGAATGCTCGCTTGGTATTTTCATATTTAGAGAGTCTGAAAACCCTAAAGAGAGACTCCAGAAGGTCCTTTTTCGTATAGTTAGTCTCCTCTCCCGAAAAAGTATAAAACAATGAAAGGAGAACTCTTCTAGCGCATACAGGAGTATACCTAGAGTATACCTTTTCCGTAGTTAATCCACTGAGGCCCGGAAAAGGGGTAATTCTATACCTGAATGGATGAGCCTTCGGATACTTTAATGAGCTCGAAGAGGACAAGTCTGCTCAGAAATCTTGTTTAGGTTTAAATAGTCCAAACAAGAGCTTAAAATGACTTAAGGGTCAACTTCTGGGATCGTAGCTTCATGTCCTGCCAAAACTAGGTCTTCAACAAAATATTAGTCGATGTCGCAAAAATCTTAAATGATATATGAATTTGGAATGTTTAGCTAACTGACAAGGTTTATCATTAAGAAATTTGAGCTTAGGAGACGAATCCGACAATAATTGAGTGAAAATTGAACTTGGATCAGTGTTATACCTTATTTTGTGTTTCAATTGATTAATTAGGGTTTTTGAAAGTGTTTGAAACTATGGAAAATTAAAAATTATGGGTAAAAATTAAAATCCAATTTTATATATAATTTCATTGTTAAAAAATCAATTTTCATTTTGTGTTGTAGGGCAAACATTGGGCACCGTTTCACGAATTTCAAATCTCCACCGTGATCGAACGGAGCATCCAAACGCCAAACTGCTTCCACCAAGTAAGTAGAAATCAACCAAACTTGCATTTCAATGGTTTATTTTTAAAATTTTGAGGAAAAAAGGCCCGAAACGCAATGCTCATAAGGTTTTATGCGCGGGCGCTACTGTGTATACACAAGAGTAGCGTACAAGCCCAATGGGCGCTACTTTGCTCAAACAGAGTAGCGCCTACACGCTACTGTGTAGTATACACATTAGCGTACATACTTGCCAAGCCATTTTAAAGCGCCGAGACTCAAAAATTTTGGGGTTTTTGTGCAGGATGGTCTTACAATGGAGGGAAAGGGAGCATGAAGATATGGATAGACTAGCCATGCAAGACCCGGCTACCCTCCTGTGCTCCGTAGATGCGGCTTGTTGAAATTTTATCGAACCGTAAACATGCGGGCACTAAACAAGCTGTTTCGGAGATTGATTCAGTATTGGGATGTCGATACTAATACCTTCATCATCCGGGGGCAAAATCTTGAGCTTACCGTTGAGGATATATACTTTATTACCGGTCTCTCAAGGAGAGGAGACGTAATCAATCTAAAAGGGACATCTCGTTTGGGTGCACGATCAGTGCAAGAATATGTAAATACATACTGTGTTGCCGGAGCAGAAAAATCGGGAAGCCAAATCCTGATTTCAACTATTGATGGTCTCCCGCTGAAAGTGATAGTGAGCATGATCAACCGGGTATTCGGTAGTGCATCACAACACTTAGCTTCTAGGCATTCAATGCATATCGGTGTACAGTGCTTGCACGACCATGTTTATGATTGGAGTACTAGCTTGTTGGCAAACATGAAGTATCAATTGACAAGTTGCAAATCCGGCACAATGAAGAATTTTGGGTACGGGAGTATCTTGTGTACTTTCTTCTTCGAGAGGATGCCTGCTATTAGCTTGGGGATGCCTCTACCACAAGTTAACCCCCGTGAGCCCAGACTAGGGCGTTGGGGTGACATTTTTCTCCGCCAGGGTGGTGGGGAGAGTCACTATTGTTACCACACTGATGACTTCTGGGGGTGGTGGGAGAGGCAGGTTCCCGCTTTTGAGCAGTTTCCCTATGCTGGATTGGATTTCCGTCACGATCCAGAGCTGGTGCTTCCGCCAGGTGGAGCCTAGGGAGATATTGGTATGTTTACTTTTGAGAATTTATTTAATTTTTTCAAACTTTTCAAATATTTGATTTTTATGAATGAGTTTGGAGTTCTAATCAAGTGTCAAATGCAGATGTTGGACCTGTTTGTCCCGAGGGCCATCCTACCATCTATGTGAGGCCAGCTGATATCACCGCAGCCGAAGCTATGTTGGGAACCCTGGAGAGAAAAATGAGTCGGTTGACTCATGAGATTCCTGCATGCCGCATGGACCAGATACCAGTTGACATGCATGAAGATGTTGTTGGGGTGCCCCCAGCATGGCTTAGATTGCTGCGGAGGATTGCTAGACTAGCGATATGTTACCGCAATGCGGTAGATGATGAGGAGGTTCCTCCTTCTCCATAGGAGAAGAAAAACATTATATGTATATATTTTTGAGGCTACCATGCCCAGCTTTTGTACTTTTATGACTTGACTTGAGAGACTCATGACTCGAAACTCATATTTTTTGATACGGTACCAGTTATATATACAGTATCGGTTATTTACATGTGTATGCGTTTTAAATTTTATGTGTGGAATGTTGTTTACAATGTATGATGCAAATGTCAATCTAGCACATAATTTGCTAATGAATCAGCGAAAGTGTTTAAAATTCTTGGAATGTGTTCATATCTGATAGAATGAAATTGTCTTTCCAATAGTCTAACTCGTAGAAACTGACGTAGCAATCCTGGATCTCTGATCCGATAGACACCTGTTAATTGAAATACAATTAGTTGTGAGTCAAGCCTTACCTCCAGGTATGAAATGCCATGACTGAGGGCATCTCGGAGAAGTTCTATAACTGCACTGTATTCAGCCACATTGTTCGTGGTAGGTCCCAAACAAACCCCCCCCGAAGAGACAAGTTGGTCAGCGGGTGAATAAATGACCCAAGCTGCTGCAGCCAACTGACAGGTGTGGCAACTGGCGCCATCAGCAAATCCTAGGAAATGTGCGGTTGACATCTGGTACACGAAACGAGAAACACACATAAGATCACCTAACGAGCATAACAAAACTAACTATACAAAAATATACAGCTATGTTACAAGAAAAAGTATTTCAGCCTAGGTGTAGTACTTCTTCAGGTAGGGTCAATTCCTGGATCTTCCTCAGGAGACCGGGCAAAGGTGTTATGGAACTCACGGAAAAGGTTGGTATACGGGATTATTTCATCGAGACAACATCCCATTTCAAAGAAAAAATTTCCGTTGACCCCAGTAAAAATGTTCACCAACAAAGTATGTACTCTATTTGCTTCAACAATGGCAACTTGTGAAGGAGTGAGACCAGTATTCTCATCGGGTGGTGAACAAAATTCACCTCTCTCTAATAAGTGAAGAAAAGGAAATAGGAAAGACACACGATTTATATGTTCATGAGGATGATCCGGGTCATTCCAGGCTTCTAACATTTCTTCATCAGAAGGTAAAGTAATTCCTGCATTGTTGAGAGAATGAATCGGGTTAGGTGTCTGAGTAGTGGCACAATCCATGTTTGACTCGACAGACACGGGTAGAGTCAATATATCTTCTGTTGTAGTTTGATAAGAATCTAAGTGAGTAACTTCTACAATAGGGGTAGGCACTAAGGGGTTTGTATTAGTTGAGGGAAACTCAGAATCAGTTGTTAAACTGGTCATGGATGTTTCAGACGATGAATACTCCTCAGTACCAACAAATAAAGTAGGAGCGGGTAGGTCAAAAGTGCCAATTAGTGATCCAAAAAGTCCTGCTCCTAAACTCTCGCTAACTGGGCTGGTTTGATCAATCATAGGAACCGTAGTTTTCGTAGAAGTCTAGTGTTTTCCTTGAGTGAAAGAAAGTTGATCGACAGTAACGATCTTACCTTCAAATGGGAACATGACCACTCGAAAAACTGCCGATGCTATAGCTTTCATGGCATAAGTCCAACTCCTGCCCAATAACATGTTGTAATCGAGCGGAGCGTCCAGAACTTCAATCTCAACAGCAACTGTCTTACCGGCCAAAGTGACATTAAATGATGGCAAAACTCCATATGGACGGAAAGTTCTGCCATCAAATGCAGTAAGCATTGTGTTGGAAGGGACTAACTCAGGAGAACCTAGAGCTTTCCAACAGGAAATCGACATTACGCAAGTCGACACTCCCTCATCTACTACAGCTCGTCTGATGGTCATTGGACCATGAACGACCTCAATCTGGAGGGAAACGTGATATGGCAACCGGTATTTGACATCAGTCATGTCAAATCGCGCAGACATATTGGAGGACTCCATACTCCCAATAGCTGCCAGAAGTGCATTTCGTTGCAATGGACAACTCTGGAAGACTTCTAGAGTAGACATGGCACAAGGGGTCTGGGCTAGATCTTCAACCACATTGTAGTTGGAAGCAGCCCGTGTGTTGGGATTGTGCGATGCCCTCTTCAAGACACCTTTCGGAATCTTGGGCATTGGGTCCACAGGTATGTGGAGTGGAGTGGAGGATTCAGCAATCTCCTTATCCTTTCTCTGCGTTTCCGGGGTATAGTTCTTAGCTCTGGTTTGCAAAAGTGCATCTGAGTTGACCATATTTATGAATGTTTGATCAACCGAAGCGTGCGAAGTGCCCCCAGTTTTGGAGGTGCCAGAAGTTGAGCCTTGCCCTTTAGGAAATGGATCTTTCAAGACGGCAGGCTTCTTCTCTCTTAAGAGCTTCTGGGCTTCTTCTAGTAGAGGGCATTGATGAGTAAGGTGGTTTTGTTTGCAAAGTTTACAAGGGAACCTAACCTTCTTCTCTTCTTTGTTGCCCTCTTCGGCATTATCTTTTTTGGGCTTTTGTTGGTTCCCCTCTCCTTTCTTGCCCTTCTTTTTGTTGTTGGGCTGCCGAGGGCCCTTTTGATTGTTCTGAACCTGATTAACAGATTCAGAAGTAGAAGGAGAGGTTGTGATGGAAGCAATGTCTGCAGTCGAATGTTTGACAGTTAAGGCTTGGACCTGTTTGGTCAGTGCTTCGAAGGCTGCAGAGTTAACTGAACCCACTATGCCGTCAGCATGTGGTCCAGGTTTGGGTCTACTTAGATCAGTATTTGATCTCGGTACGTCCGGTATAATCTCGTACAGTAAACCAGATTGTGCGTATACAAGGTCTAACTGTTGAGTCCTTAAGATGGCTTCTTCTTCATTGGAAACTCCAGATGTCGCTACTTCCTTAGAAATATAAGGAAGGAGTGATTTCAAGTACCACTCAAGCAGGAACTCTGGAGGGATATTGGCCTTTATGAGCCTCTTCCGTCTTCGCCACTCCTGAATGTGGTCAGATAGGTGAGTGGCTTTGTTTTGTCTAAAAGTAGACAAAAGTTCTGTTCCGGCATCATACCGAACAGGAAGCTGGAAATGGTTCAAAAAGACGGTTGCTAGATCCCCAAAACTAGAGAAAGTAGCCGCAGGTAACTCGATGTACCATTTGGCCGCGGGACCAGTTAAGGTCCTTTGAAACAATCTCAATCTGATGGAATCCTCGTTCAACGAATTTGAAGAACACCACAAGTTAAAGGTAGTGACATGGTCACCAGGATCTTCACTAGCTTTGCCTTCGAATTTGGGAATATCCGAAGGTAATTTGGTGGGAACTGATGGCCATGTGGCGTTATGACACACAGGATCATTTGTCAGTTTCGAAAGGTCTGGCAAATTCAAAGTTGCCAGAAAAGGTAGACGAGGCCGGTAAGGTGAAGCTTGATAAGGGAAAGCACCCATCGTTTGTCCCATAAATTGTTGGTAGGGGTTTCCCCCAGCCATTTGGTGATAAGGGTTGCCCCCGGCCATGTGCTGATAGGAGTTGCCACCTACCAACTGTTGATAGGGGTTACCCCCAGTTAACTGTTGGTAGGGGTTACCCCCAGGTATTTGTTGGTAGGGGTTGCCCCCTGCCAGTTGTTGTTGTTGTGAGAAAGAATTATTAAAATTTCCCCACCCATACGAGAGCGGATTAGTGTTTTGCTGGTTCATCCACTGTGGCTGGGTGTTAGCCCCGCCATATTGCTGGTTGAAAATGTTGCCCCCTCCCCCTGAAAATAAGGAAAAAGGAACATTATTTGCAGGAATGCTACCCTGATTCAAGTTAGGGCCTACAAAGTTGTTGAAACCAGTAGAAACTTATGTGGACGGTGCAGTCATGGTACCCATGACTGGCATGTTTGCAGAAACACTTGGTCCTACCACAGGTGTGGAAACCCAAGTACTAGGGATCTGATATAACGGTTGCAAAGTAGAAGGTGTTGCACAGTTGGCCATACTGCTAGGTCCAACAGTAGACGTGGGAATAGATGCCATTGTTGTAAAACTAGGCATTCCTAATGTACTAGTGTTGAAACTGAAAGATGGAGTAGGCACAGATGTGGTTTGTGCCTGACTAGATGTAGCAGTAAAAGAAGGGTTAACTGTGCTGGTATTCATACCTAAAGTGGGAGTTTGGGGACCCCCTAGTTCACCTCCTGTGTTAGACATCAGATGATCGGGAAACAAAAGATCTGCACTGAAAAGGGGCTGCTGGAAACCAACAGGTGACAGAAGCGGAATTCTAGTATTAGTTAAGGGAGGATTGAACGGAGTGCTATACTCCGCGGAAGTAAGATCTTCCACCTCAACAGTACTAAAATGTTGTTGATCTGTGGTACCTGGTGGTGGTTCCTCAGGAACCTCAATTTCAAGGTTTTCTGTTATAAGTATTTCTTCAAGCAATTCTATTTCAGAGGTAATTTCTGAAGAAATACCGGGGTTTACCCGCTGTCTTCTAGCTGGTTGTATAGGTTCTGTTCTAACAGGTGGAAGGTTCTGAATCCTTCTCAATCTACGGAGTTGTTGATTCTCCGTGATTATAAATATAAAAAACAAACTAGAACCTAGTGGCCACTATGACTAGGGGGCAAACAGCACACCAACTAAAAATTCCTAAGTATACAAACCAGTCAAACAAAGGTGCCTTCCGGAGAAAAGTTTGGGATGATTAGGGCCCAGAACAGATCAACGAAGGAAGAAAGACAGTTACCCGAGGTCCACAATACAATGACTAAGGGTGCAAGCGCTGGAATCACCCAACCGCCCTCCCAAAGACCTGCACGGGGTTTCCTCCCACGTCTGTCTTAGGTACAGCAGATATACCCTCTGCTGTCACCTATGTAAGAACCTAGAAGTCTGATACTATGGATACCACAACACCGAAAATTCCTGGGGGAACAGTCACCGGTCGAATCAGATAGCGTGGGCAGGGTAGCTAAGCCCGAAACTCGAAAGAGTCCCCAATACACAATCCGATCCTGGCGTATGCTCGAACAGCAAGTAGGAGGAGTATTCCCACAAACTGATCTCGCAATGACCTACTGCATATGCTCCCAGGCAAATTTTGAGTGAGGTGGGTTTGCCTATGATAGTCTCACTACGATTGTTGCACAATGTGTGATCTTGGGTGGTTTAAGGTGATTTAAACCCAAGACCCTAACCAAAACTAGTTGGTGTAGTGTACCCTAAAAAGAAAATATTTCTAGTTCATTTTATTAACAAATTTTAGCGGCTTTTATTACACAAAAAGGATAGTGAGTGTGTGAGCGTGGTTATAACAAGAAAACAAAAATGCAAATATACTCAAATCTTCTTACAACAAAACTTCTTTTTATTTTATTTTTTCATCTACTTCTTTTTCAAAACTGAAAATCTAAGCAAACATTCCTACTAATTTTTTGTTTTCTTTTTAAATTATACAGAATATACTAAGCTATTTTGCATTGACAAAAGACAAGTTCTATTTTAACTTAAAGTACCAATTTTTTTTGCTTTTTCAATAACCGAAAAAGAACTATGCAAAAAATGGAAATCCAAATAAGAACTTTTTATGCAAAAAGTGGAAGTATGGAAAACGTTCTTAGGCCTATAGCTATCGAAACCTAGCTCGAGAAAGACTTGATCTACAGGTTTTTTACTAAGAAAAAGCCTATAAACTTGGACACTAAGTGGGAGAAAACAAAGGAGATAACACCCAAGGACTGACCCAAAGTGTCTAACCCTAGCAAGACCACAAAGCCAAGTACAAGTAGACAAGCAGGCTACCCTACTAACACGAAGAAACTGAGAGGTGAAACTAGCCTACAGCTGTTTAAAAAGCATTTGTGACCAGCAGGAGACAAGAAGTCCTGGAAGAAATGAAACTTGACCAAAAAGAAGACACCCTAGAAGCTCGACCAAAGACCAAACCCTAAACAAAGGACGGGGGTAGTAGAGAGCAGACAACTTCACCACAAACAACAGACACAGGAGTGTACAGGTTTGTAAATGGGCAAAAAGCAGTCAGGGTCTGAAAAAAGTAAAAGTGTTCGTCACCAAACACCACCAAGTCTTCCAAAAAGTCAATAAAAGGTCTCAAAAATTTCAAAGGTCGACAAATGGTTTAAAAGATGGAAAAAACTTTAAGGAGAGGTTCTATGACTTGAAAAACAATTAAAAACCTTATGCAATCATCAAAGGGATCCTACAGCATAGTCAGCAAATCACCACAGGGCTAAAACACAAGCAAACCAAAAATTGACTGCTTCAGGAAATGTACTCTACTGTGTAGTAGAGCAACTCGCGCCCATGCCAAAACGGGTGCTACTGTATATACAGAACAGTAGCGTATGGGCGCTACTGTACATATATCAGAGTAGCGCTCATATTTACAAAGCTTGGAAACTAACTTTGGAAGGTATTAAAGCTGATGAAAGCAGGCAAGATAAAGACAAGGGATACCTAAAAAGGTTCTTAACAGATCGAAGAAATCAAAATAAACTGAGAAGACACCCAAAAACAAGGTTTCCTAAAGCCAAAAAACTCTATATCCCCAGCGGAGTCGCCAGTCTGTTGGCGGATATTTCTACCCTATAGTCAGGAAACTAAACTATCAACTTGGTTGGGGTGACAGGTAAGTGCATTAATGTTATTACAGAGGCATTTACAAAAGAAATAGGTAGTAGATTTAGAGAACATACCTTTTTACCGGAGTCTGATCCTGGCCTTGACTCGGTCCCATGTCCAGTTTCCAAATATACTTTTCCTTCAGCAAACCTGCAACAACAATACCTTCCTCAAACATTTTGGGCAACATATAAAGCATGAGATAAACAAAAACTATGTTTAATATTCAGCATTGACCAAAATAAATCCAACTTGAAATGCCATTTCATTAACACCTTCAGATTGGAACAAGGAAACACTTCAACCTTTATTTGTCAAAAATAGAATGCAGTACAAATATACCTGACAATGAAGCAGGCTCCTGCAACTAGATTCTGGGCTCTGGCTCTGCTCTGGTTTGAATGTCTTCTGTAACAGCTTCTCCAATGTCCTAAAGTTTCTCCATTAACTCATCCTCTAGCTTTTCTAGCAATCATTTGTATTCATAATTTCTAACTTTGCTCCTTTGGCCTTCTTGGTATTTATAGGTTTAAAGAAGCAGTTCAGGTCGATGGAGAAGGTTGGGGAAGTTAAGAAACTACCATCAACTAATCCTCCTCGATGGATTAATATATTTTTTAATCATCTTTTAAGATATACGCGACTATTACTCAGTGGAGTAGCGTATAGGGCGCTACCCTATTGTTTAATAGCTAGCGCTCATTCAGTTTTAAATGTCGAGCGCTACTTTAATAAGAAGGAGTAGCGTATACATTGATATGGGCGCTACTATTATACACTGGAGTCGCGTATGGGCGCTAGTCTCTTTAAGTGGAGTAGCGCTCATACCTCAAAATGATATTTTTGTATGTTTTCCAGTATTTTCAGGAGATGGGATGAGTTGTCATATGGTCCAAGGTCAACATGCTCCTCCATCCAAATTGTCCTTTTTTGTGATCAACAGGCCAGGGTGATCACAGACGGAGAGGTGCAAATTTGACCTATAACAAACAGTATTTACAGGATCTTCCCAAAACTGTAAGGGCAACCTTACATGCAATCTCATACCCTTTGCACGCTCCATGATCATTCTATTCATCCTTCCTGACACACTATTTTCTTGTGGTGTTCCCGGGACTGTCTTCTCTCTACGAATCCCATGGTATGAACAATAACTATCAAACTCTTTGCCACGGTACTCACCTCCATTATTAGATCTGAGACACTTCAACCTTTTTCCTATCTTATTCTCAACCAAAGCTTTCCACTTCTTAAAAGTAGAAAACACATCAGATTTATGTCTAATGCAATAAACCCAAGTTTTTCTAGTTGCATCATCAATAAATGTAACATAATAATGAGATCCAACAAGAAATTATACCTGATCTGGTCCCCATACATCTGTATGCACAAGCTCTAACTTTTCATTCTTCTTCTATTTCCCAACCCTGAGAAATCTGACTCTCTTCTGTTTTCCATAAACACGGTTCTCACAGAATTCCAAACTTACTTGCTTCAAATCTGGCAGCAACTTCCTTGAGTGGAGAATCTGCATCCCCTTCTCACTCATGTGGCCAAGCCTATGATGCCACAATGCTGTATATGTTCCTATGGAAGCTAAAGAGATAGAATGGTCAGTATTATGAGGACCTAAATACAACGTACCTACCCTGTCTCCTTTTGCTATCACCATTGATCCTTTATTTATCTTCCACCACTTTTCTCCAAAAGTAGATAGACAGCCGCCATCTCCCAATTGCCCTGTTGAGATCAGATTTCTTTTCATAGCAGGAATATACCTAACATCTTTCAACAACCAATCAGTTCCATTCTTAAATTTTATCCATACCTTACCCATTTCAACAATTTTACATGGCTTATCATCACCCAATAAAACATGTCCAAAATCGCCTGGAACATTATCATGAAAATATTTCCTATGGGGTGTAGCATGACATGAAGCCCCAGAATCTACTACCCAATAATCACTAGTATTATCTAATGCAAGAATCAAAGCATCTTGTAACACATCACCTGCTACATTTGCTTCGTGGGTAGTTTCCTGTTGTGCATCTCCTTTCTTCTTTAGAGACCAACAGTCTTTCTTCAGATGCCCTTTCTTTCCATAGTTCCTGTTATCACCTAAGCTGTAGTTACCCCTATGGATGGATCCAGTCATGGATGGCAATAGGGAAGGGCAACTCAAAAGGTGCAACCACGATCACCTCGACCTCCAATATATGGTTGTCACGCCAGTCGAGGCAACCTTCACTTTATGTTATCTAGCCTAGACAACAAAGGGGGAGACCCGATCTACTCCCGACAGGAGAGATCAAAACCAAGACACCAAATCAGGGTATTTCCAAGTGAAGTTAGGTGTATGGTTTATCCTAGACCTAAGGATGAAGTCACAAGTCAAGTGAGGGGTTCAATAGATGTAGCTTTGGTTCATAGTTGATGTGATAGTGACTTATAATATTTGAAGAGAGATCTAGGATTGAGTGTACTAGGTCAATGTCAAAAGATCCACTGCCTTGGGAACCGTGTCCAATGCAGGGTTGTTTAGGGGTCAGATTGGGGCTAACTAGTACATGAGACAAGCTTGACCATGGTTCATGATGTCTTCAAAGGTATAGTTCACCATGCAAAATTCAAACCACAAGTCAATCCAACAATCTAGGAGAGTGGGTTGTCTTGGAGATAAACCAGTGCCTTGGGAATTGGGAAGTGGAGTCAAAGTAGGGTTGACTTTATGGTTTAGGACTCCTACAACATGAGATAAGTGGACAGTATAGGCCTTGATGGTTAAATGTGTCTAGGTCTAGGTTTGACCCAAGTGGACCACAATCCCTTAAAATAAGGAATGCAGTCCCCAAGGCAAGATTTGACAAAGTGACAGTCTAGACCTAGGTTTTGAATTATTCTGATTCCGGATCTGCAAAAATCTCAAGTACCCAGTTCCTCGAAGAGAGTGAACTCACTTCTCCAAGGTGGTGCGACTTTCCCTAAGGAGGCTTTAATTTGGGTTTAGGTGGGTCAAATCATGTCGGATGGCATCCAAACTTTAGATCCGGGTAGATCAGTCAAGTAGGGGTATGGATCTATAATTTCGTGGCAATCCACCGGTTAGATCTTTGTAGATCTGAGTTTAAGTATTCCAAGTGGTCCAAAATGGGGATTAAATCCCTTAAAATGTGGAATGGGACCCACAAGGTGAATTTCAAGAAAGGGACAACCTGGGTGTATGTTATTTGATGTGTAGATGTCAAATCAAGTGAAATCTCAAATACCCATCAACTAGATCTAGGTCAACTTGCTCAAATGGTGAAGTGCGCCTTCCTTGGGAGAAGCTAAGTTGGCTTGGGAGAGGGGTCAAATGGAAGCCAATCCACACCAAACTATAGATCTGGGATGCCTTGGATGCTATAGAGGTGGGTTTTCAATATCATGCCCAACAACCCACTAGATCTAAGTAGATCTGACAAAATGTAAAAGGGGGGTTTTGAAGTATTTAGGGTTTTAACAATTTATGAATTATGTCAATGGATTGGATAAAGGAAAGAGAAACAAACCTATGGATCTTACCTGGATAACCTTGTAGATGCCTTGATGATGATGATCTATGCAAACCCGATCAATTTGGAAGCTTTGAGGTAGTCTCTATGCAAATCGATTTTGTCCAAGAAGCCAATGCGCCCTCTCTCCTGCACAACAAACGTCAACAATATCAGATTTGATGCATCAAGAGATAAGACGAATGCCACAAAAGAAGTAACAGAAAGATAGCATAGATCACAATGATACTAATGATAACCCCCTGATACAAGCGAATGCCAAGAAAGTCGATTTGAAGAAGCCTTGCAAAATCGCCCTTGTTGAAGTCGCCCTCCTGTAGACAAACAATGATTTCCAAAAAAAGATAGATCTTACCACAATTTCCAAATGCTAGGTTGCAATAGACTTTCCAATCACCATCTAAGAACACCAGATGCAAAGGAGACCACAAGAATTTCCACAAGAATATTTTTCTATACCAATAATCCAAGAGCCAAAGACCCTTTACAATGAGAGGCTCTCTCCTTTAAATAGGAAGGAGAGGCACCAAAACCCTAACCACTTTTTGAATGAGTGGCTAAGATTAAAAGATACAAATGTCTAATCAATGGTTGAGATGAGCTCAACGACATAATACATGGATCACACATAAAATATAACATAAGTGGACAAAGTCGCCCTAGGAGAGGGGAATCCCACCAAATCATGATGACAAAATATCATAAGAGGCTCATGGTGGGTCCAAGGGGTAATTTTATCCCTCCTTGGTCAATCCCCATGGCACAATAACCAATAAATAATCATGAAAGTACCAAATCGTGCCTCCAAGGTGAAGTCGTGGTCCTCAAAAGACCTCAAAATCCCACAGAAAGTGCCATAAGTGATGGATGCGGGCCCCGATGAAGCTGAAACTGCTGGAGGAGGTGTGGAAGGTCCCGATCTATCATCACTGATCATCCCATGCCATAACTTTGCCTCAGTAGCCCAAATCGATTTCCTCAATAGCCATTTCTACCAATCCTGAAATGCCTCGGGAAACGTGAAACTGCCCAAACTGCCTCCTAGAGTGATGGCGCTGTCAAGGTGAGGGTACCAATGTGTCCGGGAGGGGGTTAATATGGTAAAAAGAGGTGGCTGGACCACCCCCTCCATCATCAGCGCCCTAGGTCAACCGGATAAAAATCACATCTGCTCCGACAGGGCCTCCAACAGACCAAAACTGCACTGGGACAGCCTACTGAGGCTCAATCATCACTGTAAGTGCCCGGAACTGAAAACAAACTGTCCCATTGGACTCAGAAGGTCCAAATCTATCCAAGATGTGTACTCATACACCATATGAGTCTCTGCATGATCAAAATAAATATCCAATATACCGGAACAAGGCCAATAATAATGCTCTGTAAATGATCAAACACTGCTGTATCCCAAGAATCATCATCATAACCCTGTAGCTGCTGCATAGAATCATCATGTATGTGTACATAGACCATATATCATCTATCCATATCCTCATAAGGTCTAACATCTCATGTCCCATGGTCCTCCATGGTCAAACTAGGTCTAACCAAGACCAAATATAACTCAGACCATCATCCAAGGCTGTTGTAAAGTGTCAAGGCTAATACATGCTCTACAACTTATTCAAATAGCAATTATAACACAGAGTAATCATAACTGGCGATCTAAATCCAAATATATAGTGTCGTTAATTATTATTATTACTCAGACTAGACTTTCAGGATCATACTCACTTCATAGTTGTGATCAATTTGTTAGTGAAGGGTGAAGGCTAAATTAACTGGCTAGGCTAAGGGATGACTTGACTGACTTGACTTTGTGACACTTTGGCAAGGGAAAGGGAATACACCATAGTATATACTGAATGAGCAATAACACAGGGAATGGCGGTGTCTCACAAATGGATGAGTTGTTTTAAGAGGGTTTATTCACCTTCACAGATGCGCACAATCCATAATACAAATAAGGCCAGCAATTATTTAGATATAGCATTTAAGTTTCATTGCTTTTTGGGCCTGAATTTTCCATAGCCTTGATCTATGTGTGTTTATAAACACATTGCATAGATTTACATTTTTCTTTTAGGCTTTCTGCTGCAGGTGTGTTTTTAAGGCACTTGTTTACCTGAGCACTTCTAGGTGTGTCATGGACAGCTTGTTTACCTAGGTATTTATTTTCCACAAGATATAACATTTTATTTTTATTGCCATGTTCATTTGGCATGCCTCTCATTCATGTGTGTTTAGAAACACATTGCATGAATGGGCTTTTTATACAAGATATAGCATTTCATTTTTTCCAGATTTTGTATTCATGGCAGCACCAAAAGTTTCAGGTTTAGTCAACACAACTTTAGTGACTAGGGGAAATTCCAAGGAACTCCAACTCACCATAGGTAAGTTTTGTCACCAACTCAGATCCGAGACACAATAAACAAGGAAGCTCATCCAATACAGAGGCTACAGTGGGGAAAGGTCCTCCATGCCACTAGTCAAGTAGTAAGTCAGAGTGATAATCTAAAAGGTAGGTCATGGATGGATGAAGACAATGAAATGATGAAGCCAACACTAGCAAGCCAAGGTATGGTTGAATGATCACCTCTATTCTCCCTAAGGAGGGTACATACCAATGAGTATGAATAGTGAACTTCTAAGTCTGAGTAGGGACAGTATAATATATATATAATAAATCAACCAGGTCCATATATCTATATGATCGCCAGATCATGACACTAAGTGCTAAGACATGCTATAAGAATAAGTATAAAAGCAATCTAACCATAACACTGTAATATACCTGCTGAGTCATATACCTGAATGCACATCAACCTGTACCATCATCTGTCCTCTGGAACTGCTGCTGTAACTCTGGGCACTACTGTCTGCTCTGTACCAATGATATAATGGCTACATCGGTCATCTCTCTGAGTGTCCTGAAACTCAGTCATGGCATGGGGAATGCAACTGCTGTCCACAATCTGATAGTGATCCAATATAGATGCTCATCTCGTCATCTCAAATGTAGGGGAACTGGCTGAATAGTGTACTGGCATCAGAAAAATAATGTATGGTAGCCCGGCTACTATAAATGTGATAACATCTGGCTCCGGCTGGGACAAGTGCTCTGCTGAAGTGAGCGCTTGAGAACCTCAGAATCTCTGGTCCTCGAACTCTGCTACTCGCATCCACGATCAGCACTCTACCATTTTATTTCCAGCTTTTATTCTTGCAACCTATTTTCTGCATTCACAAACATCTAAAAAAATACCTCATGCTGCATGTGTGGGAAAAATATAAAATCAACTGAAATAAAATCTACTCTATGTCAGAAATATAAATGCATAAAGCATAAATGCAGAAAGTAAATTAAACTACTAACATAATTTGCAAAATTTGAAAATTATTGTGCAGGAAAAGAAAAAGTGACAGCTACTCAGTTAAACTAGGAGCTTACAAAGGAGCTTAGAGACTAAGAAGGTGCCAGACTCAATGGCTGAAAAGACTAACTACTGCCTAAGTAGGCTTATTCAGTTCCTACCTACTCTAATCTAACCAGTCACCACAAATGTTAGGTAAAATCATAAATCCAGTGCAACCATTCATCAAATAGGTTAATGATTCTTATTTGATTTTTGATAATAGAACAAGTCAAGATTGGGCTAAAGATCAACAAATTTAAGGGCACAGTCTTCTTGATTTGTTCATAAATTGAAGAATGGTTTGAATGATGCAACATGAAATTATGCCAAGGAGAAGACTGACTGATGCAAACATCCTCCATCAAAGAACTGATAGGATCATAAAATTTATGCAAGTTAAACTCAGAGATGGATAAAGGAGGGACACAAGACATGTGATTCGATTCATTTTCACACAAATTAACTTTTTCATTTACTTCTCTCATATACTCAATTTGATTCTCCTTGGGACTGATGATCAAAAATTCAAGTGGGGATAAATTAAAGCTTAAAAGACGGAAAATCAAAGTCAGACCCACTTGATGCTCAAAAATGGAGAAAATATGGAATTGATCTTTAAACACCTTTTCTAGCCACCAAGAATAATTGATAACTTGACAATATACATTATGGTTCCAAAGTGACTGAAAAGGGACATGAAGTGCTTTTTCTCCAAACATGTAATCATGCTTATACTTCCTATTAAAAATTTCCAAGGCAAAAGATTGACTAGAGCACCAACCCAAAGATGATTGAAAGAATTGGGAAAGGAGGGTGGATTGCAAATATGAACTTTCTTCCAAATGGATCGACAAGTTTGGCCTTGGATTTTGAAAAACATTCTTTATTCTAGGAATAATTTCAAACTTTTGATCAAATTTAATATTTACAACCTGAGGACAAGATTCTAATTCTAAGAAATCGATGACCCTATCTTGACTAAGGATGGAAAAATTTAAAGACTCATTATAAGAGGTGGAACAAAGATTAGAGCATCTAGTGTGATTCATTACTTCATCTTCATCTTGAGATTGAACTTCTATTGATTCATCATTAAATTTATATGAAGATAAATGATCATTTTTATTTAATTTGTCAGGGAGAAAATTAACAAGTTCATTTAAAACACCCTGATTATTTGCACAATGATCATATGAAGTCACCACTAAAGGACTTTGGTCGATGTCCCCACTTTCTTCTTCTTTAATAAGGTGATAAGGAATTGAATGATCACTAAATATAGAATGACTAATGAGTCTCTCTGAGGGAGAAATTTCAGTAGACATGTTAACTAAAAGCTCATCCTCAGAAACTCCCTCAGGATCAGGACTAGGGCTACCTAAAAAGCAATTTGAAAACTTATGGTTTGTACAATGATTAAAGATTTGACTTTCGATTGACTCAAAAGTAGAAGACTTATCATCAGAAGAAATTGGGCAGGAAAGGTCATCTCCGGATGTTGACAAATCACTTGATATTTGATTGTTAAATGATTCAATAATAGGATCGGAAAGGGGAAGATTTTGATCTTGGATTTGATTTGAAAGATACATATCATCGAATTCACTTCCCCATTCTTCTAGGAATTTATTTTCAAACATGTCATAACCAGAAATGCTATTGGGTTTCAAATTCGAAAGCCAGAGTCCAGCTCTTTCTTTGAAAGATGAAGCCAATAGTCTCATACACACATCCTCATGGGTTATGGATAACTCTTTAATAATTTCCCTAAAAAGTTCAAGGTGTCTTTTAGCAGAGATTTCATAACTTCCATCAAAAATAGGCAACCTTGCACATGCTTGATGAGGAATATGATGAGGATACCCAACAATTTTTGAAAAGTCAAAGACTTTTAAACGACCGAAAGTTCTAGGTCGCTCAGAAGCAGCCATGGATAATAGTTTTTTTTATATTTTATATTTATTTTTTTAAATTCAAGAACCTGAAAACAAAATGATGCACCCCATGGGTCTTGTCTTAATTCTAGTGTTGTAAGGATGCAAATGAGCTCGCTCCTCAGCGGAGTCACGATTGGGAGTCGCCAGGTAGATTTAACTCTTCTACCAAGATATGTGTCGTTGTATATGCAGGAAGGACTACTAGCTTGTCCAAGGTAAGCCCTATGCCTTCAATACCAAATGCTAGGCAAAGAGAACTGGGAGGGCTTTCAGGAAATAATATATCGGACCAAGGTAATCCTATTGCGTCCCCGGCAACGGCGCCAAAATGTTATCACCTAAGCTGTAGTTACCCCTATGGATGGATCCAGTCATGGATGGCAATAGGGAAGGGCAACTCAAAAGGTGCAACCACGATCACCTCGACCTCCAATATATGGTTGTCACGCCAGTCGAGGCAACCTTCACTTTATGTTATCTAGCCCAGACAACAAAGGGGGAGACCCGATCTACTCCCGACAGGAGAGATCAAAACCAAGACACCAAATCAGGGTATTTCCAAGTGAAGTTAGGTGTATGGTTTATCCTAGACCAAAGGATGAAGTCACAAGTCAAGTGAGGGGTTCAATAGATGTAGCTTTGGTTCATAGTTGATGTGATAGTGACTTATAATATTTGAAGAGAGATCTAGGATTGAGTGTACTAGGTCAATGTCAAAAGATCCACTGCCTTGGGAACCGTGTCCAATGCAGGGTTGTTTAGGGGTCCGATTGGGGCTCACTAGTACATGAGACAAGCTTGACCATGGTTCATGATGTCTTCAAAGGTATAGTTCACCATGCAAAAGTCAAACCACAAGTCAATCCAACAATCTAGGAGAGTGGGTTGTCTTGGAGATAAACCAGTGCCTTGGGAATTGGGAAGTGGAGTCAAAGTAGGGTTGACTTTATGGTTTAGGACTCCTACAACATGAGATAAGTGGACAGTATAGGCCTTGATGGTTAAATGTGTCTAGGTCTAGGTTTGACCCAAGTGGACCACAATCCCTTAAAATAAGGAATGCAGTCCCCAAGGCAAGATTTGACAAAGTGACAGTCTAGACCTAGTTTTTGAATTATTCTGATTCCGGATCTGCAAAAATCTCAAGTACCCAGTTCCTCGAAGAGAGTGAACTCACTTCTCCAAGGTGGTGCGACTTTCCCTAAGGAGGCTTTAATTTGGGTTTAGGTGGGTCAAATCATGTCGGATGGCATCCAAACTTTAGATCCGGGTAGATCAGTCAAGTAGGGGTATGGATCTATAATTTCGTGGCAATCCACCGGTTAGATCTTTGTAGATCTGAGTTTAAGTATTCCAAGTGGTCAAAAATGGGGATTAAATCCCTTAAAATGTGGAATGGGACCCACAAGGTGAATTTCAAGAAAGGGACAACCTGGGTGTATGTTATTTGATGTGTAGATGTCAAATCAAGTGAAATCTCAAACACCCATCAACTAGATCTAGGTCAACTTGCTCAAATGGTGAAGTGCGCCTTCCTTGGGAGAAGCTAAGTTGGCTTGGGAGAGGGGTCAAATGGAAGCCAATCCACACCAAACTATAGATCCGGGATGCCTTGGATGCTATAGAGGTGGGTTTTCAATATCATGCCCAACAACCCACTAGATCTAAGTAGATCTGACAAAATGTAAAAGGGGGGTTTTGAAGTATTTAGGGTTTTAACAATTTATGAATTATGTCAATGGATTGGATAAAGGAAAGAGAAACAAACCTATGGATCTTACCTGGATAACCTTGTAGATGCCTTGATGATGATGATCTATGCAAACCCGATCAATTTGGAAGCTTTGAGGTAGTCTCTATGCAAATCGATTTTGTCCAAGAAGCCAATGCGCCCTCTCTCCTGCACAACAAACGTCAACAATATCAGATTTGATGCATCAAGAGATAAGACTAATGCCACAAAAGAAGTAACAGAAAGATAGCATAGATCACAATGATACTAATGATAACCCCCTGATACAAGCGAATGCCAAGAAAGTCGATTTGAAGAAGCCTTGCAAAATCGCCCTTGTTGAAGTCGCCCTCCTGTAGACAAACAATGATTTCCAAAAAAAGATAGATCTTACCACAATTTCCAAATTCTAGGTTGCAATAGACTTTCCAATCACCATCTAAGAACACCAGATGCAAAGGAGACCACAAGAATTTCCACAAGAATATTTTTCTATACCAATAATCCAAGAGCCAAAGACCCTTTACAATGAGAGGCTCTCTCCTTTAAATAGGAAGGAGAGGCACCAAAACCCTAACCACTTTTTGAATGAGTGGCTAAGATTAAAAGATACAAATGTCTAATCAATGGTTGAGATGAGCTCAACGACATAATACATGGATCACACATAAAATATAACATAAGTGGACAAAGTCGCCCTAGGAGAGGGGAATCCCACCAAATCATGATGACAAAATATCATAAGAGGCTCATGGTGGGTCCAAGGGGTAATTTTATCCCTCCTTGGTCAATCCCCATGGCACAATAACCAATAAATAATCATGAAAGTACCAAATCGTGCCTCCAAGGTGAAGTCGTGGTCCTCAAAAGACCTCAAAAATCCACAGAAAGTGCCATAAGTGATGGATGCGGGCCCCGATGAAGCTGAAACTGCTGGAGGAGGTGTGGAAGGTCCTGATCTATCATCACTGATCATCCCATGCCATAACTTTGCCTCAGTATCCCAAATCGATTTCCTCAATAGCCATTTCTACCAATCCTGAAATGCCTCGGGAAACGTGAAACTGCCCAAACTGCCTCCTAGAGTGATGGCGTTGTCAAGGTGAGGGTACCAATGTGTCCAGGAGGGGGGTAATATGGTAAAAACAAGTGGCTGGACCACCCCCTCCATCATCAGCGCCCTAGGTCAACCGGATAAAAATCACATCTGCTCCGACAGGGCCTCCAACAGACCAAAATTGCACTGGGACAGCCTACTGAGGCTCAATCATCACTGTGAGTGCCCGGAACTGAAAACAAACTATCCCATTGGACTCAGAAGGTCCAAATCTATCCAAGATGTGTACTCATACACCATATGAGTCTCTGCATGATCAAAATAAATATCCAATATACCGGAACAAGGCCAATAATAATGCTCTGTAAATGATCAAACACTGCTGTATCCCAAGAATCATCATCATAACCCTGTAGCTGCTGCATAGAATCATCATGTATGTGTACATAGACCATATATCATCTATCCATATCCTCATAAGGGCTAACATCTCATGTCCCATGGTCCTCCATGGTCAAACTAGGTCTAACCAAGACCAAATATAACTCAGACCATCATCCAAGGCTGCTGTAAAGTGTCAAGGCTAATACATGCTCTACAACTTATTCAAATAGCAATTATAACATAGAGTAATCATAACTGGCGATCTAAATCCAAATATATAGTGTCGTTAATTATTATTATTACTCAGACTAGACTTTCAGGATCATACTCACTTCATAGTTGTGATCAATTTGTTAGTGAAGGGTGAAGGCTAAATTAACTGGCTAGGCTAAGGGATGACTTGACTGACTTGACTTTGTGACACTTTGGCAAGGGAAAGGGAATACACCATAGTATATACTGAATGAGCAATAACACAGGGAATGGCGGTGTCTCACAAATGGATGAGTTGTTTTAAGAGGGTTTATTCACCTTCACAGATGCGCACAATCCATAATACAAATAAGGCCAGCAATTATTTAGATATAGCATTTAAGTTTCATTGCTTTTTGGGCCTGAATTTTCCATAGCCTTGATCTATGTGTGTTTATAAACACATTGCATAGATTTACATTTTTCTTTTAGGCTTTCTGCTGCAGGTGTGTTTTTAAGGCACTTGTTTACCTGAGCACTTCTAGGTGTGTCATGGACAGCTTGTTTACCTAGGTATTTATTTTCCACAAGATATAACATTTTATTTTTATTGCCATGTTCATTTGGAATGCCTCTCATTCATGTGTGTTTAGAAACACATTGCATGAATGAGCTTTTTATACAAGATATAGCATTTCATTTTTTCCAGATTTTGTATTCATGGCAGCACCAAAAGTTTCAGGTTTAGTCAACACAACTTTAGTGACTAGGGGAAATTCCAAGGAACTCCAACTCACCATAGGTAAGTTTTGTCACCAACTCAGAGCCGAGACACAATAAACAAGGAAGCTCATCCAATACAGAGGCTACAGTGGGGAAAGGTCCTCCATGCCACTAGTCAAGTAGTAAGTCAGGGTGATAATCTAAAAGGTAGGTCATGGATGGATGAAGACAATGAAATGATGAAGCCAACACTAGCAAGCCAAGGTATGGTTGAATGATCACCTCTATTCTCCCTAAGGAGGGTACATACCAATGAGTATGAATAGTGAACTTCTAAGTCTGAGTAGGGACAGTATAATATATATATAATAAATCAACCAGGTCCATATATCTATATGATCGCCAGATCATGACACTAAGTGCTAAGACATGCTATAAGAATAAGTATAAAAGCAATCTAACCATAACACTGTAATATACCTGCTGAGTCATATACCTGAATGCACATCAACCTGTACCATCATCTGTCCTCTGGAACTGCTGCTGTAACTCTGGGCACTACTGTCTGCTCTGTACCAATGATATAATGGCTACATCGGTCATCTCTCTGAGTGTCCTGAAACTCAGTCATGGCATGGGGAATGCAACTGCTGTCCACAATCTGATAGTGATCCAATATAGATGCTCATCTCGTCATCTCAAATGTAGGGGAACTGGCTGAATAGTGTACTGGCATCAGAAAAATAATGTATGGTAGCCCGGCTACTATAAATGTGATAACAGTTCCATCACTCTATTTTTCCCAGTCTAGATTTGGATCTACCCATTTTAGACTTGCCACGATTACCTTGGTTCTTTCCTCTCTCTTTTTGTCTTCCCCTGCTCTCCATGGTCAATGCATTACCTGATGTCTCACCTGTGCTTTTTCTTCACATTTCCTCGCTAAGAATAACACCAATAACATCACCAAATTTCAAGTTGTTTGAACCAAAGACATAGTTACTTACAGCCATGACCAAGCTATTCTAGCTCTCTAGCAATGAACACAATATTAGAAGAGCCCTAACCTCATCATCAAAGTTCACACTTACAGAACTTAGTTGATTTGTAACCATATTAAACTCATTTAAATGATCAGTAATATATCCACCTTCAGACATCTTCATATTAAATAAACGCTTCATTAGAAATACCTTGTTGGAGGCTGAGGGTTTTTCATACAGCTTACCCAATTCACTCATCAAACCCTCTGTTGTCTTTTCTTTTGAGATATTGAAAGCCACCGATGAATCCAGGCTCAGCCGTATTGTTCCCAGAGTATTTCTGTCAAGAACCTCCCATTCGTCGTCCTTCATACTCGCCGGTTGCTTTGTTATTCCTCCCAACGATAGGAATAGATCCTTCCAGTACAAATAGTCCTCCATTTGCATCTTCCATAACTGAAAGTTTTGGCCGTTAAACTTCTCAACCTTGAACTTTCCTTCTTCTGCCATTGCTCCCACTCGAATCAGAAACCCTAGTTTCTTGTGGGTTTAACTGCCAAATAGACCTTTGGCTCTGATACCAATTGTTAGAAAAATAAGATTGTGGGTTTAACTGCCAAATACAATCACCCAAACATATTATAAGAGAGACACATATATATCGTGGTTCACCCAAGTTGGGCTACGTCCACACTGAAATTGTCAGTCCTTATTATTATACTGTCCAACAAAGTGAAGGGATACAACATGCAGTATAGCCGTTGCACTTCCTCTTCACTGTCTCACAGTCTCTCTTCATGATCTCAGAGATATTTATAATGCATAATACCTAATACATCAACCCTAGCCGTATTACGATGTATTTCTTTTATAAGGGAAATACAATGGGAAAATACCACGGGATACCCAAAACCATGGAACCGAAATTTGTTGGCAAAACAACCCAAAAAAATTTCCCGGGGTCGTTGCCCTCGAACCCCCGTTCGCGAGGGCTCCACCCCTGTAACTCGAGGGCGTTACCCCCAAACCCCAATGTTAGGGAATGAGTGTACAATCCTCTGGGGTGCATGACTGAGACAATATCATCTATGAGATTGGAAGATCTGGCTCCACCACCAACAGTGTGCTATTTATAAACCCTGCGATATTTTCTGAAGCTTTTGGCCTTCCATCAATATACACAGTTTCTCCTTTGTTTAGACTGTTGTCTAGTAGTTGACAATAATTTGCTGCCACTCCGTATGTCCGCATACTTCGCGTATATTGTACCAACAACAACCACTCATTGTATTTGTAGCATGGACCGACATACTCCATCAATTCAGTTTCAGTGCCATATGACACCTTTATGCCATCCATGGGAAATAGCCCGAGTCCATGTAAAGAGGATGGAACAATGCGATAAGTCCTCCCATTGAGGAAGAAATC
Source organism: Larix kaempferi (assembly GCA_027924585.1). Taxonomy (NCBI): domain Eukaryota; kingdom Viridiplantae; phylum Streptophyta; class Pinopsida; order Pinales; family Pinaceae; genus Larix; species Larix kaempferi. Next base: position 7,338,120 of record BSBM01000255.1, read on the forward strand.
CATGTCCACTTGGGGTAGCTCCTTGGGTATCCATCGTTTGACAAGATGTCTATACCTCAGGGGAAACTCAGTGTCACCTATGCACTCGTTATCATAACCACATGATCCTCCTTCAGAAACAAAAAGATCCATGCATCTACTAAATTTTCACCTTACCTTTTCACCTCTAGTTGATATTGACCTATTACATATTGTATTAGACGTCCCGCTTTCGACCTCTTCTAGTCTATCTTCCTCACTTGAGGAAGATAGATCCGACAAGTACCTATTTGGTAGTAACTACAATCATTAAAATTGGGTATTATTTATTGCATCCAAACATTATTTAGGTGCAAAATTGATTATTTTGGTGGTACCTACAATCACCGCTTCGATTGTAGCCTATTATATATCAATGCAAATACTATTAGTTGTTGTAAAAGAAAAAAGTTAGGGCTTTACAGATATTCTCAAACAATTTCCACACTCTTATTAAACAACTTATTTATATATATATATGGACAACGAGTAGATTTATATGCAAGTTTGACAATCTTTTCAGAAGAATCTGAGACATTTACAACACAATACTTCTCCATGTTGTATATGACTTAGTTGAGATTTCCTACGCACCCTAACATTAGGAACTTCTTCTTACAATGAAATACTAATGACCTCACCTATCACTCTATCTATTCTTTGTTCGGATATAAGTGTTTTATAAGCAAATTTTTTATTTTCTTGATAGTCATGAAAGATAATCATGGTTGGTTGCATTGGGATTCCAATAATCACCCCCCTACATTTTTGCATTCTTGGAATCCTCACACTTAATTATACCCTATAATAGGGATATCATAACCCCAAGGGTTGGCTCAATGGGTTGAACCATATGCCGAAAATGGTCCCATTTCAAAAGAAGACCACATGGACTTTTGGGAAGTTGCATTGCCTTCCATGGACATCCAACTTGAGACCTAGTTCACTACGGAACCATCATTTAGAAGAAATGATTCGGTTGATATGTGTGTATATATTTTTCTGAAAATTATATTATACATTTAGCATTTATGGTGTTTAATTTCATCCACTTCCTATGGAGAAATAGGTTTAAGTTACAAGATTAACTATCCTTGTTGCCCTTGAGATTTGTTTATTTAGTTATTGGTTTTAGAGGGACCATATGTCCATCACAGTACTAGGCATGACGAGGGGCATTTAACATGCTGGTGGGTCTGATATGTTTGATAAGGTCCATTGGTAGGAGATATGAAGCTCCATATGTGTTGTCATTTGACAACCTACCCTTCTCCCTCCCTTACATTTGGAGCTTTGGACAACTTGGAGCTCAACCGTTTGCATTTTTTTGTTAATTCCATCTCAACCATTGCTTTTACATATGTGTTGTAACTATTTTGTGGAGTTTAAAGGTGCTCCCATGCTGCCGTTGCTACAGAGAGCTTGACCTTCATAGGAGTTTGGCTTTACCTTCTTAATATTTTGTTGGTTTCTGGTCCGTAATAGGGGGATTGATAGTAAATACAATTAAATAGTCCCAGCTAGTCATAGTCAGGGATTTAACAAATTAAATATTTACAGTTCCAATCAGGATGATGATGGATGGTAACTTTAAGGAGGATTGATGCTCTGGTTATAATTACAATGTATGGATCATTGTTGTTTTCATTTTACCGATTCCAAAACTTATTTTACATGTAAATTACATTTTTATGCAACTCTTGTTATAGCCTTTGGTTGTTTGTATCTTCAACAATTCATACATGGATATAACATCCAATAAATATGGATCTCCTTCATTAGCACTCATGGATATGTTGTTGATATATGCTTAGCTGTCACAAACCACAATTGATTTAAAAATATATATATAATATTGATGGATCTCCTTCATTAGCACTGACTTACAGATCTCACTCATTGAAATGGTCAAACCCTTAAGCATTTTGTTCCAAGGTCAAACTTGCAAACTAAGAGCCTAATCTCATTGAAGATGGTCGAAGCCAAGGGAATTTTGTAGAGTTATGGTGACTATTTCAATCTATTACATTACATTGGTTGCATATTAAACTATCAAGAGACCTAATTATTAATGACTGTTAACAACTCTTTAATGAGTGTAACCACTCTAAGAATCTACCCTAACAAAAAATACCACTGTTCACTTTCACCTAGATTTCACTCCCTTTCAATACAAAAAATGAAACTTTTACAACTTATGAAGTTTACAAACACTGTTTATTTGAAGACTAAATATGGCCCAGTTCCCACCACTAGGCTACTTGGGTAATTGGTCACTGTGCTCACTGGTTTTTTAGAAGAGCTACCCGAGTACATGATGTGTTTTTCAGTGTAACAACTGCTTCACCTTCATAACACATATTGGTGCTCCATCAAGTTGCTCTCACAATCATGTTGATGTTGAAGGTTGAATTCATCTAGGCAACTATCCATGTTGAGCACCTGTTGGGAGATTTTCCTCATAGGAAACTAACAGTGATGTTGCCTCTTCCTTCTTTGTTTTGTTGGAGTAAATATTTTGTTTACTATTTTCATATTTAAATTGGGGTGGAACTGTAAGGAGAGTGCCACCTGGCAGAGGAAGAAAAAGAAAACTAGGAGCCAATCAAGCAGAGTTGAGCAGAAAGACAATGTTGATAGCCAAGTTATGCATGTGCCTTCCCATCACTCTATGATGGATATAATTAATGGATTAGGCCTGATTAGAATGATGATAGTAGACTATTTTGATCATTAGAATTACTTGTATTACCTAGCCATGTATTAGATTATCATATGCAATAATGAAATAAGAGCCCACTTGAAAAATATGTTTGCCTCATTCATCTATGTTGATGAAGTTACATTTTATATCTATTATGGTTTCCAATGGTGCACCTTTTATCTAGTTTATGTGATGAATGGTTAAGCGCAATGCTTTTTACTATTATGTCTATTGGTCTAGTTATGGGTGGTTGCATCAATCTGGTTGATTGATGGGAACCTCTGAGTTAACCTGCATTTTGGTTGGTCACAAATCTCACATTGCTCAAGCCCCATAGTTTTTCTTGTCCTGGAAATGCACTTTGGGTGAGAGTTTCCCTCCCTGAGAAATAGAATATGCCAGCACTTAGGCTATAGTGGACCCCTCTGTTGGACACCTCTGTAGACGTTGGAGACAACAACTCCCTTTGGGCAAGGCTTTGAATCCCTAACTATGTTACCAAAGGCACACATTAGATGAGGTTTTTAGTTTGACAAAAAAACATCAAAAATCCTCCAAAAGTGTTAGGAACTTGGGATGCAAGGAAATCTAGGTATTTGCAGAGATGCCATGTGTCAGAAATTTATTTGATTCCCTTGATTCTCTCATGTAGAGATGATCAAGATGCATGGTGAATTGCGTGGAGGAGTGGCCTTGTTTCAATGTATTCTAGTTAAGGTGACTCGAAGAGACTATTCATTATATAATCCCTCTAGCATTTAGAAACATGTTTATTACTCATTTTTCTATGAATACAGTAACAATCCCTAACATGAAAATATGAACTTGTACTAGCAAGCTTTGGGTATTTGAGCAATTTTCCAAGGTAGATTAAATTTGGAATATCACTGGGATTCGAACTCTCATCCTCACCATATCATCTACATAGTTACCCTAGGAATATTTGATTATTTTCAAACCCTAGGCAATGTCACCAGTGTTTAAACATTCACAAAGAAAGATACAGGATGTGTGTAACATCCCGTTAATTTCATAAAAAATTAAAATTTTTAAAACATCATCAAATATTATCATTTCATTTGTGGAAGTAATAAATGCTTAACAAGGAAGCATTGAATAATAAAGTCATTAATGCATGAAAAAATTTAATTACTGAGTCTCTTTAGCTAATGACAATTTAATGACAGGGACACGACATACTTGAGTTAACATACTTACAACGTTAGTTTTGCTTCTGTCAACTCTAATTCGAAATATTTAATGTTAGAGTCTTCTTGACAAGGTACTTACAGTTTGTTTCTTCGATGCTGATGAAAGGGGTCCTACGGGGTACCCTGAGGCTTACTTAGCTATGGTAGCTAAAGCATTTGTACCTGTCCTTCTTGCGCAAATTCACAAGTAAGAAATTGTGACAAAACAAGTGTTTAAGAGCAATTATGATTTTCATTTGATCGTCAATGTTTGGTGAAAATTCTATGTACCTCCTTGCTTCAGGTATGGCTCTGCTCTAATTTAGATGTGTCGTTTGAACAAAATTACAAATTGCAATAAATTATTTCTAATCTACAATCATTAGTGAAATTGTCAAATGAATTACTTATACTCATAAATTTCTAGACTATGTAATAGGTTACTTTGTCTAAGGGCTAAAAGACACTCTTGATGGTCTTCATTTCATATGAAGTATTATTACTATGTATTGATCCTAAATGTTTCGACTTTATATAGAGCCTTATTAATATCGAGTCATGAAATACTTAGTATAATTGACAACATGAATAAATTGAAAAACAACTAAAGTAATTATGTGATTCTAATTGCATGGGAAACATAATAGTATTCACTATTACCCTACCTTTATACTTATGATATTTTCGACTATAGGAGGCACACCTATATGGATTGACTTTCCCATACATTATAAATAATATAACAAACTATGAGATAAGGACATATGAAAATGTTGAAAATGACGAGACTCTAACTATACCCTATCTATGAAATACGACTTGTATTAAATAAAAAAGATACAACCCAAAGGTGTGAATCGTTCATAGATTAGCAGACCTTGGAATAGTCATGTATTAAAGTTGTAACCCTAAGTTTGATTTGTTGGCAGGTGATAAGATGAGTTCATAAATGTTTTGGGTACTGGTAAGCTGGCAACGATAGAGTGATAGGTCTTAGGCATTTAAGTCTACCAACTGATGTCTTGACCTGGAGGTATAAAAGATGCTTTCGTGGCTGGTTTGCACGTGAAACAATTCATAATTCTTACCTGGAAGTTGAGATGTATCAAACATTGATCTGCAGTATACTGAGTTGGCGAACGTCAGGTTGAAATAATAAATATGGTATTAATGTAGTAGTTGTTCAAATCAAAACGTGTTGGCTGGCATTGATCTCCACCGTCGATATTATTATCCCCCGAACTTTGAACCGGAACCCTAATCTCCACTATGCTCATGCGTTTACTCAATCTTAATGTCATTCAATGTGTTAGGGAGAGGGCTCTGTGGAGAGGCCGACAGGCCGAGGGTTTTCAGGGTTTGGTTTAAACGATGCTCAGGGGTTTCTCCTAAGACTCGATATCGAGACCTGGTGCAAGTGGTTCTTGATACCTGTAAACTAATTTAAGTAATGTGCTTTCCTATGAGTGGTTAAAGTGGTTTAGACTTTGGAGGTTTCGCAGACTGGAACTTGTGACTTGATAGCTTTTAACCTACAAGTGATTGTTATGCTTATAAGCCAAGCTTTGGCTGGAAGTTTGCATTAGTTAAATGTTGAGATAAAAAATCTTTAGCTGATTTTTCTGCGTAAGTAACGAGGGTCTTTGTCCAGGGTTTTGTTGAGGCATTTATACAGGTTCTGAAAACTCAAGGAATATAAATCTTTCTCCCAAGCGCTGAATGGATAACTTCGTCGTCCTTGTCTGCAAATGTATTACTCCCACGCAGGTAATAGTTCGTTCTAAAAAAAATGTTCTACTATACTTGTTACATCAAAAGTATAAATAGTTTCACCATTAATCGATTTTATGTTTTTCTTTGAATGGAAGGTTCTGCTCTCGTCAAAATATTTCAGGCTCGAGGCTTGAAGGGAGAGTGCTACTTGCCCACCAGCAAGTCTCGGTGGTATCCTTACCTCGTTGGTTCTCTTGTATTCGGTTGTGGTCAATGGTTGAATGTTTTGACAAGGTTTTGGAAGTTTGTTTTCCTGGCACAGTTGTCATCTAGTGTTTATGTCTTTTGGGGACCAAAAATGGGAGGCAGGCTGCTAAGATTTTTAGTTAGCGTAGTTTACTATTGTGTTTATTGTAGATTCTGGTTGGAAGTGCCTTGTTGAAGATGTACTTGATAGGGATAAACCCTCGTCGTTTTAGAATGGAATCCTACAGTATTCAATTTCGATGTTTAAACCCTACTTCGTCGATGGTGAATGAACAACTGTTTTGAACAAAAGTGTAAGGTTGTTAATGAATGTCTATGTGAAAAGAAATAGATGTGCTGTGCAATTTAGGTGCTAAATGGAAAACTATAAAACTTTCAAATGTATACTGAGTAATGTCTTCATTGTTTTAAAAAAAATAGCAATTGTTTAAGGTCGAATGTTTTCATTCGTTGGTTGTATTCTTGTCTATGAAAAGATTAATGATACTAAGATAAGAATGGGAAAATGGAACTGCGTTTATGCATAGAACATAATGAAGAAAAAGAAAATAATAGTTATTATCCAACTAAATAGTTTATACTTTGGATTTATGAAAATAGTTTCTATATGCTAAGGGTTTTCGATGGCTATCTAGCATTTGAATCTAGGTTCTAATCTTTTATTAGAATGAGGCCGAGAACCGAGACTTCATGTTTTTAGTTTGAAACTTTGAAATAAAATGATAAAAATATAGTACTTCTTTTTTGGAAAATGATAACACAGTATTTTTAATAATTTCCTGTGAAGAATAAGTCTGATTTGAAATGACGAAATAATTCAATAAATGAAAACATGGAAATGTAAATGAATAGAAAACATGGTAATCATTTTTGAAGAAATAGTTGTCGATAAATGAAAACCTTAGTTAATGGCAAAATGTTTACTTTCAAAAGTCAGTAAAGAAGATTAATGCTGCAACTATTTCTGATATATTACTCAGCATTTTGAGTGCAAGCACTTGTATTATTTCAATCTTTGAAGGACATTTATAGTATATTACTCTAATCATCCAAAATATCATTCTAATCATTATTAATCCATCTAATTAATACCTTTCTATACTAGAGTACGATGCAAGGCCAGCATGTGGAAAAATACAGAGCAGGTCATTTAATCATTCATTGTATCTATCCAATCATTCTCATTCAGAAAACATTCTAAGTCAGAAAGTAAAACAATCATTATGTATGCTTTTAAAATATTTTCCTACTGGATAATGCAAAATTTACTTGACTGAAAATAATAACAGAAATGTAGAACCTGATAAATTGTAGGACAACAAATCACCCAAGGAGCCTGTTCCACCCAACCTGCTCCTGAAAACAACCAATATGTTTGCCTTAGGACCCCCGGGCCTGTTCATTGAACCACCAGTAGGAAGAGTCTGTAGAAGCCTTTGTTCATCAACTTGTAGTAGAGTATAAATTATTCAGTCATAAAGACTTAGTAGTCAAAGAGACCTGCACCAGTACCTCTGGATTTCCTTCTCAAAATAATTTGAAGACTCACAATTGCACTCTCACATAGCCTCCCTATTCAAATCTCTCAGTGATCACCTGATACACTTGAGGAATATTTCTACAGAAAATATTGTAAGGGGGTTTCCTGCCCAATTCGAATTGCCTTATGTAGGATCCCTAGGACTTTTAGTGGTTAACTTGGTCATTAATGAGCTGCCTGCTCTCTTTCACCCACCTGGGGGATAATGCCACAAATTTAGGGGTAGTTTTCCCATAACCAACAGCTAGTGGTGGAGTGCAAATGCTGCCATTTGTCCCATGCCTTCTAACAGCTTCCATTCCTCCTAGTGGGTCAGTGAACACTCATTTAACAATTCCCTTGGGTGTTTGTCTCCTATTTTAATTTATTAAATAATAATAATAAGTCATTACAGTCATCTTTGTCCAGATTTGGTCATAATTACAAAACCTTGTAATTAAAGTTTAATCATAAAGTATTTAGCAAATAAAATAAATGTTCTCAAAATTTGGGTAGGTGACAATGTGTTAGATATGTTATTGAACAAATTGAAGGTTCAAAACGCCCTAATTGTGTCCATGGATCAGATGGCCTTACCGAAGACATTGGTTGGCCCCTATTTGTCTCCGTTCGTCTATTGGCTGCCTCAGTCTCCTCTAGAATGTAATGGCCGTCTCCTCTAGGCACACCGATCTCCTTTGCTCCTCACATGCTGTGCTCTTGATGCTCTCAGCTCTCTCAATCATTCTCTCTCTACTGTGGCTGGCAGCAATGAATGGATTACTTAGGGAAAATCCAAGAAAATTGGGGGCGGCCTATGAGTTTGATGTTGTTTTTTTAATTTGTCTGGAGTAATTTCCACCCACTACAACACTATAGTTGTGGATAATCTTCTTTTATGTCCCTAGCCTTTGTATTTTTTTTCCTAAGTTTTAAGTATGCAAAAATGGAAAATTTAGGTAGAATCCTTTTTCTATGCCTATTTACCATCTTGTCTTTATTCTTTGTGTTCATTGTGATTCTAATTTTAATTGATTATGCATAATTTTCTTCTATTTTGCATATTTTTTGCATTGTTGTTGCATCCTATTGACATCCAATTTGTGTCATTTTTTATGTCTCATTTTGTGATTATTTTCACATCTGTTCGGGTACACAGGGTACTCCCAAAAGACCAAACACCTAGAGCAAGCACTTCACACAAACAGATCACAGATCGATACATCGATGTTTTGACGTGGTTTAAACCCTCATGAGGGAAACACTCCACGGCCCCGGCCAAATAGCTTCTACGGAGCAATTTATTATGCAAAGAAAGAAAGTTACAATTGAGTTTCTCATAATCGATCAACTTTTCAATGACCCTCCATGCTCTTTAAATAGAGACCATGGACGAATCGGGTGTTAAACCATGGATCAAGGGTAGGTATGATCTAAGAGAAGTTGAGCTGTTGGATCACAACATATCGTGATCGTCGAATTAAATATTTACCAATGCATACTAAAGAAACACACTTTTCCTAACAGATATATTACACAAGTTGATCTTAACTAACTCCTAAGTGTCTAAATATCCTAACATCCCCCCTTAAGAACAACTTGGGATAGGATTGAAGGATTTACAAAAGTGACACTATTAGGAGAAGGAAGGAGGCGTTAGAGCCTATCCCCCCTTAATGACAAGTTCCTGATTTCCTAACATAGATCAAAGTTTAGAAAACTTCGCTTCTGTAAGAGACTTGGTGAAGATGTCTGCAACTTGATCATCTGTAGGACAAAAGAGCACTTCAAGAACACGATCATGAACAAGATTTATGATGAAGTGCATATGTAGCTCAATGTGTTTGCTGTGTTGATGTAAGACTGGATCTTTGGCAAGCTTGATGGCACTTTGATTGTCGCACCAAAGTGGAGTAGGCTCCTACTGCTCGAATCCAAACTCTGAAAGGATCTGTCAAAGCCATAAAGCTTCCTGACTGGAATTAATTGTGGCTCGATATTCCACCTCTATGGAAGAAAGAGCAAAAGCTTGTTGTTTCTTGCAAGCCCAAGTGACAGGTCCAGATCCCAGACTGAAAACATAACCTGCTGTAGACTTTCGATCATCAAGATCGTCAGCCCAATCTGAATCAGTAAAACCAACCAATAAAGGTTTCCCCCCTGTACTGTAATGAATCCCAAACTGAATTGTACCTCGAATATATTGAAGTATTATTTTAGCTGTTTTCCAGTGACTTTCATGAGGTGTTTGCATATAACGGGCAACATGACCAACGGTAAAATAAAGGTCACGACGAGAATGAGTCAAGTATAAGAGACTACCAACAAGCTGACAATACAAGGTGGCATATACTTCAGGTGAAGTACAAGTGGCATAAAGTTTGACTCCAGACTGGAAGGGAGAAGGGATAGGTGTACAATATTCCATGTGAAAGCGACGAAGGTCACAAGTATACTTAGAATGAGAAAGAAAGATTCCTTCTTTGGTTTGCAGGACTTGGAGACCAAGAAAATAATGCAAATGTCCTAAGTCTGACATTTCAAAATTTTGCTTAAGACTGGATTTCATATGGGTTATAAGCTTAAGGTCACTACCAATAAGAATAAGGTCATCAACATATAGAACAAGTATGATGAGATGGTTTCCTACTTTCTTGGTATAGACATTGGGGTCAGACTGGCATCTACAAAAACCAGTGTCAAGGAGAAAGCTATCCATTTTGGCATACGAAGCTCTAGGAGCTTGCTTAAGGCCATATGATATTTCTTAAGGAGGCAGACAAGGCTAGAGTTATTATGAACATATCCAAGAGGTTGTTCCATGTAAATTTCCTCCTGTAAATCACCATGTATGAAGGCAGACTTGACATCCATTTGATGGACTTCCCAGTTGTGTAAGGCTGCAAGGGAAAGAACAAGGCGGATGGAGTTCATTTTTGCGACAGGAGCAAATGTTTCATTGTAGTCAATCCCTTCAACTTGGGAAAAACCTTTGGCAACTAACCTTGCATTAAGTCTTTCAACACTTCCATCTGATGCATACTTCATTCTGTAGACCCATTTACATTTGACAAGTTTTCTTCCTGTTGAAAGAGGTACAAGATCCCAAGTATCGTTCGCCATTAAGGAACGGTATTCTTCATCCACAGTTGCATCCCAATATGGATTTCTTGAAGCTTCTGCAAAGGTTTCTGGATCATGATTCTTAGAAACTTGAGCCAAAAGAGAAGAGGCTCGCTGAAACTGAGAACGTGTTCAACGTTTATCTCTAGGATCACCGGCAAGATCACCGGCTGCTTCACATGTTGAATGGACCCATCGAGGAATCACTTGTGCTGGTGCAACTGGAGGAACATGAGCAGGCGGAGGTGGATTTTAATCCTCACTATCATCATCAGAAACTGGAGTTGGAAACCTATCAAGGAAGTTGGAAGAAGAAGAAGGCACAATCGTCGAATCAGGCTTGCAGGCTAAAGATGGCACAAACATCGAGTGAGGCTTGCAGGCCAAGAGATTTTCATCAAATTTAACATCTCTTCTAATGATTATATCATGAGAATGTGGTTGAAGAAGTCTATAACCTTTTACATCTTCAGAATATCCAACAAATATGCACTTTTCACTTTTAGGCTGCAATGCTTTCCATTTTTCATCTGGAATGTGAGCCCATGCTTCACTACCAAACACACGGAAATGACTTACATCAGGTTTAGTTTTACTCCATGCTTCTTCCGGTGTGATACCTTGTAATGCTTTAGTGGGGGTGAGATTAACTATGTAATTTGCACAATTAATGGCTTCAGCCCAAAATTGAAGAATTGGTCCCTTAGATTGGATCATACAATTAGCCATTTCTTTTAAAGTGCGGTTCTTCCATTCAGCTACACCATTTTGTTGTGGTTTATATGGAACAGTGTCTTGTTGTTGGATTCCTTGTTCAATGCAAAAAGTAGTGAACGTTTTGTTAACATATTCTCCTCCTTGTCAGATCTTAACTTAACAATTTGATGACCAGATTGTTTTTCAACAAGGGCCTTGTAAGCCAATAACATGTTAAATACTTCGCTCTTAAGTTTTAAGAAATAAACCCAAGCGCATCTAGTGTAATCATCAATGAAAGTTAAGAAATATTTGAAACCAGAAAAGGAAGCAGATGGAAGAGGACCACACAAGTCACTATGCACAAGCTCCAAGGGAACCGAGGCGTGCCAAGAGGCACATTTGTCAAAACTGTCCTGCTGATGTTTTTCGAGTACAAACCCAGAACAAACACCATCCCTGCAAGATACCATCGGAAGACCTGTCACCATATTGTCTTTACATAGTTGTTGCAATGAGCGATAATTTAAGTGACCAAATCGCTCATGCCAAAGTTTGCTCAAGTTATCACTATGAGAAACAACAACTGAAGGAAAAGGTGATGACCCAAAGTTGTTAAAATTGTACAACCTGGTAATATCATCAACAATTTCAGTAGCTAGGACCTATTGAGGATCTTTAAAATCCTTGATTACAACTTGGTGAGGTGTAAACGTCACAGTTTTACCTTCACCAGAATGAGTGATTTGATAAACTGATAACAAATTGCAGGAAATTCTTGGAACACATAGTACATCACTGAAATTACCATTATCTACTAGAATTGTTCTAGCTCCTACAACACTTAGAGATATATCATCACCAACAAATATTTGTTTGGTGTTACATTCATGCATAGTAGAAAACATGGCTTAATCCTTAGCCATATGATAAGATGCTCCAGAATCAATGAGCCATTCATTTGAAGAAGAAGAAGATGCATTATAATAATAACCAGAAGCACAAAGTGCATGTCCATGAGAGGTAGATTCTGATGACGAATCTAGGCTGATGTGGTGCTTCTTCATTGCTGCTTCCAAGGATGCCATCTTCTTGAAACACTTAGATTCATCATGATTATATTTCCCGCAATAGTTGCAATGACGCTTAGTCTTCTTTCCTTTTGACTTGGATCCTTTGTCATTTTTTAAAGAAGGAGCTGACTGAGAGGGTTTGGGACCCTTGTTTGACTTATTATTGCGAAAATTTTGTTTCTTGGGAGGCTTGGACTTTTCTTTCTGTTGGGATGATAAGGCTTTCCCAAATGTATCCGCATTGTTAATTATTCCAAGATGGATGAGCTTATCTTGCTCTCTAATCAAGGAATCACAAAAGGATTCAAGACTAGGCTCTTGATAACTAGTTGCATTCAAGGATTCTTTCATGGAGTAAAATGTAGATACAAAAACAGAATATGCAGGTCCAAGTTTGGAAAGAATATGATAAATGCATTGTTTGTCTTCCCTCATAATCTTGCATTCTTCACATAAGAGTTTAAGAGTTTTGTACTTAGATAAATAATCTTGTATGCATGAAAAATCACTAGGATTTAAAGAAATCAACTCATTTTCGAGTTGGTGACCTCGAATTTCATTGTGTTTACCAAACACAGATTCCAACTTGTCCCAAACAGCATCAGGTTCATCAATTCTAGATATGTGGAATCATAAATTAGTAGAGATTGACATGCCAATCAATCCATGAGATTGGTCACATATATTTGCCCATTTTATTTTCTTGTCATCATCAGTGGGTTCTGTTGCTTTCCCTAAGGTAATTCTGAAAAGTCCCCTACTTCGTAGAACATCCTCCATATGAGATTTCCATGAGAAATAGTTGGAACTGGTAAGTAGAATATCACAAGGGGTTCCCATACTGCAAATTAATGGCTATAAAAATAGAAACCAATAGTCTGGATGTGAAGAGCTCAAAAACTAGGCAGTTTAAAAAAAAATGGCACTGAAAACTGACTCCGTATGATGAAGTTATGCTTGAACAAGGAAAAAGTTGAAAATGTCCCCAATAGTGACATGCCAGATAGAGAATGACCAGCTAAAAAAAAGAACCCCCCTCTTCCCAAGATGAACCTTTTACAATCACTTTATAAGAAAGTTTCTTTAAGTGAATCACTTTTGTAAAATAAATGATTTCACTTTTACAACGATGTTACTTTAAATAGTGCAACAATAAAAATGAACTTAAGTGACTCACTTTTTATTTTTATTTTTTATTATTTAAGTGAGATGCACTTTTACAGTAAAGTAACTTGAAAATAAAAATTGCATGCACTTTTTCTTTTTAAAAGTAACTTCCTAATACTTGAACTCAAGACCTATTAAGGAATAAAGAAATTTTGAACCAAGTGAGCTAGATTAAAAGGTATGTAAAATATGGAAAAGATGAAGTTTTTTTTTTTTACTCTTCTTGCTCGGTTTCCGTGATTGTCTTTTTTCCCGCAAATCACACTACAAACCGAAACAAAAAAAAAAATTCTACACTTGTGGAGTTAGATCTCATTACCTTGCCCGGAAAGTCTACATTTTCTCTATGTTTCTGATTTTTCGAGATCGCGCAGGGTGCACAACAAAGAGCATATGCAGCCGAGAAAAACCCTTTCCCTTCATGTTTTTGATTCACCGAGATCGCTCAAGGTGCACGGAAAATATCATACACAGACAAAGAAAGCAACAATCCAAAACAAAAAAATCTAATGATAAAAACTGATAAAATATGAGATATTTTTAAAAAATAAAAATAAAAATGTGTCACTGTAACATTATACCTTCAGATCTGATGAAATACGCATTTCTGAAGCAACCGAAAACCATTTTCGATCAAACGAAAACTATTTCCCAATGGAAACGGTGCTCCGGATGCAATGAAACACCTCCCACAGCCCAAAAATGCACAGAAATACTAGAACTAGAAACCCTTTCAAGTTTCAGCAACAACAGTTCAAGATCTAGATCATAACCGGAATCGACTCTTCATAAAATCTCTGATACCATGTTCGGTTACACAGGGTACTCCCAAAAGACTGAACACCTAGAGAAACCACTTCACACAAACAGATCACAGATCGATGCATCGATGTTTTGACGTGGTTTAAACCCTCGTGAGGGAAACACTCCACGACCTCGGCCAAATAGCTTCTATGGAGCAATTTATTATGCAAAGAAAGAAAGTTACAAATGAGCTTCTCATAATCGATCAACATTCCAATGACCCTCCATGCTCTTTAAATAGAGATCATGGACCAATCGGGTGTTAAGCCACGGATCAAGGGTAGGTATGATCTAAGAGAAGTTGAGCCATCGGATCGCAACATATCGTGACCGTCGGATTAAATATTTACAAATGCATACTAATGCATACTAAAGAAACACACTTTTACTAATGGATATATTACAGAAGTTGATCTTAACTAACTCCTAAGTGTCTAAATGTCCTAACAACATCTAATTTGGGTCTCCTTAGAACTGCAAAAAACCATAAAATGGATGCAAATAATATGCACAAGGATGCAAAATAGAAAAAACTGACAACAAAGTAAAAAAAATATTGAATAAATACATGCAAAAGGTACTAAAAAGGAATGCAAAAAAGGTCACTAAAAATACTGTTTGTCCCATTCCAAGGGAAAGTGTACCATATACATCATAGTAGTGTACCATAATTTGAATTACTGACCTAATAGTATCATGCCTAGTGACTTAGGGATTATCCTATTGCTACAATTGGTAACATATAATTGATATGTACATTTTACATTTTACTTTCATTAACTTAAACTTTAGCATTAAAAGTTAAAGTGGAGACATCCTTTTAAGATGTTTCATAATCAACACCAATCCATAGGAATTCACTTGGAGACAATAGAAATGGAGTTGTTTTCCCAACTTTAGTAGACTTCGTAATATTTTTAGCTTTTTATAAGTATTGTGTAAAATATAGTAGTGTTTGAGTTATTAAAATGGAAAGTATTCTTGAGTTGTTTCATTTAGCAGGCGTATCTCATATAATAAAAATATATGTTTCAAACGACTAAGGACATGGTTAGAGAAGTAAAATGTTACATCGGGACATCTGAATAGTGGATCATTGTAGGAGAGGTGGAATTGAACTAACATCTTGTTGGAGAGTGCACCATCTCCAACGAGGGGTATTGAGGCCAAGATCATGACTTGGATGGAATTCCACTTTGGGGTTTGTATAAATCATATTTTTACACATGTACATCATTGTAATGTAGAGTGCTCCATGTGGGATTTCCATGTTGGGAGTATTCAAAGATTCTTTATGACCATGTCCTTTCTAGTATTATGTTTTATATCATTCTTTACAATCCTTAGATACATAAAAAAATTATTTAGAACCTCAAAAACTAGGTTTCATGCCAACCATATTCAATTCTTGAAGTTTGAAAAACATTGAACTTATAAATGTAAGTACATATTTGGCAATTGAATTGGGCATTAAGTATGACATATGTGCATTTCAACTTTATTTATATTTAAATTGCACAACAAATGATTCAATCAACTATTGTTTTTGGAAAAGCGTAAACAACAGCATAACATTATATTAACAAAGATTCAATTCAATTTTAAATCTTTCTTTTATATTTCCTTAGCTACGACTGACAAGGAGCACCTACTCCCCTTTGCAAGTAAGGACCATACCTAATTCCAAGGATTGATTAGTCATCTCTAGGTATGAGGAAATTTTGCTTTAATTCTTTATCTATAGATGTTCCACATATACCCATCCACAGAATTATCTTATATTAATGTAAGTGAATGAAACCTCTCACCCGGTTAGTTCAATGACTAACAATTTGAGTCTCAAAGTCACCATGGAATTCAATCACTTAGAATGCTTCAAATTTCAATCTTGGCATTTGTGCAATGAGGGCTGATCGAGACTTGACATGAGTGGTTCCCCCTACCAATGACTAATATTTAACCTTGATGATGAATCTAGTTGATCACAACCATTCATGCATAGGGAGAAGTCACTTCCTACCACACAAACTAGGAGTAAAGAATATTCTCAAGGAGGGGCCACCCCTACCACCACATACTAAATCCAAATGGGAACTTACCCACCAATGATATGAGTTTTAAGGTAGGCTCAACCTATTTATCCATCAATCACCAATAATAGAAGGACACATGTCTCTCCATCTTAGATTACAAAGCATAGATGCCACCCTAACACAACTATGAATGCCATAATCTCCAACCATTAATGGAGATATCCTCATTTTATAACATGTAATAACTTAGTGAATTCCATGGTCTATTCAAGCCCCTATATATAACATAGTTTCCAATTGACTAAGCTTACTCACATATCCATTCAAGCAAGCATCAATTGAACACAAAACATTGTCGACCTTGTATCAGTGAAGCCGATGAATCATTTTTCTCTCTGGTTTACTAGGTAAGTGTTCCAGAAGCCTCATCTTGGTCAATATCATTTAAAAAATATTTTTATTCATTTCTCATTTCTAATTTTGTGATCATTAAATTCCCCTTTCCCCTGTCTGATTAGAATGTCTATAACGATTCCTAGAGGCAACAAATACACTAGTTTGGAAGTTCCTTGTTAAGGTATACTAATCTCACTTTGATTATAGTGATATATATTCATCTTAAGGCCCTCCATTTAGTGATGGCATTACCCATGTTTCCACTCATATGACTAACTAGTCTCCTAAACATATCATTGGTGTTGGATATGGGACGTACAACTCAATATAATCATAGAGAATTCCCTAGGTTTATAAGTTATCTCAACACATCATCCCTAAGAACTTTCCTTTCCTAGAGATCATAGAGCTATGCTCTAGGTACTATAAACATGCCTCCTTCTCTATCCCCATCGTTGATAACCAAACTACCCTGTTACACATCAATGCTCTTTCCATTACTCAAATGATGGGAACATCCTTAGGCTTTTTTTTTGTTGTTGCTTGAGGTAAAAACCAATAGATATATTAAGATGAATGAAGCCCATGGGGAAATAATATTTTCAAGACTCAAGTACAATCAAGGTGAAACCAAGATTCTCCCTACCCCATGGAAGATCAAAAGGCTCCCCCCCTCAAAATTGCCCCATATCTTTGTCTTCATACCTCTTCAAGTCATCATATCTTTTCATTTTGTTTATTTAGGTCTTTAAAATGATTTTTAATTCTTATAACAATAATATAATTTTGTTTTATATTATTTGTATGCAGATTCGAATTCTAAAAAAAAATCTTTAGCGCTTAGCAAAAAAAAACTCTTAGCGCTCAACCATATTACACATGACCATAACAAAGCCACGTTTGCATCAGTGCCACATTCACCAACACCTCAGTGCCACATTTGCATAAGTGCCACGTTCTCCAACTCCTCAATGCCACGTTCGCCAAAAGGTTAGGGGGCCTGACAAGTCGTCCCGAGCTCCGGGCTGGTGAGCTTCTCGTGGAGTCCAATCACCCATAGCCCCCACCATAACCTTTTCTCTATGCGTCGATAATAATAGGGAAGGTCGGGCTATATAAATACCTAAAACTCAACTTCCGTGGCAAATGTGGGATAATTGTTGATGGCGAAATTAATCACCACTATGGATCATCCGATCGAACGGTCCTTGAATCTCTCGTTATGGATTCTCCATCTTCTTTGATTCTTGCGTTGATCGACTAACTTCCCTTCCTGCAAGTTGTTTAGCTCATCTCTGTAGATCTGATAAACATCTATTTGCTTCTTTCAACTCATCCTTAATAGTAGGCCCATGGTTTCCACATGCCGCAACTATCCCGCGTTGAAATTCAATAGAAACACCAAAGCTTCCCATTGATCCATGCACATTCACAAGATTCTGCACCCTGGTTTCAATCGTGACGATATGTTGCGGTCCTTGGGATGTTTCCATTATTTTGAGATTCCCCCATTGCTTTACAAGTTCTCTCAACATAAACTCATTATGTTTCTCCCTTAATGCAGGTAGTACCATTGAAACAATGTACTCTTCGGAACTGAATTGTTGCTCATAAATTCCTTCCAGAATGTTCTTGAGCTTCGTAATTCCCTTATTTCATGGAGACGAGAATGTAATGACAACAATTCATGACCTGCAAGGATCTCGGACTAGGGCCGTGGCGCATCATCCATCTCCAGTCTGCAGCTGACAGGGATCGATCGGTGGGTGTATTTAAAATCCAAACTAAATCCCAAATAGAATGGCCATTCTCGAACCCCTTTTGTTCTCATTCTCCAGTTCAAAATGACGAGCCTTGTTTTTATGATCGTAGGGCATTATAGAAATCACAGCCAACAATACAGATGATGCCATCAACTGCAAGTCTTTATGTGCCAGGTTTTATTGTGGCTTTTCTGAAGATTATAGAGCTTGTACAATGCATAGGCATGATACAAATAGCTTTTTGACATCCATAATATCTTTGTTAACTTTGAAAGGCAAATTGCCAACATTTGAATTTTAGAAGCCTTCTTAACCATGGACATAAGGCCACATCTGTTCATCTCCAAGATAAGGGATTTTTTCTCTCTTCTATTTGTTGTTATCACTCACTCTATTTTGTTGCTCTCATAAGAATACTTTCTATCATCACATCTGTTTTCCATCAATGACAGCCTGTATTGCCATATTTCCAACACGAATAGACCCGAGAATGAGTCAAAGGACAAATATCTGAAAGTTATGACAAAAAGAATGTGACATATTAGTAATTCAAATCTCAATAAGTAACATAAGCTGATAGTTTCCAATTAGTTCTAACACTGCACTAATATTGAAGAAAAGAAGAAAATCACCTCAAGCATTAGTGAATGAATTCATGATCAACATAGAAATCTGAACATGATTAACAACTGAGAAAATGAAAAATGGTTGTATGAAATTGAATTGGAATTGGTTTGAAAGATTGTTGTGCTTCTTCAAGAGATCAATATGGAATTTTATTGAACTTGAGAATAGGACAGTGATAGGGGAGTAGATATGACAGTGACAGAGGAGTAGATGACATGCAATTAGGATTCCGAGCAACCTTGACCCCACCTTCAGGATTAATGCTCACAAAGTTTAGCCTTTATCAATTCCTTTCTAAAAACATCCATGTTCACCTAAAAAACTTCCATGCTCGTAGATACTTCAGATAACCATCATAATTTCTCTATCTGGTACTATACCACTATGCCCCATACTTTTAATATCTAGAGCCGAAGAAAAAGGATGAAACAAGAGTACAACTTCCATTTTATGAATTGACCAACATGGTTATCAGATCCTAGAAATCAAGGTTTCCAGGCATCTATGGACATTTTCATGTATGTTGTATGCTTCCTCTTGCATAGTGACTCCCCTCCCATGATATTTCCACAGTACAAAGAGCTATTGCAACTGAGTGTAGACACTATAATAGGGGATTGGTTTGTGGTTGAGGATCATACAATGATAAGAATTTATGGGTTTGAAGATGAACAATACCTACTTATTGCATTCCTTACCCCAAGAATATTTGCAATAGAATACATCAGACAAAATTTCCTCTCTAATCAAGTACATTTTTTCAAGTTCAAACTCCCCATAAATTTCAATATGCCCAAGGAAGTGTCCCCTTTATAGTTAAGACTAGGAATGTTATGGGGAAATTAGAAGAGATGTTGAAGAAACTATGCTTCTTAAAAGGACAAAAATAGGCTTATGACCCCGATCATGCTATATTAAGGAAAAGGAAAGAAATAAATAATTCTATTTACAACCATCAAACCAATGTAGAATGGGAAAATATAGAAAATCTTGACACTTGGGAATAGGTCGAAAAGTTCCTATGAAATGATACTAAGAAATATGCACAGAGAAAGGATGATAAAATAGGTAGTTAGACTACACTGATCCCCACACCACATAAACAAAAATCAGGGGCTAAGAGGACAACATCAGAGACACACACTGATATGAATATATATGAGCTTAAGACAGACCATATCAACAAAAAGGTCAAGGTAGAAGGAGAAGCAAGTAGCCAACAGGCCATAGTTTATGTTATAGAGGTTGAAGGTACCTAAAGTGAGTCAAAGGAAGATTCTAGGAAATCAAAGGCGGCTTCAAAAATACCGGTGGTAAGAGTAGAGAATTTTACTTACTCAATCATAGCCACATTAGAGGCACAACCCAGTTCTTTATCTATAGGGACTAATAAAAAATATTCCACCCTGTTTTCACATTTTATGGATATAAAGAAGCAAAATATAGATTTCATGAGATACATATCCAAAGAAGTGGGTAGACATGAACCAAAATAAGTTTCTTTTTGTATTTGACCACAAAGAGGGCACTTTCAAGATGACAATTTTAGAGCCTAATGTCCCTATAGAAAAAGCATATGATCATTACAAAGAAACACAAATCAAATTCAAATTTGATGATATCAAACTTGTTGACATAGTTGATTTCTATAGGCAATATGGAGAGCTACTATGTAAGGATGTCCTCCATTTTTTAGCTAATTTCAAAAAAATGAAACTAATGGTACAAAAAATTGAGAAACAATTTTTTTTTGAGAAGGTGTCCACAAGAATTAAAGAGGTGGAGTAACAGGTTTTTACCATTGGTACCAATCCAACTGATACAATGCTTATGCAATATTTAACTCAACAGAATGATAATGAGATTTGTGTTCTAAAAATGAAGCTAAAGGTGACATAGAACATGTACAAAATCTTGAGTTGATGGTGTTCCATGAGGAGAAAGTGAAGGTATATGAACATATGCTGGATTACAAAACCTCAACGGAGCAATATAGGGATAAATTAACTAATTTGGAGCTTCAAGTATCAAGATTGAAGCTAGAAAAAACCATAATCACTACACATGCTACCCCACAGTCTAATGAAGGGTTACGGAAACTCATGATGGATGTAACCATGAAAAAAATAGATATAGACATCACGAAAAAGAGGCTGGGAGAGAAATATGGGAAAATTGCAAAAAAAATGATAGTGGTGTGAAATAAAAAGAAGAGAAAATAGAGCAGTTGGAGTAGCATAAAGAATAACTACAACAAAAGGTGGGGTCACTGTCCAAATAGCTTATAGGGAAATCCCCCCTCAAAGAATCCAAGCATACATTGTAGGATACAATGTGAGAAGAGATAATTGCAAAATGGGATCAGTTTGAGCTGATCTAGGATGAGCAGGAATTGAAAACCTCTTCTACAATAAAAATCAAAAGAACCTCAATAGAGTTGGAAGCAAAACCAGATACTTCCAGCAACTTAATCAAATTTTTAAATAACAAAACAAAGAATAAATTGAAAACTTTGGGGGATACTAATAAGACCCACATAATTACAGAGGAAGATAAAGTGATAACAAAGAAAACTTTGCTAAGTAGGGCTCAAGCCAGGGTGCACAACATAATAACAAAAAATGCTTTCTTCAAATTCTTGTTTAATGATGAACTCGAAAGAGGAATACCTTGTCCTTGGGATAGCAAAAAAAGGGGGAGATAAATCAAGAAGTAATTTAATATAATCATTAAATAGGAAGTAGTTTCAAGAATCATTTGATAGCTATAAAGGAAAATTTTGAATCCTAATAGTATTATCATGCATTTTTTTGACAGTGATCACTCTCTAGAGACTATAGGATCACATTGTATCAGTCTAGGAAATTTGTAAATAGATAGAAAACTCCATGAGATTCAGATATGAATTTTATGTCAACCTCTAAAACTCTTCTTCTATTATTTTAATATTCTTCTGAAAATTCAAAGGCTTATTTGGTTCTATAATACTTCTTGATATTAATAAAGGCTTTCAACAGCCTACTATTTCACCATATTCATGGAATGGATGTGTTGAGTATCAAATGTGGAATGATCATTTCATTTGTATGAGTTGATTTCATCATAGATGTTTGTCTAGTTGAATAATATATGAAGGTTTCAATGTTGTCTAATGTGAGAATGTATTAGCTTCCATTGTTATGAGCTTCATCAATATTTAAATTACATATGTCTAAACTATTGAATTCTTCATTGCTCGGTACATTTTCTGTCACCTTACATTGTAAGATTTATCCTTGAGGATACCTTACACACTTGATTTTTTTCCATAATATTCTCCATTCACCTCATATTGCATTGATTCCTAAATATAAACTTGGTAAATGCCTCTAAAATAGAAAGTGTACTAATCATCCCATCCTTTGTATTGTACATTTGCAAAAGTTGAAATAAAATCAAGAAAAACCTATTGCACTCTAAGTCCGAATAAATTGAGCTATATAATGCCCTGGAATAGTTCCATAAGATCCTAGAACATATAAGAGGAAAACATGAAAAACGACATTGTTGTTGGGGATGGAGATTGGAAGTAATTTCCATGGGAATGATAAATATTAGTGTTAGTTATTTATTGTTTAAGAAGAATCAGACACTTGGTTGTTGTAGAATTCACTTGGAGACTCCATTGGTACCGATATGGAATTTGGTAAGAGGCACACTAGAGCCAACCCTGTACCTGAAGACATATGGGTTCTCCCTAACCCCGAAAATCTTGTGATCTTGATATATCACTTGGAGAAATCATCGAGAGAAATATCCTTCTATTGATCTATAAGTTCAAGAATCATCATATAGACTTGAAAACTCTAAAGGTAAAAGTTATTCTTTAGTAGAGAACCTTGATTCACCTTTTGTTAGGATATTTAGACACTTAGGAGTTAGTTAAGATAAACTTGTGTAATATATCTGTTAGGGATAGTGTGTTTCTTTAGTATGCATTAGTATGCATTTTTAAATGCTTAATCCTACGGTCACGATATGTTCCCGACATAGAGTGATCTGATGGCTCAACTTCTCTTAGATCATATCTAACCTTGATCCGTGGCTTAACACCCGATTGGTCCATGATCTCTATTTAAAGAGCATGGAGGGTCATTGTTTAGTTGATCGATTATGAGAAGCTCATTTGTAACTTTCTTTCTTTGCATAATAAATTGTCCCATAGAAGCTATTTGGCCGGGGCCGTGGAGTGTTTCCCTCAAGAGGGTTTAAACCACGTCAAAACATCAGTGTGTTGATCTGTGATCTGTTTGTGTGAAGTGGTTTCTCTTGGTGTTCGGTCCTTTGGTAGTACCCTGTGTACCCGAAACAACAAGCTCTTGCTCTTTCTTCAGCAGAAGCAGAATATCGAGCCGCAGTTAATGCCAGTCAGAAAGCTTTATGGCTTCGACAGATCCTTTCAGAGTTTGGATTCGAGCAGCAGCAGCCTACTCCACTTTGGTGTGACAATAAAAGTGCCATCAAGCTTGCCAAAGATCCAGTTCTACATCAATGCAGCAAACACATTGAGCTACATATGCACTTCATCACAAATCTTGTTCATGATCGTGTTCTTGAAGTGCTCTTTTGCCCTACAGATGATCAAGTTGCAGACATCTTCACCAAGTCTCTTACAAAAGCGAAGTTTTCTAAACTTCGATCTATGTTAGGAGTTCAAGAACTTGTCATTAAGGGGGGATAGGCTCTAATGTCTCCTTCCTTCTCCTAAGAGTGTCACTTTTGTAAATCCTTCAATCCTATCCCAAGTTGTTCTTAAGGGGGGATGTTAGGATATTTATACACTTAGGAGTTAGTTAAGATCAACTTGTGTAATATATCCGTTAGGGATAGTGTGTTTCTTTAGTATGCATTTGTAAATACTTAATCCGACGGTCACGATATGTTCCCGACACAGAGTGATCCGACGGCTCAACTTCTCTTAGATCATATCTAACCTTGATCCGTGGCTTAACACCCGATTGGTCCATGATCTGTATTTAAAGAACATGGAGGGTCATTGTTTAGTTGATCGATTATGAGAAGCTCATTGTGACTTTCTTTCTTTGCATAATAAATTGTCTCGTAGAAGCTATTTGGCCGGGGCCGTGGAGTGTTTCGCTCAAGAGGGTTTAAACCACGTCAAAACATCAGTGTGTTGATTTGTGATCTGTTTGTGTGAAGTGGTTGAGCTTGGTGTTCAGTCCTTTGGTAGTACCCTGTGTACCCGAACACCTTTGTTAGACCTTAAGAACTCTCCTCTCATGTTCCCCAAAAGTGAGAAGCTTCACACACTCTCAACCTTAGTGAAGTGATCTCTCCATAAATCAATAGTAAGATACAACAATCACATAGTTGTTGAATATTGTAACTTCTAAGAATATTATATTTGTACTTGATTATTCCAGAGATGTTTCATCCCTCTGAGGTGATTCTATTATGTATCCGGAGATGTTTATTCCTCCGATGGATTGTGGTAACCAAGGTTATTAGACCCACCATGTGGGGGTCGGCCCTGAGTTTATTATTTAGGGGTTATTAGAATTCACTAGGAGAGGTCAGCCCCATTAGGGATTTAGTCAGTCAGAAACTAGTATGATTAGAGGAGAATGCTCCTCACTTATCTCAAACTTGCTCAGCTCAGAAAGTAGCGCACTTGTGTTTGAGAGGTCTGCATAGGAGGTAGAGAAGGAGGTCAAATCTTGGAGCACATCTTGTATTTTGGTTGATCATCTTATTGAGGAAAGCTTTGCTGGGTTTTCTACCCCATGAGGGTTTCCCAGGGTAATATCTTTGTCTATCTTGTGATTATGTTTCTTTCAGTGATCTTGCTAGTCAAATTAGTTTAAACTTAACATGGTATCAAAGCTAGCCTGAATAGAACATCTTTCACAAGGTGAAATTATATTTCTCTCTCTCTTCCAAAATTAGGGTTTCTGCAAAAGTTAGTATTTTTGGATTCTTGTTGCATGGCTGAATAGCCCTTCTAAAGATCTATCTTTTGAGCCTTGGATCGAGGTATTTGGTTGGGTAGAACTCTGGGAAAGTCAAACCCTAGTTTTACCAAAAGTGCGACAAACCAAAAATTCTGTTGCAGATCCGGAAAAGTGAAAAGGTAAAGTTTCCTACTCTATTTCTTATTGGAATCCCCCAAGAGAAGATGGCTCCAAGCACTAAGCTTGAAGACAAGCTTGAAGGTATAGAGAATTTCCAGGCATGGAAATACAAAATTGGTCTCATTCTTGAAGAGAATGATCTTGCTCAATATATCAAGGATGAAGTTGTAGAACCTGAAGGAGATGAAGCCAAAGAGAAGCATAGGAAGGATTTGATTAGGGAAAAGAGAATCATTGCTGATTCTATTAAAGACCACTTGATTCCCCAAGCGGAATCCAAAAAGACTCCAAAGGAAATGTATGATGCCCTAGGAAGAATGTATGAAGGAAAGAAAATCAATAGGAAGATGAACCTAAGAACTCAATTGAAGAGTACCAAGATGCACAAAGGAGAATCCATTCAAGACTACTTTTCAAGGGTCTCCCAAATCAAGGAACAACTAGATGCGATTGCTGATACTCTTGATGAAGATGAGCTTGTGATGACTGCTCTAAATGGTCTCACTAGACCTTGGGAGTCATTTATACAAACTATGTGTGCTAGAAAAGAAAGTATGAAGTCTGATGTAGTATGGGAGGATTGTGTTCAAGAAGAAGCTAGGGTAGCCAATAGAGAAGCCCTTCTCAAGGAGGATGACCAAGCCTTGGCTACACACACTAAGAGAAGGAAGAATCAATCTTACTTCAAGAAGGACAATCACAAGGAGTCTCAATCTCCACAAAGATTTTAGAAGAAAGGAAAAGGAAAGTTCTCTTCTTTCCAATGTTTCAACTATCATAGAGAAGGACACATTGCTAGATTTTTTCCTTCAAAGAAGAAGAAAAATCTCACTATAAAAGACATCAAGCACATCTTGCAGAAGATGATAGTGAAGAAGAAGAAGAAGAGGAGGTAAGACCTTAGAGGAAAAGATCCAAAAGAAATTAAGAAGAAGAAGAAAGGCCCCTCCCTAGGAAAAGATCTAGAAAGAATGAAGAAGAAGATGCAGAAGAGTATGTTCTATTTTCTGCACTCTCTGGATCTGTGTCTCCTAGAGAAGATACATGGATCATTGATAGTGGTTCTTCAAAGCACATGACAGGTCAAAAGAAAACACTCTCAAGACTTGAAGAAAAGTCTTCTCCACAAAAGGTATCTCTAGGAGATGATTATCAATATCCCATCAAGGGAATTGGTGAAGCAAGCTATAAGCTTGATTCTGGAACACCTTTGAAGATGAAAGAAATTTTATATGTACCAAGTTTGAAGAAGAACCTACTTTCTATCTCAGCACTAGATAAGAAAGGATTTAGAATTGCATTTATTGATGGACAAGTACTTATGTGGCCCAAAGGAAAATCAAATGAGGATGCAATTGTTATTGGTGAAGAAGAAGGAGGTCTTTACAAACTCAAGGGTCACCCAGAAGCTGTCCTTGTCCATGAAACCACTAGTCCCAATGAACTATGGCATAGAAGGCTTGCTCACATCAACTACAAGGCCCTACCCTATGTGAGCAAGGTGGTCATAGGATTACCAGACTTAAAGATTGACCATAATGGATCATGCAAAGGATGTGAAAAAGGGAAGAATGTCAAAAACCCTTTTCCAAAGAGTGAAACAAAGACTAAGAACATTTTGGAGTTAATACACTCAAATGTATGTGGACCAATGTCCACCACATCCCTAAGTGGGTTTGAATACTATCTCTCATTCATTGATGACTATTCAAGGAAGACTTGGATATACTTTCTAAAAGGTAAGAATGAAGTCTTTGGAAAATTCAAAGAGTTCAAGGCCTTAATAGAAAATATCTTAGAAAAGAAAATCAAGATTCTCAGAACAGATAATGGCGGAGAATATACTTCAAAGGAATTTGAAGACTTTTGTAAGGAAGTTGGAATCAAGCGGGAACTAACCACTCCCTACAATCCCCAACAAAATGGGGTTGCTGAAAGAAAGAATAGAACTATCATGGAAGCTGTAAAGACTATGATACATGAACAATATCTACCCATGTATCTATGGGCTGAAGGAGCTACGACAACAGTCTATGTACAAAATAGACTTTCCCATAGTGCTCTTGAATTCAAGACTCCAGAAGAAGTGTTCACAGGAAAGAAGCCTGAGGTAAGTCATCTCCAAAATATTTGGATTTCCTGTGTACATTCACATTCCAAAAGAAAAGAGAACCAAGTTTGATCCTTCTGGTAAGAAGGGAATATTTGTTGGATATTGTGAATCATCCAAAGATTTCAGAATTTACATACCTCGTTTTCATCATATGGAAATAAGTAGAGATGTAACATTTGATGAAGAAGCAGCTCTCAAGAAATCTAGGAAGTGCCAACTTGAATAAATCTATGAAGAAGATACACCTCCTAGAATCACAGAAGCTGTGCCTATCCCTGAAGATGATACACCAGAGGATCATGACATGTTGGAACCACAAGAATCCCCTATTACAAACTTATCTAGGAAAAGAAGGCCAGCATGGGCTAGAGACATTATTCAAGGAGCTGAAAAATATGGAGCTCCACTAGAGAAACAAAGAAACCAAAGCTAGTATCCAACTATGTGGCCTTGATGTGTGATCTTGTGGATCAATAACCTACTAGCTATGAAGAGGCAACTCAGAAGAAAGAGTGGGTAGAAGCAATGACAGAAGATTATCAGTCAATAATGATAAATGATGTTTGGGATATAGTTCCCAAACCAAAAGATAAAAGTATGGTTTCTTCCAAATGGATATTCAAGATAAAACATGCTGCAGATGGTAGCATTGAAAAATACAAGGCAAGATTTGTAGCCAGAGGATTCTCTCAGAAAGAGGGAATTGACTATGAAGAAACATTTGCACCAGTTGCTAGCTACACTTCAATTAGAACTATCATGGCACTTGCATCTATGATGAAGTGGAAATTACACCAAATGGATGTTAAGACAGCTTTTATGAATGGTGTAATTGAAGATGAAGTGTACATAGAGCAACCACAAGGGTTTGAGGTTAAAGATGGGAGAACACATGTATGCAAACTGAAAAAGGAATTATATGGATTGAAGCAAGCTCCCAGAGCTTGGTATGGAAGGATTGACAATTTCTTAACAAGCATGGGCTTTACCAAGAGTAAAGTTGACCCTAATCTTTATCTCAAGGTGATGGATGATGAACCAATTATACTGTTGTTGTATGTAGATGATCTAGATCTAACCGGAAATGAGAAACAAATTATTGAATGCAAGAAGAAACTTTCTTCAGAATTCGAGATGAAAGATCTCAGATTAATGCACTACTTCTTAGGTATAGAAGTATGGAAAGAACCAAAAGGAATCTTTCTAAATCAAGGTATGTATGATGTGGAGATTCTAAAAAGATTTGATATGTTGGAGTGTAAATCCATGGCCACTCCCATGGACTCCAACTTGAAGTTATTAGTTAATGAATCATCAGAATTAGTGGACATAACTCTATATAGACAAATCTATGGGTCATTGATGTATTTAACAAATACCAGACCAGATATATGCTTTGTTGTAAATACCCTGAGTCAGTATCTGGTAGAACCTAGAAAGGTTCACTTAATAGCTGCAAAGCATGTAATGAGGTATCTAAAGGGTACATTAGATTTTGGTCTATATTATCTTGAAAATCATGAACTTAGATTACATGGTTATTTAGATTCTGATTGGGCGGGAAGTATCTCAGACAGAAAGAGTACATCAGGTGGATGTTATGGTCTTGGATCTGCCATGATATGATGGTTCAGCAAGAAACAATCTAGTGTGGCTCTCAGTACTACTAAAGCAGAATATATAGCTGCCTACTCTGCCAGTTGTGAAGCAATGTGGCTTCAGAAGCTATTATCTGGAGTGTTTGACTTAGAAATGGATCCCACTGTGATCATGTGTGACAATCAAAGCTGTACTAAGATGAGAGAAAATCCAGTATTCCAAGATAAGTCAAAACACATAGAGATCTGATATTTCTACATACAAGATATGGTGCAGAGAGGAGCTATTAAGCTCAAGTATGTGAGCACTGAGGAACAAATTGCTGATATATTGACCAAACCCCTGTCTCGAGTAAAATTTGAATATTTCCGAGACAAGCTTGGTGTAGTTCAAAAGGACCCTCCTCGGAAGGGGGAGTGATATATTCATTGATGATGAGATTGCCCTCATCGACAGCCAGGTCGATGATGAGGATACCTATTTACTGCACCTAGATATTTATGTATGCTTAGATTACTTAGATTTAGGACACTTATACTTAGAATACTTATACTACTTGTTTTTATATTGATGTATTGATGAGGATACATGTTTTGATGATATATGTACTTGTATTGATGAGGATACTTGTCCTTATATTGATGTATTGATGAGGATACATGATATGTATACATGTATTGATGAGGATACTTGTATGTACTTGTACTAGTGATGTACTAACGATATCTATATTGATGAGGATACAGGTGGGGATTGTATCATCCCCGGACTTCGGTCCCTTGAATTGATCCGTAGACATATGTCTCTGAAAATGAAGTCCTTGGTGGACAGGTGGGGATTGTATCGTCCCCGAATTTCGGTCCCTTGAATTGATCTGTAGACATATGTCTCCAAAAATGAAGTCCTTAGTGGACAGGTGGGGATTGTATCATCCCCAGACTTTGGTCCCTTGAATTGATCCATAGACATGTGTCTCCAAGAATGAAGTCCTGAAGTGGACAGGTGGGGATTGTATCGTCCCCGGACTTCGGTCCCTTGAGTTGATCCATAGACATGTGTCTCTGAGAATGAAGTCCTGAAGTGGACAGGTGGGGATTGTATCGTCCCCAGACTTCGGTCCCTTGAATTGATCCGTAGACATGTGTCTCTGAGAATGAAGTCCTGAAGTGGACAAGTGGGGATTGTATTGTCCCCGGAATTTGGTCCCTTGAATTGATCCATAGACATGTGTCTCTGAGAATGAAGTCCTGAAGTGGACAGGTGGGGATTGTATCGTCCCCAAACTTTGGTCCCTTTAATTGATCCATAGACATGTGTCTCTGAGAATGAAGTCCTAAAGTGGATAGGTGGGGATTGTATCGTCCTCGGACTTCGGTCCCTTGAATCGATCTGTAGACATAGACGTATGTCTCCGAGAAGTGGAAAGGATTGTATCATCCTTAGGCATGATGAGGTGTCTTAAATGATCCGTAGACATAGACGTATGTCTTTGAGAAGTGGAAAGGATTGTATCATCCTTAGGCATGATGAGGTGTCTTAAATGATCCGTAGACATATGTCTCTGAGAAGTGGTTCTTAGACTCTGTCTAAGTTGACGAGAGGATTATATCATCCCTAGGAATGATGAGGTGTCTTAAATGATCCGTAGACATATGTCTCCAAGAATGGAATGATAGGACTGGATCGTCCCTAGACCTCGGTTCAAAAGGTACATGATAGGACTGGATCGTCCTTGGACCTCGGTTCAAAAGGTACATGATATGATTGTATCATCCTTGGACCTATGTCCTAAAGAGAGCAGGATTGATCATCCTATAAGATGATCGTGTGATGACGATGCTGATGATCGTGTGATGACGATGATGATGATCGTGTGATGACGATGTTGATGATCATGTGATGATTATGATCATCTGATGACGATGCTGATGATGATGATGCTAATGATCGTGTGATGACGATGTTGATGATCGTGTGATGACGATGTTGATGATCGTGTGATGACGATGCTGCTGATGACGATGCTAATGATCATGTGATGACGATGCTGATGATCGTATGATGACGATGCTGATAATCGAAGATGAAGACTCAACACTGATGATGTTTATATTCCAGTAACTGGTTGAGTTACTGACGATGATGTATTGAAGAAAGCTTCTGATGATTTATAGATGTATCATCTATGATGTAGTCGATGACTCCTTGCTCCTGCAGATGTTGTTATAATATCCTTCTCGTTAAGGGGGGGTCTTGAATATTGTAACTTCTAAGAATATTATATTTGTACTTTATTATTCCAGAGATGTTTCATCCCTCCGAGGTGATTCTATTATGTATCCGGAGATGTTTATTCCTCCAATGGATTGTGGTAACCAGGGTTATTAGACTCACCATGTGGGGGTCGGCCCTGAGTTTATTATTTAGGGGTTATTAGACTTCACTAGGAAAGGTCGGCCCCATTAGGGATTTAGTAAGTCGAAAACTAGTATAAGTAGAGGAGAATGCTCCTCACTTATCTCACACTTGCTCAGCTCAGAAAGTAGCGCACTTGTGTTTGATAGGTCTGCATAGGAGGTAGAGAAGGAGGTCAAGTCTTGGAGCACATCTTGTATTTTGGTTGATCATCTTATTGAGGAAAGCATTGCTGGGTTTTCTACCCCATGAGGGTTTCCCAAGGTAATATCTTTGTCTATCTTGTGATTATGTTTCTTTCATTGATCTTGCTAGTCAAATTAGTTTAAACTTAACAATAGTGAGTTAGTTCAACTCAAAAGACAATTAATTGATGTGAATTGTTACCTACAACAAATTGTCAACAAACTATCTGACGAAACCTCTGAACCAAATTCACCTCATGATCAAGTTGAGTCCAAGTAGTCAATTTGGGTTTGGGAAATTACAAAATCCTCGCTGTGAAAATCATAGGAGAGGGAAGCAATACAACTCTATATATTGAGCTATAGTCTAGAAAGGGAAGCAACAAAAGGGATAGGAAGGGACCAACAAGATAAAAGGAAAAAAAAAGTTTCAAGGGATTTTTTTTTGAAGTAACTATTCAAGTAAAGAATACGGTAACATGGATATGTTCAAGTAAGAATACCGTCCCATTAGTTAACATTATTTAGGCACTAATGGTCTCTTCGAATTAAGCACAACATCAACGTTCGCCCCGTGCAGTACATGATCAAGCATGCCATTTGGGCTAGCATGATAACTGTGCATTGCCTTACTAATCTTCTCTTTGTTTCGAGAATAATTTAATATTCTTTACTGAACAGGGCCAACCACGTGAAGGTGGAAGCTCTTATGGCCTCTCCCCCCCCCTCACATCACTCTCAATTCCCCATAACCCGACAAAATCTATGTAAACAAAAAAAATAGTGTTTTTTTCCATACTTAAGAAGCAATGTTTCTAATTACAACATATGACAACATACAGTAGAATGGAAAAAACACTAAGAAAATGATGATGATGAAGATGATGATGGTGGTGGTGGTGATGAAGATGATGATGGTGGTGTTGGTGATGAAGATGATGATGATGAAGATGATGACGAAGACGATGATGATGAAGATGATGATGATGAAAATGATGATGGTGGTGGTGGTGGTGATGAAGACGATGATCATGACGAAGATGATGATGATGATGATGATGATGATTGTAATGATGGTGATGACGATGATGATGATGACGATGGTTTAAACATAAATAAATAGTCGTAAACATAATACATTATGCAAAAAGATGTTCTCACATACATCCTAGATTCCAACAGTGCTACAATGTCATTCGGATTCTTCTTCATCTAACTCAACATCGATATCATCATCTGGTTCATCATCGCTATCGTTGAAAATATTGCTCATATCAGGATCATGATCAATGTCATTTTTGGTTAGATATTCATCATCAATATCATTAATGTCAATTTCATTGTCTACTACATCATTTGGATGATCAACTTCTTCATCTGATTCTTCATCTGACACATCTACCTCGGTGACCAACTGCTCCTGATCTGCGTCACCTTCTTCTTCAACATTGTCTTCTTCCTATGTATTATACTTGACCATTCTTTCTCTTGCATCGTATCTAACTATGTATGACCAACCAACTTTACCTGGAACCTCTGAGTAAAAGACTTGCTCACATTGACTTGGAAGAACATAAGGCTCTCTACCTGGTTCAAGTGCCCTTGTATTAACCATGGTAAATCCATTGGTATGCTCAATAACAGTTCTTCCAGGATCATGTTCATTCATTCGTAGCCTATACCATTTCTCCTCAAACATAGCTACTTTAAAGGAATTAAATTCACACTCAAGTATATCTCCCAAATAACCATAGTACCTATTTTCAGATACTTTTGGATGCCTGTCACTTCTAGAGGAAACATTAGTGACTTGAAAAATTGCAGTTATCCCACAATCAAATGTTTTCCTCTTGTCATCCAACTTTTTGAGGCAAAATTTACAACCATTGCACCACATAGCATTGTGATGTATCGGTTGCATCATGCCCGTCTTGGTAAATAAATATATAAGAAGACATAAATGAGAGAAATATTTTTATACAGTGGGAAAGAACGAAAAAAATGAGCAGGTTAAATATACTTGCCTTTTTATCTTTTAAACCGCATGCTAAATCAATTTCCCTTTGCGTAAGTTCTTCGGGATATTCTTCTCGATGATGATGCACTATTTTAATCATTTACTAACCCCTTCCCATGATAAGGTACCATAGTATTATGTACATCGTTCAATCCATATCTCCATCCAAACAAGATTGTTTGCAATGTATAAATGTATTGCATCCCACACGCGACCAACTATATGAAAAAATAACAATTAAGAATTGCAAATTAGCTATCATTAAATGAAATTAAGTTTACCTTAAAATACTGATGGAATAATAAAAATTACATAAATTGAAAAATTACTTGTATAATAAATTAAATGTACACCATTCAATTACTTTTCACTTTCCTCATTCTACCTTTCCCCAACAGGACCTCCCCTTCAAATTTGTTGATTGAGTCGACATGCCAAATGCGAGGCAGATTGATATTTTTTGCTGAATTTGGAAGATACTAACTAATGTACACGATGGATTGATATAGCATATAGCCCTGCACCATAGAACCCTCAGGACATGCTCTTTGTCTAACAAAAGCCTTCAATGACTTCAAATGCCTTTCCACCATCCACATTGACCTTGATTTTACAGGTCCACACAATTCAATCTCCTCAACTTGGTGTATGAGAAAGTGTACTTGTGCATTGAAAAAGGATGGAGGTAAATACTTTTGCATTTCACACATTAGACGAGGAATTTCTCTCTTCCAATACCTAATATCTTCTTTATGGATTTCTTTAGATAAAAGCCACATACAGAAAATGCAAGAAAATAATAATGATCAACTAGATTGAGGCATATATAATGAAGTTCCAAGCTGTAAAACACAATATGTCAATAAGCAATGCAACAAAAAGAACGAACATTTTTCATGCATATAAAATTGTTACCTCATGTATTTACCAAGATCATATATAACTTGTTTTATGTTGTCGTCAAAGCTATCCGGGAGAGCCAGAGGTAGAACGTATTGTAGCAAAAGCAAATCATTATCTAATGTTTCCAAATAGGAGAGAACAATTACTAAAAGGATTTACTTAATGGAAATTATATACGTAAATAATTACCTTAATGAATATATTCCAGTCATGAGTTTTAACACCGCCAAAATCACATTTTTTGGTTAAGATATTTTGTATGTTCGACAAAAACCCCGTCGGAAACCTTATTTTCTGAATGAACTCTTTTATAGCATTGCTTTGTTGCTTCGTCAATAACCGTGGAAGACTAATATTTCTGTACCCATTTCTGGCATAATTACACTTTGCAATGCGTGATTGGCTTCTGCAATGTCACTACAAATTTATCCAATTTTATCTTTGTCAGACCTTCCATATAATGTTCGCCATATAATTTCTATTACATTCTTCCCGATATGCATTGTATCGAACAAATGAGTTATTTGTAGGTGCTCGTAGTAAGTCAACCTACTTAATTGTATGGGATAACTCTTCATTCCTCATGGAAGCCCATTCATGCCTTAAATACATTCATTAAACATAAACAAAAACACATTTACAATAATTCATTCACCCATGGTAGAGAAAATTCAGTAAAAATATAAAAATCATAATATTACGTGAACATATTATATGCTACATATACAATTTGCATACCTCAACGATTTATGTTATATTCCAACTTCCATAGGTGAGGTGTCATTCTTTGCGGTTTCTTTCCATTCTCTTCTTTACCATTTAATTTTGTTTTCTCAATAGTTCAGTACCTATGGTTCTTAGGGAGGAAGTGCCTGTACTCATCGAACACCTCCTTTGCTAAACTTCTTGAACGACGAGATTTTATCCTAGGACCACATACTCAACATGGAAATTTTCCCTTTGTTTGAAGACCTGTGAGATATATGTATTAATTCTATACCATCAAAAGATAATCAATTTTTAAAAAAATGCATGTTTTTTACCTTAAAAACATATAATTTTAAAGACGTGCAACATAAAGTTACATACCACAAAAATGTGTTAACCCGGGAGCATCATGAATTGTCCATGCAAGTATTCCATGGAACTGAAATTGTTTATGACCTATTGGTTTGGAGATTTCATACATAGTGATTCCATCCCATAACTTCAATAGCTCATCGATAAGAGGCTTAATATATACATTCATATCTTTAACTTGGTACTTACCTAATGTATCAATAAACATACAATATTGCTATTTAGTTATCCGTCAAAATATATAAAGGGTGTTCTCATGCAGCACTTAAACAAATAACTTAAGGAAATAATATAATTACTTTCAAAAAAATACCTGGAATACTCATTGCCAACATTGTGTGCTCTCTCTTAATCGTCATCCAAGGAGGTAGGTTATTGTTTATGACGAAAACAGGCCACACTGAGTAAGTAGAACGAAGCTCACCAAATGGATTGAAACCATCAATTGCCAATGAAAGTATAACATTATGAGGTTCATCTTTAAATTGGCCATTTTTCTTCGATGTTATTCAATGCAGAACCATCTGCAGGCATTCGAAGAACACCATATTCGCTTTTGTTCTTCGCATGGTAATCCATAAATTGTGCTATACTTTGGCACTTGAATAGTCATTGGTGATGAACACGTGTATGTCGCTATAGTGACGAATGTTCATCACTATAGAGACGTTTTGGAGCATGCATCGCTATAGTGACAATTGTTGGGGGCAAGATCATTTTTTCCCTAATTTTTAACTATTTTGCCACAAAAAATTCGATTTTAACTTATTCGTGGCAAAGTGTCATGGAAATTTTGAGCCATATGTAGTAGTGTGTAAAAGTTATTCTCACAGTTGTTTTGTTTTCAATGGCATGCTTATGAATGTTTTTGAATGTCTTCGATACCTAAGCACTTCCCCCTTCTAAAACCAAATCTGATAGCATAGGTGTCCATATGAACAGGAAGATTAAAAAATTCCTTCGGTACCTGAGCACTTCCCCCTTCTAAAACCAAATTTGATAGCATAGGTGTCCATATGAACATGCAGATTTCTTCTTTATAACCCTTCATCAGGATGTTGTCCATGTGGCCATGTGAAATTTAAGCTTATCGAGAAGTAAATCAATCAATCCGCGCCCCTTTTATGAATTCATGCACTAGAGATGCCTGCATACTCTTAACAAATTTATGTTTTGGCATCATTCCTGGTATTTTCCCTAGGCCTTTGTTTCCTTTACTTTGAGAAGACATCCAATCTTTAGCCCCGATGTGTCTGTTATTCATATTCCTATTTTAAATCCTAATCAAACTGAAATTTCCTGAGACCTCTGGGTTATTGATTGAGAAGCATAAAAAAAATCATAGCTTACATGATACGTTCCTAGCTATTGTTTTAACAAAGTAGAGTAAAGCTTTGAAAAATTGACAAAGCTGATCTCGTTCTCACCTTTTCTATTTATTTTTTCATTCAGCGTGTTTTTTTTTCTTTACGATGAGAATCATTATTGTATTAAATATATCTAGTTTCTATCATTTACACATGTGAGTTCAGCTGTATTTTGTTTTCTTTCAGTGAGAATCATTACTATATATGTAGGTTATATATGTATACCTCTACTGGAAGGCATATCTGAGTCCATATGAAATTGTACCTCGAAGGTACCTAAGCACATGCTTAGCAGTTGTCCAGTGTATATGTCTCAGATCAGACATAAATTGACTCAAAATGCTCATGGAATAACATATATCAGGCCTCGAATGTATCAAGTACATTAGCGAGCCTATAAGTTATCTATTCAAAGTGGGATCTACCAGATCTGATCTAGATTCTGACTAAAGAAGTTTCCTCAAATCTGAAACCATCGATGTAGTCAAAGATTTGCAATTTATCATGCCAAACCTATGCAATATATCCATTATTAGTTTACTTCCATTGAGATAGAAATATTTCATTTTTTCTTTTCCAAATCTCAAGGCCAAGAAAGTAGTGCATCAGACCTAAGTCTTTCATCTTGAACTTCGAGGTGAGCTCCCTCTTGCACCAAGCAATTAGATGTTCCTCTCTAGTGAGAAACAAATCATCAACATACATAACCAATATCAATGGTTGGTTCTTCACTACTTTGAAGTACAAAGTTGGATCTACTTCACTCTTACAGAAACCTAGTTTCTAAACGTAGCTATCAATTATGGAGTACCAATCCCTGGGGGCTTGCTTAAGCCCACATAGAGCTTTATTTAGATTGCAAACATGGGACTCCTTCCAAAGCACCACAAATCCTTCAGGTTGCTGAATATAAACCTCTTCATCAACCTCACCATTGAGGAAGGATGTCTTCACATCCATATGGTGAAGTTTCCATCCTATAACAGATGCAAGTGCAATCATTGCTCGGATTATGGTGTACCTTTCCGCAGGGGAAAAGGTCTCATCATAATCGATGCCTTCTTTCTGAGAAAAACGTATGGAAATGAATCCGGCTTTATACTTATCAATGCTACCATCCACATTATGCTTTATCTGGTAAATCCATCTGGAATTCACAATGGACTTCCCGTTAGGTTTGGCAACAACCTCCCAAACATCATTCTTCGTTATAGAGTTGTACTCTTCTGTCATTGCATCTTTCCAAACTTTCTTCTTTGCATCTTCTTCATGAGAGCATGGTTCTGAATCACTGAAGTGACTCATCAGTGCAACACACCTCGAATATCTCTCAGGTTGTTTGCACTCTCTGGATGATCCTTCTAGTGCTCCATAGTTCTCTGCATTTTGTAAGATATCTCGGCACCAAGTAGATCTTCTTTTATCGGGATGTGCATTAGGTAACCTCCCAATCAGTTCTACTAGTTCTTCAGGAGCTAGTGAATCTGAGGCATCTTCTGGTTTCTCCCTCTCAAATTCAGAAGGGGGAGAATCAGACTCAAGATCCTCCATCTCTTAATCACATTGAATCTCTTTCGATCTTTTGAAAGAAGCTTCCTCATGGAAGGTAACATCTCAACTAACTTCAATGTGTCTCTCAATAGGTACCTATATTTGGATTGCTTTGGATGACTTGCTATAACCCACAAAGGTGCCTTTATTTCCAGAAGGCTCCATCTTTGTTCTCTTTTATTTCAGTACATGAATGTATGTTGGGTTCCCGAAGATCCTCAAGTGTGAGATGTCTAGCTTCTCACCGGTAAACACTTCTTCTGGTTTCTTCTCATCTAGAATGACATGTAGGATTATATCCTGGATGTATAGAATTGCACTGGTTGCTTCTTCCCATAATGAGGTAGACATATCTTGAGCATGCATCATGGATTTTGCAGCCTCACATATGGTTATATTCTTCCTTTCGACAATCCCATTTTGTTGAGGGTTGTATGGTACTGTTAACTGTCTACATGTTCCTACATCACTACATAGTTCATTAAATGCATGTGAATCAAATTCACCTCCATTATCAGGCCTTAATGCACATATGTGCTTTTCTTTCTAATTTTCAACTAGGGCTTTAAACTCTTTAAATTTGCTAAGAGTTTCACTTTTAGCCTTCATGAAATAAATCCATGATTTCCTATAAAAATCATCTATGAACAATACATAATGTAAGAACCCACTCAGAGAGGGTGATGACATGGGACCACAAACATCAGAATGTATTAAATCTAAAATCCCTTTAGATCTAGTAATATGGCTGGAAATGTTTTTCTTAACATTCTTCCCAAGTGCACAACCCCGACATACACTATCATGCTCAAATCAAATACACTATCCTGGTAGCACTTTGTAGTGTAGTTGTCCAAGCCTTCAGTGCCATATCTCGCATGGACTGATAGTGTGGTTAATAATATATTAAATGTGCTTCCCAGGTATCTTGTAGATCCCTCACTCTTGAACTCTAATTGCAACAACAAATTCTAGGCTTTTGTTATTTGGTCATAAAAGTGCTTTGTTATCCATGAAGATAACTCGGAATCCTTTGTCTTCAAGAACCGAAATTGAAAGGAGGTTCTTCTTCAAGCCTAGAACATATAGAATTCCCTCCACATGTAGAATATCATTGGTGCTTAGCTGGAATGAGGTGGATCCAACTCCTTGGATCGAATATGTTGAGTTGTTACCCAACTCTACCATGCCTGTGAATATTTTCTCCTTTAGGTTAGTGATGGCACTCTTGTAACCAGTCATATGTCTGGATGCACCATTGTCAATAAACCATGTGTCTGCACTTGTGGTGTCAGTTCCTGAGAGAGATGAGATAGGGTAATAATCCCTTCTTGTCTCCTTTTTTTCGGATGCATTCTTTTGAGTGGTTTCATCTTCTATGGAGGTAGAGGCATGAAAATTTCCTTTCCACTTTGCTTTGCACTCTATTGAGAAATGGCCTTTCTTTTTGTAATTGAAGCATCTAGCTTTTGACTTGTCAAAGTCTTTGTTGAAATCTTTCTTATTTGGATGAGAAAATGTCTTTTGGAAGAAGGGTTTCTTTCCTTTCTTCATTATTCTTGTGAGGGAAATGTTTTCTTCTTTGATGCACACCGACTTGCTTTGGATTCGCCCCTCCTCTTGGGGGAAGTCATGCCACAACCTTTCAAAGTTATGTTATACCTCTCGGCCATTTACTACATCCAATAATGTCTCACATGAATATGGGAGACCATCAATAATGGTTTGGAGAATATCATCTTCATCCACCACTACTCCAATACTAGCAAGTTGATCTCTTACCTGAGAGATCTTGGCGAAGAAGGAGGAAACTATATCATCCTTCTCCATATTTAAGTTTCAAAGATTATTCTTTAATGCCATCTTCTGACTTGGGGCCTTTTTTTCATATAGGTTTGTCAATGTATCATAACATTCCTTTGCGTCCTTCAACAGTGTGATCACAGGAATCAAGTTATATTTTACTGAATCATAGATGATATGTTTGGCCTTAGCTTGATTCTTCTTGAAGTTGGCGTGCCCTGCATTAGGTGTAGGATCCCCCACCGCAATGGATATGTATCCATCCAAGTCATGTTCCTCTAGGATGTTGAGAATCCTAGCCTTTCAAGTGTTGAAGTTTAAGGTTCCCTTAAGACAATCTTCCAGTCGTATAGAGACTGATGCCATAGTCTTCAAATCTGTTGAAATTTGGTTGAAATTGATGTAAACTAATGTCAAAGAGGATTTCATTGATTCAGTTTGAGTCATTGATGTCAACTGATGTCAAATTGGATACAACATACCCATGCCAGCTTAAAGAAGTATATGGTAGCCACTTTGAAGTAGTATATGGAGAAGAAGGTGGCAGATATGTGTCCAAGGATACATCATGCAGATCCAGTTCAAAGAAGTACATAAGAAATGTATCCTACTATATGTGGTTCCTGCGCAGATATCAAGTCCACCAAGTCATACTCTCTCAAGGTAGCAGTCAAAGAACTAGTTGGAAAAAGGTACATGTGCACAAGCATCCAAGTAGTTGGCTAAGCTAAGCAAGTGTACAAGTGTGCAAGCATGGTGAGAGAAGACTTTGGAATGCACAAGAAAGACTAAATATTGGATGGTCTAATATAGGAAGTGCGCAAGCAGTAAGAAACAACTTATGGTTGGATAGTCGTGAAAGCACGCAAATCTTTCCAATCAGAAGATACTTTCAGTTAGTAGAATGTGCACAAGTTCCTAGAGGGGTGCAATGGTTGAAGTTAGTGTTGGAATATTCTCACCATCTTATATTGTTCTTGCATGCTGTGGATGCAGGACTCCATGCATCCATGCATTGGAAGTTGAGTATCCTAGCACCTAGTCCTTACTTTGGCCCCCCTAGAGCTTCTTTTTTTCCATCATTAGCCCTCTTATGCACTCAGAGTACCTTGTTTACATCACTAGAGTTCCAATGTGCCCTAAAGCATGATTTTAGGAGCCTACATAGTCAGTTCCATGATTTGGGGCACCTTGTCCCCTTGATTGCTCAGTTAACTGACTCGTGCACCTAGTTTGACTACTATTAAGTATAGGAGAGCCCTTTTTTACCACTGATAGTTAGTTATGCACCCCCTTGGTGTCTC
This sequence comes from Larix kaempferi, assembly GCA_027924585.1. Taxonomy (NCBI): domain Eukaryota; kingdom Viridiplantae; phylum Streptophyta; class Pinopsida; order Pinales; family Pinaceae; genus Larix; species Larix kaempferi. The sequence continues at coordinate 7,379,681 of BSBM01000255.1, forward strand.
CTCCCCTATTTTGGTGTCCACATGATTCAATTATGCTCAGGTCTACCTCAGTTAACTAATTATTCATCATCGGTGGCCACTAAGCCTTATTAGGAGATAGTTCCAATGCAAACTAAGCCTAGAGTTGAGGTGAATTTGAATCCTACCAGGTATGTCGAATTCATTCTATTGTTACATCTTTTGATTTCCAACTTATGGCTGATTAATGTATCAACAACCATTTTTCATCTGTGTTTCAGTTTTATGAGTGAATTGATCAATGTTTCTTTCTAATTATTTTCAGTAATAACATTGTGAAATTGTGAGGTATGTTCAAGCTCAGTGATCTATCCGTATGGAATTTCACATGGTATCAGATCTTGTGAGAGATTTTGAGAGATTAGGTTGAGCAACTTCTTTCATTAGTGCACCGGAAGCCTCTAGATTTCCACAGCAAATCCTGGTGCCATTGCATTGAATTCATTGGAGAAATCCTTTTAGGTCTATCCACGTGTGAAGGATCTGGATAAAAGTGCCTATTTTCCTAAAACAATGCTTAGTAGATTCAGAAAAAATCCTCCAGATGTTTTTCCATTGTTTTTGCAGGTTATTCCATCATCAGAAGCACATTCATCCATCTACTATGGATCTAACTTTGTTTCCCAAGCTTAATCCTTTCAATTTCTTTGAATGGAAGGATCAGATGGAGATCTTCATGCACAACAAAGGTCTCTAGAGGGTGCTAAAGGGCATTGAGGTCGAACCAAATGGTGCTACAGATAAGGAAAAGTATTTAAACAAGCTTGATGACGCGTATGGATTTCTATGCCTTAGCATTTCCAAAGATCTAATCTTTCATCTCTCCGGTCTGAAAACTCCCAAGGAGGTTTGGACAAAGCTCGAATCCTTATTTGGGAAACAAGATGATTTGAGAGGAAATCAATTGGAAACTGAGTTGATATAACTGAGCCCCAATAGATTCGAATCCAATACATATTTCTTCACAAGATTCAAGGACTTCGTTGTACAGATAAAAGTATGTGGAATTGAGAAGGAAAACAAGCAACTAATTATTTCTGTTCTTTCAAAATTGGGATTAGACTATTGTGTGTTTGTATCCACCTTCCAAACAACAAATATTTCCATCCCAAACTGGAAAATTCCCACTCTATATGCATTCATCTTGTCTCTCACAAAGGAGTAGGACAAATTGGTGTAGATGGGAGTAATAAAACCATCAAGGGATCAAGATCTTGCTGCAGGAGAAGGAAAGAATGTGAATGGGAAAGGAAAGAACAAGGGTAAGGAGAAGAAACAATATGAGCATAATTCAAAGGAGACTCCCAAACAATCAGAGGGAACCTCATATCCAAAGAGGGATAAGAAAAACCAGAAGGAGAAGACCAAATGTCCATACTGCAACACAGGTTTTCACCCAGAAAGTGCTTGCATGAAGAATACCATTGATCTCATGGCCCAACTTCTAGAGAAAAACAACCTTCCAGTACCTGCAAGTGCTAGAAGAAAAGAAGTTGATCCTGAATCAGAGGATAAAGAGAGGTGTCATGCACTCATGGATGGCACTTCGAATGCATCCTCCTTCATCATAGATTCTGGAGCCTATAGACACATGTCTACATCCAAGGATCTATTCTCTGAATTCGAACCAACTATTGGGCCTTCTATCGTTATGGGAGATGATTCTGAATTTCCTTGAAAAGGGATTGGAAGGATCAATATGGATCATGGATACTTCAATTATTGTTCTCTATGTGCCTACGCTGGAAGCTAACCTCCTTTCATTCTATCAAATGACCCATACAGGAGGTCCAAAGAAAGTAATGTTTACTCCTATTGTGGTCGAAATCTAAGAGATCTCTTCTGGGAATATCATTGCATAAGGAATTGTAGATCACCATTCCAAACTCTATGAGTTCTCTCATTTCTTTCCTTAGTCAAAACAAAGTGCACTTCTTACTCATGAAAATGAAGTGAGCAGACTTTGGCATGAGAGGTTTGGTCACCTCAACTACAAATATTGGCAAGAACTGCACAATGAGAAAATGGTTGAAGGGATTCCAAACATCAGATTTGCTAAGGGCGCCTGTCAAGGTTGCTTGATTGGTAAGCATTCAAAGCATAAGTTTGAAAAAGGAAAGGAAAATAGAGCCTCATCTCCTCTCGAGTTGATTCACAGTGACATATGAAGACCTCTTCCTCACCTATATATGAACAATGCAAGATACATATTAACTTTAATAGATGATTATTCAAGATTCAATTGGGTATATTTTCTAAATTTGAAATCAGGAGTCTTTGAATACTTCAAATTTTTTAAAGCTTCTGTAGAAAAATTCTCTGACAAGAAGATCAAGGTCCTCCGTACTGACAATGGAGGAGAGTATGTAAAGAAAAAAACTTACACACCACAGTAGAATGGTGTAGTAGATAGAAAAAACAAAACTTAGAAACAGATGGCTACATGAATGCTTGAGTCTAAAGCACTGGCTCCTAGAATTTGGGTAGAAGCTATCAATTGTGTTGCATACGTCCAGAATAGAGTTCCACATAAAGGACTAAAAGGAAAAAATCCTTTCGAAGCATGGATGGGACACAAGCTAGATGTGTCTCATCTAAGAGTCTTTGGTTCCAAATCTTGGTAAAGAATTCCTTCAGAGCATAGGAGAGCCCTAGATCCTCAAAGAAAAGAGTTCATATTGGTTGGTTATGCACATAATGAAAAAGCCTGCAAACTACTAGATTTGTCTACCATGCAGACCTTCCTTGACATAAGTGTCCATTTTGAAGAATGTCCATTGCATGATTCCCACTATGTTGAAGTAGACACCTTACCAACTACTCCACCATAGCATGTTGAACAAGATAATGAATCATCCTCTCAAGAAAGTTCAGATTTTGATTCAAAAAGTGAATATGAGTGAATGCTAGATCCAGATCCACAAGAACCTGAAGATATAGCACCAAAAGATCCACCTCTACTTCTAAGATGGGCTGCAAGACCATTGAATCTGCTGGTGATCTTGTTGAATATCCACAAGATCCAAGAAGAACCAAATCTGAGTTTCAAAATGCAAGATTTGCACTATCTCATACATATCCCTTTATTTCTTATAGATGTTTTTTGATGATTGGATCAGATCCAAAAACCTTCTTTGAGTCCTCATAAGATCCAAGATCGATATCATCTATGGATGAAGAGTACCAATCTCTTCAAAGGAATGAGACTTGGGAGCTTGTTTCTCTCCCTCCTGGAAGGAAGCTTGTTCAATGTATGTGGGTATATAGAACAAAGATGGGATCGGATGGAGTAACAAGAAAGTACAAGGCTCGCTTGGTTTCTAAAAGTTTCTCACAAGTTCAAGGGATTGAATATACAAATACTTTCACTCATGTTGCAAATATGGGCTCCATTCATCTTGTTTTGGCTCTTGCTGCATCCAAGCACTGAGAGGTGCATCACATGGACGTGAAGAGTGATTTTCTTCATGGAGATCTAGAGGAGGAGATCTACATGAAGCAACCTGGAGGATACATTGATGATACTTCATTAGTGTGCATATTGAGGAAGTCCTTATATGGGATAAAGTGTTGATGTATTTGTAACTTCGGAAGATATTCTTCTATGTGTTACACTTGTACTTTATTATATTCATGATGGAGATGTATTATTCCTCCAATCAGAAGTGTCGTCATTTGTATTTGTAAGTGTTGCAAGTGTCGCAACTTATTTTTGATGGGTTATTAGACCACCAGTGTGGGGTTGGCCATGCTTGTGTCGTGTGAGTGGGTTATTAGACTTCCTTAGAAAGTCGACCCAGCTAGAATTAAAGGCAGTTCAAGTTGTGTATAAATAGAGAGTGAGTGTGTCTCATTCTATTCATTCACTCACTCATCCAACTCACATTAGTTGAGAGAGGAGTGCGCACAAGTGGAGGAGGAGTAGCTGCTGGAGTCATCTATCTTTGGGTTTGATCATTGTTATCTTGTATTGTGTCTTATTCTATCTCTGAGGAAGTTACAGGGTTTTTCACCTTCTTGGTTTTCCCCGAGGAAACTCTGTGTCTCTTGTGTTTATGATTGTTATGATGTGCTTGTTATTCTCTTAGTAGGATCCTAGATAATGTTTGAATGCATTTAACGAAAAATTAACATGGTATCAGAGCCGTGCTAAGAAGAAGACATTGTGCAGCTGCGGAAGCTAGGGCTTCTTAATATTTGGGTTTCTCTCCTCAGATCATCAAAGGCAGGAGGCTAAGTTGACTCTCCTTGGAAGGACGCATCTTTCTGTCAAGACAGAATTCAATTTTGAGCACTTTCAATTTGTGGCCTGACACTGCTGCGGGAAGTTAGGGTTTCAGAGAAAGTTGGAATTTTTGGAATCTGAGACCACGGCTGGATGCCCCTCAAGAAAATCGAAGTTTAGAGACCAAGATAAAACTTTTTGGTTGGGTAGAAGGCTGAGCTTCATCAAACCCTAGTTCAGGATTTTGATTGGAAAGGTGGAAAATTAGGGTTGCAAAAGTGGAAATTTTTGGAATCTGTGACCACGGATGGATGCTCCTTAGAAAAATTGAAGTTTAGAGCACACGATTGAACTTTTTGGCTGGGTAGAACCCCAGGAATTATCAAACCCTAGTTCAAGATTTTGTCTAGAAGATCCGAAAGTTTCAAAGGCAATTTTGAGGGGTAAAATTTTGTAGATTTCAAAATTGAACTATACCAGCTTGATCAACTCAGCAAGGTGCATCTTTCCATCCTTTCAGAAGTTTGAAATTCAAAGTTTGAATTTTTAGGGTTTCTCTGACAAACCCTAATCCAACTCCATCTTTTATTTCCATTTGAGTTTCTCATTAAAATGTCTCACCACACCAAGCTTGAGGATAAGCTTGAAGGAGATGACAACTTCTGAGCATGGAAGTATAGGATTGGGTTAATCCTAGAAGAGAATGACTTGGATACCTACATAAAAGAAGAGGTTCCAGTCCCAGAGGGAGATGAGGCTAAGGTTTTACACAAGAAGAACTTGGTCAAATCCAAGAGAATCATTATTGATTCTATAAAAGACCATCTCATACCCCATGTGTCTTCTCTAAAGACATCTAAGGAGATGTTTGACTCCTTGACCAAGTTGTTTGAAGGAATGAATATAAATTGGAAGATGACTTTGCGGAATCAATTGAAAGGGGTAAAGTTCCAAAATGGAGAGACCATCCAATCCTACTTTCCTAAGGTCTCTCAAATCAAAGAACAAATTGAAGCTGTGGATGAAGTAGTGGAGAATGGAGAAATTTTCATGACCACATTGAATGGCCTACCTAGGTCATGGGACTCCTTCATCCAAGGTATTTGTCAAGAAAGAAGTTGATCTCTTTCAGTAGACTATGGGAGGAATGTTCACAAGAAGAAGCTAGGCTTGTCGCCCGAGAAGAAAAGATGGGAAATGAAAATCAAGCTCTCACAGCTCACACCAAGAGAAGTAAGCCCAAGAGGGATCCATCTCATCACAATAAATCTTTTCACCACCATCAAAGAGATAAGAAATATCTGAGATGCTTCACATGTAATGAGAAGGGACACTTTGCTACAGATTGTCCCAAGAACAAAAAGGGCTCCAACCATAACAAGAAGAAGAAAAACAAGAAGAGATATCATGCTCATGTTGCTGAGGATGATGAACATCCTAGGAAGAAGACTAAGGTAGAAGGTGAAGACTCTTCAAGTGACGATGAATATGTTCTAATTTTTGCTCTCACAGGTACTACTACACATGGGTGTAATGATTGGCTTATTAATAGTGGGGCTTCTAAAATATGATGGGATTCAAAGAATCTCTTATGGACCTATCTGAACATGAGTCACCTCATAAGGTGAAACTTGGGGATGACTATCAATACCCTATAAAAGGAGTGGTGAAGCCTCTTACAAGCTAGACTTTGGGAAGTCTTTAAAGATGAAAGATGTTCTATATGTACTTGGACTCAAGAAGAATCTTCTCTCCATATCATCTTTGGATGCAAAAGGGATGAGAGTTGCATTTGTGGATGGCCAAGTACTTATGTGGCCTAAAGGTAAGACCATTGATGATGCAGTAGTGATTCAAGAGCAAGAGGGAGGATTGTACAAATTGAAGGGACAACCTGAACATGCCATGGTACATGAATCCATGGAGCCAAGTGAACTTTGGCATAGAAGGCTTTCTCATGTACACTATAGGGAACTACCAATTGCAAGCAAAGAAGTAGAAGGTCTTCCTGAAATCCAGTCAAAGCATGAAGGTGTTTGCAAATGATGTGCAAAAGGAAAGAACACAAAGAAGGCATTTCCAAGCAGTGAAAGCAAGGCATAAGGAATCTTGGAAATTATCCACTCCTATGTATGCAGTCCAATGTCATCCAGTTCTCTGAGTGGGTATGTATATTATGTTTCTTTCATTAATGATTTCTCTAGGAAGACTTGGATTTGTTTCTTGAAGAACAAAGATGAAGTATTCAACAAATTCAAGGAATTCAAAGCCTTGATAGAAAACCACACTGAAAAGAAGATCAAGACTTTTAGATCTGACAATGGTGGAGAATTCACTTCATAAGACTTCAAGAAGCTACTACAGATTTGGACTCCAGAAGATAAATAATCTATGGATGAAATTCTCATCCATTTTCAACATTGATTAAGGTGCAAACTATCAGAGACTCCAGTGGTTCCTGCAAGGAAGCAAAGATTGAGAGGGAGTCCACCCAACAAACAAACAAAGATAAGTACTTGAATTGCCATTTCTTGTATATCTGATTGTTTAAATAATATTGTTCAATGATGTATATACTTATGTTCCTAGACTTAGGTTGTGTATTCACTAGTACAAAATGAGAGATAAGTGACTAGGCGACTAAAAAATTTAGTCACCACTATTTCTTCAAGGGATAAATGACTAAAATTGAGCAATTTTAAATAAGCCAACAAAAAACGACTAATTTAGTCACGGGATAAAATATATGACTAGATAACAAGTGACTAAAATAAAAATGACTAACATAAATGACTAATTTAGTCACGGGAATATAAATATGACTAACTAACAATGATTAATGTGAATTAGTTGTTTATGTTAGTCATTTTTAGTTGTGTCACACTCACAATGAAAAATTACAATTTTGATAATGAATTTGTACAATATTTTATTAAATTTAGCTCTCGTCAACCTTACAACCAATTGGAAAATAACTTTTTGTAAGTTTATACGCTTCTCTTTCGAACTCAAGAAAACCCTGTCTCCTGTTTCTTTGGCCTCAATAATACACTAGCTCTACAAGATCAATACTTGAGTCTGACCTATGGGCTTCCTCAAGAGATTGATATCGAACTGAGTTAAAATAGATATCTATATATCTATATCTATATCTATATCTATATCTATCTATCTATCTATCTATCTATATAAGTCTCATGATTTCAAAACTATCGAAAAAATAGATGATTTCGAAACGCATATAAACATTCAATGGATAAAATAAGGCTTTATATAGGGTAATAAAAAGGCTTTCAATAGGGTTTGAAACTAGATAAATCACTGTATAAATAACTAGATTTACCACAAATAATGAGAAATATATAGCGGTGAAGGGATGTATGACTTTGATTTCTTTCCATCAATTAATCTATCCTATGATGGCCAGTGGTGCGTGTGATGGCCGCTATATAAGTACTGAGTTTTTACTGATGTAATTATATATGATATTCGCCTTCCTTCCATCTATGGCGGAAAATATATTAATCTATTCCTTATGCGAGGGTATAACCTTTTCATATAGACTCTTCTTAAATATCACCTGTCCCTAAATGGATGGGGCTGTTGAGATGAGATATGCCCATGCTTGGTGTCTGACACAAGTATACCCTGGTGTTTGATGCAGGTATACCATAGATGTGATGAAATGGTAGATGTGTTATGGGGATTTCTAATGAGTCCATCAATCAATTAATCCATCTCTTACCCACGATCATGAGCTAATTTGAGCAGGTTGTTATTGTTTTGGTTACCATTGATGCAAAAATGAGCTAGCTTGAGCATATTTTGGATTCTTTAGGCTAAAAATGAGGGAATTAAGTTCTTTCAAATTCGAGCTTTTGTCAACAATAGTTGTGCATATATGCTTGTAAACCGAGGTAGGTGCGAATCGCTTCTCAGCCAGTGAAATTCTGCTGATAAGAGCTCGCAACTTCATGAAATGAGAAAAGAATGCTTAAGATTGTCGACTTTATTCTAGGATTCCACTGAAGAATGGAGTTAAGTGAACAATACAAGGTTCAACTTTAAGCTTTTCCACTTAAATATGGAGGTAATTTATTGATAATCTCAAGATTCAACAAACTCCAAGGTCTAGAGAAAATTGATGTAAAGATTGCAAAGCAAGCTCAAATATGGAGTGTTGATTAAGTTTCGAGTTGGTATTAAGCAAATATTTTGAATGAAGAGGGAGAAGGGAAGCATAGAGGATTTTATCTGCGTAGGAGGAAAGGTTCAAAAGAGAGGGTGTTCTTCATCTTCTTCCATACTGCACAATGTGAAGTTGAAGCGAGTGATTCTCATGAGGAAACGAGGCTGATCTAGCACACCCCTTCCGACATGGAAGATGTCGTCAAAAACACCGCCTGCCATGGTATCTTCCCCTGGCCAGCCTTCACTTGGTGGAGTTAAATGACTAATTTAGTCATGATATTTTTTTTTAATTTAATCATTAACAAATTTTAAAAAATTAAATTCATATGGAGGGAAAAGGAATTGGGGGACATAAATTAGGGGGAGGAGGGAAAAGAAATTGGGGGAAAGAAACTAGGGGAGTTTTGCAATAAAGATTCATAATTTATCTTTAGAGTTGTATCATGTCATTCCAGAGGTATTCCCTCAAATACACTAGTATATTGGATTCCTAAGGTTTCCACAAACATGCATGGAAATGCACATCTTTGGGCAGGATGCATTGATGGTTTTTCTGCCCACAATTAAGTTCCATTGTTTTTTTTTTTGCAAATGGAGTTTTGGTGGTTGGTGAGGGTTTTCCATCGGACAATTTTTGTTTCATTAATTTTTTTTCCCAAATGGGTGCCAAGGAGAGGAGGAAACACCCATCACTTGCATGGAGATTCCAAGGAGAGTGGTGAGAGATTTTATGCAACAGTTGGGTTTGATTGAATTTTGTTTGCAAATGGAGTTTATTGTGGCTGGTGAGGGTTTTCTAACCCACAATTGCAGTTTCATTTATTTATTTTCCCAAATGGGTTCCGCAGAGAGGAGTAAATACCTTTCTTTCTGTATATCAACACAACTCATCTCAAACCGGATGTGATAGAATTCTGCCCATTAATCAAGCAGACACGACATATAGGCACATTCCCAATTAGATTCAACATATATGGCACTAGATATCAGATACACTTTTAGCAATTTGTGGAATCCAATATCATTGCCACTCTTACTCTTGGTTTGTGAAGGGAGGGGAAGTTTCCCCTGCTAGGGTTCATATGCATCAATTTCCATCACATATACAGTTTCCACAGTGCAGGAAACTTATAAGACCCAGTGGCAGAATTGATGCCAATGATGCTTAATTTAATCTATGAGAGGTAAGAAACTATTTCTGTTGAAATACTGAACTATCGGGGGCTACTCTACTATGGTAAATTTAGTGGAGGCATACAATTTATGATGCTTTTGAATTGTTTAATGGAAGTTATGTAGGGATCTCATGCCATTGCATTGCATATCTTCCTATCTTCCGAGGCCTGGGACTTGGACCATGAGTAGCGGCTCGCTTCCAATTCATTACCCCCACATTTTTTTGTATTCCACCTATCTACCTCTATATAATCCTCTATGCCCCATGTTCTTATACCTCCACTCCACTTCACATACCTCTTTCCCCAAAATTAGATATCCCCCCTAGTCTTGGCACTTTCTGATGAACAAGTCCTTTTAGCACTTCTCATTCAAGAATCCGTGTCATTGCAACTTCAATAATCCCTCAAACATTTTACTAGAATTATTATTAAAAAAACTACCAAAAACATAGGGAAGAATGTTCGATGATTAGCTTTCTCCAATTCTAAAAGTACATCCATCTAACTCATATGCATATAATATAAGTTGTATATGAGAGGGGACAATGTACATGTAAACTCTAAAGTAGAGATGGAGGAGAGTAACTAATATTAATATTAATATATAATAATGATATAATATTTTTTTAACATAAAAAAATAATATATTATATTAATATATCATATAATAACATTAACTAATTTTAAAAATTTAAATTCTAATGAAGGAAAAGTAAAATTGTAGGAATTGGAATTTTTGGCAAAAACAATTTGGATCTATGGGAAGGAAAATTGGGTCCATGGAATCAAGGAGTCATTATTATTAGTAAATGGATTGTCTTAGGCCAATCAATCCAGATACTCTATGAAGAGGGGTTGATTCAACTTGAAGGGTAGATAAGAGCCTACTAGTTCAAAGGTTGTGTGCCATGTTAAGAACTATCCTTTTTTCATTGTCCAATGCTAGCTTAAATAATAATAGTAGGGTACCGACATGTTAAGGAACGAAAATTGTTCTTCCATATCTGTCTTATTCCACCTGGATACCCTTTCTCTTTTGGCTCTCTGGAATGCAATAACCCATTTCCTTGGAGCAAAATTGTATTTTCAAGCTTTTAATATAACGAAATTTCGAAGCAAAAGAAGAGGGGAGGTACTTTATTGATAAATGGGACTATCAACAAACTGTCGGATGATAGCAGAGGGAGACGAAAGAGGGGAGTTTTTCCAAAGGAGCAATGAATGAGTGGAAGGAAGGAAAAAAATGGCTGCAATTGATGATATCAGGTGCACTTGCTTCATTTTTTAGGTAGCATTGTTTATTGTTCGGGTTGCAATGATATTATTTGGATCACCATGGTATGTATTCAAATCGCAATATTTTATTAGGGTTAAGGTGTTATTAGGGTTTAGGTTGCAAAGGCCACAATATCTAGCCGGGCTCATTCTAAAGGAAGTCAAAAAAAAATTGAAAGGGCCGACCAGGGGAACCCCTCAACAGGGCTCTACCAACCCACCCACGAGGCGGTAGGAGGGTTCACCCCACCACTCTGCGTCTCATTCTTTAATCATATACAAAGAATGTTCTACGAAATAGAAAACATATAGACATCTGCTTCTCCTTATGATACAGCATGGGTGGCCATGGTACCATCTCTGGACAACTATAAACAGCCATACTTCCCACAATTCCTTTCATGGATATTAGAAAAACAACACTTGGACGGCTCCTGGGGAATTCCGTTCTCGATTATAAAGGATCGTCTCTGTCACACTTTGGCATGTGTTATTGCTCCGAAAAAATGGAATGTTGAAATAGGGTTAATATTTTTAAAATAAAATATTGAAGGCATAGTTCCTGAGGATTAATATACCCCCATTGGATTTCAAATTATCTTCCCTACAATGTTGAAAGAGGAAAGTTCTTGGAACTCCGTTATGATTTGATACCCGTCAAAATCATGCTCACTCATCAAGAAGAAATCATGAAGGGAAAAGAAATAGACCTTATGCATTAGTATGACTCATCTTAAATATAAATAGTTGAGGGAACTTATAAGATTGTTGACTGGAATAAAGTTCTCAAGCATCAGAACAGGGAATTTATAAGATTGTCAAGTGTTCTTTGTTTAAGTCAATTCTGAGAAAATTAACACCAAACAAACAATCTCTGCCAAACATCCACATTGATGTTCGGAGTTTTTCAAAGTTGTCCAAATCAACGAGGAGGCTCAGCCATCGGATAAATAAGGTTGATCACTACAATGATGATCAAAATCGACTTAATGTAAGTGACATTGTCAGTTGGGATTCATTTGGAGAAGTTGGCACCTGGTCAAGGTGACTATAGCAGAGTAGGGAATAAAGGATGTGTCTCATTCAAACCCCAAAGATTGGATAACTACTGTATTTCTGCAATGGATCCAGACAAATCCATGAAATTGAATGAGGGCTTTTGTTAAGAAGTGAAGTTGGAAATTGAATACAATGATAAATTGAAATCCAATCTCAAGAGAAGCAGTCCAAAAAGCTTAGACTTGTCTCCTCTAAGCAGCAGTACCGTTTTTTATTCCTACTTGGACACTGATATTGGATCAACTTCAATTGACAAGTTGTCCTCTAATGCTAGCTTAGAAGAATCAACGACAGTATATTTTAATGATCCAGAAGGGATTGGCTGTCGTGTTTTAGAAGCATCATGCTCCTATGTCTATCTTTCCTTGGATAATAACGAATTGGGAGAGAAAGATCACAGACATGGACCAATATATTTATTCAATCAGTCATCGCGAATTACCATATTGTCTGACAGTGTGATTAATTTCCATAAGCACTTTGGTTCCTCAAATGAAAACCTTCAGCAATATTACATGCATACATCCTCACCTCTTTTTAAGAATTTTGGTTTTCTTGAGGTATCATGGGACAAGAAAATTCTTGTGAATTCTCCCATCTGCAAGAGGGATGATAACTTGAAATCTAGGCAAACAAGTTGCAGTTATCAAGAAGATAAGGTTAGAGTTCTAAAATTCATATGTAGATATGTTTTTTAGAAGACATGAGGCATTTTGCTCATTACATATTCTATTTCATGTTACACTACTAAGAAGATACTATATTGAAAGATAATTGCCATGTATATGTGAAGTCTTTGTATCTACAATTTCCTGCATTATCTAGGAAATATGAAAAGCAATATACAACTGACTGGTTTTTGTTTTGGTGAAGTGAACAGGATGCCAAATATGTATGCTTTGCTGATGGCCATTAGGGAGAAAATAATGATGTCCATATTCAAAGTGAAAATATGGAATATGCATCAGTTGTTTTGTGCTGTGGAAAGAATAAACAACTAAGCCGAGTCTCTGTTCGAGAAATGCCCTTTGGAGAAGGAACTCCAGTATATGGTCAACATATTGCCAATATACAGAGTTAGTTCTTATTTATCTTTGCATTTGATATTAAATTTTGAGTTTTAACACTGCAGATTCTGCAGAATCAGTTATTTTCCTTATTAAATTTGGTAGTGCAGATTTTGAGTTTTCGACACCCACCTTCATTTCCAGAGTTGAAGTTACCAACACATGTGAAGGTGACTTATTTACATTTTCCTTGTTTTTACGATAGTCCAAACCATAAATTTCCCAGCAATTATCGGAATACCACCATAAATTTTACATCTTGCCCTGATAATTGTAACTTTTTATCCATGTTTCCAGACCTTGATTTTTTAGTGTCCACTGGATTAGAAGCCTCAACATCATGCTCCTGATGTTGTGATTGTATGTCTTGAAGCTCCTTCTCTAGCACTTTGGCTCGCCGCAACTGCTCCATTGCCTCAGGAATATTACATGTACGCTTTAGAGCAAGAGCTTCTTTCTTAAGGGATAACACAGCTTGCTGTAGAGCAGTTCTATCATGGCAAGTATGAGGAGTTGCATCTATAGGAGGTTGAATTGACGATCTAGAGCCATATTCAATATTTACACCAGCACTATCCAAAGACAATGGTTCTTCAGAATTTTCATCTGTCCACCCAATGGATCTCAAGGCTGCAGCCAATTCTGGATCGTTGATATCATCATCTGTCACATCAATACCCATATTATCATCGTATTCATCTCCCGTGGTTGCCAACTGGCTTAGATCAAATACAGAATCATCTGCAAACTTCATGCTTGGGACTCCCAAGGAATGGGATTCTACTTTTGACTCATTATCCAAGCCACGCATCAGTGCAGCAAGCTCATCATCTGATTCAGCTCCCTGATCAATCATCTCTTGCTCTTCCAATTGCTTTTCTAGGATTTTGGCTTTTTTCAATTCCTCTTTTGCTTCAACAAGCATTCCTTCACGCTTTAATGCAAGGGCCCTCTTTTTAAGTGTAAGCACCTGCATCCGCTCAGCACCGACGACAGATTCATTCCCTGTGCTTTCTACTTTCTGAGATTCGCCAAGAAGAGTAGACAGTTCACCCTCCAATATCATCTTGCTTCGCTTTCTATCTGCATCCTGCAAATATGCATCAGACCATCCCAGCTCCTTAAGTGCACTGGAAATATCATCTTTTTCATCCTTAGTTTGTCTTATTGATTTCTTATTCTTCCCTCCAACAGAAGGCTACAATTTGTCGCCATCCTTCAATGTCTCCGCAGTCTTCCTTTCCGAGTCTCCAAGATCCTCGTGTCTTCTTTCCCTGCTGGCTAAAGTAGCACTGATAGCCCTTCTCCAACTTTTTCTCAAAGAAAGTTCTAAAGCTTCAGAATGGCGTTCAAGCTCCTTGCTTCGTTTAAATGCCTGTAATGCTTCGTCACCTTTTCCTTCTTTCTTGACAATATGATATTTCTTTTTCTCCTCCTGGGCCTGCTACCGAAGTTCCTCAGGTGTAGATAAATCCTTCTCATCATTAGCATGAGTAGGACTGTCCTGAAAGCTGCTCTGAAATATGTCATGCTTTCTATCTTGAGCTGTATCATCTCCTTCCTGGTACTTTGAACTAGAGGCATCATCTGAAACCCTTAGATGATCAAGGTGGTCATCTCCAACATAGTCACCGTCTGTGAAGCTTTGAGGCTTCTTACCAGTACTAAGTACGTGTTCTAATATTTCACTCTCGGATGTAGTTATTCTTGAAACACCTACAAATACAGAATAAAAACCACTTTTTTTAATTAGAATAATGTAAGCTTCTGCAACTTTTGCAAACTTTTAGGCAAAATATTGTGAGGCAATAATGTGGCCAACATTTTTGGGCGATTTTTGTTTATCAACAGACAATTGTAGTTTAGTGACATCTATGGCAGGAAGGTAATTTCACTCTGAAATTACCTTATATTAATCATACAGAGTTAATGGATGTCATTTTAAAGTGCTTCTATTCCCTGAAATAACATTGCTGCAATTACCTTCTTATTTCTGTTTTCTCATTGAAAACTGCTATTTCAAGTGATATTAATGTCAAACCTGTAACTTGGAAAATACCACAAGATAATAAAAAGGTGACAGGTGTAAACACACCAAGAAATTGGGACTCCATACATTCTAGATGTAGCCATCCATAAGAGTTGAAATGTAGAATACCCAGACACACCACCCAAAAATTTACATGGATTACAAACTTATCAGTTTACACTTATGTGATACTCTTGGATTGCATCTATTATGTCAAAATACTTCTTATACTTGTTTTTCTCTAGCATAGGTTTTCTTATTCAATTTCTTATAATTCCTTATTATGTGTGCTGCATGGATGTCCTTGTTGAGAAATTTATAAAGTTTGAGGACATAATGTTATTGTTGAATTCTGCTTATTACAATATATCCTTAATATCTAAAATGTATTTACTCTGAATTTTTGAGATCATGGAACTAAACTTACTGCATGTTAGTCGTAGGCTTTGAAAAAGTTCACGATAAACTTATTTTTGTTCATGAAATAAACCCATTTTAAGGAGATGGATAAACTCTAAACTCCTAAGAAAAGTTGCATAGTTAGAGACAAAATAGCACACGTATTGATCCACTTCCCACTGTATACATGTTTCAAATAGAAACTTGGAAATATGAGGGTTAAATATAATCATTTCATAGAATTTGAAAGTGTGTACATAAATGTGTAAATGTTATAGCATAAATTTATTATACCATGGAATCGATGTTGGCACTCAATGATAATTTCTTAAGGATTCAAGGAGTAATTGGAAATTCGATATGCTTCATTCATTTGACTATAAAACGTTTATTTTTCAACAACAGAGTTTGGTTCAGCCTCAATCCCCATAGTGTTTATGTATAGACCTTTGCAGTGCGCAAGAGAATCACCACCTCTGATTGGTTCAAGCACACTAATTATGGTGCACATCTAGGAAGGCTTCAATGTGCATTTTCCAAGGACTCATGCATGTCTAGAATAACATTGGGAGTTATTCCCATGTTCCTCACAGGGGTAGGTAGCCTAAAAAACTATTATAGCATTGGAGTATATGATGCGGGGTCTTCTAGACCTATTGTCTAGTGTTGAAAACGCCTATTATAGAGGAGAGATAAAATCCCACATAGTTAGCTCAACCAATTGTTGCCAATGTTGTTGGGCATTTGTTAGTTTTGTGCTACCAAGATCCAAATCGAATCCCCCTATGTGAGGCACACTTATCTATGTTGATGGGTTTAGTGGGGATTCCATCTATGAATGTAGGGTAGCATCCCTTGGGTTTCCCAGTGAGGTTTTTCTTGTAAGAAATATCTTCCTTGATATTAGCACCTTTATCAATGTTGTGACATTGGATTACATAAGAAAAATGCTTATATTCCCCATAGTTTCAATGTCATTTGTGCATGCACTCCAAGTTAATGAGGTCTTTATTTTGCAAGAAATGATTAAAAGAGAGTTTCAAACAGGGACTAGACATCAATTTGGTTGCAGCCATGTTACCTACATTTAGAAAAGAAACACTGTTGAGGAAAAAGAAACTATGGTGAGAAATGCATCGAACCGGGTCATTGTAGCTTGGGACATCCAATCAAATTGGAGTGCAAAACTGGCCTCTTTTCTCATACAATATGGGAGTTGGGAAAAGTCATTAAACCTTTTTAATATAGATGGCAGTAATATATATAGAAATACCAAAGTATTCATCTTGAAGCATTTTGGAATGGTTTTTCAATATTTTTAGAATTAGTGGATTTTAGGTGAAATGAATTTGGTTTTGATTTTGTTTTAAGTAACCCATTAAAAATTATAGCCTAGAAGATATTCCTAGAAAATGATCAAGAGTACAAAAAATTGATATACACCCCCATAAGAACCTATGTTCCAAAAATACACATCCTAGGGGGGTGAAAATGTTGAATTGGGAACATTCAATTCTCACCTAGGACACTCTCTAGCTTGCCCTTGTGTTTGTTGTGCACCCATACTTGCTATAGCAGTTGGGGAGTGAATTTGGTAGAATAGATACTCCCTAGTTGTGGAAGTTTATCCAAGAGCTTGCTTTCACAAGTGCACATGCTTGCCCAGCATCCCAACCTATTCCGACTTATTGCATTATTATCCCATGCCCTTTTGAAAACTTGTTTCAAAATAGGGAAGGAAACATCATATATATTTTTATATAATATCCAGCAGCACGAGCAGAGTAAGCAACACTCTTTAGGTAAATAAGTAATAGTCGCAAAGGCAACACAGTCTACTATTATGGAGGAATGAAGCAAATTTTGCAACAGATTATCCAGCTTATCCCTGCGCAAACTTCCATTGTGTGTTCTTCCTTCACTCATGCACTCTCCTTTTTGTGACGAACTTGCTCTTATACAAAGGTTATTTCAACAGCAAAATAATGGCAATTCTTGCAAGAACTCTGAAACACAAGAATTTACATCATCAAATGGTCTGTTAGCAGCCTTAGCTAAATGACAATAGGAACAAGAAATAAGCAGAAAGCGGCCAATGAAAAGGGGTTGGATGCAATTGAATCGAAAGTAAAACATTAGTGCCACCATTAACGACTCCAAGCAAATGTCAGAGTAGGGGAAGCAAAAGCATACCTGTCTGACTAGTAGGAGTTGGAACAATCAGAGGGATAGTCCCAGTAGACAAAATTCTCACCCGAGTTATTGAACACACTTGATTGCGTAGCTATTACCAAATTTACCAATTTCCAGGTATTGTCCAGTACATTGGGCACATAGGTGTACAAGGGACACTGGAATAGCTCAGGTGATACCCTTACACATTAGATTTCCAATAGGTTGGAGCTTCAACATGCCATCAAGAGAAGATACATGGAGGCCTTGAAGGTTGTGGAGAAATGAAGTGTAGATGTCGGTTGCTTTGTAAGATCTGCATGAAGCTTTCAAGGATTTTACAAAGTCAAGGATCTTATACAACTTGGTGCACTGTATCAAGTTGTTAATTTTGCAAAGTGTTTTCTCAACTGTTCAAAGAGATACTCCCTCGAAGGAAAAAAGCGATAAAAATGTTGGAGTACAAGGCCAGATTTGAGAAAGGAATTGGAGCCTTGAATAATTATCATTAGGCTTTTGAACAAAGAAACAAGAGTCATAGTGGTAGAATATTTGGCACTGTGTTCTGAATATGTGGAGTAAGAAGAAAAATTCCTGCAGACATAGATGTTAGTGGCATAGGAATCTAAGGCAACACACCTGGTTGTGACAACTCAGAAAAATCCCTCTTTTATCTTTGTACTTGGCTCTTTTTTTGCCTTTGATAGAGTCGCAATAGTGTTGCATTTGCAAATCCTAATGAATCTGATTCAGATTCTACTTTTTCTATGATCCTGTTATTTTATGATAAAGTTAACTGGTGATACATAATTCAAATTACATGTCACAACTATTGGTAATCTTGTTGGTTTGAGACACGTTCCTATTGTCTATTTTATTGGGCATAGCTGATATAACATTGGGAAAATGCTAGTTTTTTCAGGTCGTGATAGAGTGTTGTAACTATATACCTTGTCCATTCATTGCTTTGAAATCAACACTGTAGATGAACTTGCAAATTTTTATGGCCAAGTGAATTGTATATAGAAGTTTGTATTTTACAAGCATATAAATACTCATGCCTATCATGTATTTATTTGAAAATTTTGTTGCATATGTATCGAACCTTCATCTATATTCTATTATTCTTGAATATGTTTGACATTCATTTTGTTCCCATGCAAAATTTGTTTGAATATCATCATTGTCAAGCAATAACAACTTCTTAAAGGGTTCTGCTCAATGGTAGAGCACCTGCCTAATTATAGGCAGGAGATTGGTGGTTCAATTCCTCCGTACCCTATCATAAATTAGTGACTAAGAAAACGACTAAATTCGCATATATACAACTATTAGTAGCTAATTTCCAGTATCTTATAGCGCAACTAATGTTTAGTCGTATTTAGCTTAGTCATTAATATGTTATCATCTAGTAGTTTATTTAGTTATATATTTGGTCATTAATTGTGACAATCAATAACTAAATCAGTGAGTATCAATGACAAAATCAATGACTAAATCAGTGACTAAATCAATGATTATCAATGACTAAATCAATGACTTAATCAATGACTATCAATGACTAAATCAATGACTAATAAGTCAACCAATTAATGACTAGTGAAATACGACTAGAGATAAGATAGTGGAAATCAGATACTATTAGTCACCGACTTAAAAATAGTCGTTTATAGACGAATTTTAGTCATTTTTTAGTCATTAATTTCTTATTTTGTACTAGTGATTGTTGGGCCCTGGAAATGCCCCTTTTTTACCACACCTATTTCATCATTTTTCCTGGTTACACCCTACTTTCATAAGCCATATATATGTTGATGTATATGTAACTTCGGAATGTATTTCATATATGTATATTATGTATATTGTATTCCTATAGAGATGGTATTATTCCTCTATACGGAAATGTTTGTATTCCTATAGAGATGTTATTATTTCTCTATACGGAAGTGTCATCATTTATATTGTAAGTGTCGTAACTTATACTTGATGGGTTATTACACCACCTTGTTGGGGTCGGCCCTATATAAGTCATGTGGGTCGAAGGGTTATTAGACCACCCTATTGGGGGTCGGCCATGTGGGTCAAAGGGTTATTAACCACCCTATTGCATGTCGGCCCATTCAACATTATGTTATGTGGTTAAGTTAAGGCCGACCTAGTAAAGGTTATTAGGCAAGTCAAGTCAAGTATAAATAGAGTTCGGGAGGCACTCTATTTGATCATTCTATTCTCACACACACTCTCGGGAGAGTGGCGCACTTGTGAAGGAGGAGAAGCTGATGCTAGGAGATGTCTATCTCTTATTCTTGGGATGTATCATTGCTCTATCTATCTCTGAGGAAGTTATTGGGGTTTTTCACCTTTATGGTTTTCCCCAAGTAAAATCTGTGTCTCTTGTGTGCTTGCATTATTGTGTTCATGATTGATATGCTGTAGATATGATGTACATGTTGTTCTCTCAGTTAAGATCCTAGATTAGATTGAAGTAAATTCTAAAAAATTAACATGGTATCAGAGCTAGCCTGAAAGAAGGCATGGTAAGGCATGTATGACACTTGTTGCAATTGCGAAGCTAGGGATTGATATAGAAAAAACAAGTCATCGTAGAACTTTCACTATAAATAAATTTGGGCAAGGTTTCAGGGTCTAAAAATTGTATAGGAAGAAGCTAAAATCCCCATGTACCTTGTTTCCAAAAGAAAACCTCTAATTCATTTTACTTTGTGATTTATGATCTGTACAATATAGGGTTTCTGCCTCTTCCAAATCTCAGTCATAAACATGTGACCTTGGAAAAAAGGTCATAACTTGGGCTAGGAAGCTCCAAATGAAATTTTGTAAAAAGTGACAGATGGTGCATGGACTTTAATTTCTCAGGTATCTTTGTCAGAGGCTGAAACTGAACCAGTGACACGTGGCACTCTGTACAAGTTCGCTCTCCTGTTTTATCCGATAAATAGGTCACATTACGACACTTGGTATAACTCTCTCTCAGAGAATCCATTTGAAGTCAGACCTGTGGGGTTGGAAAGATGATAGGTCAGGATATCACAAGAAAAATTTTCAGACCCTGAGGATCGAAAAGTTCAGAGTTACACTAGAAACAATCAGGTACATATTTATGTCAAAACAGAATTATTTTTGAGCACCTTCATTCATGGCTTCCGGAATTTAGGGTTTCAGAGAAAGTTGAAATTTTTGTAATCAGAGACTACGGCTGAATGATACTCATCAAAATAGAAATTTAGAGACCAATATCAGAATTTTTGGCTGGGCAGAAGGTCGGGCTTGATCAGACCCTAGTTCGGGACTTTGATCGGAAAAGTGGAAAATTAGGGCTTCCGCAAAAATGGAAATTTTTGAAATCTGTGACCACGGTTGGAAGCTCCTCAGAAAAATAGAAGCTTAGAGCTTTGGATCAAACCTTTTGATTGGGTAGAAGGGTGGGATTTATCAAACCCTAGTTCAGGGTCATGTCTAGTGAATCCGGATGTTTCAAAGGCAATTTTGAGGGGTGAAACTTTGCAGTTTTCAAATTATACCAGCTTGACCATATCAGAAAGGTGCATCTTTCTATCCTTTCAGAAGTTTGAAATTCAAAGTTTGAATTTTTAGGGTTTCTCTGACAAACCCTAATCCAGCTCCAGATCTAGTTCTTGCAAATCAAGTGGATTGGGTTAATCCTAGAAGAGAATGGATTGGTCACCTGCATAAGTGAAGAAGTTCCTGTTTCAGAGGGAGATGAGGCTAAGGCCTTTCATAAGAAGATTACAAGAAATCTCGACAGGTATGACTTATCCAGGTATGTTTTGAGATTTATTCATGATTAAGTTTATGGTATGTTTGTCTTCATATTATTACGGTTAGTACAATCTTGATTAAATTTAGACTTGTCATATCACCTTAATAAAATTATGAATGCATGATAGAAGATATTCATTGATTAGGGTGTTGAAACTTATGATTGTACTAATGCATTATGGTGTTGCATGAGGCTTATGTTGTCCGCTAACATGAAAGGTACACCAAGAAAGACAAATCATGTTCTAGTTCAAGAACATATGATCATGGTGACATGAAGACAAATATTCATCCATTGTCATGGATCACTTAGAAGATCTATTTGAGAGGTATGTATAACTTGGTTCTATAATGGTTAACCTATGAGATACGCAGATTACTAGCACAAGTCATTGAAGAGAATAAGAAGACATCATATGGGTATGTTAAGACATAACTAGCTAGCATACCAATCCAAGTATGTTTTTCCTATATCAAGTTAGAATCCTACCTTGTGTTAGGAGCCCTTATATAAGTATACTTGGTATGATTGGTTATGTTTATTCACAAAGTTAGAAATGTAAGTAATCAAGGGTTTATGCATTTTATCTCTCTTATCTTGATTGATGATTTAACTAACCAGAAGAGTCCTATGATCAAATAAAAATATGCATGAGTAAAAGAAGACTTCCCTGAAACCTTGAATAATAATGTTTATTATATGTGTTTGTAATGATCATGACTATACATGTTTACGATTATTGTGTTTTGATAGTATTAAGATTATACTAATGGATGTGTGATTATGTATGAGACCTCGAAGATAACACAATGATGATACTAATAACCATGCATAGTGATGGATATAAGTTCAAGGACAGGTAATCAAGGAAGAAAAGATCGAGAGGGAGCACACTCTAGTTGTTCCTGCAAGGTAGCAAAGATCAAGAGGGAGCACACTCTAGTTGTTTCCTGCAAGGAAGCAAATATCAAGAAGGAGCACACTTCAGTAGTTTCTGCAAGGATGCAGATATTCAGAGGGAGTTGACTACTTCTCACAATCCACATCAGAATGGAGTTGTAGAAAAGAAGCAAAGACTGAGAGGGAGTCAACCCAACAAACAAACAAAGATAAGTATTTGAATTATCATTCCTTCCATATTTTATTGTTTAAATAATGCTGTTCAATAATGTATATACTCATGTTCCTAGAATTAGGTTGTGTATTATGCATAGTTGCATTGATGAACAGTATACTACTAATATACATGGGTAAGTGGCCTATGGCACTGTACAACATTCCATCGCTACTTATCTAGAATAAAACCTCTTTGCTGACATGTTGGGAGTTGTGCACACTCTTAACAATGTTCTCGTAGAGATTGAAAGCCATCTATAAAGTTATGGGAGATGGATAAATGTTGTATTGAAGCATTGGCTAAGTTAATTGCATGACTGTATGACATATTTCTTTATGTGTAAGAATTTGTTCTAAAAACTATGAGATGTTTTCTAATCATGCAATTTAACTTGTTGTGTAGGAAAGATCATATACCATCACCTACAAAAGAAGGACTACAACATTTGTTCAACAACAAAGTTATCTATTGAAAATATTGAAGATATTGAAGTTCCTAGGATCTGGGAAGAATTCCATGATCGAGGAGTACCAGTCGATCATGAAGATGTTTGGGATGCAGTCCCAAGACTTGAAGGGGAGTTTGTAGTGACTTCCAAGAGGATCTACAACATCAAGCATGCTGCAGGTGGTAGCATAGAGACTTTTGCTCCTGTAGCTAGATACACTTCCATTAGATCCGTACTTGCTTTGGCTGTAGTGATGAAATGGAAGATACACCAGATGGATTTCAAGACAGCTTTCTTGAATGGTGTAGTTGAAGAAGAAGTGTATGTGGAGCAGCCACTTGGTTCTGAGACACATGACAATGAGTCATATACGTGCAGAACTTGGTATGGTAGGATAGACAGATTTCTATCCAGTTTGGGCTTTACCAAGAGTAAAGCGGATTCCAACCTTTACTACAAGGTTGAGGAAGGCAATCCAGTGATACCACTTTTTTATATGGATGACCTGTTTATTATAGGTGAAGATAGATTGATTGCCGACATGCAGCGAAAGCTTGCTTCCAAGTTCAAAATGAAGAACTTGTGGATGATGCACTATTTTCTAAGTATGGAGGTGTGGTAGAGTGCAGATGGAATCTTCCTTGGACAAGGGAAGTATGCAGTAGAGATCCTGAAGAGGTTCGGGATGATGGACTGCAAGGCCATGGCCACACCTATGGAATCAAACCTGAAGCTTCTCTGTGATGCTTCATCTGAGCTGGCTGATATCACTATGTATCATCAGATGATTGGGTCCTTGATGTACCTAACAAACACAAGGCCAGATATTTGCTTTGCGGTGAACACATTGAGCCAGTTCCTGACGGATCCGAGGAGTGTTCACCTGGTTGTTGTAAAGCATATTCTGAGGTACCTGAAGGGTACAGTTGATTATGGGCTCAAATATGATGCAAATCAAAAGTTTAACCTATGGGGTTATGTTGACTCAGATTGGGCAGGCAGTGCTGCAGATAGGAAGAACACTTCTGGGTGTTGCTTCAGTATGGGATCAGGTGTGATCTCTTGGTTTAGCAGGAAGCAGTCTTGCGTGGCACTGAGCACAGCTGAAGCAGAGTATGTTGCTGCTTGTTCAGCTAGTTGTGAGGAAGTATGGCTTCAAAAGCTACTGTTTGAGTTATTTGATCTCTCGCTGGAGGCTACTGGTATCCTTTGTGTCAACCAGAGCTGTGTGAAGTTGTCTGAGAACCCGGTGTTCCACGATAGGCTGAAACACATAGAGATCAAATATCACTATATCATGGATATGGTGCAGAGAGGAGCAGTGAAGCTCCTGTATGTTGCGACGGACGAGCAGATTGCAGATGTGCTGACGAAACCACTAGCCAGAGTGAAGTTCGAGTACTTCAGAGAGAGGCTTGGTGTTCTTCAGATTGATGACACTTCGAGGAAGAAGTGATGGATACATTTGCAGGAGCCATTCCGAGCATGGTGACAGGAGGATCCTTCCATGGCTGTGGATGTAAGCGATGGATGATGAGTATTAGTACGATGTTCGAGTTTCTGCTCTATATGATCAGTTGGATCATTTATGTATGTATGCATCATGTTGGATGCTGGATATGATCAGTTGGATCATTTTTATTTTTGTATATACATCATGTTGGATGCTTGGACCATGTATCCGTATATGTATCAGATGGATACGTAGTATGATCAGGTAGATCATGTATGTTGATATCTATCAGGAATGATCAGGTGGATCATGTATTTGTATATGTATCAGGTGGATACATTGTATGATCAGGTAGATCATGTATGATGATATGTATTAGGCAGATACTGTGTATGCATCAGGTGGATGCATTGTATGGTCAGGATGATCATGGATGACAAGCTTCGGGGTGTTGCTCCAAATGACATGCATCAAGACGGATGCAGTGATGATGATTAGGATGATCATGTGTAGATCAGGATGATGTATGGCGAGTATTAGGTTGATACTCTATGGCCATGGAACAGGTTGTGCAGATAAGCATATAATTTGTGCCTTGGGAGATTTGCAAATAGTCTTTCGAGGTTTTGCCTATGGCATGTAATTTGTACCCTGGGATATCTGGCAAATGCTCTTTCGAGGTTTTGCTTGGGAGGACATATAATTTGTGCCCTGGGATATTTGCAGATACTCTTTCGAGGTTTTTCCTATGGCATGTAATTTGTGCCCTCGGATATCTGGCAAATGCTCTTTCTAGGTTTTTTCCTATGGCATGTAATTTGTGCCCTGGGAGATTCGATAGGTTGAGCCGTGTGCTCGTAATCAATCCTGGGATGCTCTTTCGAGGTTTTTCCATGACCACATGTAATTTGTGCCCTCGGAGATCCAATAGGTTGAGCCGTGTGCTCGGAATCAGTCCTGGTATGCTCTTTCGAGGTTTTTCCATGACCACATGTAATTTGTGCCCTAGGAGATCCGATATGTTGAGCCATCTGCTCGTAATCAGTCCTGGGATACTCTTTCAAGGTTTTGTGGTGACCACATGTAATTTGTGCCCTGGGAGATCCGATAGGTTGAGCCATATGCTCGTAATCAGTCCTGGGATTCTCTTTTGAGGTTTTGTGGTGGGGTCACATGTAATAAGTCCTGGAGATCTGGATAGGATGAAAAAGGCCTCAGATGCTCTTTAGGGTTCTTGCTAGTCAAGAAACTCTTTTAAGGTTTTGTGACACATGTAATAAGTCCTGATATTTCCACAGTATGGCCAGTGATGATGAAGACCTGCTGATGGTGGGCCTACATCCAGTATGAAAAAGGACTGGCTCTGTAGAACTTCCTATGATGAGTAGATTCAGAGATTGATTGAGATAGCAGCAGCAGTGACAATGACGATGACTCGATGACGATTATCCAGTGACGATGATCCAGAGAAGAAGACTTGTGCTAGAAGACCTGTATCGAGAAATACCTTCCTAGATAAGAGGGAGTGTTGATGTATATGTAACTTTGGAATGTATTTCATATATGTATATTGTATTTTTATAGAGATGGTATTATTCCTCTATACGTAAGTGTTTGTATTCCTATAGAGATGTTATTATTCCTCTATACAGAAGTGTCGTCATTTATATTGTAAGTGTCGTAACTTATACTTGATGGGTTATTAGACCACCTTGTTGGGGTCGGCCCTATATAAGTCATGTGGGTCGAAGGGTTATTAGACCACCTAATTGGGGGTCGTCCATGTGGGTCAAAGGGTTATTAGAACACCCTATAGCGTGTCGGCCCAGTCAGCATTATGTTATGTGGTTAAGTTAAGGTCGACCTAGTAAAGGTTATTAGGCAAGTCAAGTCAAGTATAAATAGAGTTTGGGAGGCACTCTATTTGATCATTATATTCTCACACACACTATTGGGAGAGTGGTGCACTTATGGAGGAGGAGAAGCTGCTGCTAGGATATGTCTATTTCTTATGCTTGGGTTGTATCATTGCTCTATCTATCTCTGAGGAAGTTATTGGGGTTTTTCACCTTTATGGTTTTCCCCAAGTAAACTCTGTATCTCTTGTGTGCTTGCATTATTGTGTTCATGATTGATATGTTGTAGATATGATGTACATGTTGTTCTCTCAGTTAATATCCTAGATCAGATTGAAGTAAATTCTAAAAAATTAACAATATAGGCCTTTTTCTAGATCAATCAACAATCTTGACAAGGTATAATTCATTATTGTTTCATTTAATTAATGCCTAATATTGTTATGGTTATGAATTCTAGCCTTCGATTTATGATAACTTGTGTTGATTTCATTAACTTAATATTAAAGCACAGGTGTATCAGCCGCAATGCCTTGGGAAAGAATCATGTGTGGTGCCAGTTGTTACTCTTCAAGATTTGATTCCTCATATTCAAAGGGACAACACATCTTTCCACGTGAAGCTGTAATAGGTCTTCGTTGAAACAAAGCATTGCTGCAACAGACATGATGCCTCCCAATTGGTTAATCCGTTGATCCATTGACTACCAGAGTAACCACATCCTTCATGTCTAACAGCCTCATTCATTACGGCTGTAACATTTTAGTTGTAACTCTGCAACATGAAGATCATAGATCTTCATTGCTGCACGAAGCTTGTGGATCACGAACTGTATTCCTCATGTATAAATAAAGGAAGGATTTTAGAGTCTGGGGTTGGTTAATTATCATTTTGTACGGGCTGTAACAGAGAACTGAGACTATGGATTACCATCTTTAATGAAGAGCATAGTTATTCATCTTTCTATGTCTTAATTTGTGGTAGTTCATGACGTCTCTATTAGAAGGATAGGGCCCGCCTTCTCACAGAGATTGCCGAGTTAAGTAGGTAGTTAAATTTATTTATTTCCTGTTGTGTGTTGTGGAATCGTATTAGGTGTATTACTGATAGCTGCAACAGAGAATTTCCAATTGTATTCTTTCTTGGTAGTTTATTATTTGCATTATGAATAGATGCAACTATGTGGTGTGAGAGTCGACTGTGTAGGTTAGTTTGATTAATGCATGTGTGTTCGATTTATCTGTTACAACCAAGCTCAACTTCAATCCTTTTTAGTCATTTATGATTCCTAGGATTTCCAATAGTTATCAATTTAGAGTTCAAGCTTATTTTCTAATTCTGGTTGCTATTGTATCTTTATTGAATTCATTAGATTAGGCAGATTGTGATTGAGTTAAAGTAGTTGCTGGATGAATCATTTTGGTAAATATTGAATACTATAGTTTGATAATTATAGTATTTAACTTCTTGCAAAAGTAATCTAGTTCATTTCTATTCTTAGATCAGTAACTGCTAGGTTGATTTCTGTAGGAAGGTAGTTGTACTTTGAATTCCTAGATGTGTTAGTTATATTAGTTTTCTTTATGGAATGAGTTTGTCTAAGCAGATAGGTAGGATTATTATCTCCATTTAGTTAATCAACTACTTGAAATATTTATGCATAGATTGTGCTTATTGCCATTGAAATAAAAGACTTTCCTGGGTTGACAATTCATATTGAGCATCCTGTGTGTTAGTTGTAATTAATTAGCATATAGGGTGACCAATATTTTGGCGCCATTGCTGGGGATGGTAATTGATAGACATAGTTAGTAGTTGGTTTTATTTGATTTCATTTTGGTTTAGTCATTTACAGCATGCATGAATACAAGAAAAAAAAATCAAGAACCCCCTTTGAACTCTAACACTGTAGGTGGAAGAGGTCGAGGTCGTAACGCAAGTATAGGAAGACAAACATTTATCGACGATATAATTGCTAAAGCTGATTCTTCTACCCGACCACTGCGGATGTCTTCAGGAAGAGGAAATTTTGTTCCTACCAATCTTGAGAATTCAACAACAACGGTGGAGAACACAATGGGACCATCTACTCCCAGCACATAAAAGAAACCTCCTGAAGACAAGGGAAGCATTGTGGGTGCACCGGATAGAGAGGAGGTTTATCATATTAATGGAACCAAAGTTACTAAATAAGTGTGGTTGGAGACTCACCTAGAAGCAGAGGAACAAAGGAGGCGAGAATAAGAGAGGAGGAAAGAAGAAGAAGCAAGGGCAGAGGAAGAACGAATAAAGGAATCCATTAAATTTTGGACTAACAACATGGCTAATAGAGAACATGAAGGGGAAAATGAACACCAGGAAAACTATGAAGAGGAGGTGGAAAATAATCAGCCCGGTGACACTGTGGCCACACTTGAATTCCCTATCCTCCAGACACTTGGAGCAGCTCCTATGAAAAATATCTCACCATCAGTTCTCCCAAATTTCCATGGTAAATCTTCTGAAGATCCTGATGAATTTATTTTTGAGTTTGATATTCTTTGCTGCAGTTATGACTACACCTCCAGTGCTCAGAAGCTGAAACTGTTCCCAGCCTCCTTGAAAGGAAATGCCCTGCACTGGTTTATGAGTCTAGGTCGTGAGACCATTACTACTGGGGATCAAATGAAACATACCTTTCTTTCTAAATATCAGGGATATTGTAGAACCAGAGATAGGAAGGAAGAGTTGTTCAAAATGGATCAGAAGGAAGAGGAGAGCTTAGAGGACTTTGTGGAAAGATTGTTGTATAATTTACAAAGGTCTGGTCACACCGCGATTGGAAAAGATGTACTCAAGATTATCTTGCTACGAGGAATTAGAGAAGATTTCTTTGATATGTTGAATTTGTTAGGGAAAGGAGATATCTCGAAGGAACCTTTTGATAAGATTATTGAATTATGCCGAAGGTACTCAAGGGGATCCTCTAGAACTAACTGTTGATGTATATGTAACTTTGGAATGTATTTCATCTATGTATTTCATATATATTTATTGTACCCTTATTAGAGATGTGTTATTCCTCTATAAGGAAGTGTCGTCATGTGGATTGACAAGTGTCGCAAGTGTGTGTACTTGCCGATGGGTTATTAGATCGCCATGTGTGGGGTCGGCCCTGAAATATATATATTATAATGTGGATGTACTTAGATAGACAAGTCGGCCCCATAAGGTCAGTGGGAAAACAGGTTAGTATAAATAGAGATTAGGTGATCTCTATTCAGATCATTCGAAAAGTCATCTCTCTCTCACTCAGAAAATGGCACACTAGTGAGGAGGAGGATCATCTGCTTCTAGGAGACTATCTCAAGTGTATTTTGGTTGAGCCATTGCTCTCTCTATCTCTGAGGAAGTTGTGGGGTTTTTCACCTTAGGGTTTTCCCCATGGAAACTCTATGTCTCTTGTCTCTCATGCTTTTGATTCTTGTGATGCTTGTCATGCTTATTGTGATTGTTATGCATTGATATACTGTATATGTTATTCTCTCAGTGAAGATCCTAGAGTATTGTGAATTAATGCTCAAAATCTAACATGGTATCAGAGCTAACCTAAGAAGAAGACATTTTGTAGTGACGAAAACTTGAGTTTCTTGTTTATTGGGTTTCTCTCCACATATTTTGGAAAAGAAGTATAGTATATTGACTCTACTCATCAAGGAGAATCTATCTGTCCAATCAGAACTCAATTCTGAGCATTTTCAGATTTGGCCCTAAAAATTAGGGTTTCCACAAAAATAGGAATTTCTGAAATCTGAAGACATAGCTGGAAGATCCTTGCAAAAATCGAAGTTTAGAGATTTGGATCGAGATTTGGTTGGGTAGATCTTCGGAAAACTCAAACCCTAATTCAGGGCTCTCCGTAGTGAACCCAGGAGGACAAAAAGGAAAATCTGAAGGGTAAAGCTTTGATGATCTCAAATTCTAAATACACTAGGCTGATCAGCTCATCAAGGCACATCTTTCTATCCTTTCAGAAAGTTGAAATTCACATTTTGAATTTTTAGGGTTTTTTTGACAAACCCTAATCCGGGACCAGATCCAGTTTTCAGCATTTCAAGTGGTAAGACCTAAATATTTTCTATTTCCATTTGAAGTACTCTTTAAGATGTCTCACCACACCAAGCTTGAGGATAAGCTTGAAGGAGCTGATAACTTCTGAGCTTGGAAGTATAGGATTGGGTTAATCCTGGAAGAGAATGAGTTGGACTCATATGTAAAAGAAGACATCCCTATCCTAGAGGATGAAGAGGCTAAGGTATTGCATAAGAAAAACTTGGTCAAGGCAAAGAGAATCATTGTTGATTCTATCAAAGACCATCTCATACCCCATGTGTCTTATCTAAAGACACCCAAGGAGATGTTTGACTCTTTGACCAAGCTATTTGAAGGGAAGAACATAAATCGGAAGATGACCCTGCGGAACCAATTGAAAGGAGTAAAGTTTCAGAATGGAGAAACCATTCAATCTTATTTTTCAAGGGTCTCCCAGATCAAGGAACAACTAGAAGCAGTGGATGAAATGGTGGAGAATGGTGAAGTGGTGATGACCACTCTAAATGGCCTACCCAGGTCATGGGATTCCTTTATTCAAGGAATTTGTGCAAGGAAGAAGTTGATCTCCTTCAACAGATTGCGGGAAGAATGCTCTCAAGAAGAAGCTAGGCTTGTGGCCCTAGAAGAAAAGATGGGAAATGAAGATCAAGCTCTCACAGCACATGCTAGGAAAGGCAAGTCCAAGAAGGAATCATCTCATAACAGAAGATTCTCACACCACCATTATCATAAAGATAAGAAAGATCTCAGATGCTTCAATTGCAATGAGAAGGGACACTTTGCTTCAGATTGTCCCAAGAAGAAGAAAGACAACACCAACAACTTCAATAAGAAGAAGAAGAATAACAAAAGAAGATATCATGTTCATGCTGCCGAAGATGATGAACCCCCAAAGAAGAAGGATAGGGCAGAAAGTGATAGTGATGATGACTCATGAAGTGAAGAAGAATATGTTCTAATTTCTGCTCTCACAGGTAATATCTCCCATGGTTGTAATGATTGGTTGATTGATAGTGGGGCTTCCAAACACATGACTGGGTTTAAGGAATATTTTGTGAATCTATCTGAACATGAATCACCCCGTAAGGTGAAACTTGGGGATGATTATCAATACCCAATCAAAGGAAGTGGCTAAGCCTCCTACAACCTAGATTCTGAAAAATCTTTGAAGATGAAAGAAGTCCTTTATGTACCTGGGATCAAGAAGAACTTACTCTCCATCTCTGCACTGGATGCAAAAGGTATGAGGGTTGCATTTGTGGATGGCCAAGTCCTAATGTGGCCAAACGGAAAGAACATAAATGATGCAGTAGTAATTGGAGAGCAAGAGGGAGGTTTGTATAAATTGAAGGGACAACCTGAACATGCCATGGTACATGAATCCATGGAGCCAAGTGAACTTTGGCATAGAAAAATTGCTCATATGCACTATAGGGCACTTCCAATTGCAAGCAAGGCTGTAGAGGGTCTTCCTGAAATCAAGAACAAACATGAAGGTGTTTGCAAAGGATGTGAAAAAGGTAAGAACATTAAGAAGGCTTTCCCAAGCAGTGAAAGCAAGGCAAAAGTCATCCTGGAAATCATCCACTTAGATGTATGTGGTCCTATGTCATCCAGTTGTCTGAGTGGGTATGTTTACTATGTCTCATTTATTGATGACTTCTCCAGGAAGACTTGGGTATACTTCTTGAAGAGCAAAGATGAGGTGTTTGATAAATTCAAGGAATTCAAAACCTTGATGGAGAATCAAACTGACAAGAAGATCGAAATATTCAGATCCGAGAATGGTGGAGAATTCACCTCAGGTGACTTCAAGAAGCTTTGTAGTGATTCAGGGATTAAGAGGGAGTTGACTACTCCTTATAATCCTCAACAGAATGGAGTTGCAGAAAGAAAGAACAGAACAATCATGGAAGCAGCAAGGGCAATGCTACATGACCAAGACCTACCTATATGGGCAGAAGCAGCTAGAACAACTGTATATGTGCAGAACATAACACCCCACAAGATATTGGACAACAAAACACCAGAAGAGGTCTTTTCTAGCAAGAAACCTGAAGTCAGCCATCTCAGAATATTCGGTTGTCCAGTATACACACATGTCCCAAAGGAAAAGAGGACCAAACTAGATCCTTCAGAAAAGAAGGGTATCTTTTTGGGTTACATTGAAAGCTCAAAGGCCTACAGATTATACTTTTCCAGGTTCAAGAAGATTGATGTCAGCAAGGATGAATCAAGAGGGAGCACACTCCAGCAGCTCCTGCAAGGATGCAGATTTTCAGAGGGAGTTGACCATCTTCCTACATTCCACAACAGAAAGGTGTAGAAGAAGCTACTTCAGCAGCTCCTGCCAGGAAGCAAAGACTCAGAGGGAGTGCACCGAACAAACAAACAAAGATAAGTATTTATATTATCATTTCTTGCCTACTTTTGTTTAAATAATATTATTCTTATGTTCCTAGACTTAGGAGATGTATTATGCATATTAGAATAATTGCATTAATGAATAGTATACTACTAATATGCATGTGATGGGTAAGTGGCCTATGGCACTGTACAACATTCCCGTGCTACTTATCTAGAATGAAACCTCTTTACTGACATGTTGGGAGTAGTGCAAACTCTTAACAGTGTTCTGGTAGAGACTGGAAGGCATCTAGAAAGTTGTGGAACATGGATAAATGTTGTATTGAAGCATTGGCTAAGATAACTGCATGATATATTTCTTTATGTGTAAAGAATTTGTTCTGAAAATTATGAGATGTTTCTAATCATGCAATTTAACTTGTTTTGTAGGAAAGACCGTATATCTTCACCTACAAAAGGTCTACAACATTTGTTCCAGCAACAAAGATATATATTGAAGATATTGAAGATATTGAAGTTCCCAGGATCTGAAATGAAGAAATGGAATGCCATGATCCGTCGATCATGAAGAAGATGTTTGGGATGCAGTCCCAAGACCTGACAAGGATTCACATGTGTACAGATTGAAGAAAGCCTTGTATGGATTGTAGCAAGCTCCCAGAACTTGGTGTGATACTAAGAGAAAGCTTGCTACCGAGTTCGATATGAAAGATTTGGGAATGGTGCATTATTTCCTAGGTATGGAGGTGTGGTAGAGTGCAGATGGAATCTTCCTACGACAAGGGAAGTATGCAGTAGAGATCCTGAAGAGGTTCGGGATGATGAATTGCAAGGCCATGGCCACACCTCTGGCATTGAACATGAAGCTTCTGTATGATGCTTCATCTGATCCGGTTGATGTCACTGTGTATCGTCAGATGATTGGGTCCTTGATGTACCTGACGAACACGAGACCATATATTTTCTTTGCGGTGAACACATTGAGCCAGTTCCTGACGGATCCGAGGAGTGTTCACTTGGTTGCGGTAAAGCATGTTCTGAGGTACCTGAAGGGTACAGTGGATTATGGGCTCAAGTATGAAGCGAATCAAAAGTTTAACCTGCAGGGTTATGTTGATTCAGATTGGGTTGGCAGTGATGCAGATAGGAAGAGCACATCTGGGTGCTGCTTCAGTATGGGATCAGGTGTGATCTCTTGGTTTAGCAGGAAGCAGTCCTGCGTAGCACTGAGTATAGCTAAGGCAAAGTATGTTGTAGCCTGTTCAGCTAGTTGTGAGGCATTATGGCTATGGAAGCTACTGTCTGAATTATTTGATCTCCCGTTGGATGTTACTGGTATCTTCTGTGATAACCAGAGTTGTGTGAAGCTATTTGAGAACCCAGTGTTTCATGACAAGTCGAAACACATAGAGATCAAATATCACTATATTAGGGATATGGTGCAGAGAGGAGCTATGAAGCTCCTGTATGTTGCGACGGATGAGTAGATTGCAGATGTGCTGACAAAGCCACTAGCCAGGGTGAAGTTCGAGTACTTTAGAGAGAGGCTTGGTGTTCTTCGGATTGATGACACTTCGAGGAAGAAGTGATGGACACATTTGCTGAAGCCATTCCAAGCATGTTGGAAGGAGGATCCTTCACATGGCTGTGGATGTAAGCGTTGGATGATGAGCATTAGTATGATGTTCTGGTTTATGCTGGATATGATCAATTGGATCATTTATATGTATATGTATGTATGCATCATGTTGGATGCTGGATATGATCAGTTGGATCATTTATATGTATATGTATGTATGCATCATGTTGGATGCTGGATATGATCAGTTGGATCATTTATATGTATATGTATGTACGCATCATGTTGGATGTTGGATATGATCAGTAGGATCATTTGTATGTATTTTGTATATGCATCATGTTGGATGCTTGGACCATGTATCTGTATATGTATCAGGTGGATACATTGTATGATCAGGTGGATCATATATGGTGATATGTATCATGTATTTGTATTTGTATCAGGTGGATACACTGTATGATCAGGTGGATCATGTCTGATGATATGTATCAGGTAGATACCTGGTATGCATCAGGTAGATGCATTGTATGTTCAGGATGATCATGGATGACGAGCTTCGGGATGTTGCTCCAGATGACATGCGACAACATGTTGCAGTGATGATGATCAGGATGATCATGTGTACATCAGGATGATGTATGGTGAGTATCAGGTTGATACTCTATGGCCGTGGATCAGGTTGTGCAGATGAGCATATAATTTGGCCCTGGGATATTTGCAGATAGTCTTTCAAGGTTTTTCCTATAGCATATAATTTGGCCCTGGGATATCTGGCAAATGCTCTTTCGAGGTTTTTCTCTGGGAGGACATATAATTTGGCCCTGGGAGATCTGCAGATAGTCTTTCGAGGTTTTTCCTATGGCATATAATCTGGCCCTGGGATATCTGGAAGATGCTATTTCGAGGTTTTGTCCTATGGCATATAATATGTCCCTGGGAGATCCGATAGGTTGGGCTGTGTGCCCATAATAAGTCTTGCAATGCTCTTGCGAGGTTTTGCCATGACCACATATAATCTTTCCCTGGGAGATCCTATAGGTAGAGCTGTGTGCTCGTAACAGCCTGGGATGCTCTTGCGAGGTTTTGTGGTGACCACATATAATCTGTCCTTGGGAGATCCTATAGGTAGAGCTGTGTGATTGTAACAGCCTGGGATGCTCTTGCAAGGTTTTGTGATGCACGTAATAAGTCCTGACGATTCCACAGTATGGCCAGTGATGACGAAGACCTGCAGGTGGTGGGCCTACATCCAGTATGAAAAAGGACTGGCTCTGTAGAACTTCCTATGATGAGTAGAGTCAGAGATTGGTTGAGATAGCAGCAGCAATGATGATGACGATGACGATGATCCTGAGAAGAAGACTTGTCAAGCAGATCTGTGTTGAGAAATACCTTCCTAGTTAAGAGGGAGTTTTGATGTATATGTAACTTCGGAATGTATTTCATCTATGTATTTCATATATATTTATTGTACCCTTATTAGAGATGTGTTATTCCTCTATAAGGAAGTGTCGTCATGTGGATTGACAAGTGTCGCAAGTGTGTGTACTTGCCGATGGGTTATTAGACCACCATGTGTGGGGTCGGCCCTAAAATATATATATTATAATGTGGATGTACCTAGCTAGACAAGTCGGCCCCATAAGGTCACTGGTAAAATAGGTTAGTATAAATAGAGATCGGGTGATCTCTATTCAGATCATTCGAAAAGTCATCTCTCTCTCACTCAGAAAATGGTGCACTAGTGAGGAGGAGGATCATCTGCTTCTAGGAGACTATCTCAAGCGTATTTTGGTTGTACTTTGGTTGAGCCATTGCTCTCTCTATCTCTGAGGAAGTTGTGGGGTTTTTCACCTTAGGGTTTTCCCCACGGAAACTTTGTGTCTCTTGTCTCACATGCTTTTGATTCTTGTGATGCTTGTCATGCTTATTGTGATTGTTATGCATTGATATATTGTATATGTTATTCTCTCAGTGAAGATCCTAGAGTATTGGGAATTAATGCTCAAAATTTAACACTAACAAACGAGACAAGGATCGAGATCAGGATGTCTTCACTAGGACACAGAAGTCAACTAGTGGAGGAGCCACTCGAGCAGAAATAGGAAAATTACTAGAGAATTTCAAAATAGACATGATAAGCTCCATTTCTTCAGAATTAGATGTTTTGAGAGAAAAACAGAGGCAAGCAGTATAAGATCTTACACTCGGTGTATTCTGTCCTAAATGTAGGAAAAAGCGCCCACTGAAGGAATGCCCGCTGGACAAGGCAGAGATATGTAGGATATGTGAATTGGAGCATGAAACCAAGGAATTTCCTTCATTACCCAAAGTCAAAGCGGTCCTGCAGGCATCCACTTCGGATGTGGAACAAGCTTACTTCATTGCATAGAAGAAACCTTGGTAACCTCGCAATCAAGGTATGAATCAAGACCCATCATTTTTTATGAATAATATGAATGAAATGAATAACATGAATACACAATTCCCTTCACCTTATTCTAATAACCAGTGGCATCCATCTCAGAACCCAATGCACAATCCTAATTCTTGAACACCGTGGTCACAACAGTCAAACAATTAAGCTCCCTGGAATTCCAACTGGAGAAATTCTTACCAAGGAAATAACTTTCCCCATCACCAAACTCAGTATCAATAGTACCCTCCTCAACAATATCGTCACCAACAATATCAACATCCATAGCTGCAATTCCAAAACAATGTCGCACCTATGAATGCATCACTTGAACCACAACTACCTGCACAACCTAACCCAATCCCGAATAATAAAGTAGTTCATCAGTTTGAGACTACCAACATGCCTGCGTATTCCATCTCCCAAGTTCCATGCAATGATATACAATTACGATCAAGGAGGGTAGTGGAACCCATCATCACTGAGGATATTCCATCCCCAATGACTGAAACTGGAGTGAATCAACACTATGAGAATATGGTTCATTCAGCAATCCCCATCATTGAGGATGATGACATTCCTACTGGAACAATAGCTAAAAATCAAGAAGTAACACACGATGAAGCACAACCTACATAATTGATGAGAGAACCGCCATATCCTGAACGATTGACCCTGCAGAAAATAGTGGAACAACCTCGATTCAATCTCTTAGGAGAATTGAAAAGTTTGTATGTCAAAATTATGCTGTTACAAGCCCTCCATGGCGTGCCCATTTACACTAATACTGTTAGAGATTTATGTGTCAAGAAACTAGGAAGAAAGCCTAGGGATCTTCCCACTGTCCATGTATTGGGAAAATTTTCCAAATTAATAATGGGGAAGACTTCTATGGCAAAATATGATGACCCTGGAAATCCTACTGTGACAGTTCACATAGGAAACACACAAATCCCCAACGTCTTGGTAGATTTAGGTGCGGCTATTAACATTATGACCATATAAACTGTGAAGAAACTTGGACTCACTAACCTTCGGCCAACCCCTACCATTTTAGAACTTGCTGACAGATCAACAATCAAGCTTGAGGGGATCCTAGATGACCTAGTAATCTCTGTTGACTCGTGAGAATACCCTGTGGACTTCTTGGTGTTACAGCCGAAGTCTCAGTTGGGGGGACACTCGTTGATTCTTGGGAGACCGTGGTTGTCCACAAAAGATGACTATATCAGCTGTCGGTTAGGATCCATGACTATCTCAGACGAGACTGAGATCAAAAGCCTAACCTTATACCCTCCAGCTCGACCAAGAACAGAAACCGAGACTCCACTTTGGATGGATTTGGAGGAGAAGGAAGGTGTTCAACCATTACTAACGATTGGGAGAGCCTTAACTTTTAAAGATGAAACAGAGGACGATACCATTAACAGTTTCATCAGTGAGCCCACGTCCGTCAATAAGCATGTTTACCAGATTCTTGACAGAACATTAGATGAGAAAGAACAAGAAAATATTACAGAAGAAACTCTAGTCAGTGATGCCAAAGTTTCAGTTCTCAAAAATTCAAAAACTGTCCCAGTGGAAATTGAGCTAGGGAAAAGATTGAACATCAATCCAAACCTTGCGCCCAGTGAGCTGGAACAACTAATCACTCTGCGGAAACAACATAAAGGAGCTTTCGCTTGGGAGTACACAGACATGA
Organism: Larix kaempferi; assembly: GCA_027924585.1. Taxonomy (NCBI): domain Eukaryota; kingdom Viridiplantae; phylum Streptophyta; class Pinopsida; order Pinales; family Pinaceae; genus Larix; species Larix kaempferi. Next base: position 7,418,129 of record BSBM01000255.1, read on the forward strand.
AGGGTATTCCTTCTAATATGTGTACCCATCACATTTATATTAAGAGTGACTCCAGGCCAGTGTGTCAACCACAACGAAGGATGAACCCGAACCTAAGGGATGTAGTGAAAGAGGAGATCCAAAAACTTATGGAAGTAGGGTTTATATACCCAATTTTAGACAGTGAGTGGGTTTCTCCACTCGTGATTGTGCCAAATAAGAATGGGAAATGGAGGGTCTGTGTGGATTACAGAGAATTGAACAAAGCAATGCAGAAGGACCACTTTCCCTTACCTTTTATCGATCAGGTCCTTGATACCTTGTCTGGGAAGAAGTATTTTTCCTTTCTGGATGGATTTAGTGGCTATAACCAAATCCAGATTGCTCCAGAAGACCAAGACAAAACCACTTTCACCTATCCCTTGGGCACTTTTGCATACATGGTGCTTCCTTTTGGGTTGTGCAACGCACCAGCCACATTTCAAAGAGCATTGATTGTAATATTTTCAGAGATGGTGAACGACTGCATGGAAATTTTTATGGATGACTTCACTCCATATGGTAGTAGTTATGAAGAAACACTAAAAAATTTAGAAAAGGTTTTGAAATGCTGTGAACAAAGCCAGCTCTCTTTAAGCACTGAAAAGTGCCATATGATGATGAGCAAGGGCATAGTTATGGGGCACTTCATCTCTTCTGATGGTATCCAGGTAGAACCATACAAAATTAAGGTAATTGAAAATATACCAACTCCTGGAACACAAAAATATTTACGTGGCTTCTTAGGGCATGCTGGCTATTATAGAAGATTCATAGAAAAATTTTCCAAACTAGCTTCTCCTTTGTTCACCTTGTTGATGAAGGATGCACATTTTGTTTGGAATGATGCATGCAAAACAACATTTATTGAACTTAAGAAAAGGATGTCTACAACGCCCATCTTACGAGGGCCCAGCTGGGCTCTGCCTTTTCATATCTCTTCAAATGCTTCAGACACTGCCATTGGGCAGTTCTAGGATAGCAGGAAGGTAATGCCCCATATGCAATTTATTACATTAGTAAGAACTTATCTCTTGTTGAACTAAACTATACTATCATAGAGAAAGAATTCCTTTCCATAGTTTATGCCATCAACAAATTTAGATACTACATTACTCGATACTCCACTTTTGTGCACACTGATCATTCTACCATCAAATATTTAATGAATAAACTAATCACAAATGCTAGAGTTACTAGGTGGTTGTTACTGTTATAGGAATTTGACATCACAATTATTGATAGACCAGGGAAGGAAAACGTTGTTGTGGACTTTTTATCTCGACTTACTAACAGTGATGACAATTTACCAGTCGAAGATTCCTTCCCTGATGAACATTTGTTTGCAGTATCATCTCATTCCCCATGGTATGCATATATTGCTAACTTTTTGGCTGAAGGTAAGCTTCCAGCACATCAATCGAAGAGAGAAAAAAGAAAGATCATACAATAGAGTGCTAGGTATTGCTAGATTGATGGACATCTTTTCTACACAGGGCTTGATTTAGAAATCAGAAGATGTGTCAGAGAAGATGAAATTTTCAGTATCCTTAAATCTTTCCATGATGAGCCCTATGGGGGACACTTTGCTGACAAAAGGACGGGCCATAAGTTTTTGAGAATGGGTTATTTCTAGCCCACATTGTTCAGGGATGCAAAGAAGTATGTTCAGGCATGTGATAGCTGCCAAAGGATGGGCCAACCCAACAGATTGGATGAAATGCCTCTTCATCCACAGCTCGTGGTTGAACCATTTGACAGATGCGCTCTAGATTTCGTAGGGCATATCAACCCTCCCTCAAAACAGAAATTTCACATCTTAGTTTGCATAGATTACATGACCAAATGGGTGGAAGCTGTATCCTTGGCCAAAGCTAATGATCAGACTGTAATTGATTTCCTATATGAATAAATTTTTACTCGGTTTGGAGTACCTAAAGAAATCGTTACAGATAGTGGACCACATTTCGTGTCTCACAAATTGGAAGCCCTATTACAGAAGTTTCACATTCAACACAAAATAACCTTGCCATACCATCCACAGGCCAATGGCCAAGTGGAAAGTTCAAACAAGGTCATCGAGGCTATTTTGACAAAGACAGTGAAAATCCATCGTAAAGATTGGGCTGAGAGACTTCCAGAGGCACTGTGGGCCTATTGCACTACATGGCATAGCACCACTGGTTTTTCCCCATATGAATTGGTGTATGGTAAGAATGTTGTTTTCCTAATTGAATTTGAAATCAGAACCTTGAAGAAAGCTGTAGAAGCAAATATTGATTTATTAGAAGCACAGAGGAACCAATGGAATAAGCTTAATGAATTGGATGAGAAGCGCATAGCCGCAGTGCATCAAACAGCCTTGATCCAACAATAGTGCTCCAAATGGCATGATGGATTTGTAAAGAAAAAAGTATTCCGAGAAGGAGACTGGTATTTGTTATATGATTCTCGGTTCAAAATGGATTTCAAAGGCAAACTACGCACTCGTTTGTTGGGACCTTAACAGATAGATCGAGTATTTGACAATGGAACAGTCCGGTTGATCACCATTGATGAAAACAAGACACCATTATTTGCAAATGGTCATCGGTTGCAACTGTATCGCAAACCGATCTCAAAGAATGCTTTCGTTTCACATGTTGCAGCTGATCCAGAATATCAGTTAACGCCAGGGCAAGGATTTTTCTCAACCCCTATGAATTTTTAAGAACTGCAATGTCCACACATAATTTGTACATAAATAATTTATTTTTCATTCTGTATTTTATTTATTTTTCTCTTTACACTTGATCGGGTTTGTTTTGAAGAATTGTGTGCAGGAATTAATTTGAGGAGCAGCAGTCGTGACTGGGCCAGACGATTGCAAACACCTTACATTATTTTCCTGATCTAATAAAGCTCTTTGAAGAAGATGGATGATCCATCCGCTTTCATCAACCAGCTGAAAAATTTTCCTGTTACCTCATTTTGCACAGCTGGGACTCCTTACTTTGCTCATTCTTCCAATTTTTGCAGATGTAACTCCGCTATTTCCATTCACTTCACTTTTCCAGTAGCTGCAACTCCGCTGCTTTTTCCCATTCTGCCAAGTTTTGCAGCTGTAACTCCGCTATTTTTCATCCCTTTTGCTTTTTCCAGCAGCTACGACTCTGCCATTTTCGACCATTTTTCCAATCTTCGCAGTTGCAACTCCGCTATTTTTTCCTATTCTGCTAATTTTTGCAACTGTGAATCCGCCACATTTCACCGAAATATGCTCAAGTCTTCATTCTTATCTGCTCTTATTCATCAACTGCAACTCCTCTAGATTGTCTGCCTCCCATAAAAGTCTCACCACTAATGAATTGACTAGGCTCTAATTTAAATGATGACTCCACAGCTCCAATCGCAGTCTTCCAAGAACAATGAAAACTATTGGGCCATCTTGCGTACTTGTCAGCATGGATGTATGTATCAGCCTGGTTGGCAGTGGCCAACTCAACTCAGCACATGTGTATTTTACCAGCGATGCGACTATGAAATATAATGCTATGGCAGAATGGCGACGCGAGCATTAATCTCGAAGGTACGGGTTCTAGCTATAATCATGATTAGGAATCTATTGACATCGGAAGCAATAATGGGCGTATTTTTCATTCATCCCTGTCACTTATCTGCAGCCAATCAACTGAACCAAAACCACATTTAACCTGTTACCCGTACTTATGATTATGACCATCATTCTACCTGACTTGTGCGATAATCCTGCCATGTGTTTTATTCCAAAACTAACCGTGCCACCTTTCCGGAAATGCTCAAATCAAACTTCGACTATCTATCAGCCATGTATGCATGCAGTCAGCTTGACGTTTGAAACTGTAACTGGTGTATTCGCTAAAATATTGTGCAGAAATTCAGCGGTATGGGTATCTCTGTGAGATATGAGCCTCTAACCATAGAATCATTGTATAAAAGCAGGGAAGTCTTTGTTATCTTTCAAGAAGTAGGGTGGACAGATTATTTTCAAATCCTGAATGGTTTTCACAAAGAAACTGCCCTTGAATTTGCCAAAAATCTTACAAGAACCCATTCAGAAGTTCGAGGTATCCAGATAGATGTTTCAGAATCCATCCTAGCGGAGGTAACGGGATTTCCCAGAACTGGGTAGCGTTGGTTTAGTTGGAAATGCCATCATCTTACTGCAACTGAGGATTTCCTGGCAGCAGGGGAGAGCATTCGACCACGGGGCAGAGAAACAACATTGGAGACTCTTCCGAGTCCTTGGAATCAAGTTGCACTCTTCTTGAAGAAATATATCACATGTGAAGGGAGGTACAGTGTTGTTTACATTTATGAATTTTTCCTCCTATCACATTTACGTCATCGCAAGTTGCTAAACATGCCATACTATCTTCTTAAATCCTTGCAACACATGGCTTATTATGCTAAAAGAGCTCAACACCACTTTTTATCTATCTCAAATCATGGGCTAATTAAACTATTAATCTTACAGGCCCTTGCATACAACAAATTAACCTGGGGACAACTTCTGGTTCGCCCAGGGGTACCCCGTGAATTTTCTGCAAAGATAATGGATGAGGACTGGAGTTCCTCAAACTCAGTTGGGGGGAGGATTGGAACACTAGAAGTTCGATTGGAGGATGAAGAAGAGATAAATATAGAGGATGTTGAAACTAGAGCAGCTAAAACTAAAGTGGAAGAAGAGGAACATCAAGCAAGGGTAGTAGCATGAAGCAATCTAGAAGCACTAAATGTGACATCCTCCCCTGAAAGAAGAAGAACTTTAATTCAAACGAAGGGATTCGACCCTATTTCTCAAGTGATAAGAGTTTCTCTGCCTCAGAGGAGAAAGGAAGGGTTAATGAGCAAGGGTCAGATGTCCAGCCCAGTGAAAAAGAGAAGAATTGAAATTGTTACTGCAGTAGAAACATACCATTTGATCGGGGTAGATATTGGAATTCCCATCTTAAAACCCCGACCACTTGCTGATACACAAGAACCTGCTGTAGAAAAAACTCAATTAGAGAATCTTCTTTTTGAGAATGAGCTGTTAAAGGAGGAGGTACAAGTGCTTCATGCAAAAGTAGAGAAATGGAAGGATACATGCAGGAAGCAGGCGAAGAAGTATGTGAATACAATGAGGGAGGCTACAGACCGCCTAGAGAATCTATCTTTCATTTGGAGGAATGAAGGACAGAAAGAAATGATATGCTCGGAGTGTGGAGACATATTTAATGTGGTAGGGCATAAAGTTACAGTGCTGGACTTAGCAGTACAAAGGTCTGCAGGAGCAAAATAAGCAGAGGAACTATTCCTAAGCTCATTCCCATTGTTTTAAGGACACTTAATCGACTCGGGAGGATAAAAGAATCAAGAAATAGGACGTTGTTACACAAGAACCAGCATCCTCAAATTTTTGTTGGGAACACAACTTAGATAGAATATGATGCGATGGAGATACAGGGGAAAGATGTTGCTACACAAGAACCAACACTATTGAAAATCTGTTGAGTTCCAACATAGGCTGAAGCTTCTAAGGGTAAAGGGATGATGTTACACAAGCACCAGCATTTCCAATGATTAATTGTCAAGCTGATGCCTTCAATTTATTTGCATAATATGAACGAGGATCAGATTCATAATCGAACTAATCAGTTGTTGCATGAGGACATGCAAATGGATAGTTGGGGGGAGATGTTGGGCCTTGGAAATGCCCCTTTTTTACCACACCTATTTCATCATTTTTCCTTGTTACAACCTACTTTCATAAGCCATATATATGCCTTTTTCCAGATCAATCAACAATCCTGACAAGGTATAATTCATTATTTTTTCATTTAATTAATGCCTAAGATTGTTATGGTTATGAATTCTATCCTTCGATTTATGCTAACTTCTGTTGATTTCATTAAGTTAAGATCAAAGCACAGGTGTATCAGCTGCAATGCCTTGGGAAAGAATCATATGTGGTGCCAGTTGTTACTCTTCAAGATTTGATTCCTCATATTCAAAGGGACAACCCATCTTTCCACGTGAAGCTATAATAGTTCTTCACTGAAATAGATCATTGCTGCAACAGACAGGACGCCTCCCAATTGGTTAATCCGTTGATCCATTGACTACTAGAGTAACAACATCCTTCATGTCTAACAGCCTCATTCATTACGGCTGTAACAGTTTAGTTGTAACTCTGCACCATGAAGATCAGAGATCTTCATTGCTCCACGAAATTAGTGGATCACGAACTGTATTTCTCATGTATAAATATGGGAAGGATTTCAGAGTCTGGGGTTGGTTAATTAACATTTTTTACGGGCTGTAACAGAGAACTGAGACTGTGGATTACCATCTTTAATGAAGAGCAGAGTTATTCATCTTTCTATGTCTTGATTTGTGGTAGTTCACGTTGTCTCTGTTAGAAGGCCAGGGGCCGCCTTCTCACAGAGATTGTCGAGTTAAGTAGGTAGTTAAATTTATTTATTTCCTGTTGTGTGGTGTGGAATCGCATTAGGCATATTACTGATAGCTGCAACAAAGAATTTCCAATTGCATTCTTTCTTGGTAGTTTATTATTTGCATTATGAATAGATTCAACTATGTGGTGTGAGAGTCGACTGTGTAGGTTAGTTTGATTAATGCATGTGTGTTCGATTTATCTGTTACAACCAAGCTCAACTTCACTCCTTTTCAATCATTTATGCTTCCTAGTATTTCCAATAGTTATCAATTTAGAGTTCAAGCTTATTTTCTAATTCTGATTGCTGTTGTATCTTCATTGAATTCATTAGATTAGGAAGATTGTGATTTAGTTACAGCAGTTGTTGGATGAATCATTTTGGTAAAGATTGAATACTGTAGTTTGATAATTATAGTATTTAAATTCTTGCAAAATTAATCTAGTTCATTTCTATTCTTAGATCAGTAACTACTAGGTTGATTTCTGTAGGAAGGTAGCTGTACTTTGAATTCCTAGATGTGTGAGTTAGATTAGTTTTCTTCATGGAATGAGTTTGGCTGAGCAGATAGGTAGGATTATTATCTCCATTTAGTTATAATCAACTACTTGAAATGTTTATGCATAGATTGTGCTTATTTCCATTGAAATAAAAGACTTCCCTAGGTTGATAATTCATATTGAGCATCATGTGTGTTAGTTGTAATTAATTAGCAAATAGTGTGACCAACATGTATTATGCATATTAGAATAATTGCATTAATGAACAGTATACTACTAATATGCATGTGATGGGTAAGTGGCCTATGTAAATGTACAACATTCCATTTCTACTTATCTAGAATGAAACCTCTTTGCTGACATGTTGGGAGTAGTGCAAACTCTTAACAATGTTCTGGTAGAGATAGAAGGCATCTAGAAAGTTACCGTATGAATACGGGATATGGATGAATGTTGTATTGAAGCATTGGCTAAGATAATTGCATTACTGTATGACATATGCCTTTATGTGTAAGACTTTGTTATGAAAACTATAAGAAGTTTCTAATCATGCAATTGAATTTGACTTGTAGGAAAGACTATGTACAATCTCCTACAAAAGAAGGACTACAACATTTTTTCCAGCAACAAAGTTCAAGAAATCTATCTAATGAAGATATTGAAGAATCTGAAGTTCCCAAGATCTAGGATGCAGTAATGGAAGAATGCCATGATCAAGGAATACTAGTCGATAATGAAGAATGATGTTTGGGATGTGGTTCCAAGACCAGAAGGGAAGTCTGTTGTGACTTCTAAGTGGATCTATAAGATCAATCATGCTGTAGATGGTAGCATAGAGAAATACAAGGCAAGATTTGTAGCTTGTGGCTTCTCCTAGAAAGAGGGGATAGATTATGAAGACTTTTGCACCTGTATCTAGATACACTTCCATCATAATAGTACTTGCTTTGGCTGCAGTGATGAAGTGGAAGATACACCAGATGGATGTCAAGGAAGCTTTCTTGAATGGTGTAGTCAAAGAGGAAGTGTATGTGGAGCATCCACTCGGTTTTGAGACACATGACAGGGAGTCATATGTGTGCAGATTGAAGAAAGCCTTGTATGGCTTGAAACAAGCACCTATGACATGGTATGGCAGGATAGATAGCTTCCTGTCCAGTTTGGGCTTTACCAAGAGCAATGTGGATTCCAACCTTTACTACAAGGTTGAGGAAGGAAATCCAGTGATACTCCTATTGTATGTGGATGACTTATTTGTGACAGGGGAGGATAGATTGATTTCCGACACGAAGAGGAAGCTTGATGCCGAGTTCGAGATGAAGGACTTGGGAATGATGCATTACTTTCTAGGTATGGAGGTGTGGCAAAGTGTAGATGGAATCTTCCTTGGACAAGGGAAGTATGCAGTAGAGATACTAAAGTGGTTCGGGATGATGGACTGTAAGGACATGGCCACACCTATGGCATCAAAACTGAAGCTATTGAGTGATGCTTCATCATAGTTGGTTGATGCCATCGTGTATCGTCAGATGATTGGGTCCTTGATGTACCTGACGAACACGAGACCAGATATTTGCTTTGCGGTGAACACCTTGAGCTAGTTTCTGATAGATCCTAGACATGTTCACCTGATTGCTATAAAGCATATTCTGAGGTACCTGAAAGGTACAATTGATTATGGGCTCAAGTATGATGCGAATCAAAAGTTTAACCTAGAGGGTTATGTTGATTTAGAATGGGCAGGCAGTGCTACAGATAGGAAGAACACTTCGGGGTGTTGCTTCAGTATGGGATTAGGTGTGATTTCTTGGTTTAGCAGGAAGCAATCCTGCGTAGCACTGAGTATAGCCGAAGCAGAGTATGTTGCAACATGTTCGGCTAGTTATGAGGTAGTATTGCTAAGGAATCTACTGTATGATTTATTTGATCTCCATTTGGATGCTACCTGTATCTATTGTGACAACCAGAGTTGTGTGAAGTTGTCAGAGAACCCGTTGTTCCATGACAGGTTGAAGTGCATCAAGATCAAATACCACTATATCAGGGATATGGTGCAGAGAGGATCAGTGAAGCTCTAGTATGTTGCAACATATGAGCAGATTACATATGTGTTCACCAAACCACTAGCCAGAGTGAAGTTCGAGTAATTCGGAGAGAGGCTCGGTGTTCTTCAGATAGAGGATACTTCAAGGAAGAAGTGATGTGACACATTTGCTAGAGCCATTCCAAGCATGGTGGTAGGAGGATCCTTCCCATGGTTGTGGATGTAAGCATTGTGTGATGAGCATCAGGACAATGCTCTAGTTACTGCTATGTATGATGATCAGGATGATCATGTGTGATGAGCATCAGGATGACGCTATGTACATGATCAATATGATCATGCGATGATGATATGCATCAGGACGATGCTGTGACAATTATCAGGATGATCATGCGATGATGATATGCATCAGGACGATGCTGTGACGATGATCAGAATGATCATGCAATGATGATGTGCATCAGGATTATGTACTGTATGATGATGATCAGTATGATCATAAGCATCAGGATGATGCTTTGTGCAAGGATGATCAGGTTGATCTTGAGTATCAGGATGGTACTCTGTGGCCGTGGACAGGTTGTGCAAGGGTAGCATGTAATACATCCTAGAGATCCGGACAGGTTGTGCTAGTCACGTAAAAGGCCTTGGATGCTCTTTAGAGTTCTTGCTGAGCAAGACACTCTTTTAAGGTTTTGCTAGACCACATGTAATACGTCCTGGAGATCCAGACAAGTTGTGCTAGGCATGTAAAAGTCCTCGGATGCCCTTTAGGGTTCTTGCTGGGAAAGACACCCTTTTAAGGTTTTGTGGAGATTACATGTAATAAGTCCTGGAGGTCTGGACAGGTTGTGCTAAGCATGTAAAATTCCTCGGATGCTCTTTAGAGTTCTTGTTGAGCAAGACACTCTTTTAAGGTTTTGTAAAGGTCACATGTAAAAGATCCTGGTAGATTCGATAGGTTAAGTTGTGTGCTCATAAAAGGCCTGGGATGCTCTTTCGAGGTTTTGTTGACGCATGTAATTAGTCTTGAGGATTCCACAGGATGGCCAGCTCGCAGAGATGATGAAGACCTACAAGATGCTATGCCTACAACCAGCATGAAAAAAGGCTCTCTCTGTAGAACTTCCTATGACGAGAAGATTTGAGAGATAGCACCAGTGATTGAGATGACGAGTACATCAGCAGTGACGATGATGCTCTGTGATCCAGTGACGATGATCCAACTCTAGAATTGAAGACTTGTGCCGATATGTATTGATGACTTGTGTCTGGAGAATACCTTCCTAGTTAATAGGGAGGGTTGATGTATTTGTAACTTTAGAATATATTCTTCTATGTATTACACTTGTACTTTATTATATTCATGATGGAGATGTATTATTCATCCAATCAGAAGTGTCGTCATTTGTATTTGTAAGTGTCGCAAGTGTGGCAAGTGTCGCAACTTATATTTGATGGGTTATTAGACCACCAGTGTGGGGTTGGCCCTGCTTGTGTCATGTGAGTGGGTTATTAGACTTCCTTAGGAAGTCGGCCTAGCTAGAATTAAAGGCAGGTCAAGTTGTGTATAAATAGAGAGTGGGTGTGTCTCATTCTATTCATTCACTCACTCATCCAACTTGTATTAGTTGAGAGAGGAGTGTGAACAAGTGGAGGAGCAGTAGCTGCTGGAGTCATCTATCTTTGGGTTTAATCATTGTGATCTTATATGGTGGCTTATTCTATCTCTGAGGAAGTTGTGGGGTTTTTCACCTTCTTGGTTTTCCCCGAGGAAACTCTGTGTCTCTTGTGTTTATGATTGTTATGTTGTGCTTGTTATTCTCTTAGTAGGATCCTAGATAATGTTTGAATGCATTTATCAAAAAATTAACATAAAGCAGGCTCCCCGGGCATGGTATGCTAATATGGACTCCTTTCTGTTATCACAAGATTTTTTAGAGATGCAAGTCTAATTCAAATGTCTACATGAGGCATGATGGTAAATATATTATCCTTATTTTCTTCTATTGTTTTGAAATTCAAATCACAGTAGTTTCTACTAGCTAAAAAATTCCCCACAAATCAAGAATTTGGCTAAGTATGCAAGAAAAACAGTGTAAACGAGGCATAATATACACACAAATGATGCAAATAACTAGTTATTATATTAATTTACAACCCAAAAATGAGTCGTGAACACCATTATATTACATTTGGGGAAAATTGTGAGCCTTTGGAGGCATCAGAATGAGCTACAAGTGGCTAGCTTACATTGGATCTCAATCCCCCCTAGGTTGAACAATAGTCTCCCAAATCACCTCAAACTATCAGGAATTCCTAATATGAACATTGGGATGGCATGGGAGGACTCTAATGATGGTATCACGTGAGTGGTGGATAATTTGGTGGAGTGTAGGTGGCCTAGGATAGGAAAAAACTACCAAGGAGGAAAAATTTCCACATATAGTGCATGGGTGCATCAAGTAAAACTCAGATCCATAAATCAGGGGATAAGGGTGTGGCTCAGGTGAGTAGTGGTAATAAATGAGGGTTTTGGCCATAAATGAGGGCACCTTAATCACTGTTTGACCAAAATTGGGTGCCTAGGTAGTGGAATCAATCATTAATTTCCTATCAACCTTAGATAACCATCATTAACCTTTGCTTGAACCAGTAGTCATTTTATTAACATCATGAGACTATGTTCCTAGGTGTAATAATGGTCTAACACCCACCCTTAAGCTAGAATTATGTAGCCGAAACAAAAATGAGGCCTTGGAAACTAAGGCTCAAGTCACCTCTTACAATTTTTATTAGTCCATGTAACCAAGGTAAGGAGGAAAACTGTTACACCAGATCCGAGTGTAAGGGAGAATCCGTATCTGGATACTAAGGGGGAAGATGTTCCATCTTTAATCTGATAAATATAAATATTGAAAAATATAAAATGAATAATATATGAGAGATAATTATTACAAATGATTGCCGCCTCTTATATACAACTTAGGAATTGGATTGAAAGGTCATGTATTTTTAATATTATACCTATTAATGACTATTAATTATTATTAATTGCATTTTAATTTATATTCATAACATTTCCTCTCTCTTAGAAAGGATTTTTCCTCAAATCCATATAATGTTGTCGCATCGTTCCTTGTGACGTCGTAGTTGACGAAACATGTCGATACGAACTTCTAAGTGTAGAGCATAACTTCCGATATGTTGACGGATCAATCCATCCCAAATTGATTTATTGCTGACTGTTGAGATTCCCTACTGATCTGTCATTAGGATATTTTATCACATTAGTACCATTATCTTTCGACAATTCCCACTTTTTAGGATACTGGTTTATATGGTTGGGGTGTCGATAGGGAATTTTCACAATGTTATTTTCTTTTACGAACATCGTATTTTGAGCATTGATCTGTGTTGGATGTTGTGTTTTCATTCCTTGATTTTTTAATGTTTTGTTTCTTTTCCAACTTGTTTTCTAATTGTATGTTATCATTTTTAAACTTTTTAATCAATTCTACTTGCGATTTTCTGTCATCTTTGAACTTCTTAAGTTGCTCCTTAAGATCTTCATTATGATTTATGATGCAGTTATTTTCTTCCTTCTTGTCTAAAATTTTTCCTTCAATGTCTTCAGTAGAGTGTTCTACCTTCCAACTATTTTTCAACTTCTTAATTTTTGTGACTAACGTCTTGCATGGTTCTTTAATCTAAAAATTTGTTCGGTGTTATTTGATAACGTGCTTTTGACAACTGTAATCTCCAACCTGTGCATCTTTTTAGTGTCATCCTCTTCCTTTTGGAGTTCACTAATATGTTGTTGAAGGCAGGAATTCTCTGCTTCTAGGCATCTTACTTTAGTCTGAATGTGCCTCATTTCGTCATCTTTCTCCTTGATGATTTTGTTTAAATGTTTTATTTCTTCTTCTAAATCATTATTGCTTCTATAAGGTGATTCTTCGATATTTTTTGAGTTTTTTATTCTGTCTTCAAGGTTTTGATTGTGAATTTTCAAACGTGAGATTTCTTTATCCTTATCTAATAAAATTTTCTGGAGCTCTCGCTTTTGATCTTCTAAACTATGATTCTCATGTTTTGTTAAATGATTTCGCAATTTTTGCTTCATAATCTTGAATTTAAGATCTTCATTGGTCACTTTAAATTACTCTAACTCGTCCAATGTTGCTTGTAAATGCGACTTCATTTCTTTAAGGATAACGCAATTGGTATTGATCTTGGAACACCTTACAACTGCACCGTAGTGTGGTCGTAAGACAGAGTTGAAATTATTGTTAACAATCAGGGAGGCATAGCCACTCCTTCCATGGTTGTTTCACACCCTCTCGAGCGCTATTTGGAAATGGTGCCAAGCATCATATCACAACCAATTTGCACAAAATTGTATCCATTGCCGAAATACTTATAGGAAGGTGATTCACTGACCCCTATGTGATTTTGGTTCATATCGTAGTGTAAGCATATCTTTCTCCTCTAAATTTTTATTATTATTATTAATTATAACAACAAAAATACCAACCACAAATACAAGAGCATCGACAATATCAATTCGAAGAGAGTTTGCATTGGTACTCACAATTCTCAGCTCGCTTGAAGAAATCCCCAATGTGCTTCCTATTTTCCTTACTATGTCATATTATTAAAGCTTTTGATGATCATCCACTGATATGCTACTTAACTATGAACTCAAGTATGTGATTAAAATATGGAGTCTATCCAACACATTTAGTAAAGAATGGCTAAGTTCTAATACATTTTTACCACTGTCAAAATGCAACAAGACATGTCACATAATAGAATACATCATGCATAGTAATTGTTGTTTTATTTGTCGGAGCATCCAAGCACGGGGGCATACTAATAATAGATTGCGATTTTAAGAATTTTGGTTTTATAAAAAAAAAATTATTTTTATTTTTATTTTTGATAATTAACACTAATCTTGCAGGGATTTATGTCCCATTGGAATTGTCCTTGACCAATCATACATCAAATTATTGTAAATTCGAAAGAAAAAAAATAATATTTGGAAATATTAAGTTTAATTTTAAAATTATGCATAATATTATAAAATTTTGTAATTTTTTTTTTTAAGGGAAACTAATGCAAATCAATGAATATTGATTTCTAATTGAATAATATATCAATAATAAATAATAAGGTCTGAGTTTTTAGTAGCTTGATTGGGAGTTTCGAAATGTTCGATCGATGTTTTTCAATAACTTGATCACGCTAATACCTGATCGAGATAATAGCTCGATTGAGCTTCTGATAGCCACACACATACACCATCGATCGAGGTATTTTGAAAAAACATGCAAAACCTCGATCGAGCATTTTAAAACCGTCAATCGAGCTAATAGCTCAATCTAGGGATTTAAAATGGTATTTTAGCCATTTTCTACAAATTTAATTTTACTGGACTCTTTGGAAAGCCTAAACCTTGTCCTAAGATGCACCTTAAGTCGTGGACTTCATACTGATGGATTCGTCAATGAATCGTCTATCTATTGGCATATAATGTATGGGTTTATAAACTCAAAATGGTAATATTTTCTTTTCTTTTCAAACTTACACTTACAAAACCATGTCCACAACTTCGAATCAACGCAAAGAAATATCAACAACATAAAAAGAACACAAACAAAAAAATTATACGCCCCAGATCAACACATCCTCTTCAAAAAAAAAAAAATTTCAATTTTATAACCAGTAAAAAAATGTGTACGTGCACACATATAAATGTGATTAAAATTTTCAATGGTCAGTTTGAAAATGAATAATAATAAAGTAAATGTTCAAAATAAATTACAAAAAAATATGTGTGCTCCAATGCATTCAGTGTAGATTATGTTCATATATTGTTTTTCAAAAATTATGCATTTATCAAGTGCTAAATTATTTTACGTGCACAAAAGTCACTTATTAACTTTTCCTTAAATTTACAAGAACAAACCTTTCATTAAATGCAATTTTGACATATTAAATTATATATCTATTTTTAAATATAGCTGGAAAGACATCATAATTCCCTACAATTTTTCTTTTTCATGTTGGAATTCACAAGGCATGTATGAGTTTTGAGGGCTTCGATTTAATAAATGAGTAAAACACTCAAAATTTCACTGTCACTATTAGTAAAAAAGTGTTACCTGTGTTCATGGATTCATCATCCCTATTCACATGGTTAGTTTTAAGTATGAAAGGAAGACATGAAGAAATAATATGCAAGGCCCAACTTTGAGAGAATAGATAGGATTAGTTGATCCTCTTGCTTTGAATTTTCTATTTCACAAGATTTGAGTTTTTGTAGCAAAGATTTAAACTTTGTGAAAAATTATTCCATTGTACCAAAATTGCTTGAGCTCAATGAGATTAGTTCATTCTATAGAATGTGTCCCCATATTTCATCCTATTTCTCGGATAGGCCCTCCAATGTGGTCCATAGTTCATTTGGTGTGGAAGCATTTTCTATGTGGAAATATAGATCTAGAGATATTGACAAGCATAATATCAGTAATGCTTCATCGATTTTTTGTCGAAATACTTAACTTTATCATTCATGGAATTTGGTTCAACTTTGATATCCAATGTGGTCCAATAAATCCCTTTGGTTCTGAGGATAAGGAATACTTCAAGCTTCCATTCAAAGTAACTGTTATGTTGTAAGGCTTATAGAAGGGGGATGATCCATTCTCTATGTGAGTTACAATCCTTTGTTAACCTACAAAAGAAGGTATGTGCTTCTCCTTACAAACTCCTACACTCTAATACCATGTGAAATTGTTGAATAACATGCACATAGAATCTAGTTGCAAAGAAGAAAGCAATCAACAAATGCAATCTTGAGACCAAAAAGAATGACGAGAGAAATTAATGAATTCTATTCCACATGAATTAATGATAAAATTACAAGAGATATGCTCAAAATATTGAACTAATACACCTTAGTTGAGATTCTAGAGATTAATCAGGCATGCACTGACACAAACACTAGTATTATGCAACCGAGTCTTAGTTAACTAGCCATGTAGTCATCCGTGAACAATAAATGTACAAGTGGATGCACCCTCCTAATCTCATGCACATGAAATTATCCCTCTTGGTGATGATTCCAAGGTAGGTAGGTGCTCCTGGTGATGATTCCAAGGTGGAAAGACATAACTAGACTACATTGGTGTAACACAAGTACAACTATAGCATGACTAAAGGAGAGGTGTTCCCTTGGGTCTGAGAATTTGAATGGAAAATTGTGAATGGGAAATTTGGGTCTGAGAAATGGAAAATTTTTGAATCAATGCCAAAGAAATTACCAATTCTGTCAGTCGACAAACAACTTATGAGTTGGGAGAAATACCATGTGTAATTTTGTGTTAGCTACCATTTAAAATTTTTAAAAATCTAAATCTTAATGAAATATTTGAAATTTTAGAAAATTTTCATATGGGCCCCACAAATACCACATGGATAGGGAGCATGACATGGAGGATCCATGCATATTGGGTGTATATGTGGTAGTAACTTGAGGGGCCAGATGCTTGGGTAAATTTATAACTTTGACGAGCTATAACTTTTAGCTTATAACCTAAAATTCATCCTGGGTATAGTTGTTGGAAAGGAAAAATATAGGAGAATCAAATAAAAGGTTTGTAGTTTTCAAACAAGTTTCTAGTTGTTTAAAAAAGCAGGTAGAGCAAAGCCTTTGGGTTCGATTGGGAAAAACAATTTGTATGTGGGTGACCTCCAAAGAGACCAAAACTTTGGAAATTTTTTGTATCATAGTATAGGAGTGTACCAAAAACAAGGCTAACTCAAAATCAGTAAACATGGTAATATTCATATCATGGTAGTGGTTCTCTCAAAGAGGTGTAGAGGCACCATCACTTGTGCAAGAGAAAGGTACATATTACTTGATAATGTGAAGAATTGAACCAAGTATGGTTGTATTCCTAGTAACACGATAGTGTTATTAACTAGTAGTGATATTCGAGTGAGAATATTATAGTAAGTCTTGAAACAAGTGGACATACATGTTGAATGGATAAGATTACACTCTTGCATATCATATTTTTACAAGCACTCGTGAATAAAGAAGAAACTAAGAACGATTGATGGTTCTTTGTATAGAATGCATGTAATGCATTTTCTATAATCAAAATGTGTAATATGAATTGCATAAAAGGGTTATGGAATCCATTGTTTATAATAACTTGTTACCATATGTAGTTATTAAGGAAACAATGAGAGCTAATGAAAGTATGATGCATACTATAAAGTAAAGGTTATTCAACTCATAAAGGTGATGAGTGAATCATCCTAGTGAGTAAGTGCAAGCATGCTCATAAAAGTTGCAAGATATGAACTAACAACTTATGTGTACGGAATTGGAATAAGTGATGGGATTTCATTAACATAAAAGTTGTCACAAGTGGAACAAGACATTCCAATATGTGGACCTATCATCCAGGTTCAATAACCATGGTAAGGGTTTCCATGGGAAAGGAAAGAGAAACATGGCAATTTGACAATCAACATAAGTGTTTCTACTAAGCAAGATTCGCTAATTAATGTAGGTATTATCTGCATTGGTTCATCATAGTGTCTTCTACGCATATGTTCCTTATAAAGCTATGAAGTGACCATCATTATATTTTTAATCATTAAAGTGAGAGTTTCTGAGCATGAATTGGTATATGAAAAACATGATTTTGGAAAATTCACATATTTTAGGTTTCATCAAAAAGAAAGTTCATGACATATCTAAAGTTATCTAAGGAAAATTTTTATTTGGTATAGTTCTGGCATTGAACATGGAATTTCAAGGAATTTAAGCATCCATAAATTTATCAAAAAATTTAACAAGGGATATTGCCATTCACTTGTATGTTTGGAAATGATTTTTTTGAAATTTGTTTTGATTCCTTAGAAACTCATGACATTTGGGGGTGGAGGTTGTAGTGAAAATAAAAGGATAGTGGATATTTTCATGCCCTTTTCAAATTCACTAGTAAATCAAAGCCTCATTATTATTATTATTATTATTATTATTTGGATATATATAATTTTTTTCATAAATTCTCAAAGATAGGCAATGGATCATTTAATAACGTTGTTTGTCATCTTCAACCGTAAATTAATTCCCCATTAATATCATTTGGTTTTATATAATCATATTTCATTAACTTCCCAAGAGATTGTGATCTCAAGAATAAGGGGTTAGTGCAGTCCATCCTACCATGTTTGTAGAACAATAAATCTCTATTAGAACATTATATGTAACACCAGATAATTGGATTTCTCATGTGACACATTTACTATATGATTTGTGGCCTTTTTTATTTGTGACATGCAGAGGAAGGTAATTTTCTTATCATCTAATTCTCACGTGGGTGCCTTGCTAGTTTATTCCTTTGAATAGATTTCATTATTGGTAAGAAATTTGGCTCTCATGCCTTAGGATTTGAATGGATATGAATAGGAATACCTTGTCAATGAAATTAGGTTGTTTCTTTATTGCAATATTTATAGTTATCCATGACAAAATGTATCCTTATAACACCTTTCAACCATCTTATACAATCAATAATTTAGCCTTTTAATGATATTGTGACTTATCATCTAATGCCATTTTCTCTTTATTGGGAAACATCAATATCATTAGAGGTCTTGTCTAAGATAGACAATTGGCAATTTGACAACTCTCGGTTTATATTCAGTATGATTTTCTAATAATGCAGATATTATGTGCATTGGTTTCTTTGAGCATGTTCTATTCATATGTTCCTTATAAAGCTATGACATGAACCATCATTAGAATTTTATACAGTAAAGTGAGAGTATAATTATATATAGTGCATCATTAGCAAAAAAACCTAATACTTTCTACTCTCTATATATTATGCAATTCAATATTTGTATGCAATGGATGCACTGGGATGTCCCATTATCTTACTTCTAGTCAAAGACATGGAATAAAAATACACCCAAGAATGAATGACTGTCATTTAGTAAATCAGAGAAAACATGAAGCCTTCCAAAAATTAGATTTCTCTCAAGAATTCATGAAAACGTGTCGAATGAAATAGAGTCATAGGAGCAAGGTAAATGAGAGCATGGAGACAAAAGTGAGAACTTATATGCAATGGATGTAGGTCAAGTATGAAGAGTCTCAGTTTGTAAGCATGAATTCATATGCAATGGATCTAGGTAATGTAAGAAGAGTACTCATTATGTAAGTGAGAATCCATAGACAATGGATGCATATATAGTGATATTAGATTGGTCGGTGGCAAACTAGGAAATTGGAATGTACAAAGATACATTCATCATGCATAATGATTTCTTTAATGAGCATAATTATAGAACTTGTACAATTCTATGTGGACTACTAAGCAGTGGTCCATTGGTCTTTCCAATGTAGGAGGAAACGAGAATTTTGATTGTTAGTTGGTTATACTCTCTTCAAAATATCCTAATACTGCCAATTATATCATTGTTAAATAATGAAAGAAATAGTGTATTAGGATTTTCATTGAAGTTCAACTCCAAACCAGCACAAACAAAAAAGTAGTGGTGAATTGTTTCATTGAGTTTCACACAAATATTGTGTTTTCTATAATTTTAAGTGGGCCTAATAATTAAGACTATCTGTTTTATTCTTTAAAATTACAGGTTCAAATCAAGGGGAGAGTAGGGAAATACACCACCATGAATAAACTGGTCCCTTGTACCTAAAACAAAGGGGTTTCATATAATAATAATAATAATAATAATAATTATTATTATTATTATTATTATTATTATTAGAGATCTATCCGAACTATAATATCTAAGCTCTATAAATGTCTTTCTAAATCCATAAGTGTTTGTCATCTTGCAAACTAGGGATTTAATTTTGTATGATTTAACCTCTTGTTGGATCCTAGAAGGATTTTATTCTTTGATTCATTTGACCTTGTCCTCTTTTAGTTTTTCATCATTGTATCCTTTAACTGGATATTCCAATTTGGAATGACTATGAGGTGACACATATTTTGACTAGTCATTGTGAAACATTGGAGGCCATGGAAAGAACACTTGATTACGAATTTAGGGTTAATAGAAAAGGTGGTAAGAAATATTTGTGACTCAAATAAGGATTTAATTCCCTCAATCATTGTATTCCTCCTCCCCATCATCTATATCATTATTGTAACAATAATGATCATTATTAGATCATCATGATCATCTTATTACTCATGAAAACATTGTCATGTAGTTACACCATCCTAATCATTCACTTCATCATCCTTATCATCATTGTCACCATCATCAAAACATCAACATCATCATTTTTATTCTTGTAATTTTATTCAAAGGATGAAATATATGATTTTTCCTCAATGTTTAATGTAGATCGTTCTCCAAAGCAAGGTTCTTCCCTCCACCAATTGCGATTTTCAGGATGATTCGTTGCTATGACACCCCCCACCCCACATCGCAAGAAAACTTCTATGTAAATTATTTACATAAAGTTTTTTTTTCTATTGAGTTACATATAGAATTAAATTATTGTATACATGTACATGTGTAATTATTAATTGTTGTTTGTTTCTACTTTTTATCAAGGTACCCTTCCATCTAGGTCGTCTGATGAGTGTCCATTCGGGAGCATCATGTCCAGTGCCTTGCATGATGGCCATGAACCATTGACCCCCTCAGAGCATAGTGATGAGTTTCATCATCATGCAGGTACATTAACTTCATATTTATTTATTTTTCATCTATTAGTATCTTTCAATTTTGTATCGGTGTTTTGTACTTTGATTGATACATTTTTTTATATATCTATCACGTGTTGATCCTTCTTCTAATGCTTCTTGGGAGGATGGGATCACTAGGGTAACGATTGAGGATATAAAATCAAAGTGTGATTGGTTGATTGGATCCATGCACCTTAACTATTGAAATACTTATTGGAAGGTGATTCACCGACCCCTATGTGATTTTGGATCATATTGCAGTAGAAGCATGCATTTCTCCTCTAAATTATTAATTGTAACAACAAAACAACCAACCACAACTATAAGGGTAGTGAGAACAACAATTGGAAGAGAGGCTGCACTGGTTCCCACAATTCTCAAGTCGCTTGAATAAATATCCTGTGCGCTTCCTATTTTCCCCACTATGGTATAATATTGAAGCTTGTGTTGATCATCCACTTGTTGGAATATTCTCACCATCATTTATATATTTACATCCATGCTTGCATCAAGTCATCAATATGGTAGTCTCCCCAGCACCTAGAGCTCATATTCATCCCCCAAGAGCCTGTTTTTAGCCCTTCGTATCCCTCCTACCTACCTAGTGCACCTTTTTTTCCTCATCTAGATGACAAATGTGCCCTAATACACACTCTTGGATTCCAACAGCCAGTTCTTGCATTGATTGCACAGTTTATGCATTGATTGCTCAGTGTAACTACATGTAGCTTCCAGCTGTCTATATCGGAGTGCCACTTGACTACTGACAGTATCTCATGCGCCCACCTTAGAGTCTCCTTCCCTAGATTAATGCCACATGCATAAGTTAGACTCAGTTAGACTCATTTGACTGATATTTGACTATTTGTGACTGCTTCCACTGAGTGGGTGATGTCTCCAATGTTGTCCAAGCCACACATTGAGGAGAATTCGAATGACCTTAGGAGTATTATAATTCATTTTATTGTATTGAGATTGTATTAATATCAGAGTGCCATCTTACCTGATGTATGATTATATTACACATTTTACCATTTCTGAGTTAATGTGTGAATATTGATTCAATTCTTCTTCTTCTTCTTCTTCTTCTTCTTCTCTGCAATTCATGTGATATTTGTGAGGCTTGTTCAAGCTGAGTGATCTACCCTATAGAATATGACATGGTATCAGAGCTTGATACAACTATTCGAATTGCAGCAGTTGCATCAATTCATTGAGCAACTGTCTTTCAGTGAGCACCAGAAGCCTCTGGATTTCCACAGCTATTCCTGGTGCAATTGTCTTGAATTCGCTGGAGAAATCTAGTGAGTTCTAGCTAGGTGTGAAGGAACCAGTCACATGTGCTCACTATCCTAAGGCAGTTTTCTCTCGATTTACATCAAATCTCCATCAACAATTTCATTTGTTTTGCAGGTTTATTCCATCATTCGAATTCATCTTCACTTCGACTTCAACAGTTACCATGGATCTAAAACTAACCTCCTTCAACTATTTCGAATGGAAATCCAAGATGGACATCTTCATCAAGTCCAAAATCCTTTCTAGAGTGTTGAATGGAACATAAGTCAAACCCACTGGTACAGTTGAGAAATAAAAGTATCTTGATAAACTTGATGAAGTAGTTGCACTGCTACTCCTCGGTATTTCCAATGATCTACATTTTCATGTCATTGATCTCAAAAATCCTAAAGAAGTTTGGGACAAGATCGAATATTTGTTTGGGAATAAAGATTATTTGAAGGGTCACAAATTGGAAAATGAGATAATATCCCTGAGCCCCGGTAGTTTCGACTCAATCAATGAGTTCTTCACCAAGTTCAAAAATCTGATTTTGAAGTTGAAGACATTCAGAATAGAGAAAGAAGAGAAGCAACTAGTCCTAGCTATTCTCTCAAAATTGGGTCCTAATTACTCAGTTTTTGTCTCCACCTTCCAGTCATCGAAGCTATCCATCCCAAAATGGGATTTTCCCACTCTTGAAACCTTCATCTAGTATCTCACATAAGAGGAGGAGAAGTTGGTTCAAATAGGGATGATCAAACCCAAGATGGATTCAGCACTTGCAGCTGCTGAGAGTAAGAAATAAAATGGAAAAGGCAAGCAAAAAGAAAAAGACAAAAATTCGAATGAGCAGAAGTAGAAGGAGGTTCCCTATCATTCAGAAGGGGCTTCAAATTCCAAGAAGGGAAAGCAATCTCACAAGGAGAGTGCATGCATGAAGAAGGCAATAGATCTGATGGCTCAACTACTTGAAAAGAAAAACCTTCTAGTACCTGCATTTGCTAGAAATAAAGAAGATGAATATTCAATATCTGAGGACAAGGAGAGATGCCATGCTCTCATGGAAGGTGCATCAAGAGAGTCCTCATTCATATTTGATTCAGGATCATCAAGACACATGTCTTCCTCCAAAGATATATTTTTTGGTTTCGAATGCACTGTTGGCCCTTCAATCATGTTGGGAAATTATTCTGAAGTCTCCTCTGAGGGGATTGGAAGGATCAACCTTGAGCATGGATACTTCTCAGATGTACTCTATGTTCCTACACTTACTACCAATCCACTTTCAATCTACCAGATGACCCACACTGGTGTACCAATGAAGGTGATCTTCACTCCAAATGAGGTAGAAATCCAGGAGATGCAAACTGGAAATATCATAGAAAAAGGTGTTGCTAATCACAATTCGAAACTCTATGAGTTTTCTCACTTCCTACCCTTCTCCAAACAGTCTACTCTTCACACACATGCAAATGAAGAGAGTAAATTGTGGCATGAAATATTTGGGCATCTCAACTACAAGTATCTGCATGACATGCACACTAAAACGATGGTTGAAGGACTACCCAATATCAAGTTTTCTAAGGGAAACTGTAAGGGTTTCTTGATCGGAAAGCATCCAAAAAAGAAGTTTGAGAAAGGAAAGGCAAGGAGAGCCTCTCAACCTCTAGATCTGATTGATAGTGATGTTTCAGGGCCATTTCCATATCTGTCTTTGAACAAGGAAAGTTATATTCTTACTTTTATTGATGATTATTCAAGATTTACATGGGTATACTTTCTCAGATTAAAATCAAAAGTGTTTGGATACTTTAAGTTTTTCAAGTCTTCTGCTGAAAAGTTTTTAGATAGAAAGATCGAGGCCCTCCGCAATGATAATGGAGGAGAGTATGTCAAGAGTGAATTCCAATCATTTTGTGCTTATGAAGGCATAGACATGTAGCATATTGTTCCCTACACACCACAGCAGAATGGTGTTGCAAAGTGAAAGAATAGGACATTAAAAGAGCTGGCAACCTGCATGCTAAAGTCGAAAGGGTTGCACCCTAGTCTTTGAGCAGAAGCCATCAACTGGTTTCCTACCTTCAAAATAGAGTCCCTCACAAAGGAATGAAAAATATGACTCCTTTCGAGGCATGGATGGGTTACAAACCTGATGTATCCCATCTCAGAGTGTTTGCATCGAAAGCACGGGAAAGGATTCCAACAGAGAAAACGAGAGCCCTAGATCCACAAAGAAGAGAGTGTATACTGGTGGGTTATGCATTGAGTGCAAAGTACTACAAGATTCTTGATCCTTCTACTATGACAACATTCCTTGATAGGAGTGCATAGTTTTAGGAATGGCCACTACAAGGTGCTCATGCTGTTGAGAATGATATGTTGCCTACCACACCACCACTGCTTGATGAGAAAGAGAGCGATGGTTCATCTCATGAGAGTTCAGATTCTGAAAGTGAAAGTGAAAGTGATGAAGAGCGAATTCTATATCCAGATCCACAAGAACCTAAAGGTCTAGCACCTGACAGTGAATATGAGCGAATGAAAGATCCAGATACACAAGAACCTGATGATATTTCACTTGATGAACTTCCTATTCCTAGATGGGAAGCCACTACTCTTATATCTTCCGGAGATCTTGTTGGAGATCAACTTGATCCAAGGAGAACCAGATCTGACTTTCAGAATGGAAGGTTTCATCCTTCTCACACTGTTCATTCACACATTGATCCATTTCTTACTGATAAATCCCTCTTCAGTGGAGAAGTCCACTTACCTTTTGGGGTGAGTGATGTACATGATTGATTACCTTCTACAATCTATCTTGAGGGGGGGATTTCGTAACACTGGGTTTTCCCTCTTTCCACACTTCATTTGTTTAGATTGTTGTATGAGGTGACCTTTGGTCTCAGTTACTAGGGCCCTACTAGTTTTTCAGTTATGTGTTTCCTCATAGTCTGGCTTGCGGGGGGGTGTTGGAATATTCTCACCATCATTTATATATTTGCATTCTTTGCGTGCATTCTGCACATGCATCCAGTCATCAGTATGGTAGTCTCCCCAGCACCTAGAGCTCATATTCATCCCCTGGAGCCTATTTTTATCCCTCGGTAGCCCTCCTACCTACCTATTGCGCCTTGTTTTCCTCATCTGGATGACCAATGCTCCCTACTACACACTCTTGGATTCCAATAGTCACTTCTTGCATTGATTGCACAGTTTATGCATTGATTGCTCAGTTTAACTGCATGTAGCTTCTAGTTGTATGTATTGGAGTGCCACTTGACTCCTGACAGTCTCACATGCGCCAACCTTGGAGTCTTCTTCCCTAGATTAGTGCCAGGTGCATCAGTTAGACTCAATTAGACTCATTTGACTGATATTTGACTATTTGTGACTACTACCACTGATTGGGTGGTGTCTCTAATGCTGTCCAAGCCACACATTGAGGAGAATTCGAATTATCTTAGGAGTATTTGAATTCATTTGATTGTATTGAGATTGTATTTAGATTATAGTGCCAGCTTACAGCTGATGTATGATTATACTACAGATTTTACCATTTATGAGTTAATGTGTGAATATTGATTCAATTCTTCTTCTTCTTCTTCTCTGCAATTCATGAGTGATATTTGTGATTTTTGTTCAAGCTAAGTGATCTACCCTATAGAATATCACACCACTGATGTATTTCCTAACTATGAACTGAAGTATGTGATTAAAATGTGGATTCAATCCTAAACATTTAGTAAAGAATGCCTAAGTTCTAACACATTTTGACCACTGCCAAAACGAAACAAGACATGTCATGTAATAGAATACATCGAACATTGTACTTGTTATTTTAATTGTTATAGCATCCAAGCATGGGGGTGTACTAGATAACATGTGGCTTTTGTAAGAATTTTGGTTTTATAAATTATTATTATTATTTTTTTATTTTGATAATTCAAACCACTCCTACAGGGATTTATGTCCCACTGGAATTGTCCTTGACCAATCATAAAATCAAATTATTGTAAATTCGAAAAATTTGAATTTATTTTAATTTTTGGAAATATTAAGTTTAATATTAAAACTATGCATAATATTATAAAATTTTGTAATTTGCTCCTTAAAATCAAACTAATGCAAATCAACGAATGTTGATTTCTCAATGAAAAAGATATCAATAATAAATAATAAGGTCTGAGCATTTAGTAGCTCGATTAAGAGTTTTCGAAAAGCTCGATCAAGCTAATATCGCGATCCAGATGATAACTTGATCAAGCTTTTGCTAACCACACATAAAACCTCAATCAATTTATTTGAAAAAAAAAAGTGCAAAACCTCGATCGAGAATTTTAAAACCATCGATCGAGCTCTATCAAGGGTTTTAAAAGAGGATTTTAGCCCCATTTTCTGCAGATTTATTTTTATTGGCCGCTTCGGAAATCCTAAACCCTATCCTGGGATGCACCTTAAGTGGCAGAATTCATATTGATGGATTTGTTAACAAATAGTCTATCTATTGGCATATAATTTACAGGTTTTTGAATTCATATAATAATTTATTTTTAATTTTATTTTCAAACGTACACTTACAAAATCGTGTCCACAACTTCGAATCAGTGCAAAGAAAAATCAACAACATAAAAAGTACTCAACCAAAAAATTTATACATCCCAGATCAATGCATCCTCTTCCAAAAGGTATTTTTTGTTTTTCGATTTTGTAACCAGTAAAAAAAGCGTTTATGTGCACACACGTGTATAAAATGTGATTACAATTTTCAATGGTTGGTTTCAAAAATTAATAAAAATTATAACTTTTCAAAACAAATTACAAAAAAACTTGTGCACCCCAGTGCATTCTGTGAATATTATGTTCATATAGTTTTTATTCAAAAATTATGCATTTATCACTAAATTATTTTACATGCACACAAGTCACTTATTATCTTTTTCTTAAATTTACAAGAACAAACCTTTCATTAAATGCAATTTTGACATATAAAATGATATTATTATTATTTTTTAAATATAGGTGGAAAGACAACATTATTCCCTACAATTTGTTTTTTCGTTGCATGTTGGAATTCAAAAGGCATATATGAGTTTTGAGGTATTCGAGTTAATAAATGAGTAAACAATCAAAATTTCACTGTCACTTTCGGTCAAGGAGTGTTCTACATCTTCATGGATTCACCCCCGTGCCCATGGTTAGTTTTAAGTATGAAAGGAAGACATGAGGACAAAATATTTAGGGCCCAACTTTGAGAGAATATATAGGATTAGTTGTTCCTCTTTTCTCGACTTTTCTATTTCACAAGATTTGAGTTTTCGTGTCAAAGATTTAAACTTTGTGAAGAATTCTTCCATTGTGTCAAAATTGCTTGGGCTCAATGAGATGAGCTCATTTTCCAACATGTAGTGTCCCCGTAGTTTATCTTGTTTCTTGGATAGGCCCTCCAATGTGGTCCACACTTCATTTGGTGTGGAAGCATTTTATATGTGGAAATGTAGATCTAGAGACATTGACAAGCATAATATCCTTAATGCTTCATCCATTTTGTTGAAATACTTAACTTTCTCAATGACATAGATTGGTTAAGCTTTGATATCCATTGTGATCCAATAAATCCCTTTGCTTCCAAGCTAAAGGAGGACTTCGAGATTCCATTCAAAGTAATTGTATGGTGTAAGGGTCACAAAATGGGGATGATACATTAACTATGTGCGTCCCAATCCTTTGTTAACCTACAAAATAAAGTATGTGATTCTCCTTACAAACTCTTATGCTCTGATACCATGTAAAATTGTTGAATAACCTGCACATAGAATTTAGTTGCAAAGAAGAAAGTAATCAACGAATGCAAGCTTGAGACCAAAAAGAATGAAGAGAGAAATGAATGAATTCTATTCCACATGAATTAATGATAAAATTAAATCATTTATACTCAAAATATTGAACTAATGCACCTTAGTTGAGCTTCTAGAGATTACTTAAGCATGCACTGACAAAAACACTAGTAATCTTCCATGTAATCTTGGTTAATGGGCCATGTAGGCATTAGTTAATAGGACATGCATAAGTGGATGCACCCTCCTAATCTCTTGCACATGAAATTCTCCATGTTGGTGATGATTCCAAGGTAGGTAGGCGCTCCTGATGATGATTCCAAGGTGGGTATGCATAACTAGACTTCATTGGTGTAACTGAAGTACAATTGTAGCATGACTGAAGGAGAAGTGTGCCCTTGTGTAGGAGAATATTATTCTCATCTAAGAGATAATATGTTGCACCAAATGAGATCAAGTGCACACTCTTACCTGAATTATGGGGCATGGGAAAAAGTTTTACTAGGTAAATGTGCATATACTCTAATAAGCTTAAAGGTTGGGAAAGATAGGAACCTTTACCCATTATGTATTTGTTTCTCCTGGATGCTTGAGAATTCCATGAATTAATGTTATAGGAGGCTCTTCAACAACATACAATAGGTTGGAATATTTATGCACACACTAGTAAGCACTGTAAAGGTTGGATTTCCTGAGGGAGCTATTAAGCAGTGAAGGGAAATTCCTTTGTTGTGTTGTGTGGGGTAGTCAAAGAGAGTGCCATGGATGGGATGGATAAGTGGGATTCTTGGAATTTCTTAATGGTGAGTAGTCTGGCTAAACATGAGAGAAAATTAGTTTTGGGTTGAGAAAGAGAAACCTGTAGGTGTTTCCTTAACCTTGGTGGCCTCATAGATAAACTTGGGGGTAGTATCTATAACCAATACCTATAGTTGGGTGGAAAGTTGATCTTACACAACTAGTTGCTTAGTTTATGAATGTGGAATGATTTTATTTATGAATGTGATAAATATGATTGTTTATGCATGATGGTTGTGTAGATAGAGTTTTAATTTACACTGTGTTTTACATTCTTGTACTTTCACATGCATCTATTAGTTTATAATGACCCATGGTGCGAAATTAAAAAACCTAAAATATGCATTTAACCAATCCTATAGTAGGAATGATGGATGGGGATGCTCCATAGTCGTATCAAAACTCAAGGTTGTAGCACTAGGATTGCATGGTGTGAAATTGAACTCTACAAGAAGAGTTCAAGTTTACACATGAAGTTTTTGACAAAATATGCATGAGAAAAAAATGTGGAAAATGGTGTTGAATCCTCTAATTGTTTACTTTAGAACACTGATCAAAAGATTGAATGAGTGATTGATTGATTGGGATAGATGTGGAGGCCAAGTGGAGTTTTTTTTTAAGGTTTCAATTAGTTTTTTGTAATCTAGGTGAAAAATCATTGTTTGCATACTAATTGTTTAATAAAATGCCTCTAACAAATCTATGTATTTATTTATCAAATGGTCCTTTGACAAAAACCATGTATTAGATCTTGTGGTCTATCAATAACAAATCTATGTATTTATTTATCAAATGCTCCTTTGACAAAAACCATGTATTAGATCTTGTGGTCTATCAATAGTAATGGTAGATTACCCTTTGGAAAAAAATCGTGAATGCAAAATTTGGTTCTAAGAAAAGAGTGAAAAAAAAAAACCTCTTGGGAGAAATACTATGTGTAATTTTTTTGTTAGCCACCCTTCAAAAATTAAAAATATATAAATATTTACGAAAGAGTTGAAATTTTGGAAAATTTTCCTATTTATGAATTTTTTTGAAATTTATGGAACTTCTTGGGTTCTTGCACATGTGAGCATTGGTGTTAATGATCTAGATCATTTTGGAATCCGATATTGGTTTATCCTAACTATTCACGGGACTCCATTGAAGGAGGTTAAAAATGCGGCGTGAGAATATTGGGAAACACAATGACATGGAGGATTACGTTGAGGGAATACGAAATGGAAGAGGCGTTGCATGAAATGACCAGTCTTGGAGATGACATGTGGGATCCCTACTACCGCATAGGAATTTGTGTGGCATGCCACCCGAGCATCATGCCATGTCAACAAAAATAAAAATACAAAGAAGAAAAATTCTTGAGCCCAAAAATTGTGTTGGCATAAGTGGAGTAGAATAAATCATAATTGGATGAAATAATCCAATTATGATACAATAATTGTATGAAATATTGTATTCCCATGGTGGAGAGGGATACAATATTAGCAGAGAGGGGGCATTAGCATGTTTTGCTCCATTTTTTTAGAAATTATGAAATAATCATTTTTGAATCGTTGTACACAATGAATTCACTGCTCTTCATTGGGTCTGAATTTTTTTATGGTGCATTCATTGTTTAGGTACACAAGCAACCCATTTGTATTTTGTCTAAATCTTCAAGGTTTCAGAGAAGAGCTGCAAAAAAAAGCCACAATCTACTATTTGGGCACATGCAGTTACGATTTTGGAAAACTTGGAGATAAAAGTGACCCAAGATGTTGAAACTAGAAAAAAAATGAAATTGACATTTTACCTAGTGCTCGAGATGAACAAATTTTTTGAGAGGATTTTTTTCCAGAAATGCTTAGTTGTGAGATTGCAATCTCTAATAAAAATTCAAGCGAGGAGAAAATGAAAATGTAAAAAATTGACAATTCTAGAATTTAATAGAAATTGAATGACGCACCAGATTGGGGATCTTAAGGTATATAAGTATTTAAAATCATATGGCCTATTAGTGTTCGATATAACATTTTTTCCATTTCCTTCTATATTTTCTTGTACAAGTCTTTGAAGTCGATCCATGAGATTTAGAGAATCTACAAGAACAATACAAAATTAGGTAAAATTTATAACTTTGAGGAGCTATAACTTTTAGCTTAGAACCCAAAATAAATCCTAGGTATCGTTGTTGGATATTTATCCTTTTTATAATATTTTTACTTATCATCTCATATCATTTGCTATTTATGGGACAACATCAATATCACTAGAGGATATTTTCTAAGATAGACAATTGGCAATTTGACAACTGTCTGAAGTGTTTCTGCTAAGTAGGATTTTCTAATAATGTAGGCATTATCTGCATTGGTTTATTTGACCATGTTCTATGCATATGTTCCTTATAAATATATGGTGTAAACCATCATTAAATTTGTAATCCTTAAAGTGAGAGTATAATTATATATGGTGCATTATCAACAAAAAAGCTATCTTCTACTCTCTATATATGATGCAATTCAATACTTGTATGCAATTGATGCACTAGGATGTCCCATCATCTTACTTTTAGTGAAATACATGGACTAAAATAGACCCAAGAATAAATGACGGTCATTTAGTAGATTAGAGCAAACGTGAAGCCTTCCAAAATTAGATTTCTCTCCAGATTGCATGAAAACATTTATAATGAAATAGAGTCATAGGTGCAGTTTAAAGGAGAGCATGAAGACAAAAGTGAGAACTCATATGCAATGGATGTAAGTCAAGTATGAAGAGTCTCATTTTGTAAGTGAGAGAACTTTCATATCTAGTGGATGCAGGTAAAGTATGAATAGTACTCATTATGTAAGTGAGGATTCATAGACAATGGATACAGGTACATTGATTTAGATTAGTTGATGACAAACTAGGAAGGCATGTCCAAAGATGCTTTCATCATACAAAACGCTTTCTTTAATGAGCATCGTTATATAACTTGTAGAATGCTATGTGGACTAGGAAACGCTCCATTGGTCTTTCCAATGTAGGAGAAAATGAGAATTGTGATTGTTAGTTGGTTATACTCTTTTAAAAATATCTTAGGACTCCCAATTGTATCATGGTTGATTATTTAAAGCAATAGCATATCAAGCTTTGCATTGAAGTTCAACTCCCAATTAGCACAAACAAAAAAATAGTGGTGGATTGGTTCATTGAATTGCACACAAATATTGGGGTTTTTACAATTTTGAGTGGGCCTAATATTTAAGAATATGTGTTTTATTCTTGAAAGTTAGTTTCATATGTCAATTTGATGTTTAGCTTTGTTGTTGTTGCCACTACTGCTAATAATGCTTCTTATTTCTATTACATTAATCATAATACCAATGTTAAGGATAATTTAATCTCTTTTTGGAGCCTATAAGGATTTTATTGTTTCATTCATTTGACCTTGTCCACTTTTATTGTTTCATCATTGTAGCCTTTAACTGGATATTCCAATTTGGAATGACTATGAGGTGAGACATATTTTGACTTGTAGGTGTGATTATTATTTTTTTCTTATTTGTAGGTTAGATATGTATACCTCTACTGGAGGCATATCTGAATCCTTATGAAATTGTACGTCGAAGGTACCTAAGCACATGCTTAGCAGTTGTCCAGTGTATATGTCTCAGATCAGACATAAATTGACTCAGAATGCTCATGGAATAACATATATCAGGCCTCGAATGTATCAAGTACACTAGCAAGCCTATAAGCTATCTATTCAATGTGGGATCTACCAGATCTGATCTAGAGTCTGACTCAAGAAGTTTCCTCAAATTGGAAACCATCGGTGTAGTCAAAGATTTGCAATTTATCATGCCAAACCTATGCAATATATCCATTATTAGTGTACTTCCATTGGTATAGAAATCTTTCATCTTTTCTTTTCCAGATCTCAAGGCCAAGAAAGTAGTGCATCAGACCTAAGTCTCTCATCTTGAACTTTGAGGTGAGATCCCTCTTGCACCAAGCAATCAGATGTTCCTCTCTAGTGAGAAACAAATCATCAACATATAGAACCAATATCAACAGTTGGTTCTTCACTACTTTGAAGTACAAATTTGGATCCGCTTCACTCTTACAGAAACCCAGTTTCTAAAGGTAGCTATAAATTATGGAGTACCAAGCCCTGGGGGCTTGCTTAAGCCCACATAGAGCTTTGATTAGACTGAAAACATGGGACTCCTTCCCATGCACCACAAATCCTTCAGGTTGTTGAATATAAACCTCTTCATCAACCTCACCATTGAGGAAGGCTGTCTTCACATCCATTTGGTGAAGTTTCCATCCTATAACAGATGCAAGTGCAATCATTGCTCGTATTATGGTGTACCTTTCCGCAGGGGAAAGGTCTCATCATAATTGTCACGTCCCCATCTTGACCCTATCACATTAAAATTGTAAATGATGTAATCTTGTTATATAATCGTGGTGAGGAGATCAAGGCCAAGGCCCCGCCATCGATTTATTGATGCATATGGTTTACGTGCTAGCCCGACATAGTGGAATTGTAATATCATGTAAATATGCATTTAATAAAATACCCACAACTAGCTATGCAATGCAACAAAGAGATGGGGGCATGATTTTACAAGGAATTGGGAGGGAAAGCATTCAAACCCTTGGAGCCAATCAAGTCAAGCCAAGTGTCAATGAGAGAACCCATCAAACCCTCAACTACCCATGTTGACTTTTGTACCCAATCATTCAAAGAGTTGGTTGAGGTAGTTAATGCCTTGGGAATGGGAGGTATGGCTGTCCAATTCCGGGTATGGGAAAGCCACCCTGCATGAGAAATCGTGTTTGTCTCCTTGGGCAAGAAAGGAGCCACGAAATGGCTCTCTAAGCCATTATTTACCATGGCCTTGCTCTCTCACACAACTCTAGCTTCCTGGGCATTTTCCTCCCTGGGTTTTCTGTGTTCCCCTTCATCTTTTAGCTGGGAAGGGGCATTTTTGTGTTGATTACCAGTGGGGAAGAGAATAGATTTTTGTGGGTCTTCCTGGAGGTCGTTTAGGCTATTGGAAAGGATCATAACTAGTGGGAGAAATCGATTTTGCTCCCTGGGGGTTGAATTCGAAATTCCACAGTTCGTTTGGGTGAAGCACGAGTTGGGAGAGCCAATGTGGTCCCTGTGTTGTGAGTACCTCTATTGTAAATGTGTTAGGGTATGGGTAATGGGTAATCCATTGTTTTGGCTTGAGATTGAGAGTACGCATCCAGGGTTCAAGTGTAGCCTCATAAACCTAGTTGGACTGGCTTGGCTAAGATGAAATTGTTAATGGGCTGTGTATGAGCTTAAATGTCCCCTTTTCCTTATGAGAATCATGCCCAGTTTGGGGGTGGTCTCTGAGTGCTGAAATAATACATGCTGGGCAGAGACCTATGGTTGGGTGGAATGTTGCAGCGACATAGCTAGTTGTTTGGGGACCATTCTACCATAAAGATAAGTGTTTCTTTGTCTATGTGATTTACTTCTGCAATGTTTAATTGGATGACTATTTTGATATGCTGTATGCATATGATATGTGTGTGGGTAATGCTTTAAATACCGCTGTGCATATTTTCTTGTCTCCCATCTGCACACATCTCTTTTAATGGTGTGAATCTAATGAATGGGATGAATTTTTATGAAAATCCCCAGAGATTTCCATCATGTACTCTCCCTTTCCTTGGATGGATGGGTGGGTACGTGACATATGGTATCAGAGCTGCTGGTTGCAGCATTGGGCCTTCATGGGCTACCTATCACAGCTTGCAGAGGTAAGTATGTTTCCTACTCAACTGTGGTCATTAAGAAAATTTAAAAATTTGAAAAATTATCTAAGTGTTTATAGCGGAAAAGAACTCGTAAGTTTCCGCTGAAACGACAGAAAGAACTGACGAGTTTGCATCGAAATCGGTGGCCAGACTCGACGAGTTCATCCGCAACGATGGAAGGAACTTGCGAGTGTCTGCCGAAACTGTGAAAGAACTCGGCAAGTTGGCCCGAAGTTGCGGAAGGACTCGGCAAACTTGTTCCGCAACGCGGCAGAAAGTCGATAAATTCGGCGGAAAGATGGAAAATTTTTGGAAGCAAAAGCTGAGTTTCGGTCAGAAGAAGTCAGCGAGTTCGTCTGCAACGGTGGAGAAACTCAGCGAATCCGTCCGCAACGGCGAGTTGCGCCGACAAAAATTGCAAAAGTGCCTGGGGAAAAGAAGAAGAAAATTTTCTAAGTATTTTCGGCGTCCAATAGAAAATTTTGGAAGAACTCGGCGAGTTGGTCCAAAACATCGGAAGGATTTGGCAAGTTGGTCCGAAACAATTTCAAAAATTTTCTAAGTGATTTTCGGCATCGAAGAAGAAATTTTGGAAGAACTTGGCGAGTTGCTCCGAAACAAGCGGGAGAACTTGGCGAGTTCGTCCGCAATGTCGGAAGGGAATGACGAGTTCGTCCGCAACATAGAAAGAGATGAATGAGTCCACAACGCCGGAAGGAACTGGCGAGTTTCCGCCGTAGTGCCGGAAGGAACTAACGAGTTTTCACCGCAACGCCGGAGGGACCCGATGAATTCGTCCGCAGCGTCGGAGGAAGTTCCGGAAGAAACTCGGCGAATCCATCTGCGAAACCGGAAGAACTCGGTGAGTTCATCCACAATGGTCGGAAGAGAATTGCCAAGTCTGCCGAAACAGGAAATTTCAGTGGCTTTCCAGGGTGAAATTCAGGCACTAAAAGTTGAAAATGGTTGTGAACTTATGCGCGAGATTGTGCGAAATTGAAGGATTTAAAAAACAAACAAACAAACAAAAAAACCAAGGGGGAAATCCCCCTTGACCCCCGTCGTCCCCCGGAGACAGTCATTGAAAGTGTGAAATGCACTCTTGGGATGAGGAGCATGGATTGCATAAAGGGTGGTGGAATTCTCAGCAAGAGAAATTGGTTGTGATATCCATTATGGAAGATGAAAGGGGAAATTTCTCACCTCAAAACTAATTCTGTTTGTAGCATAAGAATTGCATATTGGAAAACAACAAGAATGAATGATTGCACATATGTATATGTTGAATTGCTAATTCATGATAATATCATAGCTACTGATTGCTTGTATGCTTGGTAGGGAAGCCAAGGAAAGGATTAGCTATGATGTGGATGAGGAACTCCATGACAGAATGAGGAATTGGGAAGAATTCCTTAACTCCTCTCTTGCCATTGTATTTATATACTGAAAAATTATGGCATAAGGGTGCTGGAAATGCAAGAGAGAAATAGATTAAAAAATAGATTAGTGGGCATGATTAAATAGTCATTGCATAGTGGATGTGAAATTGCTTATGCATGAGCATGATGTTTCCTATGGGTAAAGGTAGTAAAGTTACACATGCAATAGCCCATTAATGGTCTTGCCTATGGTTGATCACCAGTAATGTTGTTGATAATGGTTGTATGAATCAGATCATAGAAGCATGACTGAAAATGCAAGAGATTAGACAGATGAGATGAATATGCACTAGATGGCACATAAAGAAACATTGCACGGTGCATGTGAAAATGTTTGTGCATGTATATGATATTGCATCTTGGTAAAATAGTGAGGTTTTACATATGCAATGAGCCACTTAAGATAAGTCATTGTGGCTGCTAATAAGTAGTTATGTTTGTATTGGTTGTAGGATCAAATACAACCGAAGCATGGCTGAATATGTGGATGATGATTGTTGCATATGACCAACAACCTTATGAAGAAAGGATGGTGCAACAAATCTATGATCGTAAAGTTGGAAAAAGGATTGCGAAGCCTTGGTAAGAGGCCAACTGATCAGGTAACATCAAGCGGTGTTAATAACAGCCATGCAGGTAAGGGTTAACTATGCTTAATTGCACGAGTGCTAAAAAAGGATTTGGTAAGATCCCTTTAACTATGATTAAACTATGTTGATTTGGTTTGCATGTGATATGGAGTGCCTGAATGTGAATGTCAACCTACCAAGTATGGTGAGGTGTGGGTAAGTGAAGGCAGTGAGCCTTACACCCTATAGTTTCTTAGATACCTCAATGTATTCATATGAAATTATAACATGTCATTTGTGTATGCTGGATTATAAGTTTAAATAACCAAAGAAAGTGAGGACTTATGGTCCTATCATGGTGGTGCATGCCATGTAGGAAAGACATGGTTAAGCCATAATATGTTTGAATGCATAATATTCATGAATTAATGCAAGTTTGCATTGAGGAGAGGAGCATTAAAATATTATGTACAATCTTGTGGTTATACATTGAGTGATTGTACACTAAAAGATTATGCAAGTGATGTAAAAGTGCATGCATATGTATAGGTGCACATGTTGAGATGCATTGTGTAAATGCATAATTGTGGTGTATGTTTCATTACCACTAGATAATAGATGAAATGGTATTACCAATCCTGAGAGAATTTCATGAGCTGCTATGAATGCAAGAGAATGATTGCATAAAATGATGTAATTAAACCATGCAACTCTAAGTATGGTAATGATTCACATGAAGTAGATGATTTTGGTGATATTAAGATGCTTCAGTGACTGTGGTAGCAATGAAATATTATATGCATAGAAACTTACAAAGCGTTTGGCTGATTGAAGTTTCAGATTTCAGATAGATTGTTTTGGGCATGGCAAATGTGGGTAAGTCCATGACGAAGATTGGAATCTACCATGAACAAGAGCCAAGCAATATGAGAATAGACTCATGGCTAAGCAAATCGATTCTGCAGAGGACTAGATTTCAAATTCATACCTGAATTTAATTATTAATGACATTGACTGATTAGAGAAATCAGATTTGAATTCTATTGTTAAATGCTGCTAACTGTTTGGCTATTTGATAAAGTGTGCCAGGATGACACATTGTAGGAAGACCAGGAGTGATGGCCTGCAAAAGCCAAACTAGATGGGAAAGATCCCCTGCCTTGGAAATGGGTTTCAGGTGAAATGCCATTGATAATGTCTCAGTCAAACACATGTCGGTAAACCATGAAAGTGAGATGGTAAAGCTATGCCAAGAAGGCATGTGAGACACATCTGCAAAATGAATGAGTATTCTAACACCCTAGAAAAGAACATGCATGTCTAAATTATTAGGGTTAATATGCAGAGCATGCTCTATCTTATTTATATTATTGCAGACTGCTTGAGTATGATTAGGGCCTACATGGTGCACATCGGAAAGGGGGTGCACACCTTTTCTGGTGTTGGGTCATGATAGGGTTTTCAATATTGACTACACCCTAAGGGAATGGACGCATTCCTGGTGTTTCAATACTTGATAGTGAATGTTATGAAATGTGGTTAAGAATTTGAACAACAATACTGATGAGCTTGCTTATCCTTCTTGTGTTGTCAGCCTACACAGATGCAGATTGATACTGCACATTAAAAGTCAAAGTGAAGAAGGGTACGCAAAAGGACTGTACGGGAATTGGAAACCTTTCTATGCTCATGTGAAATATTACCAGAAGGGATGGACAGGCCCGAAGAGCTGTGTAATAAGAAGGGGTATCATCCTTTTGTGAGTAGGGCCATGCTAACTTGCAGTCAAGGAAGTCACCTAAAAAGTTCCAAAAAAGAACCACCGATTTGCACAATAGAAGGAGTGGCGTCCTTGTATGAATGAAGAATTGATGTGTGTGTGAAGGGTTGTGGTGCAGGAATGTGTGGTGACATTGGTAAAGGCATAAAATCTCTACTGGGACAACAGTGGGAGGGTGGGCGTCGAGGACTGAAAACCCTAAGATGCCTATGGCTCTATAGTAGAGCCTTGACCTATAATGGTCGGATGGTGAAAGAAGGTGTGGTGACATTGGCAAAGGCATAAAATCTCTACTGGGACAGTAGTGGGAGGGCGGGCACCGAGGACTGAAAACCCTGAGATGCCTATGGCACCATAGTAGAGCCTTGACCTATAATGGTCAGGTGGCGCAGTTTCCTTCCATTGGTTGATGA
Source organism: Larix kaempferi (assembly GCA_027924585.1). Lineage (NCBI taxonomy): Eukaryota > Viridiplantae > Streptophyta > Pinopsida > Pinales > Pinaceae > Larix > Larix kaempferi. The sequence goes on from BSBM01000255.1 coordinate 7,456,797, forward strand.
CCCAGACGAATGTGCTGGCTCGACAATGGAGAGGGCCAACCAGGTATGGGACTGGTTGGGCACCACCAAATGCTTGGTAAATCTAGTCGACGTGAAGGTGTATTGGTGAAGCATTAACTACATCCAAGTCCATAGGCGATCCCAAGGCTTGCAAAGCGAAGCAGGATCCTGTGGACCAGAAGGGAAACGCACAATACAGATAAGTATTCGTTTTCATTTACGTCTTGTTTGGAATAATGAATATTTCAGGTATAAGTCTTATGACAACCAAGCTAATACACTGTTGTTTCTTTGTTGGAAACCTTGGCCATTGCAGGAAGTAAGGACCCTGAAAGAGCCACAAACGCTTAGTAAGCCAGAGAGTAACTGGTTGTGCACTATGAAATTCTTGATAAAACCAGAGAGTAACTGGTTGTGCACTATAAATTCCTTGGTAGAACCAGAGAGTAACTGGTCAGGCACTATAAAATTACTGGTAAATCTAGAGATTAAATGAGTAGGCGATATGAAATTTTGATAAATCCAGAGAGTAACTGGTTGGGAATTCACTACTTAATATTGTGAAATAGCGTGTATGCTAGCCCAATACCCCTTAAACAATTGATAAAGCCAGTCAGCGTACTGGCCTGGCATTGCCTATTCGAATGCTTGTGGAGTAGCCTATGTGCTGGCCCAACATTCATAATTGTGTTCACGGGGAAATCCAAGGCTCGTAAAGCAAAGAAGGATCCCGTGGAATAAAGTGAAGACGTCCGATACAGATAAGTATTTGGTTATCTTGCAACTTCTTGCTTATGAATATACGTGTGTATATGATTTGATTATGATTTCTCAAACTCTTGTTTAGAGATAAACCCTATGAAAATACACTAAACATGTGAATTGATTCAATGTTTGAGTGTAGGTATTCCTGGAAGCAAGGACTATGAAAGCATCTGGAGGATGCATGTGGACATGTGACCATCCTAAAGAGAGCCCAGTATGAGCGGTAATGAAAGATGGTGCTAGTAGAACTCTGTGGGTCCTAGCAGCCAAATGTTCTGTAAGCAACAATGGGGAAGGGTTCCCTAGTTGAAAGGCATTAGACAGACCTTAGACACTAAAGTGTCATAGCCAAGAAAGGGAAAGTCAAGCATTCACATTGAAGTGAAAGAGGCTAAGGAGCATAGAACCACAAGTGATGGTGTGGCTCCGGATTGGAACAAGACTAAGAGGGGGGAAATCTTACTCTTCTCTTTCCTTTTGACTGATACATCTTAGAAACAAAAGATTGTTGAGTGCTTGTCATAAATGAAAACAAATTGTGTTTAATTGCTTGAAATGAATTGTGAATGCTGAAATAGTTATTTTCCTGTGAAAGGATGAACATGAATGAGTTCATGTATATGTGGGAAGGGATGAAATGTGTGGAAGTCTCATGAGTAAAGCATGGACGTTCCCAGTCAATTGGAAAAATAATTGACTAATTTTAATATTGTGTTATGCTTGTCCTGACAGGAATCGCCATGATGAGTCTCATAGGTGAGACATTGAAAGCCATTGTTGCAACTATTACTAGCCAAGTGATTGCTAGTGAGAAAAGCGAGCGCCAGTTGTGCACATTGACCATGGCAGCAAACCAAAAGCTATTTGATTTGACTGCAAATCTTCCTCCGATAGTTACCAGGGCAGCAAGAAAGATGGCATCCATGAAAATTCCATACTTATAGATCAGCCGGAAGGTGAATAAAAGGAAGGGATTGCTTTGGAGCAATGCCCACTTGCAGAGATGGAAGATCAAAGCCAGCAAGAGCAGCTTGAGGAAGCCAAAGGACTTGATCCTGAAAGTTCAAATTCAAGAGATGAAACGCAGGATAGACCTCCCACCAGTTCTGAATTTTGAGGCATGTGTAAAGTGGGTATATACTCTGAAGTATTGGAACACCGAGGATGGTGTTATTCCAAGGGGAGGGGAATGTCATGTCCCCATCTTGACCCTATCACATTAAAAATGTAAATGATGTAATCTTGTTATATAATGGTGGTGAGAAGCTCAAGGCCAAGGCCTCGCCATCGATTTATTGATGCATATGGTTTACGTGCTAGCCCGGCACAATGGAATTGTAATATCATGTAAATATGCATTTAATAAAATACCCACAACTAGCTATGCAATGCAACAAAGAGATGGGGGCATGATTTTACAAGGAATTGGGAGGGAAAACATTCAAACCCTTGGAGCCAATCAAGTCAAGCCAAGTGTCAATGAGAGAACCCATCAAACCCTCAACTACCCATGTTGACTTTTGTACCCAATCATTCGAAGCGTTGGTTGAGGTAGTTAATGCCTTGGGAATGGGAGGTATGGTTGTCCAATTTCGGGTATGGGAAAGCCACCCTGCATGAGAAATCGTGTTTGTCTCCTTGGGCAAGAAAGGAGCCACGAAATGGCTCTCTAAGCGATTATTCACCATGGCCTTGCTCTCTCACGCAGCTCTACTTGCCTGGGCGTTTTCCTCCCTGGGTTTTCTGTGTTCCCCTTCATCTTTTAACTGGGAAGGCGCATTTTTGTGTTGATTACCAGTGGGGAAGAGAACATAACATTTTTGGGTCTTCCTGGAGGTCGTTTAGGCCATTGGAAAGGATCATAACTAGTGGGAGAAATCGGTTTTGCTCCCTGGGGGTTGAATTTGAAATTCCACAGTTCGTTTGGGTGAACCACGAGTTGGGAGAGCCAATGTGGTCCCTGTGTTGTGAGTACCTCTGTTGTAAATGTGTTAGGGTATGGGTAATGGGTAATCCATTGTTTTGGCTTGAGTTTGAGAGTACGCATCTAGGCTTCAAGTGTATCCTGATAAACCCAGTTGGACTGGATTGGATGAGATGAAGTGGTTAATGGGCTGTTTGTGAGCTTGAATGTCCCCTTTTCCTTGTGAGAATCATGCCTAGCTTGGGGGTGGTCTCTGAGTGCTGAAATAATGCAAGATGGGAAGAGACCTACGGTTGGGTGGAACATTGCAGCGACATAGCTAGTTGTTTGGGGACCATTCTACCATAAAAATAAGTGTTTCTTTGTCTATGTGATTTACTTTTGCAATGTTTAATTGGATGACTATTTTGATATGATGTATGCATATGATATGTGTGTGGGTAATTCTTTAAATACCGATGTGCATATTTTCTTGTCTCCCATCTGCACACATCTCTTTTAATGGTGTGAATCTAATGAATGGGCTGAATTTTTATGAAAAGCCCCAGAGATTGCCATTATGTACTCTTCCTTGCCTTGGATGGATGGGTGGGTACGTGACAATAATCGATGCCTTCTTTTTTAGAGAAACCTCTAGAAACGAATATGGCTTTATACTTATCAATGATACCATCCACAATATGATTTATCTAGTAAATCCATCTGGAATTCACAATGGACTTCCCATCAGGATTGGGAACAAACTCCCAAACATCATTCTTCGTTATAGAGTTGTACTCTTCTGTCATTGTATCTTTCCAAACTTTCTTCTTTGCAACTTCTTCATGAGAGCATGGTTTTGAATCACTAATGTGACTCATAAGTGCAACACACCTCGAATATCTCTCAGGTTGTTTGTGCTCTCTGATGATCCTGCTAGTGCTCCATGGTTCTCTGCATTTTTTAAGATATCTTGGCACCAAGTAGATCTTCTTTTATCGGGATGTTCATCAGGTGACCTCTCAATCAGTTCTACTAGTTCTTCAGGAGCTAGTGAATCTGAGGCATCTTCTAGGTTCTCCCTCTCAAATTCAAAAGGGGGAGAATCAGACTCGAGATCCTCCATCTCTTAATCACATTGAATCTCTTTCGATCTTTTGAAAGCAGCTTCCTCATGGAAGGTAACATCTCGAATGACTTCAATGTGTCTCTCAATAGGTACATATATTTGGCATGCTTTGGATGACTTTCTATAGCCCACAAAGGTGCCTCTCTTTCTAGAAGGCTCCATCTTTGTGCTCTTTTATTTTAGTACATGAATGTATACTGGGTTCTGGAAGATCCTCAAGTGTGAGATGTCTAGCTTCTCACCGGTAAACACTTCTTCTGGTGTCTTCTCATCTATAATGGCATGCGGGATCCTATTCTGGATGTACACAACTGTATTGGTGGCTTCTTCCCATAATGAGGTAGACATATCTTGATCATGCATCATGGATTTTGTAGCCTCACATATGGTTATATTCTTCCTTTCGATAATCCCATTTTGTTGAGGTTTGTATGGTACTATTAACTATCTACATATTCTTGCATCACTACCTAGATCATTAAATGTATGTGAATCAAATTCACCTCCATTATCAGGCCTTAATGCACATATGTGCTTTTCTTTCTAATTTTCAACTAGGGCTTTAAACTCTTTAAATTTGCTAAGAGTTTCACTTTTAGTCTTTTTGAAATAAATCCATGACTTCCTATAAAAATCATCTATGAACAATACATAATATAAGAAGCCACTCAAAGAGAGTGATGACATGGGACCACATACATCAGAATGTATTAAATCTAAAATCCCTTTAGATCTAGTAGTATGGCAGTAAATTTGTTTCTTAACATTCTTCCCAAGTGCACAACCCCAACATACACTATCATGCTCAAAATCAAATACAGGCATACCTTTTACCATTATTTGAAGTCTTGGTAGCGCTTTGTAGTTTAGTTTTCCAATCCTTCGGTGCCATAGCTCGCATGGACTGATAGTGTGGTTAATAATAGATTGAATGTGCTTCTCAAGTACCTTGTAGATCCCTCCCTCTTGAACTCCAATCGCAGCAACAGATTCTAGGATTTTGTTATTTGGCCATAAAAGTGCTTTGTTATCCATGAAGATAACTCAGAAGCCTTTGTATTCAAGAACTGAAATTGAAAGGAGGTTCTTCTTCAAGCCCAAAACATATAAAATTCCCTCCACATGTAGAATACCATTGGTGCTTAGCTGGAATGAGGTGGATCCGATTCCTTGGATCGAATATGTTGAGTTGTTACCCAACTCTACCATGCATGTGAACATTTTCTCCTTTAGGTTAGTGATGGAACTCTTGTAACCAGTCATATGTCTGGATGCACCACTGTCAATAAACCATGTGTCTGCACTTGTGATATTGGTTCTTGAGAGGGATGAGATAGGGTAATAATCCTTTCTTGTCTCCTTTTTTTTGGATGCATTATTTTGAGTGGTTTCATCTTCTATGGAGGTAGAGGCATGAAACTTTCCTTTCCACTTTGCTTTGCACTCTATTGAGAAATGGCCTTATTTTTGCAATTCAAGCATCTAGCTTTTGACTTGTCAAAGCCTTTGTTGAACTCCTTCTTATTTGGATGAGAGAACTTCTTTTGGAAGAAGGGTTTCTTTCCTTTATTCATTATTCTTGTGAGGGAAAGGTTTTCTTCTTTGATGCACACCGACTTTCTCTGGATTCACCCCTCCTCTTGGGGGAATTCATGCCACAACCTTTCAGAGTTAGGTTGTACCTCTCGGCCATTTACTGCATCCAAGAATTTCTCCCATGAATATGGCAGACCATCAATAATGGTTTGGAGAAGATCTTCTTCATCCACCACTACTCCAATACTAGAAAGTTGATCTCTGACCTAAGAGATCTTGGCGAAGAAGGAGGAAACTATCTCATCCTTCTCCATCTTTAAGTTTCGAAGATTATTTTTCAATGCCCTCTTTTGAATTGGGGCATTTTTTTCATATAGGTTTGTCAATGTATCATAACATTCCTTTGCGGTCTTCAACAGTGTGATCACAGGCATCAAGTTATCTTTTACCGAATCATGGATGATATGTTTGGCCTCAGCTCGATTCTTATTAAAGTTGATGTGCCATACATTAGATGTAGGCTCCCCCACCACAATGGATATGAATCCATCCAAGTCATGTTCCTCTAGGATGTTGAGAATCCTAGCCTTCCAAGTGTTGAAGTTTAAGGTTCCCTTAAGACAATCTTCTGGTCGTATAGAGACTGATGCCATAGTCTTCAAATCTGCTGAACTTTGTAATTGATGTAAACTAAAGTCATTGATTCAATTTGAGTCATTGATGTCAAATGATGTCAAATTGGATACAACATACCCATGCCATCTTAAAGAAGTATATGGTAGCCACTTTGAAGTAGTATATGCAAAAGAAGGTGACAGATATGTGTCCAAGGATACATCATGCAGATCTAGTTCAAAGAAGTACATAAGAAATGTATCCTACTATATGTGGTTCCTGCGCAGATATCAAGTCCACCAAGTCATACTCTCTCAAGGTAGCAGTCAAAGAACTAGTTGGACAAAGGTGCATATGCACAATCATCCAAGGAGTTGGCTAAGCAAAGGTACAAGTGTGCAAGCAGGGTGAGAGAAGACTTTGGAATGCACAAGCAAGACTAAAGATTGGATGGTCTAAGATCGGAAGTGCGCAAGCAATAAGAAACAACTTATGGTTGGATAGTCATGAAAGCATGCACGTCTTTCCAATTAGAAGATACTTTCAGTTAGTAGAATGTGCACAAGTTCCTAGAGGGGTGCAGTGGTAGAAGTTAGTGTTGGAATATTCTCACCATCTTATCTTGGTCTTGCATGCATGCTTTCCATGCAACACTCCATGCATCCATGCATTGGCAGTTGAGTCTCCTAGCACCTAGTCCTTACTTTGGCCCCCCTAGAGCTTCTTTTTTTCCATCATTAGCCCTCCTATCCACTCAGAGCACCTTGTTTACATCATTGGAGTTCCAATGTGCCCTCATTCATGATTCTAGGAGTCTACACAGTCAGTTCCATGATTTGGGGCACCTTGTTTCCTTGATTGCTTAGTTAACTGACTGCTGCACCTAGTTTGACTGCTACTGAGTATAGGAGAGCCCTTTTTGACCATTGATAGTTAGTTATGCACCCCCTTTTAGTCTCCTCCCATATTTTTGTGTCCACATGATTCAATTATGCTCAGTTCTACCTCAGTTAATTGATTATTCATCATCGGTGGCCACTAAACCTTATCGGGAGATGGTTCCAATGCAAACTAAGCCTAGAGTTGAGGTGAATTTGAATCCTACCAGGTGTATCGAATTCATTCTATTGTTACATATTTTGATTTCCAACTTATGGTTGATTAATGTATCCACAACAATTTTCCATCTGTGTTTGAATTTTATGAGTGAATTGATCAATATTTCTTTCTAATTCTTTTCAGTAATAACATTGTGAAATTGTGAGGTTTGTTCAAGCTCAGTGATCTATCCCTGTGGAATTTCACATGGTATCAGATCTTGCGAGAGATTTTGAGATCTTAGGTTGAGCAACTGCTTTCATTATTGCATAGGAAGCCTCTAGATTTCCATAACAAATCTTGGTGCCATTTCATTGAATTCATTGGATAAATACTTTGAGGTCTAGCAAGGTGTGAAGGATCTGGATAAACGTGCCTAATTTCCTAAAGCAATGCTTAGTAGATTTAGAAACAATCCTCAAGATGTTTTTCCATTTTTTTTGGTAGGTTATTCCATCATCAGAAGCACATTCAACCATCTACTATGGATCTAACTTCGAGTCGAACCAAATGGTGCTACAGATAAGGAAAAGTATTTAAACAAGCTTGATGACACGTATGGATTGCTATTCCTCAACATTTCCAAAGATCTAATCTTTCATCTCTCTGGTCTGAAAACTCCCAAGGACGTTTGGACAAAGATAGAATTCTTATTTGGGAAACAAGATGATTTGAGAGGACATCAATTGGAAAATGAGTTGATAACACTGAGCCCCAATAGCTTCGAGTCCATTACATATTTCTTCACAAGATTCAAGAACTTGGTTGTGCAGCTAAAACTATGTGGAATTGAGAAGGAAAACAAACAACTAATTATTTCTATTCTTTCAAAATTGGGATCATACTATTCTGTGTTTATATCCACCTTCCAAACAACAAATATTTCCATCCCAAACTGGAAAATTCCCACTCTATATGCATTCATCATGTCTCTCACAAAGGAGCAGGACAAATTGGTGTAGATGGGAGTAATAAAGCCATCAAGGGATCAATATCTTGCTGCAGGAGAAGAAAATAATGTGAATGGGAAAGGAAAGCACAAGGGTAAGGAGAAGAAACAATATGAGCATAAGTCAAAGGAGACTCCCAAACAATCAGAGGGAACCTCAAATCCAAAGAGGGGTAAGAAAAACCAGAAGGAGAAGACCAAATGTCCATACTGCAACAGAGGTTTTCACCCAGACAGTGCTTGCATAAAGAATACCATTGATCTCATGGCCCAACTTCAACCACTTATACTATGAAACGAGAACTTTATACTATGAACGAGAACTCTAGACATAAAAACGATGATTTTTTAAAAAAAAACACCAAAAACACCCCCTAAATAGAAAAGTGTTGATACTAGTATACACGATTTTTTTTTGGTAAAAAATAGAACCATGGCCTAAACATCCCATACTCTTGTTTACAAAAACTTTAAAATCAACCCCTAAATTGGATAAAAAAAAATTCTTCAAGAGATAAATTACAACTTTTTTGAAACTTGGATATTAAACAAACAAACAAAAAATTCATAAATAATTTCACCACTCCAAGCATAAAAAACAAAGAAATTATGATGCGATTCATAATGAAATAATATATTAGACCATACAAGAACAAATAATTACTATAAATATTCAAAAACTTCTTTAGAGTTTAAAACTTATTTAGAGGTTAAAACTCATTTTATAAATTTTCAATACAAGATTTGAAATGACAAGAAAATTATCAATTAAAAAAAGTTAAAATACTAAATTTTATAGTTAATAAAAATTATTGTTTGACATTACAATTTAAAAATGAAACATATATTAATTCCAGCATTTTTTTTTGTGCCCAATTTATGTTTTACATATTATATATATCTATATATATATATATATGTATATATATATATATATATATATATGTAAATCACAGGGGCTTCACTTAATAAACAACTATCATAGCACGTTCGATTGTGGCATATGAAATAATACCCCTAATTTCACTAAATATTGGAAAATACCTTCCAAAGTCATTTTTTCTAACCCCCTCCCAATATGTCTTTCCAATTTAAAAAAAAACCTATTTTCACTAGATATTGTATGTATCAATTTTTTCATTAACATTTTTTATACCCCTTTATATTTCTACCTAGTATATTGATATGATACCCCTCTTATGACCCCACATGCATTCTACAGTGCACCTTGCTTCTTTCGATGTATATCGTGGATGCACATTACTTCACCCACAATGCAATTACTCAAACACATATCATTATGATTTGCAACATCTAATGGTCTAATGAAGAGATATGAGATCACTTCTTGTATGTCACTAGAGTCAATGCATATAGTACAACATTTAGATTGCATGTTGCAGTTCCCCAATCGCTGAATAAGCTTGTTGTGGGCTAGGTATCCAAGCCCCCAGGGCCTGTAACAAGCTCTAGGAGGCTGACTGAACCTCCCAAGGCCTGTAATAGGCATGAATGGTTGGGTATTCAAGCCCCCAAGGCCTATCGAGGGCCTATAATAGGCCCTGGAGGCTTAGAGCCTCCTAAGGCTACTTACTGGTAACAATTGGATGGGTTCTATTCGTAACAATTGGTTGTCAATGACCACTCTCTCTCGACTATGATCGACTGGAAACCCACTTCACCACAAAATCCCTGGCCTCAAGCATGCCTCAAGACGCGATTTCCCTACATACTGGTAAGCCCGACCCTTGCCTCAACTCGATTTCTCATCCGGCCGTGATCCCGCCATCTCCATTTGGTGGATATTTGTCAGCCTGCCCATATAAAAAAGACCCCAAAGTATTTTTGTATTGTTACATTAAATAAAAAAACCCTTTGCCCTTTAATATATAAGCAATATAATTTTTAGTTTTTCATGAATATTTAATACTGCAATATGAATGAACGTGATATTATATTGCCTTCTAGTGAAGCCCCCGTGATTTAAATATAAAGTTAGGATTTGTTTTTTTTAAATAAATAGACTTTTTCTTTAAAAAAAATTACATACTTTTTGTAAATAATATATATTAATGTAATTATATTAATAAACATCCTTTTTCTTTAAAAAAAAATTATATACTTTTTGTAAATAATATATATTAATGTAATTATATTGTATATAAAATTAGAACTTGTAGATAAAAGAAAATTTTCCATTGTGTACTAAAGGGAACTTTTAGGGTTATCATTAAAATATATTATCTAAGAAAACAAAACATAGGTCTCTTTATAATTAAAAAGTTATGATAAAGTTTTGTTTTAGGAATTTTGAAAGGGAAACAAAGAAGATACTTGCATTTCAAGATAGCTTAATGAATGTTTTAGCAATTAAAACAATGACAGTGGAAAGAAGGCGTTGAATGAAGCTTATACTATACATTACAGATTGGGCAATCTATGGACATGGCCTTTATGTGAATATTGAATGTGATCACCTTAAAATTTCAATTGCCATCAAATTTTCCATATGAAGGAGACTTAGAAGATTAGCAATATGTTTGTTTCAGTTTCCTTAGCTTTAGTCGATGAAATTTCCCTAAGAGGGCGATCAAATCCCTCCTTCATTGGCATTCGCTGATATCTCTCAATAGCATATCTCTCTTTCGATACGTTAGAATGATGATTCTTTATGGGTGACATTGGTTACATGCATTCTTCTACAATTGATTTTCTCTACAATTGATTCTCTCCACTCTTAATCGTTCAAAAATACCAATAATACAAATAATAAGCAAACATAATTAAAATATAATTTTAACCAACCTTAATCTAATTTACAAACTTAATACGATAACATTTAGAATGGTGATTGATAGCATAAGTTTATGCTAGAAAAAATGGCATCAATTATGTAGTGAATATCCGATCTGCAGCAATCGTGGTAACGATTTGCAGCTTCTTTCTCTTTGATTAATCTTCTGTTGCAACGATTGAAAACAACGATGCTCCAAATCTGCAATGATAATATGTACGAGATCGACAATTGAAGATTTCTGGATGTCAACAATTATTATAGTAGCAATATGTCATATTAGTAGTCTCATATTTCTAGCAGACAGATGACACATCTAATTATGGCTAGAGTGACAACTACCTGGCATATTTTTTTAAGAATATGATAGGATTTGGTTCGAATAAGATAATTTGTTGAATTCCTGGTGGTAATTGTTACATGCAAATTCGAGCTGGTGATTTTCTTCACCGATTCCCATTGGGCCAAACATTACATGGTGTAAAATTGCCCTTTATTTCTACGTTTAAGGTGTCAGATTTGGATCTGTGTCCAAGTGACATTCTCCTTAACAATGGAAAACATGACCGCCTTTGATATCAAATTGTGGAGCTTCCTTCATTTACTGATTCGGTGAGTTGGCTCCCCTCACTTGGTATTAAAATGCTTTTTAAATTTGTAATCGCGTCAAAATGATCCTCAAGCCACACTAATTCGCTCATCTCGGCACCCAAGGGCCACCCTCAATGTGGCCTGAGGATCATTTTGACAGGATTACAAATTTAAAAATCATTTTAATACTGTAATGATCTAAATGCATTTTAATACCGCAAATAGAACTTGCAGGACAGGACGACATTACACAACTCAACCTTTAGCTTCAGTGTTGATAAACCACCACCTGCTTTCTTTACTGATGAATCTGCGGGGTAACACTATTACCTTCTGAGTAACACTATTACCTTAGGGGCTGTTAATACTACTACTCATAAACTGATTTCCAAGATTGTTGGGCTTGCATCCCTTCCCGATCACTCTGTTCGTTCGGGTTGTTTCGTAGAGCCGTCATGTACTTACAAGATAACACATGATAAAAACACTAGCGAGTGAAAGGGAAAATCACCTAGTAGCTTCCAAGTATCTAAAGTAAAAATCCATTAAAATCTTTTGATGGTTGAAACCACCGTCCAGTTTGGTTATTTTTCTTGAACCACTGGAAGTAGGATCTGTCTTAATGGAAAGAAATAATCTTTTGAATTAGGAACCACATTCATTCGCTCATCTGGGCGCCCAAGGGCCACCCCATGGGCCTGCGCGATGCCCAGCATCGTGCAGGCCCATGAGGCGGCCCTTGGGCGCCCAGATGAGCGAATGAGTGTGGGCTGAGGAGCAGTTTGACATGATTACAAATTTAAAAAGCATTTTAATACTGTAATGATCTATCTATTTGCGATATGAAAATGCATTTAGATCATTACAGTATTAAAATGCTTTTTAAATTTGTAATCTCATCAAACTGCTCCTCAGGCCACACTCATTCACTCATCTGGGCGCCCAAGGGCCGCCCTCACGGGCCTGCGCGATGCCCACACCACATTCATTCACCCATATGGGCGCCCAAGGGCCGCCCTCACGAGCCTGCGCGATGCCCACACCACATTCATTCACTCATCTGGGCACCCAAGGGCCACCCTCACAGGCCTGCGCGATGCCCAGCATCGCGCGGGCCTGTGAGGGCGGCCCTTGGGCACCTAGATGAGTGAATGAGTGTGGGATGAGGAGCAGTTTGACGTGATTACAAATTTAAAAAGCATTTTAATACTGTAATGATCTATTTATTTGCGGTATTAAAATGCATTTAGATCATTACAATATTAAAATGCTTTTTAAATTTGTAATCCAACATCGCGAGGCCCGTGAGGGTGGCCCTTGGGCGCCCAGATGAGCGAATGAGTGTGGCCTAAGGAGCAGTTCGACGGGATTACAAATTTAAAAAGCATTTTAATACTGTAATGATCTAAATGCATTTTAATACCGCAGATAGAATTTGAAAGGAATAATATTTTAAATTAGGAGCCACACTCATTCGCTCATCTGGGCGCCCAAGGTCTGCCCTCACGAGCCCGTGAGGGCAGCCCTTGGGTGCCCAGATGAGCGAGTGAATGTGGCCCGAGGAGCAGTTTGACGTGATTACAAATTTAAAAATCATTTTAATACTATAATGATCTAAATGGATTTTAATACCGCAAATAGAACTTGAAATAAATAATCTTTTGAAATTTATACCAATTTGTAGGTTGATTCTCTTCAATTCTGATTGCAAGTGTCATGCAGAACCTGTATATGAGTATGAGTGTAGTGTAAAAGTCCCTTTAGACAAGAATCTGTCCAGTAAATTTGTGCTTAAGAAAAGTGTTTCCCATTGAAGCTGATACGAGGACATGTACTGTGTTGTTAGCAGAAGTTACGAATTAATTATTGAAACATCCAAACTTTTTCAAAATTCCAATTCAATTTTAATCTTGACAAACGTTTGTTACGCTCTCTTGCTTTAAATTTCGTCAATCTTATTGTATCTTCTGCTATTTGGATTTAGCTATGAAATGAGTTTAACACTTTTGGCAATATTGTAAAATGATATACTTTTGATTGAATATAAATATCAAATTATAGTTTTTTTTTTCAAAAATTTATTCAATATATTCATATAAATTAATAGACAAAGATGAAAGATATAAACTCGAGGGACTAATAAGCATGTAATAAATATAATATGGCAAAGTGATGGATGATGATACATATTATAATAAGATCATGTAGTAGATATATGGCAAAGTACTAGAGGATGATACATAAATGTATGGCAAAGTAATAAACGATGATACATAAATGATTAAGTCAATTACATTGAAATTTTAAAATACTCTAAATTCATCTAATGGTTACTTGAAATTTTTACACCCCACTAAAGCACAATGACAATTTATTTCTAGTTTTTTTTTCTTTTTAAAAGAAATAATGTGTAACTACATTTGAAAAAATTATCAAATATATGTATATATTGATAACTATCCTCATTTAAAGATTTAGATTATTGCCATCATTCCAAAGATAGAAAGATTTAGGTTATTAATGTTTAATAATGATTTTGATTTTTTATAAAAAGCGTAAAAGGTTCTAATGTAGATATAAATCTCAGTAAAAATAATATTTATTGTACATAGTTATCTCTTTAGCTCAATGTTATGATATTTTTACAAACATATATACCTCATTTCCACAATCTTGTACATAGGTTTTCAATAGTTTAAGAATTTTGTTATATATCTTATAATAAAATCAATAAAATTATATTCGAAGAAACAATTGATAAGAGTGGTGGACAGGCATATAGTGGCCATTAAGATAACCCTCATTGTGAAGTTTGAAGTGTTCTATCTTTCTAGATATCTTTTTAAGAATGGTGCAAAGACATATTTTATATTGCCAATTAAGATAACCCTCCTTGTGAAGTTTTTGGTGTTCAACCTTTCTACATAGATATATAGATATATTCCATGTCTAAATTTTTAAGCCACGAACTAGGTTTTGTGTCTTTCTACCAATTATTCGTTTTCTCTAATGTGATTGTGATTATAGTCACTTGCTATAATCGTATATTTTTATTTTTAATATTGATAAAATACAAATATTTGGCCTCCTATGGAGTCTTAACACTTAGACATATGTGTTCCAATTGATTAAATATCTTTCCCATGTTTATAATGTATCATTTTCATAAAAATCAATGGTATAGGGAAGATATATTTGATCTAGTTTTTTCATAGAATGAAGGAAGAAATATAAAATGGAAATATACAAAAAAAAATATTGCAAAGAACATAGTAATATAAAAAACCCCAAATTCTATTAATGGATGAAATAGAAAAAGACTGTAAACCACAAAGTAATACAAAAATATCTGAAGATAGATGTATGTGTCAGCAATGCTCATTCCAATAAATATTACAAGAGACTAAAAGTGCCTAATAACTTAAAGTGTTGATTAGTTTCATGTCTTGAAGAAAATGTTAAATTTGCAATTTTTTGATAAGATATATTAGTAATGTTTTGACTTTCAGACTTTGTTTTAGAAATAAAATTTCTATATATAATATTTTTAATATGTTTTTTACAAATATATGGTATATTTTTTCTTGAATTTATGTGAATAGTCACTTTTCGGAAAATAATATGAAATAATATTGTTTTTATACAAAAAATTTCTAAAAATTCATTGAAAATGGTTTTAAATGTCTTTATTTTTTGAATTTTTTTACAATTTTGTCAATAAAAATGTCTTATTTTATAAAAAAAATTGCAAAAAGTATATGTTTTTTATTATAAATTGCTTATAAATGTATGTTATTTTGTTAAATTTCTAAAAACACACTTGAAAATAGAAATTAAATATATATTACCACAAAGATAATTCAAAGGTCAAAAAAATGCCTCAAAATGAAAATGTGTGATACTGGTATCAACCCTTTTTGAAATAGAGGTAAAAATAGCTACTAAAATTAGGAGAGAGAAAAACGAGAATTGTGTCGAGTTCTTGTTTCATAGTATAAGTGGTTCTTCTAGAGAAAAACAACCTTCCAGTGCCTGCAAGTGCTAGAAGAAAATAATTTGATCCTAAATCATAGGATAAAGAGAGGTGTCATGCACTCATGGCTGGCACTTTGAATGCATCCTCCTTCATCATAGATTCTGGAGCCTCCAGACACATGTCTACATCCAAGGATCTATTCTCTGAATTCGAACCAACTGTTGGGGTTTCTATACTAATGGGAGATGACTCTGAATTTCCTTCAAAAGGGATTGGAAGGATCAATATGGATCATGGATACTTCAATTATGTTCTCTATGTTCCTACCCTGGAAGCTAACCTCCTTTCATTCTATCAAATGACCCATACATGAGTTCCAAAGAAAGTAATTTTTACTCCTAATGTGGTTGAAATCTAAGAGATCTCTTATGGGAATATCATTGCACAATGAATTGTAGATCACCATTCCAAACTCTATGAGTTCTCTCATTTCTTACCTTACTCAAAACAAAGTGCACTTCTTACTCATGCAAATGAAGTGAGCAGACTTTGGCATGAGAGGTTTGGGCATCTCAACTACAAATATTTGCAAGAAATGCACAATGAGGAAATGGTTGAAGGGATTCCAAACATAAGATTTTCTAAGGGCACCTGTCAAGGTTACTTGATTGGTAAGTATTCGGAGCACAAGTTTGAAAAAGGAAAGGAAACGAGAGCCTCATCTCATCTTGAGTTGATTCACAGTGACATATCAGGACCTCTTCCTCACCTATCTTTGAACAATGCAAGATACATATTAACTTTCATAGATGATTATTCAAGATTCAATTGAGTATATTTTCTAAATTTGAAATCAAGAGTCTTTGAATACTTCAAAAATTTTAAAGCTTCTGTAGAAAAATTCACTGACAAGAAGATCAAGGTCCTTCATACTAACAATGGAGGAGAGTATGTGAAGAAAAAAACTTACACACCACAAAAGAATGGTGTAGTAGAGAGAAAAAACAAAACTTAGAAAGAGATGGCTACATGCATGCTTGAGTCTAAAGCATTGGCTCCTAGACTTTGGGTAGAAGTTGTCAACTATGCTGCATACCTCCATAACAGAGTTCCACATAAAGGCCTAAAAGGAAAAAATATTTTGAAGCATGGATGGGACACAAGCTAGATGTGTCTCATCTAAGAGTCTTTGATTCCAAAGCTTGGTAAAGGATTCCTTTAGAGAAGATGAGAGCCTTAGAGCCTCAAACAAAAGAGTTCATATTGGTTGGTTATGCACATAATGCAAAAGCCTACAAACTGTTGGATCTGTCTACCAAGTGGACCTTCCTTGACATAAGTGTCCATTTTGAAGAATGGCCATTGCATGATGCCCACCATGTCTAAGGAGACACCTTACCAACTACTCCACCATAGCATGTTGAACAAGATAGCAAATCATCCTCTCATGAAAGTTCAGATTTTGACTCAGAAAGTGAATATGAGTGAATGCTAGATCCAGATCCACAAGAACCTGAAGATCTATCACCAAAATATCCACCTCCACTTCTAATATGGGCTTCCAATACCATTGAATCTACTAGTGATCTTGTTGGATATCCACAAGATCCAAGAAGAACCAAATCTGAGTTTCAAAATGCAAGATTTGCACTATCTCATACATATCCCTTTATTTCTTATAGATGTTTTTTTATGCTTGGATCAGATCCAAAAACCTTCTTTGAGTCCTCCTAAGATCCAAGATGGATATCATCTATGGATAAAGAGTACCAATCTCTTCAAAGGAATGAGACTTGGGAGCTTGTTTCTCTCCCTCCTAGAAGGAAGCTTGTTCAATGTAAGTGGGTATACGGAACAAAGATGGGATTGAATGGAGTACAAGGCTCACTTGGTTTATAAAGGTTTCTCACAATTTTAAGGGATTGAATATACAGATACTTCCACTCATGTTGCAAATATGGACTCCATTCGTCTTGTTTTGGCTCTTGTTGCATCCAAGCACTGAGAGGTACATCACATGGATGCGAAGAGAGATTTTCTTCATGGCGATCTAGAGGAGGATATCTACATGAAGAAAAATGAAGAATACATTGATGATACTTCATTAGTGTGCATATTGAGGAAGTCCTTATATGAGCTCAAGCAAGCTCCACGAGCATGGTGTGTTGGAGAAAACTCACTACGGCTTGGGGTAGACCACAATAGAAAGTTGACTACCAGAAATTAACTCAATTCTCAAAGCTATGCTATATAAATGACAACGCTAAGATACTGAAGAATATAACCAACATCGATCCAAACGTTTGATGTAGATCCCCGTTGGCACTTTTCCACTCGTGCACATGAACCTGCAAATTAGTCTTGACATCCAATATACAACAAGCGCATATAATGTATAAACGACATTAACATCATCAATAGCAATGGTCCACAATATTATAAGTAAATGCAACCCAATGTAATATAAATAACATTCACAACATTAATGGACGAGAATATGAGTATTTCTATTAATAAATAGAAAGAAGTACAATGTGATACGACCTCTTGTCGGCAACTAATCTGAACCGAGATCTGGATCAATCCACTTGTGCCTCCACCACTTCAATCCTCCATGGAATGGAAAACTCAAACTATGATAGGAGTTTGGAAGGTGAACATAAAAGGTTCACAACTACAAGGATCAATGAGTGTAGACTCAAGATAGGGAAAAAATCCACTAGAGTTCTCTTACTCTCCTCTCTCCTCCTGTCCATAAGCCATATGTGCTCAATATATAGTCCTCCCAAAGGTAGGTGAAAGGACACATCGAGGAGTTTCGGGGAAAATGGAGGGCCAAAGGTCACCCTATGATTGCTTTTTGGGAGTAAAAAGTAATTAACTAGTGACTTTTACCATTTTACATGCTACTCGCGGGCTATAGTGATGCAACTCGCGGGTACATCCACTGTAATGATGCAGCTAGCGTACAGAGGAAAAAATGAGAAAAATAGTGTGTATGAAGGATATAAAGTAGATCGGAGTCAGTGAAATGGATCCTGCAGGCTAAAGAGTGTCGATGCTCACAAGGTGGAAAATTACGCTGTAACAGATTCCCCCTAATGTGTGAGGTCAGAGACTGATGCTACGATGGCCGAAATACATTATAAATCTCAGAAGTGGAGTGATGGAGACACAAGTGGAAGGAGCATCTCACTTGTCATAATACAATAGTATCCCTGAATACATGTCGGTATAGTACAACAATCTGATACAATGGCCATGAATAGGCAGTACATAGTGAATACATGTCATAAGTGATCATAGCCATGATCCCTCTACAGTAAGATATGGTCCCCTGCTGAAAAGGAAACAACTAGTGCAAACTGGAGGTACAAACTGCTGATATCTGAGAGATGATATCTCAGATGTAAGGTCATAGTCATAAGTAGCATACTGAATGCCACTATCGCCTAGGGTCTTCTACAAGTCTTCGACGGTGCAAATCCCATCAAGTGAATAAAGGAGTTGGGGTCGAACCTGATGTGACATCGTCTGATTATCGGTCAATAATGCATACCGTTAACAGACGCGAGATAACCCACCAATAATGAAAACGGGAATCAAGGCACAGAGTACAACCATCAGAGTGTGAATAGATGTGTTGAAGTCGAACACTAGGATGGATCCATCGATCAGGGGACATTGATGTATTCCCAAAATTGTCGATGGCGAGAGAACCTGACACTAATGACTGCAAGCCTAAAGTTACTCAACTGAACTCTAAGCCTCAAGTCCCAAAATAAATGGGTTGAAGTCGATGGAATGACTCACTAGAAGGAGGGCATTAAGGCATCCCCCATCAACCAGCACAAGGTTCCAGCTACGTTGAAATATTTCAAAGATTTCAGGTGAAACGGGCTGACTCAATAAGGATGGCCAACATGCAATAGTCAAGAAATATGAGGAGTGGCCGACTCTGGTTTCAGGACTTCCTTTGAACAAGAGCATGAGCATATGGATAGACTCAGGCAACATAGACTCAATATAAACTATGCGATGCAGGAGGCACCACAAAGGGCTCCATAATGACTGGAATATTAACCAATCGGTGGAGGAAACTGAGAAACAAGTACAACTCCTAAGGTCCAACTATAGTCCTGACTCATAATGTATGGAGTGGAAAGAATGATCTATTCAAGGGCGACACAACAACTGTCAACTAGAAGTAGTAACCATAATCCCGTCTGGCTTTTTGGAATATTTGATTTTTTGGTCTTTTTCATATTTGGAAAAGCTTGAAAAAGAATAAAATTGCTTATAGTACAACAAGTGAGGGAATGAGTGTCAAATAGCGAGCAGACTAGTCCCAAGCAGTGGAACATATCTATGATCAAATGCAAGGAAGCATGCAGGATGTGGACACTTGGGGGGGTGTTCCCTTAGGGTCAAAAGGTCATCAAATTGTGAAGGACAAATGGAAGCTCTGCAGGGCTCGACAGGGAAAAAATGATCAGGCACCAGGCTAACAACTGAGTGAGTGGGAGCCATCACAAGGCTTAAGGAACAAGCAGGATGATGCAATGCAATCACAACTTGTATAACTGGGGAGAGTCCTTATGGGAGATGGCCAGCATAAGACAAAGTAGAGTATGAGTCTTTATCTCAAAGTCATGGCGTAACTATAAAGGACTCCCGATCCTAAGGAAAAACAATGGCATGGGCACCATAATGCAAAAAGGGGTTCTAACTAGGGTACCCATGTTTGGAAAGGCCCTACCACCACATAAAGACACTTCTATAACAGTGTGAAGGTTCTATTTCAGTTATGAAGCGGGGTCGCACCTAGGGTTTATGAAAATGGTCAAAAGGTCAAATGCATAATGCATGTGAAAATGACATCTAACCTATATGCCAGTTGTAAAATATACCTACTGTAGGCGCGAAATGGTCCAAAACAACTCTCGCCGAAGAAATCTGGTAAAAAATGCTACTCCAAGACATTATATTAGTCCAAAACAGTGTATAATGGTGAAAACTATAGACAAGTGGGTTTTGAAAATTATAAATAGTAACAAAAATTTACAATTTACAATTCATTTTTACTATTCACCCATTTGGAGTTTTGTGGTTAGTTTTCATCTGAAAGTTCAACTGCTGATTCTGGGAGCTACAGGCGTCCGATCATCGAACCGTCAAGAGTAGGTTGGTAGTCTTATCCATACCTTTCATTTTAATGCTTTTATTTCAATTTTTATTGGTTGGGTTTTTAGTTTGGCCAAGCCCTAAATGGTTTCGGTGCTACCCACGGGATATAACTATGTGGGTCGCGCGTAGGGCAAGGTACTCGCATTCAACGCACACATTGACCACGGGTACCCACCTCTGTAAGCACACTTGCCCGTAGGTACGTCCGTGAAGCTAGTTTTTTAAGTGAATTTGACTAAATTTTTTGGTTTTTCTCCCTCCAGGATGGTTCTAGAGTGGAGAGAGAGGGAACATGACCAAGTGGATGAGGCCGTCCGCAATGATGTGCATGCACAGCAAGCGCTACAAGCATGTGGGATATACAAATTTTGGAGCATAAAGGTTTTAAGGGCCCAAAACCTATTGCTCCACTGCTTGATAGACTACTGGGACGTCGATGCACAGAACTTGAACCTAGATGGGAAAATACTCACACTGGAAGTGGAAGATATCTACTTCATCACTGGTTTGTCCCGCCGAGGTGAGGTGGCAAGCCTTCGGTCTCATACTGTGGGTGGTGGGATCACCATCCCCGACTATATAGCGCAGTATTGTATCACAAATACTCGTGTAGTGGGGAGTCAGGTTCCCATCAGAGCAATAGTTAATCTGAGCATGAAGATTATTATGGCTACCTTAGTGCGGATTACTGGTTCAAAAGCTTTGCACCAGGCATCCAGGCCAGTGATGTTCTATGCGTCACAGTGTATTCAACCCATGATATTCGACTGGTGTACCACGCTACTGGGGTCCATGAAGACCCAACTGATAGAGTGAAAGCAAGGGGAAGCTAAAAACTTCGGATACGGCAGTATCTTATGCAGTTTCTTCATGGAGCGAGTTTTGAGGCTCAGTCCAAGGGTTGAGGTCCCTCCTCATAGTATTCGCGATCCAGCCCTGACCCGGTGGGCAGAGGTCTTGACGCGATAGGGTGGTGGCCATCAGGCATCACCATATACTGAGAAGTTCTTTCACTGGTGGGACCGAAAGGTCATCGCTATAGAGGACTACCCCTATGTAGGGATAGACTTCCGCCAGGATTGCGACATGCCGCTCCCACCAGATGCAGCATTAAGAGACATTGGTGAGTACTCTTTTTAGG
Organism: Larix kaempferi; assembly: GCA_027924585.1. Lineage (NCBI taxonomy): Eukaryota > Viridiplantae > Streptophyta > Pinopsida > Pinales > Pinaceae > Larix > Larix kaempferi. Next base: position 7,478,481 of record BSBM01000255.1, read on the forward strand.
TTTTTGTGTATTAAAATTTTATGGATTTTTTATTATAGATGTAAATGCAAAAATATTTTTTTGGGGGTAGTACCATATATTAATGTTTTACTGTTTGCTTGCAGATAAGGTCCTAGTGAGACCCAATGGATTCCCGAGACATCGTCGTCGGGGCAAGGGTGATGAGGCAGGAGGTGCTGCAGCAGAGCATAATCTACAGACTCTGCAGGGAAACCTATCATGGATGGCTGCCAGGGTACCATAGATAGAGGTGGTGCGACTATCAGAGGATATGCAGCGCCACGTAGTGGGGGTGCCAGGTAACTGGGTACGACTATTGCAGCGTATAGCAAATGCAGTGCAGTATTACTATGAGACACAGCCTATTGGGGTGGCAACTAGACCTCCTCATAGGGAGTAGATATCTGAAGATCTCATTTTTGCATCGATATGTATATTTTTGAGGGCTACGGGCTCCAGTTTTGTATAACACTACCATTTTGGACATATTATTTATAAAAAACTTTGGTTCACTAGTGCTACTATATGCGTGTATGTACAAATGTATGAATGTCTCTTTTATTTGTGCTTCATTGTGGATGTTACAAATGCCAATCTAATACATAGTTAGCATATGCATCAGATATATGATTAACAATTCTCGGAACATGAATGTATGTAATTGAAACAAAATGTCGTTCCAAGAGTCTTACCCTTAGGAATTTACATAGTAGTGTAGGATCTCTCACGTGGTACTGACCATTCAACTGAGACACAACTAGTTGTGAATCCAGGCAGACTTCTAAATACTGGATGCCATGTAAAATAGAATCCCGAAGTAGCTCAATCACGCCACTATACTCAGCCACATTGTTAGATGTAGGACCGAGACAAGCACCTCCTGAAGACACAACTAGATGGTGTTGGTTGTGAAGCCAGATCTTCTAGTCTCATAGATGATATTGTATCAACCATGTTTGTACCCCAGTTTTATATGATATGTAGGTGGACCGTACAGTCACCCCAGTGGGGGGGTGTGGGGGGGCAACGCCCCTGAAGAAAATTTTTGGGGATGTTTTCACCAGCTGTTTTGTGGGCCCATGGTTTTGGGTATCCCGTGGTATTTTCCCATTGTATTTCCCTTATAAAATAAAGACATTGTAATACGGCTAGGGATGATGATGTATTAGGTTTTATGCATTGTAAATATCTTTGAGATCAGGAGAGAGACTGTGAAACAGAGAAGAGGAAGTGCAGCGGTTGTGCTGCAGGTTGTATCCCTTCACCTTGCTGGATGGTAATAATAATAAGGACTGGCAAATTCAGTGTGGATGTAGCCCAAGTTGGGTGAACCACGATATATCTGTGTCTCTCTTGTAATGTGTATGTGTGATTATATTTGCATTTCTGTTTATTGTTATTGCTCTGCGATCCTGTTTTTCTAATAGATGGTTAGGTGAATAAATAACCCAGGCAGCAGAAGCAAGCTGCTGTGTATGACAGCTAGCACCATCCGCGAAGCCTAAGAACGTAGGAAACTTTGCTGACATCTATCAATCAAACAGAAGCTAATCAGCAGACCCGAAAACCAAAAGCAAACTAAACTATGTACAGAAATAACTATACAATAGTATACAAAAGTATTAGCTCGAATTAGAAGTTCAAGCATAATACCGCTTGAGGTAGAGCCCATTTCTAGGCTCCTTCAAGACCTTCCCCTCATAGTCTTCTAATTCATAGGATCCTTTTTCTAGGACACGCCTCAAAATGTAAGGACTGTTCCACATGGGGTAAAACTTGCCTACCCCCAAGGGTTCTTTAGATTGGTCATATAAGAGGGCCAAGTCACCTTCAGCATACTACCGGGGACAGACAGACCTATCGTATTGAACCTTAACAAGACATTTATTGGCCTTTATGGCCACTGCAGCATCTCGATGCTGCTCGTCAAGTTGCTCAAGGTGGATTAAACGTTGCTCAATACCCGTCGTATCAAGGAGGAGCTCTATGGCCAGTTTAAGCGGAGGGATTTCGCATTCAATCGGTAAAATCGACTCCACACCGTGCACTAGGTGAAACGGTGAGAACCCAGTGGCAGTCTTGAATGCGGTTTGATATGCCCAGAAAGCAGGATATAACATAATGTGCCAGTTGTTCTTGCTTTGCTGGATGGTACATTGAAGAATGGTCTTCAAAGACTTATTAACTGCTTCAACCTGACCATTTGCTTGGGGGTAGTAAGAAGATGACTATTCTTAATGAAACCCAAGCTTGAGAGACAGGTCCTCCATCATTTTGTTCTGAAAGTGACTGACATGGTCAGTGACAATCTCTTTCGGAATACCAAACTGAGTAATAATCTAATTGAATATGAAATGGGCTACTATAGCACTATCGGCTTTTACGGTAGGCATGGCCTCAGCCCATTTGGAAAAGTGTTGATGTATATGTAACTTTGGAATGTATTTCATCTATGTATATTGTACTCCTATAGAGATGTATATTCCTCTATATGAAAGTGTCGTCATTTGCATTGACAAGTGTCGCAAGTGTCATAACTTGCTGTGATGGGTTATTAGACCACCTAGTGAAGGGTCGGCCCGGATTAATGTAACCATTGGTTATTAGACTCTTCTAGAGAAGTCAGCCCTGCTAGTGTATTAGGCAAGTCAGAACAAGTATAAATAGAGAGCGGAAGATCTATATTTGTTCATCTCATTATTCACTCCTACATCACTCAGAAAGTGGTGCACTAGTTGAGGAGGAGGAGTAGCTACTAGTAGAAGACTATCTCTTGTACTTTGGTTGTATCATTGCTCTTTCTATCTCTGAGCAAGTTGTGTGGTTTTTCAACTTTATGGTTTTCCCTAGTGAAACTGTTTGTGTTTATTGTCTCATGTGATTGCTTGGTGTGATTGATATGCATTGTTATACTTGATATGCTGTATATGTTATTCTCTCAGTAAAGATCCTAGAGTATATTGAATTAATGCTAAAAAATTAACATGGTATCAGAGCTAACCTGAGAAGAAGACATTGTGCAGTGGTGGAAACTAGGGTTTCTTGTTTATTGGGTTTCTCTCCACAGATTTTGGAAAAGCAGCAAGGTAGATTGACTCTACTCATCAAGGAGAATTTTTTTGTCCAATCAGAATTCAATTCTGGGCACTTTCATTTTTTGCCCTAAAAATTAGGGTTTCCACAAAAATATGAATTTCTGAAATCTGAAGACATAGCTAGAAGCTCCTTGGAAAAATGAAAGTTTAGAGCTTTGGATCATATCTTTTGGTTGGGTGAAGCTCCGGGAAACTCAAACCCTGATTCAGGGTCCTCCCTAGTGAATCCGGGAGATTGAAAAGCATTTCTGAAGGGTGAAACTTTGCAGTTTTCAATTTCTGAGTATACCAGGTTGATCAGCTCATCAAGGTGCATCTTTCTATCCTTTCAAAAATTTGAAATTTACTTTTTGAATTTTTAGGGTTTCTCTGACAAACCCTAATATGGGACCAGATCCATTATTCAGCAAATCAAGTGGTAAGACCTAAATATTTTCTATTTCCATTTGAAGTACTCTTTAAGATGTCTCACCACACCAAGCTTGAAGATAAGCTTGAAGGGGCTGATAACTTCTGAGCATGGAAGTATAGGATTGGGTTAATCCTGGAAGAAAATGAATTGGGTACTTACATAAGCTCTGAGGTCCCTGTCCCAGAGGGAGAAGAGGCTAAATCCCTTCACAAGAAGAACTTGGTCAAGGAAAAGAGGATAATTGCTGATTCTATCAAGGACCATCTCATTCCACATGTGTCATCTATGAAGACACCCGAGGAGATGTTTGATTCCCTGACCAAGATATTTGAAGGGAAGAACATAAATCGGAAGATGACTCTACGAAACCAATTGAAAGGGGTAAAGCTTCAGAATGGAGAGACCATTCAATCCTATTTCTGTAAGGTCTCTCAGATTAAGGAACAACTTGAAGCTGTGGATGAAGTAGTGAATAATGGTGAAGTTGTTATGACCACATTGAATGGCCTACCTAGGTCATGGGATTCCTTTATCCAAGGAATCTGTGCAAGAAAGAAACTAATCTCCTTCAGTAGACTATGGGAAGAATTCTCTCAAGAAGAGGCTAGGCTCATAGCCTGAGAAGAAAAGATGGGAAATGAAGATCAAGCTCTCATAGTACACACCAAGAAAGGAAATCCCAAGAGAGAGCCATCTCACTTCAAGAAATCTTCACACCACCATCACAATAGAGAAAGGAGAATATGTTTTACCTGTAATGAGAAAGGACATATTGCTAGATATTGTCCCAAGAACAAAAAGGACAACAAAAAATTCAACAAGAAGAAGAAGGGAAACAAAACAAGGTACCATGCTCATGCTACTGAGGATGATGAACCTCCAAAGAAGAAGGCTAGGGCAGCAAGTGATGATTCATCAAGTGAAAATGAATATGTTCTAATATCCACCCTCATAGATACTATCTCTCATGGATGTAATGATTGGCTCATTGATAATGGGGCTTCCAAACACATGACTGGGTTTAAAGAATCTTTTATAAATCTATCTGAACATGAATCACCCCATAAGGTGAAACTTGGGTATGATTATCAATATCCTATCAAAGGAAGTGGTGAAGCCTCCTACAACCTAGACTCTGGAAAATCCTTGAAGATGAAAGATGTGTTATTTGTACCTGGACTCAAGAAGAACCTACTCTCCATATCTACATTGGATGAAAAAGGCATGGGGGTTGCATTTGTAGATGGCCAAGTCCTAATGTGGCCAAAGGGTAAATGTATAGATGATGTAGTAGTGATTGGAGAGCAAGAGGGAGGATTGTACAAATTGAAGGGACAACCTGAACATGCCATGGTACATGAATCCATGGAGCCAAGTGAACTTTGGCATAGAAGGCTTGCACATGTGCAATATAGAGCACTACCAATTGCAAGTAAAGTTGTAGAAGGTCTTCCTGAAATCAAGTCAAAGCATGAAGGTGTTTGCAAAGGATGTGCAAAAGGAAAGAACATTAAGAAGGCATTTCCAAGCAGTAAAAGCAAGGCATAAGGAATTTTGGAAATTATCCACTTTGACGTATGTAGTCCGATGTCATCCAGTTATCTGAGTGGGTATGTGCACTATGGTTATTTCATTGATGATTTCTCTAGGAAGACTTGGACTTATTTCTTGAAGAAAAAAGATGGAGTATTCAGCAAATTCAAGGAATTCAAAGTCTTGATAGAAAACCACACTGAAAAGAAGATCAAGACCTTTAGATCCGATAATGGTGGAGAATTCACTTCAGAAGACTTCAAGAAGTTATGCAGTGATTGAGGGATTAAGAGGGAGTTGACCATTCCTTACAATCCACAACAGAAAGGAGTAGACGAAACTACTTCAGATTCGGACTCCAGCAAATCCTGCAAGGAAGCAAAGATTCAGAGGGAGTCCACCCAACAACAAACAAAGATAAGTATTTGAATTGTCATTTCTTGTATATTTGATTATTTAAATAATGTTGTTCAATGATGTATATACTTATGTTCCTAGACTTAGGTTGTGTATTATGCATAATGAATAGTATACTACTAATATGCATGTGATGGGTAAGTGGCCTATGGTACTGTAAGACATTCCATTGCTACTTATCTAGAATGAAACCTCTTTGCTGACATGTTGGGAGTAGTGCAAACTCTTAACAATGTTCTGGTAGAGATGGAAGGCATCCAGAAAGTTACAGATATGGATGAATGTTGTATTGAAGCATTGGCTAAAATAATTGCATGATTGTATGACATGTATATTTTTATGTATAATATTTTGTTCTGAAAAATATGAGAAGTTTCTAATCATGCAACTGAATTTGTCTTGTAGGAAAGATCGCATACCGTCACCTACAAAAGAAGAACTACAACATTTGTTTAGCAACAAAGCTATCTATTGAAGAATATGAAGTTCCCAGGATCCGGGATAAAGAATGCCATGATCCGTCGATCATGAAGAATGATGCTTGGTATGTGGTCCCAAGACTTGAAGGGAAGTCTGTTGTTACTTCCAAGTGGATCTACAAGATCAAACATGCTGTAGATGGTAGCATAGAGAAATACAAAGTGAGATTTGTAGCTCGTGGCTTCTCCCAGAAAGAGGGGATAGACTATGAAGAAAATTTTGCTCCTGTATCCAGGTACACTTCTATCAGATCAGTACTTGCTCTGGCTACAGTGATGAAATGGAAGATACACCAGATGGATGTCAAGACAACTTTCTTGAATGGTGTAGTCGAGGAGGAAGTGTATGTGGAGCAGCCACTTGGTTTTGAGACACATGACAGGGAGTAATATGTGTGTTAGTTGAAGAAAGGCTTGTATGGCTTGAAGCAAGATCCTAGGACTTGGTATGGTAGGATGGACAACTTTCTATGCAGTTTGGGCTTTACTAAGAGTAAAGTAGATTCCAACCTTTACTACAAGGTTGAGGAAGGCAATCCAGTGATACTTCTTCTGTATGTGGATGACATGTTTGTTACAGGAGAAGATAGTTGATTGTTGATACCAAGTGCAAGCTTGCTTCCAAGTTCGAGATGAAGGACTTGGGGATGATGAACTATTTTCTAGGCATGGAGGTGTGGCAAAGTGCAGATGGGATCTTCCTTGGACAAGGGAAGTATGCAGTAGAGATCCTGAAGAGGTTCGGGATGATGGACTGCAAGGCCATGGCCACACCTATGGCATTGAACCTGAAGCTTCTGTTTGATGCTTCATTTGAGCCGGTTGATGTCACTATGTATCGTCAGATGATTGGGTCCTTGATGTACCTGACAAACACGAGACCAGATATTTTCTTTGTGGTGAACACATTGAGCCAGTTCCTGACAGATCCGAGGAGTGTTCACCTGGTTGCTGTAAAGCATATTCTGAGGTACCTGAAGGGTACAGTTGATTATGGGCCCAAGTATGATGCAAATCAAAAGCTTAACCTACAGGATTATGTTGATTCAGACTGGGAAGGCAGTGTTGCAGATAGGAAGAGCACTTATGGGTGTTGTTTCAGTATGGGATCAGGTGTGATCTCTTGGTTTAGCAGGAAGCAATCCTACGTAGCACTGAGTACAGCCGAAGCAGAGTATGTTGCAGCTTGTTCGGCTAGTTGTGAGGCAGTATGGCTTCAAAAGCTACTGTCTGATTTATTTGATCTCCCATTGGAGGCTACTGGTATCTTTTGTGACAACCAGAGTTGTGTGAAGCTGTCTAAGAACCCGATGTTCCACAACAGGTCGAAGCACATTGAGATCAAATATCACTATATCAGGGATATGGTGTAGAGAGGAGTAGTGAAGCTCCTGTATATTGCGATGGATGAGTAGGTAATAGATGTGTTGACCAAACCACTAGCCAAAGTGAAGTTCGAGTACTTCAGAGAGAAGCTTGGTGGTCTTCAGATTGACGACACTTCGAGGAAGAAGTGATGGACACATTTGTTGGAGCCATTCCAAGCATGGTGAGAAGAGGATCCTTCCCATGGCTGTGGATGTAAGGATTGGATGATGAGCATTAGGAAGATTCTCCAGTTACTGCTCTGTATATGCATCATGTTGGATGCTTGTTATGATCAATTGGATCATGTATATGTATATGCATCATGTTGGATGCTTGTTATGATCAGTTGGATCATGTATATGTATATGCATCATGTTGTATGCTTGTTATGATTAGTTGGATCATGTATATGTATATGCATCATGTTGGATGCTTGTTATGATCAGGTGGATCATTTATTTTTGTATGTATCAAGTGGATACATTGTATGATCAGATGGATCGTGTATTTTTGTATGTATATCAGTTGGATACATTGTATGATCAGGTGGATCATCTATGATGATATGCATCAGGTGGATGCATTGTATGATCAGGATGATCATGGATGACGAGCTTCAGGATGTTGCTCCAGATGATATGCATCAGGATGATGCTATGATGATGATCAGGATGATCATGCGATGATGACATGCATAAAGACGATGTAGTGATGATGATCAGGATGATGTATGGTGAGTATCAAGACAATACTCTGTGGCCATGGGCAGGTTGTGCAGATGAGCATGTAAGTTGACCTGAGCGATCCGACAGGTAGAGTTGTGTGCTTGTAACAGCCTGGGATACTCTTTCAAGGAATTGCTATGGAAGGACATATAATAGCGCCCTAGGAGATCCGACAGGTAGAGTTGTGTGCTCGTAACAGCCTGGGATGCTCTTTCGAGGTTTTTTCCTATGGCATGTAATGTGTCCTTGGGAGATCCGACAGGTAGAGCTGTGTGCTCGTAACAGCCTGGGATGCTCTTGTAAGGTTTTGTGGTGAGACCACATGTAATGTGTCCTTGGGAGGTCCGACAGGTAGAGTTGTGTGCTTGTAACAGCCTAGGATGCTCTTGCAAGGTTTTGTGGTGGGGTCACATGTAATATTTCCTTGGGAGATCCGATAGGTAGAGCTGTATGCTTGTAATAGCATGGGATTCTCTAGCCAGGTTTTGTGACACATGTAATAAGTCCTGAGGATTCCATAGTATGGCCATTGATGATGAAGACCTACAAATGGTGGGCCTACATCTAGTATGAAAAAGTACTGGCTCTGTAGAACTTCCTATGATGAGTAGATTGGAGATTGATTGAGATAGCAGTAGCAGTGATGATGACGATGATCCAGTGACGATGATCCAGAGAAGAAGACTTGTGCTAGAAGATGTGTGTCGAGAAATACCTTCCTAGTTAAGAGGGAGTGTTGATGTATATGTAACTTCGGAATGTATTTCATCTATGTATATTGTACTCCTATAGAGATGTATTATTCCTCTATACGAAAGTGCCGTCATTTGTATTAACAAGTGTCGCAAGTGTCATAACTTGTTGTGATGGGTTATTAGACCACCTAGTGAGGGGTCGGCCCGGATTAATGTAACCATTGGTTATTAGACTCTTCTAGAGAAGTCATCCCTGCTAGTGTATTAGGAAAGTCGGAACAAGTATAAATAGAGAGCGGAAGATCTATATTTGTTCATCTCATTATTCACTCCTACATCACTTAGAAAGTGGTGCACTAGTTGAGGAGGAGGAGTAGCTACTAGTAGAAGACTATCTCTTGTACTTTGGTTGTATCATTGCTCTTTGTGGGGTTTTTCACCTTTATGGTTTTCCTGAGTGAAACTCTATGTGTCTATTGTCTCATGTGATTGCTTGGTGTGATTGATATGCATTGTTATACTTGATATGTTGTACATGTTATTCTCTCTGTAAAGATCCTAGAGTATATTGAATTAATGCTAAAAAATTAACAAAAATTAGTCCACGGCCACTATGATATGGTGATGCTCCCCAACCGAAGCTGGTTTTCAATCCATGAAATCCACCCCCCACTTGGTGAAGGGACCGATGGTGACGACCGGATGAAGGGGCACTGGATGCGAGCGTATATTCCGAGAAAACACCTGGCAAGGGTGACATCTCTTCACAACATTAACACAATCCTTAAATATGGAAGGCCAAAAAGAACTAGCTCGCATAATACGTTGGGCTATAACAAGCCCGGATAAGTGACCGCCACACGCCCTAGCATGGAAATCAATACATGCTCCACTTCTTCATGACTCAAGCAACGATGGAGAATAAAATCCTTTCCTCGGTGATGCAAAATGTCACCGATGATAGTATAATCTTTAGCATGATGTTTCACACGCCCTCGCTCGTCCTGTGAATAATGCAAAGGGAACTTCAAAGTTTGGAGATATACAATGACATCCCCATACCAAGGGTCCTCTGACAAGATAAGAAACAAGTGCTCATCCACAAAGGAATCTTGATGGATGACATCCTCATCAAGTCTCGCGAGGTCCGACATAAGCTCAACGAACACCAACGATTTCACTGACTTCACCGAAGCGAACTCGAGATCGAACTCCTGAAGGATCACAATGCATTTATTGTACTCCCCCCTATAAGGCGTCATGATAGCATGAACTGAAATGGATTGATATGCACTACAACTATGGTTGTTCGAAGAAAAATATAATGTCGTAACCATTGGACTGAATGAACAGTCACAAGCGCCAACTTTTCTACGTGAGTATATCTTAGTTCAGCGTCTACTAAATTTTGACTAACATAATAGATAACATGCTCGACAAGCGCATCATCAACCTGAACCAATACCATGCCAATCGTCTCTTGAGACGCGGCCACATAAAAGATAAAATCTCATGCGAAGTTTGGTGGACTAAGCACAGGGGATGATACCAAAGCTTTCTTAAGGGTGTCGAAAGACTGTTGGGCTCGCTCATCCCAGATAAACAGTGTGTCTTTATTCAATAAGTGCGTGAAACCTTTGGTAAGATTAGCATAATTGACGACAAAATGACGTAGAAAAGTAGCTCTCCCTTGGAGGCTCTGAAGTTGTAACAAGTTGCACGGAGGAGGCAACCGAAGTATTTCCTCAACTTTAAGAGGATCGACTCTAATACCCTCTTTCGAAACTATGAAGCCTAGAAGGCGACCAGTCCTTACAGTAAAGATGCATTTATTGGGATTCAATCAAATATTGTAGTGTATACATCATTCGAGAATCATACGGAGGTGCTTGGGGTGGTCCACTCTCTTGCGAGAATGGCTAGCAAGGTCATCCAAGAAAACCTCCATAATCTTTTTAAGATCGTGAAAGGCATAGGTCATGGCACATTGAAACGTAGCTCCGAAGTTTTTAAGGACGAAGGGAATTTTCCGATATGCGAACGTTCCCCAAGGACAAATGAAAGTAGTTTTATGTTGGTCCTCGGGTTTGATCTGGATCTGATTATAACCTGAAAAGCCGTCCATGAACGAAAAAATCTCACTTCTCGCACAAGCATCCAAGATCTGATCAATGAATGGGGTGGGGAAATTGTCTTTCGGACATGCGCGGTTCAAGTCCCTAAAATCAGTGCATACACGGAGTGTTCCCTGCTTCTAATCCACAGGAACGGGGTTTGACACCCATTTGGTAAGGGGAACAGGGTAGATAAAACCAGCCTTGAGCAGTTTCTCCACCTCTGCCCTGATAGTGGCTACCTTCCTAGGGTTCACAGCACGCAAGCATTGTCAAAATGGTTTAGCATTAGGATACGTTCTAATATCATGTTCAACAATGCGGGGGTCTATTCCTGCCATCTCCTCATACGACCAAGCAAAAGCTTCCTGAAGTTCTGTAAACAATGCAGTGTAAATAGCGACTTCCTCAGAAGTGCAATCATCACCGATGTAGACATTTTCAATCTTCCCGGGAGTGCAGGAGATGTTGATCGATGTGGTCAGAGAAATATTAATCGTATTCCCCTTCGCAAAAATATCATGCGACCCTAAAAGAGCCACAGGGTGACCAACCATCTCAGCTAGAGTCATCCTAAACTCTTCTTGCTCAACAAGATCGAGGTTGGGAAGGAAATAAGAGCAATGGTGCATATCCTCGCAAGGCCTCTCACTACCACACATGGCCTCGATAATAGCTTCACCCAAAGGTAAAGTACTATCAAGGCAATTGTGCGAACAAGATGAGTCAGCTACGCAAACTGGCATCGTAACGAGATCTTCCTCATTTGTCTAAGAAGAAGAGAGATCTGACTCTGCAGTGGCTTGTTGAATATCCTGGTAGGCAAGCTCAGCTACAGACAATGGCATAAACATCCCGACGTGCATAATGTCTCTAGACATGGAACTTGTGGACGGTAAAGTCCATGGATCATCAAAATATGAAGTCCGAAATGGTACATTATGCAAAGGAGGAGACGCATTGTTGGAAATGGTTCCAATAAAATTAACAGGTGCAGGGAAATCATAAGATCCCATCAATGAAGGGTACATATCCACACCCATGTTCCCAGTTTCCGGCTGGGAATCTGTAACCTGTGGGACTACGGATCCCGTGGATGCTGTGGAAGGAGGATTAACAAAATCCAACTGATCGATAGTCACGACCTTGCCTTCGTGTGGAAAGAAAATAACTCTGAATACAGTGGACGTGACAGCTTTCATAGTGTACATCCAATTCTGACCCAATAAAAGGTTGTAGTCGATGGGCGCATCAACCACCTCGACTTCAATAGGCACAGATTTACCTCCCAAGTAGAAAACAAGGGAAGGGATAATTCCATGCGGCTTAAATGTCCGACCATCAAATGCAGTGAGCATGGTTCTAGACGTGAGCAAAGGAGGAGACTTGAGAGCTTTCCAACAAGCTAACGACATCACTGATGCGGAAGCACCTTCATCAACCACCGTTCTTTTGATGAAATTCTGAAGGCACTCCACATGGATTTGAAAATCCACGTGGTAAGGTAAGCGAGGTTGAACATCAGTAGTGTCGAACTTGATAACACTGGGACTCCCCCCATCCTGAACTCCTAACGCACTCAAAAGGGCATGCCTTTGAGAAGGACACGCCTGTAAAACTTCAAGAGTCGACATGGCACACGGAGTTTGGCCCAAATATTCTACAATGGAGTAGTTCTGGGCGGCTCGGGCATTAGGATTATGTGTAGAGCACTTAAGAACACCTTTCGATATCCGTGGCATAATAGAGGGCTTCTCAATATGCAAGGAATTATCAGGAGGAGGGGGAGGTTCACTCCCAATATTAGGTTGTGGTGCACCATATTCTCATTGACGAGTAGCAACACTAACCTCTGATTGAACCATATTCACACATCCATAACCACTAGTATTGGAAGAAGACGTTGCAGTCTTATTAGGTCCATAACCAGTGGTGGGAGCATGTGAAGCCATGTTTTGATGATGAGGAATAGGGTCCTTTAACACAGGTGGGCTCTGTTCCAAATGATTCGATGCTTCTTCAATTCGAGGACATAAGTGAGTAAGATGATCTTCCCCACAAAGCTTACAAGGAAACTTCACCTTACACCTAGGTTTACGGTCCTCACTAACTTTTTCGCCTTCCCGAGGAGGGTTGGAATTCTCCTTACGAGGGGTATTGCGATTGATATTATTGTTCCCATTGTTTCCACCCTTACGGTTGTTTATCCCCTTTTCTTACCACCAGGTTGCTGGTTACCCGACAGTTTTGTTGATTTCACACTATGTACATCGGACGACGAGGTGGAAGTGGACAAGGTGTGAACCTGTCCGGGAGTAGACTGGTTTAGCGACAAAATTTGCATTTGATTAGCCACCAAATATACAGGGAGAGTACTTGCGGATCCCACGATGCCATCGGCATGTGGTCCAGGAATTGACTTGGGCTCATGTCGTGTTCGCGGTGCATCGGGAATGATGTCATACAAATTCCAAACTGAGAGTATAGTAAATCCAATTGCTGGACTTTTAAGATGGCTTGTTCCTCAGTCATAATACCGAACATCGAAACATCCTTAGCAATATATGGGAGTAGAGACTTGAGGAACCATTGCAATAGAAACTCTGGAGGAATGTTGGCTTTCACTAATTGCTTCCGTCAACGCCACTCTTGAACGTGGTCAGAAATATGTGTGGCCTTATTCTGACGGAAGGTAGACAAAAGTTCAGTACCAGTATCGTAACAAACCGGCAATTGGAAATGATCCAAGAAAACCAAATCGATCTCATTGAAACCCCTATAAGTGTTTCCAGGCAACTCAACATACCACTTCGCAGTTTCCCCCATGAGGGTGCGTTGAAATAGTCATAAACGAACGGAATCATGATTCAACGAGTTGGCAGAGCACCAAAGGTGAAATGTCGTGACACGATCACCCAGATCCTCACCACATCTCCCCTCAAACTTAAGAATGTCTGAAGGGAGCTTGGTAGGGACTAGAGTCCAATTAGGTTCGTGACACACCGGATCATTCATGAGCTTCGAAAGATCCGGAAGATTCAAACGTGCAAGGAATGGGAGTTGCGACTGGAAAGCTTGATTATAAGCTCCCATAAAAGGTTGATTGTACGGAACCAAATTATAAGATGGACCAAATGCTTGACCATGAGCATCAAACTGTGGATTATAAGGACCTGACTAACCATAATATTGACCATGGAAATAGGGTTGATAACCTCCTCCAAACTGACCCGTGTGAGAGTAAGTAGGTATATAAGTATTTTGGGCACCATATTGAGGTGGGTTGTATTGGTGGCTAGCAACAACTGTATTGTAGTAAGGGTATCCACCATAACTATGGGGCATATACGTACTAGTCGTAGTGGGAACCATGTTGTAATTACCATGATGGTAAAGTGTGTTCCCACCCCCAGCGTAAGCATTAGGATTAACGTGAGCAGTCGTGTGGTGACCATAAGCATGAGATGTATTCCCAGCACCAACATTGGTGTTACTAGTAGCAGACATGGTGGCATTACGACCATGAGGATAAAGTATATTCCCACTTCCTACATTAGCATTACTAGTAGTGGCATCGAACACAAAATTATGCGGTATATGTCCACCCCTGTGGTTGGGAGGAGAATTAACATTCGTGAAAGTGGTCCTAGGTTGACGGGTAGCGGCATGTGTATTAACATGTGGATGGTGGGTCGTGTTGTGAACAGTGTTCCTATTAGGTTGGGTAGTCCTAGGAGGTGGCCGCCCTCCAACATTAGCGTTGCTAGAAGGAATACAACTGGTTCCCATGCCATGTGTGTGAGTGGACAACTTGTTTCCCCAGGCGAGGGTATTTCCCCCGGTAGGTGTAGTGTGGCTAACATCATGACTAGTGCCAGGGTGACTACCAAAGGTAGGGGGAGGATCAACTGTATTGTAATTAGGCATAACATATGAGAACACGGTAGGGTTGACTGTAGGGCCTGTGTCATCATGTAATTCTGGCATCCCATATATATAATTATGTGGGAATGAAGGATCAAACGGGTTGTCCTCGGGTGGATTTGGACCAAACAAAATAGGTTGAGTCTTGAGTGGATCCGGACCAAACAAACCAATTTGAGTCTCAGGTGGATCACCCCCCCATGCCTCACGAGGAGTAGGGGTGTCAGAAGTGTGTTCGACTCTACCCGATGGAATAGTAGGGATTTCTCCCGTGCCAAAATGTGCAGTCATGGCATCGATAATGTATGTCTCGAAAGAATCCAAAGATTCGGAGGGAGCCCGGTTGCGTCCCTTCTTGACACGACGTTTAATCTTGGCAGCTGGTAAACCAGCAAACCGACGAGATCAACGGAGAGCAGGACTCCGCTCCATGATATCTCTAGAGAGACTATAAAATCAAAACGTATCCTAAAAGCCAACTATCGATCAAAAACATTAAATCAAGAGCACACACCTAGAGAAACTACAGCCAAGAGCAGACAAACAAAGTGGCTAAATGATCTCCCGACACTATAGCTGGTATGTCTCACCTAGGAGAGGCTTGAGACTCCCAAACTATAGCTGTAGGTAATAGAATAAGTTATAATGGCCCCCAGACTTCACTGCGTGCACAGGGTCAAGTCCCTATACAACGACAACTGTGTTGTCTGACCCCTATCTAACTCAGGATACAAACAATATAACCACTGCAAGTACCCTATGCGATACCTAGGTAAGGCAACTATGGTCACCGTAGTATAACCAATGCTCAGGGGGACAGTCGCAGGTGGGATCCATCGTATGGGCAGGGTAGCTGAGCCCGAAACTCAGTGAGGGTCAAATCCCCCAAGAGTCCCCAGATACGAACAAATCCTGGATATATCTCCCACGTTCAGCCGATATTGGAGGGATATCTCCGCAACCAACCTCCCATGACCTCGTGCTTAACTCTGGTTTCAGTAGAGATTTCCTGAGAAAACCGATGTATACCATGGATTTCACCACTCCCTTGTCAGACACATAATGTTTTGTCTAGTAGTCTTGGATTGTTTACTCACAACGATCTATTCCAAGACTCTAAACCTATGCTAGTTGGTGTACCCTATAAATAAAATCGATCTAATCAATTTTAAGATTAAGTGTTAATTTTAATGGCTATGGTTACTCAAAGGATATGGTCGTAAAACTAGTGATGTATATGACTCAATAGTATGCAAAATCGTCCAAACCCTAGACTCATCTATCCAATAAAAACAATGCCACTAACATGCAAAATCAATCCAACGGTTTCGAAATAAAAATGCAACTCTTTTATATTTTCAATGCACAAGCATAACCTAAATGAAGGAAGCAAGCACTCAATGCAAGATGCAGTACGAAAAAGTAATTTTTTTTTGTATTTTCTCTTATAAGCAAAAAGGAAAATGCAATTTTTTTTTGTATTTTTCAATATAAAGAAATGCAAAATGCAAGAAAAATCCTACTATTTAATCACTAAAGTGCCGAGAATATCACTAAGACAACCCAGCAGATCCCAAACAGTAAGACTCAGCCAACGGAATGAGCTATATAGGAAAAAAACAAGGAGGCTAAATCCAAGTGTAGGTAAAAAACCAACAAGGCTCAACCAAGAGAAAATAAGAGTTCTGGTCACAAACAAGGCATGGAACAGTCAAGAATTAGGCCAATAAAGACTCAGGATCATCAAAAGACAACCCAAAAACAACCAAAGCCGGATGTGTACGTTACTATCGAAGGAATACCTGTGGGTACCCACGAGCAGTAGTGTAAACAGAAGCGGGTGTACGCGGGCAAAGCTAAGCTCACCCACGGGTAGGGAAAAGCAAATGGGAAAACAAAGAGTCCAATGGATCAGAAAAAACTATTTTTCTATGGTGTATCTCAATGGCCAATCAGTGACACAGAGCTTCGACAAACAACAACTCTAAATAAGGACTAATGCCTAAAAATCCCCAAACATGGATGTTTTCCCCAGTGGAGTCGCCATTTCTGTGTTGGAGAAAACTCAGTATGGCTTGGGGTAGACCACAACAGACAGTTGACTACCAGAAATCAACTCAATTCTCAAAGCTATGTTTTATAAATGACAATGCTAAGATAATGAAGAATATAACCAACCTTGATCCAAACATTTGATGTAGATCCCCGTTGGCGCTTTTCCACTCGTGCGCTTGAACCTGCAAATTAGCCTTGACGGCCAATATACAACAAGCGCATATAATGTATAAACGACATTAACATCATCAATAGCAATCGTCCATGATATTATAAGTAAATGAAACCCAATGTAATATAAATAACATTCACAACATTAATGGACGAGAATATAAGTATTTCTATTAATAAATAACAAGAAGTACAATGTGATACGACCTCTTGTCGGTAACCAATCTGAACCGAGATCTGGATCAATCCACTTGTTCCTCCACCACTTCAATCCTCCATGGAATGGAAAAATCAAACTATGATAGGAGTTTGGAAGGTGAACATAAAAGGTTCACAACTACAAGGATCAATGAGTGTAGACTCAAGATAGGGCAAAAATCCACTAGAGTTCTCTTGCTCTCCTCTCTCCTCCTGTCCATAAGCCATATGTGCTCAATATATAGTCCTGCCAAAGGTAGGTGAAAGGACACATCGAGGCATTTTGGGGAAAATGGAGGGCCAAAGGTCACCCTATGACCACTTTTTGGGAGTAAAAAGTAATTAACTAGTGACTTTTACCATTTTACATGCTACCCGCGGGCTCTAGTGATGCAACTCGCGGGTACGCCCGCTGTAATGATGTTGCTAGCGTACAGGGGAAAAAATGAGGAAAAAAGTGTGTCTAAAGGATATAAAGTAGATCTGAGTCAGTGAAATGGATCTTGCAGGCCAAAGAGTGCTGATGCTCACAAGGTGGAAAATTACGCTGTAACACATGGTATGCTAAGATGGACTCCTTTCTACTATCACAAGATTTTCAGAGATGCAAGTCTGACTCAAATGTATACATGATGCATTATGGTAAATATATTATCCTTATTTTCCTCTATTTTTGTGAAATTCAAATCACAGTAGGTTCTACTATCTAAAGAATTCCTCACAAATCAGGAATTTGGCTAAGTATGCAAGAAAAATAGTGTAAACGAGGCACAATATACACACAAATGATGCAAAATACTGGTTATTCTATTAATTTACAACCCAAAAATGAGTTGTGAACACCATTATATTACATTTGGGAAAAATTGTGAGCATTTGGAGGCATCAGAATGAGCTACAAGTGGCTAGCTTACATTGGACCTCAATCCCCCCTAGGTTGACCAATAGTCTCCCAAATCACCTCAAACTGTCACGAATTCCTAATATGAACATTGGGATGGCATGGGAGGACATTAACGATGGTATCACATGAGTGGTGGAGAATTTGGTGGAGTGTAGGTGCCCTAGGATACGACAAAACTACCAAGGAGGGAAAATGTCCACATATATTGCATGGGCGCCTCAAGTCAAACTCAAATCCATAAATCAGGGGATAAGGGCACTCCTTGGGTGATTAGTGGTAATAAATGAGGGTTTGGTCCATAAATGAGGGCACCTTAATCACTGTTTGACCAAAATTGGGTGCTAGGTAGTAGGATCAGTCATTAATTTCCTAACAACCTTGGATAACCATCATTAACCTTTGCTTGAACCAGCAGTCATTTAATTAACATCATGAGACTATGTTCCTAGGTGTAATAATGGTCTAACACCGAATTTAAGCTAGAATTATGTAGCCAAAACAAAAATGAGGCTTTGGCAACTAAGGCTCAAGTCACTTCTTACAATTTTTATTAGTCCATGTAACCAAGGTAAGGAGGAAAATTGTTACATCGGATCCAAGTGTAAGGGAGAATCTATATCTGGATACTAAGGGGGAAGATCTTCAATGTGACAAATATAAATATTGAAAAATATAAAATGAATAATATATGAGAGATGATTATTACAAATGATTGCCGTATCTTATATACAACTTAGAAATTGGCTTGAAAGGTCATTTATTTTTAATATTATACCTATTAATGACTATTAATTATTATTAATTGTATTTTAATTTATATTCATAAAATTTCCTCTCTTAGAAAGGTTTTGTCCTGAAATCCTTATGATGTTGTCGCATCATTCCTTATGACGTCATAGCGGACGAAACATGTCGATATGATATTCTAAGTTTAGAGCATAACTTTCAATATGTTGACGGATCAATCCATCCCAAATTGATTTGTTGCGGACTGTTGGGATTCCCTATTGATCTATCGTCGGGATCTTTTATCACATTAGTACCATTATCTTTTGACAATTCCCACTTTTTAGGATACTGGTTTATATGGTTGGGGTGTCGATAGGGAATTTTCACAATGTTATTTTCTTTTATGAACATCGTATTTTGAGCATTGATCTGTGCTAGACGTTGTGGTTTCATTCCTTGATTTTTTAATGTTTCATTCTATATCTTTTCCAACTTGTTTTCTAATTGTATGTTATCATTTCTAACCTTTTTAATCAATTCTACTTGCGATTTTCTGTCATCTTCGGACTTCTTAAGTTGCTCCTTAAGATCTTCATTATGATTTCTGATGTAGTTATTTTCTTCCTTCTTGTCTAAAATTTTTCCTTCAATGTATTTAGTAGAGTGTTCTACCTTCCGACTATTTTTCAACTTCTTAATTTTTGTGACTAATGTCTTTTTATGGTTCTTTAATCTGAAAATTTCTTCTGTGTTAATTGATAACGTCCTTTTGACAACTGTAATCTCCAACCTGTGTGTCTTTGTAGTGTCATCCTCTTTCTTTTGGAGTTAACTAATATGTTGCTAAAGGCAACAATTCTCTGCGTCTATGCGTCTTACTTTAGTCTGAATGTGCCTGATTTCGTCATCTTTCTCCTTGATGATTTTGTTTAAATGTTTTATTTCTTCTTCTAAATCATTATTGCTTCTATAAGGTGATTCTTCGATATTTTTTGAGTTTTTTATTTTGTCTTCAAGTTTTTTATTGTGAATTTTCAAACGTGAGATTTCTTTATCCTTATCTAATAAAATTTGTTGGATCTCTCTCTTTTGATCTTCTAAACTACGATTCTCATGTTTTGTTAAATGATTTCGCAATTCTTGCTTCATAATCGTGAATTGAAGATCTTCATTGGTCGCTTTAAATTACTCTAACTCGTCCAATGCTGCTTGTAACTGTGACTTCATTTCTTTAAGGATAATGCAATTGGTATTGATCTTGGAACACCTTACAGTTGCACCGTAGTGTGGTAGTAATATAGAGTTGAAATTATTGTTAACGATCAAGGAAACAGAGCCACTCCTTCCATTGTTGCTTCACACCCTCTCGAGCGGTATTTGGAAATGGTGCCAAGAATCAGATCACAACCAATTTGCACAAAATTGTATCCAATGCTGAAATACTTATAGGAAGGTGATTCACTGACCCCTATGTGATTTTGGATCATATCGTAGTGTAAGCATATATTTCTCCTCTAATTTATTATTATTATTATTAATTGTAACAAAAAAACTACCAACCACAAATACAAGAGCATTGACAATAGCAATTGGAAGAGAGGTTGCATTGGTACTCACAATTCTCAGCTTGCTTGAATAAATCCGCAGTGTGCTTCCTATTTTCCTTACTATGGCATAATATTAAAGCTTTTGATGATCATCCACTAATATGCTGCCTAACTATGAACTCAAGTATGTGATTAAAATGTGGAGTCTATCCAACACATTTAGTAAAGAATGGCTAAGTTCTAATTCATTTTTACCACTGTCAAAATGCAACAAGACATGTCACGTAATAGAATACATCATGCATAGTACTTGTTGTTTTATTTGTCGGAGCATCCAAGCACGGGGGCATACTAAATAATAGGTTGCGATTTTAAGATTTTATATATATATATATATATATATATATATTATAATTAAAACAACTCTTGCGGGGATTTATGTCCCATTGGAATTGTCCTTGACCAATCATACATCAAATTATTGCAAATTAGAAAAAAAAAAATATTTTAATTTTTGGAAATATTAAGTTTAATTTTAAAATTATGCATAATATTATAGAATTTTGTAATTTTTTTTAAGGGAAACTAATGCAAATCAATGAATATTGATTTCTAATTTATTAATATATCAATAATAAATAATAAGGTCTGAGGTTTTAGTAGCTTGATTGGGAGTTTTCGAAATTCTCGATTGAGAGTTTTCAATAGCTTGATCAAGCTAATACCTTGATCGAGATAATAACTCGATTGAGATTCTACTAGCCACACACATAAACCATCGATCGAGGTCTTTTGAAAAAACATGCAAAACCTCGATCGAGCATTTTAAAACTGTCAATCGAGCTAATAGCTCGATCAAGGGATTTAAAACGGGATTTTAGCCATTTTATACAAATTTAATTTTACTGGACTCTTTGGAAAGCCTAAACCTTGTCCTAGGATGCACCTGAAGTGGTGAACTTCATACTGATGGATTCATCAATGAATCGTCTATTTATTGGCAAATAATTTATGGGTTTCTGAACTCAAAATGGTAATATTTTATTTTATTTTCAAACTTACAGTTACAAAACCATGTCCACAACTTTGAATTAGCGCAAAGAAATATCAACAACATAAAAAGTACACAAACAAAAAAATTATTCGCCCCATATCAACGCATCCTCTTCAAAAGGGTATTTTGTTTTCAATTTTATAACCAGTAAAAAAACGTGTACGTGCACACATATAAAATGTGATTAAAATTTTCAATGGTCAGTTCCAAAATTATTAATAAAAAAGTAAATGTTCAAAATAAATTACAAAAAAATATATACATGGCTCCAATGCATTCTATGTAGATTATGTTCATATATTGTTTTTAAAAAATTATGCATTTATCAAGTGCTAAATTATTTTATGTGCACAAAAGTCACTTATTAAATTTTCGTTAAATTTACAAGAACAAACCTTTCATTAAATGCAATTTTGGCATATTAAATTATATATATATATATATATATTGTAATATAGCTGGAAAGACATCATAATTCCCTGCAATTTATTTTTTTGTTGCATGTTGGAATTCATAGGGCATATATGATTTTTGAGGGCTTCGATTTAATAAATGAGTAAAAAAATCAAAATTTCACTGTCACTTTTAGTAAAAAAGTGTTACCCATGTTTATGGCTTCATCATCCCTATTCCCATGGGTAGTTTTAAGTATGAAAGGAAGACATGAAGAAAGAATATGCAGGGCCCAACTTTGAGAGAATAGATAGGATTAGTTGATCCTCTTGCTTTGAATTTTCTATTTCACAAGATTTGAGTTTTTGTAGCAAAGATTTAAACTTTGTGAAAAATTATTCCAATGTACCAAAATTGCTTGAGCTCAATGAGATGAGTTCATTCTATAGCATGTGTCCCCGTATTTCATCCTATTTTTCGGACAGGCCCTCCAATGTGGTCCATAGTTCATTTGGTATGGAAGCATTTTCTGTGTGGAAATATAGATCTAGAGATATTGACAAGCATAATATCATTAATGCTTCATCCATTTTTTGTTGAAATACTTAACTTTATCATTCATGGAATTTGGTTCAACTTTGATATCCAATGTGATCCGATAAATCCCTTTGCTTTTGTGGATAAGGAAGACTTCAAGCTTCCATTCAAAGTAACTGTATGGTGTAAGGCTTATACAAGGGGGGTGATCCATTCTCTATGTGTGTTACAATCCTTTGTTAACCTACAAAAGAAGGTATGTGCTTCTCCTTACAAACTCCTACACTCTAATACCATGTGAAATTGTTGAATAACATGCACATATAATCTAGTTTCAAAGAAGAAAGCAATCAACAAATGCAACCTTGAGACCAAAAAGAATGACGAGAGAAACTAATGAATTCTATTCCACATGAATTAATGATAAAATTACAAGAGATATGCTCAAAATATTGAACTAATGCACCTTAGTTGATATTCTAGAGATTACTCAGGTATGCACCACGTATGCACTAACACAAACACTAGTATTATGCCACCGAGTCTCGGTTAACTAGCCATGTAGTCATCCGTGAACAAGAAATGTACAAGTGGATGCACCCTTCTAATCTCATGCACATGAAATTCTCCCTCTTGGTGATGATTCCAAGGTAGGTAGGTGCTCCTGGTGATGATTCCAAGGTGGGAAATACATAACTAGACTACATTGGTGTAACACAATTACAACTACAGCATGACTAAAGGAGAGGTGTTCCCTTGGGTCTGAGAAATGGGAAAACTTTGAATGGAAAATCGTGAATGGGAAATTTGGGTCTGGGAAATGGGAAAATTTTGAATCAATGCAAAAGAAATTACTAGTTCTGTCAGTGGACAAACAAATTATGAGTTGGGAGAAATACCATGTGTAATTTTGTGTTAGCTAGCATTTAAAATTTTTAAAAATCTAAATATTAATGAAAGATTTGAAATTTTGGAAAATTTTCATATGGGCCCCACAAATACCACATGGATAGGGAGCATGACATGGAGGATCCATGCATATTGGTTGTATATGTGGCAATAAATTGAGGGGTCAGATGCTTGGGTAAATTTATAACTTTGATGAGCTATAACTTTTAGAGTTAGAACCTAAAATTCATCCTAGGTATAGTTGTTGGAAAGGAAAAATATAGGAGAATCAAATAAAAGGTTTGCAGTTTTCAAACAAGCTTCTAGTTGTTTCAAAAAGCAGGTAGAGCAAAGCCTTTGGGTTTGATTGGGAAAGAAAATTTGTATGTGGGTGACCTCCAAAGAGACCAAAAGTTTGGAAATTTTTTGTATCATAGTATAGGAGTGTATAAAAACAAGACTAACTCAAAATCAATAAACATGGTACAATATTCATATCATGGTAGTGGTTCTCTCAAAGAGGTGTAGAGGCACCATCACCTATGCAAGAGAAAGGTACATATTACTTGATAATGTGAATCACTGAACCAAGTATGGTTGTATTCCTGGTAACACGATAGTGTTATTAACTAGCAGTGATATTTGAGTGAGAATATTATAGTAATTCTTGCAACAAGTGGACAGACATGTTGAATGGATAAGAGTACACTCTTGCATATTGTATTTATACAAGCACTAATGAATAAACAAGAAACTAAGAACGATTGATGGTTCTCTGTATAGAATACATGTAATGCATTTTCTATAATCAAAATGTGTAATATGAATTGCATAGAAGGGTTATGGAATCCATCGTTTATAGTAACTGGTTATCATATGCAGTTATTAAGGAAACAATGAGAGATAATGAAAGTATGATGCATACTATAAAGTAAATGTGATGAGTGAATCATCCTAGTGGGTAAGTGCAAGCATGCTCATAAAAGTTGCAAGATGTGAACTAACAACTTATGTGTAAGGAATTGGAATAAGTGATGGGATTTCATTAACATAAAAGTTGTCACAAGTGGAATAAGACATTCCAATATGTGGACCTATCATCCAGGTTCAATAACCATGGTAAGGGTTTCCCTGGGAAAGGAAAGAGAAAGCTAAGGTTTCCATGGAAAAGGAAAGAGAAAGTTAATGTTTCCATGGGAAAGGAAAGAGAAGCATGGCGATTTGACAATCATCATAAGTGTTTATACTAAGCAAGATTTGCTAATTAATGTAGGTATTATCTGCATTGGTTCATCATAGTGTCTTCTATGCATATGTTCCTTATAAAGATATGAAGTGACCATCATTATATCTTTAATCATTAAAGTGAGATTTTCTGAGCATGAATTGGTATATGAAAAACATGATTTTGGCAAATTCACATATTTGAGGTTTCATAAAAAAGAAATTTCATAACATATCTAAAGTTATCTAATGAAAAATGTTATTTGATATAGTTTTGGCATTGAACATGGAATTTCAAGGAATTTAAGCATCCATAAATTTATCAAAAAATTTAACAAGGGATATCCCCATTCACTTGTATGTTTGGAAATGATTCTTTTGAAATTTGCTTTGATTCCTTTGAAACTCGTGACATTTGGGGGTGGAGGTTGTAGTGCAAACAAAAGGATAGTGGATACTTTCATGCTCTTTTTCAAATTCACTGGTAAATCAAAGCCTCATTATTATTATTATTATTATTATTATTATTATTATTGTTTGGATATATATAATTTTTTTCATAAATTCTCAAAGACAAGCAATGGATCATTTAATAACGTTGTTTGTCATCTTCAGCCGTGAATTAATTCCCCATTAATGTCATTTGGTTTTATATAATCATATTTCATTAACTTCCCAAGAGATTGCGGTCTCAAGAATAAGGGGTTTAGTGCAGTCCATCCTACCATGCTTGTAGAACAATAAATCTCTATTAGAACATGATATGTAACTCCAGATAATTGGATTTCTCATGTGACACATTTACTATATGATTTGTAGCCTTTTTTATTTGTGACATGCAGAGGAAGGTAATTTTCATATCATCTAATTCTCACGTGGGTGCCTTGCTAGTTTATTCCTTTGAAGAGATTTCATTATTGGTAAGAAATTTGGCTCTCATGCCTTAGGATTTGAATGGATATGAATAGGAAGATCTTGTCAATGAAATTAGGTTGTTTCTTTCTTGTAATTTTTATAGTTATCCATGACAAAATGTATCCTTATAACACCTTTCAACCATCTTATACAATCAATAATTTAGCACTTTAACGATATTATGACTTATCATCTAATGCCATTTGCTCTTTATTGGGAAACATCAATATCATTAGAGTTCTTGTCTAAGATAGACAATTGGAAATTTGACAACTCTCGGAAGTGTTTATGTTCAGTAGGATTTTCTAATAATGCAGATATTATGTGCATTGGTTTCTTTGAGCATGTTCTATTCATATGTTCCTTATAAAGCTATGACATGAACCATCATTATAATTTTATGCAGTAAAGTGAGAGTATAATTATATATAGTGCATCATTATAAAAAAAACCTAATACTTTCTAGTCTCTATATATGATGCAATTCAATATTTGTATGCAATGGATGCACTAGGATGTCCCATTATCTTACTTCTAGTCAAAGACATGGAATAAAAATACACCCAATAATGAATGACTGTCATTTAGTAAATCAAAGCAAACATGAAGCCTTCCAAAAATTAGATTTCTTTCAAGAATTCATGAAAAGATGTCAAATGAAATAGAGTCATAGGAACAAGGTAAATGAGAGCATGGAGACAAAAGTGAGAACTCATATGCAATGGATGTAGGTCAAGTATGAAGAGTCTCAGTTTGTAAGCATGAATTCATATGCAATGGATACAGGTAATGTAAGAAGAGTACTTGTTATGTACGTGAGAATCCATAGACAATGGATGCATATATAGTGATATTGGATTGGTCGGTGGAAAACTAGGAACTTGGAATGTACAAAGATACATTCATCATGCACAATTCTTTCTTTAATGAGCATAATTATATAACTTGTACAATTCTTTGTGGACTACTAAGCAGTGGTCCATTAGTCTTTCCAATGTAGGAGGAAACGAGAATTGTGATTGTTAGTTGGTTATACTCTCTTTAAAATATCCTAATACTGCCAGTTATATCATTGTTAAATAATGAAAGCAATAGTGTATTAGGATTTTCATTGAAGTTCAACTCCCAGCAAGCACAAACAAAAAAGTAGTGGTGGATTAATTCATTGAGTTTCACACAAATATTGTGTTTTCTACAATTTTAAGTGGGCCTAATAATTAAGACTATGTGTTTTATTCTTGAAAATTGCAGGTTCAAATCAAGAGGAGAGTAGGGTAATACACCACCATGAATAAAGGGGTCCCTTGTACCAAAAACAAAGGGGTTTCATATAATAATAATAATAATAATAATTATTATTATTATTAGAGATCTATCCGAACTATAATATCTAATCTCTATAAATGTCTTTCTAAAGCCATAATTGTTTGTCATCTTGCAAACTAGGGATTTCTTTTTG
Organism: Larix kaempferi; assembly: GCA_027924585.1. Taxonomy (NCBI): domain Eukaryota; kingdom Viridiplantae; phylum Streptophyta; class Pinopsida; order Pinales; family Pinaceae; genus Larix; species Larix kaempferi. The sequence continues at coordinate 7,505,317 of BSBM01000255.1, forward strand.
TATGATTTAACCTCTTGTTGGAGCCTAGAAAGATTTTATTCTTTGATTCATTTGACCTTGTCCTCTTTTAGTGTTTCATCATTGTATCCTTTAACAAGATATTCCAATTTGGAATGACTATGAGGTGACACATATTTTGATTAGTCAGTGTGAAACATTGGAGGCCATGGAAAGAACACTTGATTACGAATGTAGGGATAATAGAAAAGGTGGTAAGAAATATTTGTGACTCAAATAAGGATTTAATCCACTCAATCATTTTATTCCTCCTCCCCGTAATCTATATCATCATTGTAACAATAATGATCATTCTTAGATCATCATGATCATCTTCTTCCTCATGAAAACATTCTCATGTAGTTACACCATCCTGATCATTCACTTCATCATCCTCATCATCATTGTCACCATCATCATCATTGTCACCATCATCAAAACATCGGCATCATCATTTTTATTCTTGTAATTTTATTCAAAGGATGAAATATATGATTTTTCTTCAATGTTTCATGTAGATCGTTCTCCAAAGCAAGGTTCTTCCCTCCAACAGTTGCGATTGTCAGGATGATTCATTGCTATGACACCCCCCACCCCACATCGCAAGTAAACTCCTATGTAAATTTATTACATAAAGTTTTTTTTCTAATGAGTTACATATAGAAGTAAATTATTGTATACATGTACATGCGTAATTATTAATTGTTGTTTGTTTGTACTTTTTATCAAGGTACCCCACCAGCTAGGTCATCTATTGAGTGTCCATTCGGTAGCATCGTGTCTAGTGCCTTGCATGATGGCCATGAACCATTGACCCCCTTAGAGCATAGTGATGAGTTTCGTCATCATGCAGGTACATTAAATTCATATTTATTTATTTTTCATCTATCAATATCTTTAAATTTTGTATCGGTGTTTTGTACTTTGATTGATACATTTTTTTATATATCTATCACGTGTTGATCGTGCTTGTAATGCTTCTTGGCAGGATGGGATCACTAGGATAACAATTGAGGATATCAAATCACAGTGTGATTGGTTGATTGGATCCATGCACCCTAACTGTTGAAATACTTACAGGAAGGTGATTCACCGACCCCTATGTGATTTTGGATCATATTGCAATAGAGGGATGTATTTCTCCTCTAAATTATTCATTGTAACAATAAAAAAACCAACCACAACTATACGGGTAGTGAGAACAACAATTGGAAGAGAGGCTGCATTGGTACTCACAATTCTTAGGTCGCTTGAATAAATACCATGTGTGCTTCCTATTTTCCCCACTATGGTATAATATTGAATCTTTTGTTGATCATCCACTTGTTGGAATATTCTCACCATCATTTATATATTGGCATGCATGCATGCATCAAGTCATCAATATGGTAGTCTCCCCAGCACCTAGAGCTCATATTCAGCCCCTTGGAGCCTGTTTTTATCCCTCAGTAGCCCTCCTACCTACCTAGTGCACCTTTTTTTCCTCATCTAGATGACAAATGAACCCTACTACACACTCTTGGATTCCAATAGCCAGTTCTTGCATTGATTGCACAGTTTATGCATTGATTTCTTAGTTTAACTGCCTATAGCTTCCATTTGTTTGTATCAGAGTGCCACTTGACTACTGACAATCTCTCATGCACCCACCTTGGAATCTCATTCCCTAGATTAGTGCCACATGCATCAGTTAGACTCATTTGATTGATATTTGACTATTTGTGACTTCTACAACTGATTGGGTGATGTCTCCAATGCTGTCCAAGCCACACATTGAGGAGAATTCGAATGGCCTTAGGAGTATTAGAATTCATTTGATTGTATTGAGATTGTATTAAGATTAGAGTGACATCTTACAACTGATGTATGATTATATTGCATATTTTACCATTTCTGAGTTAATGTGTGAATACTGATTCAATTCTTCTTCTTCTTCTCTGTAATTCATGAGTGATATTTGTGAGGTTTGTTCAAGTTGAGTGATCTACCCTATAGAATATCACATGGTATCAAGGCTTGATACAACTATTCAAATTTCAGCAGTTGCAACAATTCATTGAGCAACTGTCTTTTAGTGAGTACCAGAAGCCTCTGGATTTCCACAACAATTCCTGGTGAAATTGTCTTGAATTCACTGGAGGAATCTAGTGAGTTCTAGCGAGGTGTGAAGGATCCAGTCACATGTGCTCACTGTCCTAAGGTAGTGTTCTCTCGATTTTCATCAAATCTCCATCAACAATTTCATTTGTTTTGCAGGTTTATTCCATCATTCGAATTCATCTTCAATTCGACTTCAACAGTTACCATGGATCTAAAACTGACCTCCTTCAACTATTTTGAATGGAAATCCAAGATGGACATCTTCATGAAGTCAAAAATCCTTTCTAGAGTGTTGAATGCAACAATAGTCGAACCCACTAGTGCAGTTGAGAAATCAAAGTATCGTGATAAACTTGATGAGGCAGTTGGATTGCTACTCCTCAATATTTCCAATGATCTATGTTTTCATGTCATTGATCTCAAAACTCCTAAAGAAGTTTGGGACAAGCTTGAATATTTGTTTGGGAAGAAAGATGATTTGAAGGGTCACAAATTGGAAAATGAGCTTATCTCCCTGAGCCCCAGCAGTTTCGACTTAATCAATGTGTTCTTCACCAAGTTCAAAAATCTGATTTCGAAGTTGAAGACATATGGAATAGAGAAAGAAGAGAAGCAATTAGTCCTAGCTATTCTGTCAAAATTGGGTCCTGATTACTCAGTTTTTGTCTCCACCTTCCAGTCATCGAAGCTATCCATCCCAAAATGGCAGTTTCCCACTCTTGAAACCTTCATCCAGTCTCTCACACAAGAGGAGGAGAATTTGGTTCAAATGGGGATGATCAAACCCAAGATGGATTCAGCACTTGCAGCTGCTGACAGTAAGATAGCAAATGGAAAAGGAAAGAAAAAATAAAAAGACAGAAATTCGAATGAGTAGAAGTAGAAGGGGCTTCGAATTACAAGAAGGGAAATCAATCTCACATTGAGAAATCCAAATGTACCTATTGCAATAGAGGATTTCATCCCGAGAGTGCATGTATAAAGAAGGAAATAGATCTGATGGCTCAGCTACTTGAAAAGAATAACCTTCTAGTACTTGCATTTGCTAGGAAGAAAGAAGATGAATCTTCAATATATGAGGACAAGGAGAGATGCCATGCTCTCATGGAAGGTGAATCAAGAGAGTCCTCCTTCATCATTGATTTAGGAGCATCAATACACATGTCTTCCTCCAAAGATCTCTTTTCTGGTTCCAAATGCACTATTGGCCCTTCAATCATGTTGGGAAATGATTCTGAAGTCTCCTGTGAGAGGATTGGAAGGATCAACCTTGAGCATGGATACTTCTCATATGTACTCTATGATCCTACACTTACTACCAATCTACTTTCAGTCTACCAGATGAACCACACTAGAGTACCAAAGAAGGTGGCCTTCACTCCAAATGAGGTCAAAATCCAGGAGATGAAAACTGGAAATATCATATCAAAAGGTGTTGCTAATCACAATTCGAAACTCTATGATTTTTCTCACTTCCTACCCTTCTCCAAACAGTCTACTCTTCACACACATGCAAATAAAGAGAGTATATTGTGGCATGAAATATATGGGCATCTCAACTACAAGTATCTCCATGGCATGCACACTCAAAAGATGGTTGAAGGACTACCCAATATCAACTTTTCTAAGGACAACTGTAAGGGTTTCTTGATGGGAAAACATCCAGAAAAGAAGTTTGAGAAAGGAAAGGCAAGGAGAGCCTCTCAACCTCTAGATCTGATTTATAGTGATGTTTCAGGGCCATTTCCAGATCTGTCTTTGAACAAGGAAAGTTATATTCTTAATTTTATTCATGATTATTCGAGATTTACATGGGTATACTTTCTCAGATTAAAATTAGAAGTGTTTGGATACTTTAAGTTTTTCAAGTCTTATGCTGAAAAGTTTTCAGATAGAAAGATCAAGGCCCTCCACACTGATAATGGAGGAGAGTAGGTCAAGAGTGACTTCCAATCCTTTTGTGCTGATGAAGGCATAGAGATGTATCATATTGTTCCCTACACACCACAGCAGAATGGTGTTGCAGAGCGAAAGAACGGGACATTAAAATAGATGGCAACCTGCATGATAAAGTTGAAAGGGTTGCACCCTAGTCTTTGGGCAGAAGCCATCAATTGCTTGCCTACCTTCAGAACAGAGTCCCTCACAAAGGAATGAAAAATATGACTCCTTTCAAAGCATGGATGGGTTACAAACCTGATGTATCCCATCTCAGAGTGTTTGGATCCAGAGCATCGGAAAGGATTCCAACAGAGAAAAGGAGAGCCTTAGATCCACAAAGAAGAGAGTGTATACTGGTGGGTTATGCATTGAGTGCAAAGTACTACAAGCTTCTTGATCCTTCTACTATGACAACATTCCTTGATAGGAATGTACAGTTTGAGGAATGGCCACTGCAAGATGCTCATGCTGTTAAGAAAGAGATGTTTCCTACCACACCACCACTGCTTGATGAGCAAGAGAGCGAAGCTTCATCTCATGAGAGTTCAGATTCTGAAAGCAAAAGTGAAAGTGATGAAGAGCGAATGCTAGATCCAGAACCACTAGAACCTAAAGATCTAGCACCTAATAGTGAATATGAGCGAATGGAATATCCAGATCCATAAGAACCTGATGATCTTGCACTTGATGATCCTCCTATTCCTAGATGGGAATCCATTGCTCTTAGATTTACCGGAGATCTTGTTGGAGATCCACTTGATCCAAGGAGAACCAGATCTGATTTTCAGAATGGAAGGTTTCATCCTTCTCACATTGTTCATTCACACATTGATCCATTTCTTACCGATAAATCCTTCTTCAATGGAGAAGTCCACTTACCTTTTGGGGTGAGTGATGTACATGACTGATTACCTTCTACAGTCTATCTTGAGGGGGGGATTTCGTCCCAGTGGGTTTTCCCTCTTTCCTCCCTTCATTTGTTTAGATTGTTGTATGGGGTGACTTTTGGTCTCAGTTACCAGGGCCCTACTAGTTTTCACTTATGTGTTTCCTCATAGTCCGGCTTGTAGGGGGGTGTTGGAATATTCTCACCATCATTTATATATTTGCATGCTTTGCATGCATTATGCATGCATGCATGCATGCATCCAGTCATCAGTATGGTAGTCTCCCTAGAACATAGAGCTCATACTCATCCCCCTGGAGCCTGTTGTTAGCCCTCAGTAGCCCTCCTACCTACCTATTGCGCCTTGTTTTCTTCATCTGGATTACAAATGATCCCTACTACACACTCTTGGATTCCAACAGTTAGTTCTTGCATTAATTGCACAGTTTATGCATTGATTGCTCAGTTTAACTACCTGTAGCTTCCAGTTGTCTGTATCGGAGTGCCACTTGACTACTGACAGTCTCTCATGCACCCTCCTTGGAGTCTCCTTCCCTAGATTAGTGCCACATGCATTAGTTAGACTCATTTGACTAATATTTGACTATTTGTGACTACTACCACTGATTGGGTGATGTCTCCAATGCTGTCCAAGCCACACATTGAGGAGAATTCGAATTACCCTAGGAGTATTCGAATTCATTTGATTGTATTGAGATTCTATTCATATTAGAGTGCCAGCTTACAACTAGTGTATGATTATACTGCATATTTTATCATTTCTGAGTTAATGTGTGAATACTGATTCAATTCTTCTTCTTCTTCTCTGCAATTCATGAGTGATATTTGTGAGTTTTGTTCAAGCTGAGTGATCTACCCTGTAGAATATCACACCACTTATGTATTGCCTAACTATGAACTGAAGTATGTGATTAAAATGTGGATTCGATCCTAAACATTTAGTAAAGAATGGCTAAGTTCTAACACATTTTGACAACTGCCAAAACGCAACAAGACATGTCATGAAATAGAATACATCGAACACTGTACTTTCTATTTTAATTGTTAGAGCATCCAAGTATGGAGGTGTACTAGATAAGATGTGGCAATTGTAAGAATTTTGGTTTTATAAATTATTATTATTATTTTTAAATTTTGATAATTCAAACCACTCCTACAGGGATTTATGTCCCATTGGAATTGTCCTTGACCAATCATAAAATCAAATTATTGTAAATTAAAAAAATGTGAATGTATTTTAATTTTTGGAATTATTAAGTTTAATATTAAAATTATGCATAATATTATAAAATTTTGTAATTTGTTCCTTAAAATCAAACTAATGCAAATCAACGAATGTTGATTTCTCAATGAAAAATATATCAATAATAAATAATAAGGTCTGAGCATTTAGTAGCTCGATCAAGAGTTTTCAAAAAGCTCGATCAAGCTAATACCTCGATCCACATAATAACTTGATCAAGCTTTTTGTAACCACACATAAAACCTCAATCAAGTTATTTGAAAAAAAAGTGCAAAACCTCAATCGAGAATTTTAAAACCATCAATTGAGCTCAATCGAGGGTTTTAAAAGAGGATTTTAGCCCCACTTTCTGCAAATTTAATTTTATTGGCCTCTTCGGAAATCCTAAACCCTATCCTGGGATGCACCTTAAGTGGCAGAATTCCTATTGATGGATTTTTCAACAAATAGTCTATCTATTGGCATATAATTTACAGGTTTTTGAATTCATATAATAATTTCTTTTTAATTTTATTTTCAAACGTACACTTACAAAATCGTGTCCACAACTTCGAATTGACGCAAAGAAAAATCAACAACATAAAAATTACACAACCAAAAAAATTATGCATCCTAGATCAATGCGTCCTCTTCAAAAAGGTATTTTTTTGTTTTTCGATTTTGTAACCAGTAAAACAAATGTTTACGTGCACACACGTGTATAAAATGTGATTACAATTTTCAATGGTTGGTTTCGAAAATTAATAAAAATTATAACTTTTCAAAACAAATTACAAAAAAACTTGTGCACCCTAGTGCATTCTGTGAAGGTTATGTTCATATATATTTTTATTCAAAAATTATGCATTTATCACTAAATTATTTTACATGCACACAAGTCACTTATTATCTTTTTCTTAAATTTACAAGAACAAACCTTTCATTAAATGCAATTTTGACATATAAAATGATATTATTATTATTATTTAAATATAGGTGGAAAGACAACATTATTCCCTACAATTTGTTTTTTTGTTGCATGTTGGAATTCAAAAGGCATATATGAGTTTTGAGGGCTTCGACTTAATAAATGAGTAAACAATCAAAATTTCACACTCACTTTAGGTCAAGGAGTGTTATACATCTGCATGGATTCACCTCCATGCCTATGGTTAGTTTTAAGTATGAAAGGAAGACATGAGGACAAAATATTTAGGGCCCAACTTTGAGAGAATATATAGGATTAGTTGTTCCTCTTTTTTTGACTTTTCTATTTCACAAGATTTGAGTTTTCGTGTCAAAGATTTAAACTTTGTGAAGAATTCTTCCATTGTGTCAAAATTGCTTGGGCTCAATAAGATGATCTCATTTTCTAGCATGTGTCCTCGTAGTTTATCCTGTTTCTTGGATAGGCCCTCCAATGTGGTCCACAATTCATTTGGTGTGGAAGCATTTTCTATGTGGAAATGTATATCTAGAGATATTGACAAGCATAATATCCTCAATGCTTCATCCATTTTGTTGAAATACTTAACTTTCTCAACGACATAGATTGGTTAAGCTTTGATATCCATTGTGATATGATAAATCCCTTTGCTTCTAAGATGAAGGAGGACTTCGGGATTCCATTCAAAGTAATTGTATGGTCTAAGGGTCACAAAATGGGGATGATACATTCTCTATGTGCATCCCAATCCTTTTTTACCTACAAAATAAAGTATGTGATTCTCCTTACAAACTCTTATGGTCTGATACCATGTAAATTGTTGAATAACCTGCACATAGAATTTAGTTGCAAAGAATAAAGAAATCAACAAATGCAAGCTTGGAGAAAGCACATTTGTTGGTTTATAGGAAGAAACCTGGTGGCAGAAGAGTAGGGCGATGTGGGTCAAGGTGGGAGACTCTAATACAAAATTCTTCCACTGCTATGCCAATCACCAAAGAATTTTGAATTCGGTTTGGGAGGTGGCTGGGGAGCAGGGTCAGTTTCTTTATGAGCAGTCTCAACTTAGTGATGCTGCGGTCCAACATTTCAAGGGTATTTATAGCCTGGACGTGTCAAGGAATTTGGAGGACCAGCTTAAATTATTTCAGTTATTCCCCCGCATGTTCGATGAGGAAGCCGGCTTGGCTATTGGGAGACCTGTAGAGGAAGTAGAGGTGCTGAGCACGTTGAAATTATTCACTAAAGACAAGTCTTCGAGTCCTGATGGTTGGACTGTGGAGTTCTTCCTCCACTTTTTTCCTTTATTTGGGAATGAGGTTATGGCTGTGGTGGAGGATTCTCGGTTAAAAGCCCATGTTCCATCCTCACTTAATGCGACCTATCTTACCTTGATTCCTAAGGTGGAAAAACCTACAGACTTAGGGGATTTTCGCCCTATCTCCCTCTGTAATCTCCTGTATAAAGTCATATCTAAAATTATTGCTGAAAGAATGAAACCTTATCTGGATTTGGGCATTTCTGAAGAGCAATTCAGTTTTCTTAAGAATCGACAATTATTGGATGTCGTGGGGCTTGCCCATGAGGGACTACATTCTATTCATTTGAAGCATTTTTCGTCCTTGGTACTGAAAGTTAACCTGGTTAAAGCCTATGATAGGTTGGATTGGACCTTTCTCCATTTCATACTTATTCAAATTGGCATCCCCCTCCACTTGGTGAATTGGATTATGTCCTGTGTCACATCTACTAACTATTCAGTCCTTGTGAATGGTTCACCCTCTGTTGCTTTTGGCGGGGATAGGGGTTTGCATCAGGGTTTCCCCCTATCGCCTTATCTTTTTATTCTCGCTATTGAAGGATTGAGTCTTTTAATCTCTGAGGCTAGAAGGAAAGGTCTTATCAAAGGTGTAAAGGCTACTCCGGCTCTGTATCTCACTCACCTTCTGTTTGTTGATGATGTGTTGTTCTTTGGAACGGGCACTTTGGGGGAATGACAACACTTTCGGGACATTTCCAGGTGTTTTTGTAATGCTGCTGGGTTAGAGATTAGTTCTCATAAATTTGCATTTCTTTATAACTATGTTGAACCCTTTCTTTTGGAGCAGATTTGCGATTTGCTTCCTTATCGGCGAAAGGAGCTTTGTTTTGGTTTTAAGTATCTTGGTTACTTTATTAAGCCGTCTGGGCTCAGGCATGCTGATTGGGATTGGATTGTCAAGATGGTCAGGCGGAAAATATCTGGTTGGGGCTTTAATTACCTTTCGTTGGGTGGTAGGCACACTCTTGTAAGCTCAGTGTTACAGTGCATACCTGTCTTTTGGTTCTCCTTATATATTGTACCTATTTCCATTATTGTGGTGCTTCATTGACTCTTTGCTCATTTTCTGTGGAATAGTACTGGTGGTTCTGGGAAATGGCACTTAGTGGCATGGGATCTGATTGCAAGACCACAGGGGTATAATGGCTGGGGTCTTAAAGAACTAAAGAGCTTTAATTTGTCACTTGTAGCCAAATCATGTTGGAGGTGCTTTCAGGATCCGGGCCTTTGGGGTCGTGTGATAAAATGTAAGTATATGGGTCATCTTCCTTTGCCCCTGTGGCTGCGTTCTGGAAATTGGGCATGTAAGGGTTCCCTCATTTAGCGTAGTTTCAAAAAATCTTTTCATATTATAAATGCTGGTTTATGTTGGAATGTGGGAAAGGGCTCCCAGGTGTATGTGGGTATTGATCCCATTGTTGGTTTGGGTGCAAATTTCTATCTTGGCTGTGATCTAGTTCGAGCACTTCACTCTCGGAATTTTTTGGTTCTTCAGCAGGCCTGTTTGAGTTAGGTGGATGGGCTCACGCGTTGGAAGTCAGCTGAGGATTTAAATATGGAAAATTGTTTTGCTAATCAATGGGACAATTATATCAAACTTCTTAGGTAGTATGGGATCACTATTTCGCAAGAGGTGGATGTTTTGTGCTGGGGGTTAAATCCAGGTATTGGTACTGTCACTACGTATCTGGCTTAGTCGTACTTGATGAAGGAAGCCTTTGACATCAATGAGCAACAACACTATAAGAAGATTTGGCATTTGCATTGCTCCCCGAAGATTAGATGCTTGACATGGCTGGTTATGAATGATAAGGTTCTTAATTGGAAGAATCTGTGCAAACGTGGCTATCAGGGCCCAGGGATGTGTGTTTTTTGCAGATTGGAGGAAGAGGATGTGGACCATCTCTTCGGTAGCTGTATTTTCTTTGGCAGACTCTGGGCAATATTACAAAATGCTTTGGGCTTCTCCTTTCCCTGGACTGGTCTTTCATTAGACCGTTTCTTTTAGAAGTGGATCAAGGCTCTTTGTTATGATTCGGCTCTACTCTGTGTGACTTGGTGGGATCTCTGGAAAGCTCGTAATGGTATTTTTTTCAGGGATATTTGTACTCTGTTTCCCATCCTTTCCTCCCATATTGCTGGTTATTTTGACCCTTCCCTGCATTGTGCCTTGAGGAAACCGAGAAGGATTTTCCATCATGCAGAGACTGATTACAGCTTCCCAGTAGGCTATTTTGATGGGGCGGCACAGAATGGTCTTTGTGGAGCTGGAGGGGTTTTAAAAATCAGTCAACATTCCTATTACCTTCTACAGTTGGGTGCTGGTAGGGGCAGCAACACAAGAGCGGAACTGCTTGCTCTCTGGGGGGTACTGTTCCTTGCCCATTCCTCGGGGCTCGATAGCCTGCATGTTTTCGGTGATTCACAACTTATCATATCTTGGGAGAAAGGAGACCATGGACTTGCCTCTTTGTTGTTGAATGGATGGATGAGTCGTGTTCAGGCTCTAATGGTTGGTTTTGCTACTGTCTCATTTGGCCATATTTACCGGGAATTTAATGTGGAGGCTAATAAGCTTTCCAAGATGTCTTTGGGTGAAATGGGGGACTCTATTTTCATTCAGAAGTTTTCTAAAGATGCTCTTGTTGATTCCTATCATCTGTCTTTTGTTTAAGGTTTTGAAGCATATAGTTTTTGCTTGTGGAAATGATGGAGAAAATTGCTTAGTAGCCGGGCTAGCTACCTCTTGTATTGGCTTAATGGTTGACTTTATGTTTGGAACACTCTTGAATGTACTAGCCCTCCAATATGTTGTAACTTTGATACAACTTTTTATCTAATAAAAGTTGTTTTTTTGGTATGAAAAAAAAAGAAAGATTACCCTTTGGAAAAAAATCGTGAATGCAAAATTTGGTTCTCAGAAAAGGGAAAATTTTGAATCAATGCCAAAGAGTCGACAAAAAAAAAACATGTTGGGAGAAATACTATGTGTAATTTTTTGTTAGCCACCATTCAAAAATTAAAAATATATAAATATTTACGAAAGATTTGAAATTTTGGAAAAATTTCATATTTACGAATTTTTTTGAAATTTATGGAACTTCTTGGGTTCTTGCACATGTGAGCATTGGTGTTAATGATCTAGATCATTTTGGAATCCAATATTGGTTTATCCTAACTATTCACAGGATTCCATTGAAGGAGGTTAAAAATGCGGCGTGAGAATATTGGGAATCACAATGACATGGAGGATTACGTTGAGGGAATACGAAATGGAAGAGGCATTGCATGAAATGACCAGTCCTGGAGATGACATGTGGGATCCCCACTACCGCATAGGAATTTGTGTGTCATGCCACGCGAGCATCATGCCATGTCAACAAAAATAAAAATATAAAGAAGAAAATTTCTTGAGCCCAAAAATTGTGCTGGCATAAGTGGAGTAGAATAAATCATAATTGGATGGAACCTTAGGCTTTTTTCTATGGTGGAGAGGGATACAATATTAGCAGAGAGGGGGCATCAACGTGTTTTGCTCCAATTTTCTATAAATTATGAAATAATCATTTTTGAATAGTTGTACACAGTGAATTCACGGGCCCCCATTAGGTCTGAAATTATTTATGGTGCATTCATTATTTAGGTACACAAACAACCCAATTGTATTTTGTCCAAATCCCAAAGGGTTCAGAGAAGAGCTGCAAAAAAATGTCACAATCCACTATTTGGGCACATGCAATTATGATTTTGGAAAACTTGGAGATAAAAGTGACCCAAGATGTTGAAACTGGAAAAAATTATCAAATTGACATTTTACCTAGTGCTCCAGATGAACAAATTTTTTGAGAGGAATTTTTTCCAGAAATGCTTAGTTGTGAGATTGCAATCTCTATTAAAAATTCAAGTCAGGAGAAAATGAAAAAGTAAAAAATTAACAATTCTAGAATTTAATAGAAATTGAATGGCGCACCAGATTAGGGATCTAAAGGTATCTAAGTATTTAAAATCATATGGCCTATTAGTGTTCGATATAACAATTTTTCCATTTCTTCTATATTTTCTTGTACAAGTCTTTGAAGTCGATCCATGAGATTTAGAGAATCTACAAGAACAATACAAAATTAGGTAAAATTTATAACTTTGAGGAGCTATAACTTTTAGCTTAGAACCCAAAATAAATCCTAGGTATAGTTGTTGGAAAGATAAAATATAGGAGAATCAAATAAAATCTTTGTAGTTTTGAAACAGGGTTCTAGTTGTTTCAAAAAGTAGGTAGAACAAAGCCTCTAGGTTTGATTGGGCAAGAAAATTTGAATGTGGATGACGTCCAAAGAGACCAAAACTTTGGAAATTTTTTGTATCATAGTATAGGAGTGTACCAGAAACAAGACTAACTCAAAATCAGTAAATATTATAATATCCATATCATGGTAGCAGTGCTCTCACAGAGGTGTAGAGGCACATTGGCACTTGTGCAAGAGCAGGGTGCATATTACTTGATAATGTGAAGGACTAAACCAAGTATGGTTCGATGCCTAGCAACATGGTAGTGTTATTACCGAGCAGGAATATTTGAGTGAGAATATTAAAGTAATACTTGCGACAGGTGGACAGACATGTTGAATGGATAAGATTACACTCTTGCACTAATGAATAAAGAAGGAACTAAGAATTATTGATGGTTCTTTGTATAGAATGCATGTAATGCATTTGCTATAGTTAAAATGTGTAGTATGAATTGCATAGAAAGGTTGTGGAATCCCTCGTTTAGAGTAACTAGTTATCATATGCAGTTATTAAAGAAACAATGAGAGCTAATGAAAGTATGATGCATACTAACAAGTAAAGGTTATGCAACTCATAAAGGTGATGATTGAATCATCCTAGTGGGAATGTGCAAGCATGCTCATAAAAGTTGTAGGATATGAACCAACAACTTATGTGTAAGGAATTGGAGTAAGTGATGGGATTTCATTAACATAAAATTTGTCACAAATGGAATAAGACATTCCAATATGTGGATTTGTAGCCTTTTTTTATTTGTGACATGTGGAGGAAGGTAATTTTCATATCGTCTAATTCTCACGTTGGGGCCTTGCTAGTTTATTCCTTTGAAGAGATTTCATTATTGTTAAGAACTTTGGGTTTCATGCCTTAGGATTTGAATGGATATGAATGGGAAGAGCTTGTCGATTAAATTGGGTTGTTGCTTTCTTGCATTATTTATAGTTATCCATGACAAAATGTATCCTTATGACATCTTTCAACCATCTTATGGAATAAAAAATTTAGCCTTTTTATAATATTTTGACTTATCATCTTATATCATTTTCTATTTATGGGGCAACATCAATATCATTAGAGGATATTTTCTAAGATAGACAATTGGCAATTTGACAATTGTCTGAAGTGTTTATGCTAAGTAGGATTTTCTAATAATGTAGGCATTATTTGCATTGGTTTATTTGACCATGTTCTATGCATATGTTCCTTATGAATCTATGGTGTAAACCATCATTAAATTTGTAATCCTTAAAGTGAGAGTATAATTATATATGGTGCATCATCAGCAAAAAAAATATCTTCTACTCTCTATATATGATGTAATTCAATACTTGTATGCAATTGATGCACTAGGATGTCCCATCATCTTACTTTTAGTGAAATATGTGGACTAAAATAGACCCAAGAATAAATGGCCGTCTTTTAGTAGATTAGAGCAAACATGAAGCCTTCCAAAATTAGATTTCTCTCGAGAATTCATGAAAACATTTATAATGAAATAGAGTCATAAGTGCAGTTTAAAGGAGAGCATGGAGACAAAAGTGAGAACTCATATGCAATGGATGTAAGTCAAGTATGAAGAGTCTCATTTTGTAAGTGAGAGTTCATATCTAGTGGATGCAGGTAAAGTATGAATAGTACTCATTATGTAAGTGAGGATTCATAGACAATGGATGCAGGTACATTAATTTGGATTAGTTGATGACAAACTAGGAAGGTATGTCCAAAGATGCTTTCATCATACAAAACACTTTCTTTAATGAGCATCATTATATAACTTGTAGAATGCTATGTGGACTAGGAAACGCTCCATTGGTCTTTCCAATGTAGGATAAAATGAGAATTGTGATTGTTAGCCAGTTATACTCTTTTAAAAATATCCTAGGACTCCCAGTTGTATCATGGTTGAATATTGAAAGCAATGGCATATCAAGCTTTGCATTGAAGTTCAACTCCCAATTAGCACAAACAAAAAAATAGTGGTGGATTGGTTTGAATTGAATTGCACACAAATATTGGGTTTTTTACAATTTTGAGTGGGCCTAATATTTAAGAATATGTATTTTATTCTTGAAAGTTAGTTTCATATGCCAATTTGATGTTTAGCTTTGTTGCTATTGCCACTACTGCTAATAATGCTTCCTATTTCTATTACATTAATCATAATACCAATGTTAAAACACAAATGATGACTTAAATATAGTAATTACCACCCACTGATATTGACATTTTTAGATACAATATCATACAAATTAGACTTGTGCTCTAATTTTTTCTATGGATGCACATTATAGTTGTGTTGCTTCAAAGAAGTGGGTTTATGTAATGCATGTTGCATAATGGACTTGAGTGGTTTGTGTGCAACATTGTGGCATTGTTGTTAATGTCAATGTAATAATAAAGGGCATGGTTTCTTAGAAAGTATAGGGTTGAAGTGGAGGGAAAGAGCATATACACTACTAAATTAAATAGTGGAAACCATCTAAAATGGAGTTCTTTATCTTTAAAAGCACATGATATTATATAACAAGTAAAAATAGCAGCAGAGCTGCTTATACCTGCCTTTTGAAAATAGTTTATAAATAATTTAATTAATAATTGTATGTAATCCAAAAGTAAAAGCATTAATGGACTAGTGGTTAAGGCATATTAGTGTATTGGTTGGTCAATGATTAAAGGGTTTGTGAGTTCATGGATTAATCACGAGGGGATGTGTTGGTTAGTGGGGTTAATGGTGAACGACTTAGTTGTTGATGATGATGATGGTTAATGTTCGTTGAAACCTACTATGGTCTATCAAACCTTAAGAGAAAAGAAAAGAATTATTTGGTTTGCTTTAAAATTTTCTTCCTATGCTCAAAAAAACTTGAAGAGAAGCTTTCCTAGCTCAATATAGTTTTGGCAGGTTAGGAGGTTAGGAAGGTTTGTATTGTAGCAATGATTATAGTATGGAGTGGTTGGGGTTAGGTTGGATTAATGATTTAAGAGATAATGGGTTAGGTATTAGGACCTTCATGGTAATGAGTTGGGTTAGTCATTCATGTTTAACTTAAATTTAGAGGTTTAATGTGTTAGGGATTTAACACGATTTAATGGCTTAGTGATTAAATATGATGAATGAATTAGAGGGTTAGTGAGTTAAAGGTTAGAGGGCCTTGAGATAATGGATTAGCAATTAGAGATTAGGTGTTGGGCCTTATTGGGTTAGTGGATTAAAGGTTAAGGCTTAGGGATTGAAAAGTTAAAATACTAAAAAAATTTATCGGTGAGTTAATTGATCAAAGTTAATGAATTAGAATTTTAATAAATTAAAGGTTGAAAATTCTTATTTTGTTTATTAGCATTTTCATCACAAACCCTTATGACTAAAATTTCTACACTTATGCCAAATAAATGATCCTCTCTCTCTCTCTATATATACAAGTTAAAATCACCTTAATTTTATAATATTCATATTTTTCCATTACATTTTTTATTACATTTTTTTAAATGGTATATTTTTGTGTAAATTTCATCGATTTATAATAAAATATGTTATTTTTATCTTAGAACCTAATTTAATATATTATAAAAATAAAATTTAAATTATTTTTATATCATACATTACAGATATAATTTTAAAAAAAATTAATATAATCAATAAATATATTTTTAAAATAAAAATAAATAAATTTTATATTAAATGTTATAACTCATATGTCATGTGATTCATAAAATTTAAGCTCGACTAATTATAGTCTATACCAATGACGTGAGAAACTCTAAGCATCTCGATTTACTTGATAAGTGAAAACAACTTACCTACTTTGATTCTTGTGCCATACGATGAACTCATGTGATGTGAACGGACATGCACAAGTTGGGACACCTGCAAGCGAACATGTAACTTCAATTAATACTACTTTGAAAACACAAAAACCAAAAAATACAACAGGGATATGTGTCAAAGTAAGATTTTATTATTATTTTTATTATATTTAAATAATCTTTTATTTTTGACAAATCCTAATTAAATTAGGTAAAAATTGTAACATCATAGATGTTATTTAATAAAAAAACAACAAATATATATTTTGGAAATTATTTTTTAATATTTAAATTATTCAATTTAATATATTATTTCCAGAAAACTTTAGAAAACTATAACAAAATTTGTTTCATTATTAGAAAAAGTTTGGAAATTAAATAAAAGTCAAATGTATTTGAATACAAATGATTTCTAATTTTAATTATAAATATAAAATATAAATAAAAATTATTAAAAATTATTAATAGTACATTTGTTTAAAAAATGAGTTATCTAAAGATTTAGAAAGAAAATATTAATGTACGGTTTATTCTAATCTCTCAAGTAACCTGGTATTTCATGATTAATCCCTAGGTGCTCTACCACCCATTCACAGAAGTCGATTTTTGTTGAACACATGGCGATGATGTTGACAATCAGCCTTTAGTGGAAGGAGTTGTCTATCCATTCGACGATTTCGCCCGGGTGGCGAAATCGCCGGGCACCCTCCGACCATCTCTCCGACCCCTTTTTCAAACTCCGACCGGGCCTAGTCCCGTCTCGTCTTCGAGAGCCGTACACTCCATGGATGCCTATGGATTGATCAACCAATCCCATAAATCAGCCATACCATAAGCGGTGGAATTTGAAATCACTCTGAATAGGCATCATCGTCATCATCGTCGTTTCATTTCAGAAATCAGTCGTTCACATCTGCTCTGGTTGCTGCAATTTGCAAGTCAACCGAAGACGAGGGAGGAATGTAAGAGTGGAAGTCGATTAGGGACAAGAAATGTACTCGAGGCGGAGGCTGAGAATAAGGAAGAATTCAAGAATCGAAAGGCAATGGAATGAGGATCCATGGACGAATAATGAGAAGTTTATGCAACAACCAATCTTTAAAATCTTAACACAACGCAAAACACAGTCAGGGTCCCACCTCTGCTCTCACCGCGCCAGGTCGACCGGTTTACACATAAAGGCGAATATCTGCATACACCAGCACAGAGGCTTCACACAACTCAATACACCAGCGTAGCTCTGAAGGGAGGGCTTGGTCCAAATGCTCCAACTCCTGCAGTGCCTCGAAATCTTCCTAATGAAGCGGCCTCTTCATCGACGGATATTGCGAAATCTTTTATGAGGGCGCGGCCTGAGTGCGATGAACACATATGCACTGAATCTGGCAAGGGGGACTTCTTTACTTCTACCCTTTGAGCTTCGGGTCATTCATATGGATGGACGGAGTACAAAAACTCCGAGGACCCATTGCATATAGATGGAAATCTTAGTTTGAATCTTACACATCAAATTTGTATTGCTAGTTCATGGGCTTGAATCAAATCGCAGGCTTGGGCTTGAGGATTCGCGAAGATAATACCAAGAGACACAAAGAAAAAGTTAGGAGGAATGCAAGAAGAAATGACTTGCAACTAAAGGAAGCCGAATTGATTGTCCAAACAAGGGTTCAAATTCTTTATGATGCGATGGAAGCCTGGAAGTATGCTTACTTCACAAGGATTTGCCCAACAGCCTCTAACACAAATTTACCCAACAACCACATGGTTTAAGACGACAGTAATGCAAGTCACAACTAGGGTTTACGATGACAGTGACGAGATGGAGAGTTAGTGAAATTCAAGGGGGTGCCTTCAATATGCTCACGCAGAGATGAAATCACATGTAGATATGGAGATGGATGAGGTGACGTCGCCCAAATCTTAGTCTTATGCAAGGGAGAAGTACAACATGCATATGCCAATAGCAGAATGCAGATAAATAGATACAACCTTGGTGTAAATAATACACAAACACAGCATGAAGAGGATTCGGCTTGACAAAGAAAACGCTTGACTGTTACCTCTAACAGAGCACTCAAAAACCATCAGTTCTCATGGAGTTGAAGACGCATGGACAGGCAAGCAGAGGCAAATAATGGCAGATTCTCACAGTGCTCAAAATAGCACATGCACAGGATTCACAACTACTTTGATACCTCTATTGGGATACCCAATAGGGCAGGCAACTTGCATATTGTTTGAACAAAGCCAACTACACATAAGTAGATGCACCACAAAGACAAAGAGAATTGGCGTGAAAGTACATTTTTCTTATTAATGTATGTACTATAAATACATATGAGAATGACCATTGGATTCCAAATTCCAAGGTGTCTTTTGGACTCTTAATGGTTGTTGTTATTCAGAATGACTCTTGGTCTTCATTTCATGTGAATAGTAAATACAATAATATAATACTAACTCTAAAGGATTAATGTTTTCAACAAAAATTAATTACTGGTTTTTGGTGACAAACACAGGTGGATTGGAGGCCACCAGGTGTTCTTAAATCTAGTGGGATAGGTATCAAGGCTCGAGTGTTCCTTCCTCATATAGAGATAGAGATGGAAGGTGCTCTCTCTCTCTCTCTCTTTGTGTGTGTGTCCCAATTGACAAATACACACATATACATTTATATGTGTGTGACAAAGACACACATGTATACATCTATGTGTGTGTGTGTCTCTTTGTGTGTGTATGTCCCAACTGACAGATACACACATATACATGTGTGTGTGTCCCAATTGACAAATACACATACCTCTGTGGGGGGGGGCATCATTTAGATACGTACACACACATATATATATATTATCACATGCATGTGTGTTTGTGTAGACATAATTCACACACGTGTGTGTTTGTGTAGACATAATTAGCACATACATGTGTGTTTGTGTTTGTCAAACATAGGAAGAATGTGAAATATTATTTGGATTATGCCCATGAATAATGGCTCAAAGGCTGAAACTTTTAGAGAATTGGCCCAACTTGGGATCAATCACTTTGAAGGTATATTCAAAGAGGAGAATCGAGCCATGATAGCTAAGGTGGTGAGAATGACTAATTATTTTCCTAGTTTTACTAAAGATGGGGATAATAAGAGGTTGTTATAAGAAGTATCCAAAGATGAATTACAGGAGGTGTTGCATAGTTCTCAAAAAGATAAAGGTCATAACCCTAATGGGTGTGCCATTGAGTTTTTATGAATTTATAGAGGATGATTTGTTGAGAATTGCATAGTTCTCAAAAAGATAAAACTCGTAACCCTAATGGGTCGCCATTGAGTTTTATGTTTTTTTATGAATTTATAGAGGATGATTTGCTGAGAGGATTGGAGTTATGAAAAAAATATTTATGCATTTAACACTACATTCATTACTCTTATTCCATAGTCAAATAATCCAAGTTATTTTGAGAGGTATAGATTATCATAGTTGAGATCATTACCCTAAGGTTGAAAAACCTCATGTAAGAAGTCATTTAAAAAGAGTAATGTGGATTTTTGTTGGGAAGACATATTCATGAGGCAATAGGTATTGTCTAGGAGGCTTTGCATTCCATCCAAACGAAGAGATTGAAAGTCATGGTCATGAAGCTAGACTTATCCAAGGCTTATGACATGGCCAATTGGTTATACTTGAGATTGGTGCTATTACATCTATGGTTTGTTTTCACTTTGTAAATTGGGTAATGATTTGTATTACTTCTATGTCTTTTGCCATCCTTGTCAATGGTTTAGCCTCGATTTTATTCATGCGAAAAGGAGGCCTTCACTAACAATGTCCTTTATCTCCTTATATTTTTTTAATTGTGAAAGAATGCATGAGTAGGCCATTGCTCGAGGCTAAGAGGGTAGGTCTAATCAAAGGGATAAAGTTAAGCATATCTTTATATTTGAACCATTTACTCTTTATGGATGATATATTTTTATTATGTGATGGATCTAGAAGTAGTGCTCATAAGCTCAAAGTGGTATTGGAGTTGTATTGTGTTACTACTGGCATGGGATCAACTTTAAATATTTCATTTAATGAAGTATATGAGGTTGATACCATACCTTTAGGAAAAACTATTGGTGATCTTAGTAAGTGACTTAAAGTTATATATTATTATCACAAACATCATGAGCTTAGGATTAAAACAAGTAAAACTAAAATAATAATAATTAAATGTCAGATAATAAATTATATAATTAATTTTTGGAAATGTAAAATTTTATACTTTCTTGTGCATAGCTTTCAACTTTGGAAAGCAAAGCATATTATGGTTTTGAAAATAGAAAATAGATGTCTAAATTAAGAACTTTGGAACTTGTAAAAGGAAAAAAACTCATTTTTATGGCTAAGTTACCTTGGTTATTTTATAGTTGTGAACTTTGGGCTCACACTATTTATAACAATATTTGGAATAAAATTGAACAATTCTCAAAAACCTTTTTTAACCTCAAACTTTAAAATTAAATGCAATACTCCTTATGTAATTTTGACGGAAACTAGTTTTAATATCTTAAGTTGAGGAAGGACAAATTTCCTTTTATTTCTCCTACCATGAGCACTAGAAACCACAATATAATTAGCTTATGGGTTAGTGCAAGTTAATGAAGGTCACTTTTTGACGTGTTAGATGCAATAGAAAACTAAAAAATAGACATAATTTATCTTTCATGACTATTTTGAGACACTTGCAAAATGAATCATGCTTTTAGTAAAAGAGTTGAAATGTAGGAAATTGAATCACCTTTTCGAATATATATCTTCTATTTATTGAAAATCTTCATAAGTAGCTCAAATTTATTTTTTTCTAACACTATAATTTTATATTTTTAGCAAATTATAAGGTATATGTCTACGTTGGTGCAACATTGAGAGCTTAAATGATGGAACCAATATATATAGAAACTTGTAAACATTTAGATAACAAGTAGCACTAGTTCATTGTTATTTTTCCAAAAAAAATTATGTTTTATCTTCTTTTTTTTTATAATTACACCGATAGGTGTTTAAATTTTAGAATTTGGGGTGGACTACCATTTATGCTTTTCCTAGATTGCATGATGACGAGACAAGTGTTTGTCCAGATTGATTTTATAGTAGTCGTTCAAAATTTGAAATTAACAATTTTCTCTTTTTCCAAGATTTCATGATGATGAGACAAGTGTACTGTCCAGATTGATTTTATATGAGTCGTTCAAAATTTGAAATTAGCAATTTTAAAAGAGAAAAGAATATCGAAAATAACTTGCATGTATAATTGGTATCCAATGCATAGATAACTCTTAGCTAATGCATGGATAAGGGGCTTCCTGGAAAACAACAAGTAACAAATAACTTATTACTTATTTGTGACACTTAAAAAGTTGTGGCCTATTTGTGTTCACTGGCCACACGTTAAGTGGTTGTGCTAGTTACATAGATAGGTGCAACTTTTGTTCTGTGATGGAGGTTGATCTCCACATAACCTATATTGCATAAGGATGAGACAAGTGTACTGTCCATATTGATTTTATAGTTGTCGTTCCAAATTTGAAATAAACAATTATAAAAAAAGAATGTAAAAAATAATTTGTAATTAATGCATGGATACATGTAGTTTGCGGTAGACAACCTATTTAACTAGAAGAAGGTGGTGATAATAGTTAGCCAAGGCATAGACAACGAGTGATTATAGTTACACATGGATAACAACATATTTAATTTGTTTGTGGCACTTAACTTGTAGTCTATCAGTGTTCACTAAACATAACTTAAGTGGTTGTGCTAGTTATCTAAGCGAGGAGACCTTGAAATCACTTCACCAAGTGTTGGTGCAACTTTTGAAGGTCTTAATGTAATGATAAATGATTAGGTTTGTTTATGGAGTGTAGAGCTAGATGTCTAGTAGTGTAGCATATAATGTTTTTAGTGAAACGATTGAGAAATAAAAACATTGTGGTGGAAACACCAACATGGTGTTTTTTATTTTTAGGAGTTACATTATAATATATATATATAATTTTTTTCAATTACATATTTGTAATATGTAGAAAGGGTTCTATTTCTGCAATTTCGTCATCCATTATTGTCTGTAACATACTATAGTGTGTCTTGAAACATAGGCATGATAAGAAAAGAGATATATATATATATATTACAATTACATATTTGTAATATGCAGAAAGGGTTCTGTATCTGCAATTTTGTCATCAATTATTGTCTGTAACATACTATAGTGGGTCTTGAAACATAGGCATGCTAAGAAAAGATGAAAAAGTCACATTAGCCATGATTCAACCAATTCCTTAAGACATGTTTGTTTACTCCGAAGCTTAATCCATAACAGACACTCAAGATTAGAGGTGAAACGTAGTTTTATGAGGAGTGGTTTAAGTGTTACATAATGCATGCATGTTATGTTTAAAATTCAATTTTTTTTCCTCACACCATTTCAACTCTTGAAAATTGTGTGTGTGATAATCTAACACTAAATAGCGTGCACAATCTGAGAAACATCAAAAAACATTTGACAGATCTTAGGTGAATGATAAAATAGTTGCACCCATATTCTCATTCAAAGGCTAGATCGCATACAAAGGTTGTTTGTGGTCAGTGGACGCCTCATATATGGTGCTTAAGTTTAGAAGTTTCTTATAGGGTATAATACCCATGTTTCCTCTCCAAGTCATAATCAAGGCTATGACAACCATACGTGGTGCTTAAAAGATCCAAATGGTGTATGTACCCTTATTATGATGCCAAAGATCCTCTAAAAAGGTCGTTTGGTTAGAGGTATTTTTCATGTCCCTTAGTCTTTGAAAGCTTCATTTATGGTCCAAGGCCTGAATTTCATCTTTATCAAAATTGGTAGAGGTCTTGAGACCCATCACTAGTACTGAAAACCTACAAATGGGACCTATATCACCGCTCCAAGATGAAATATACCCTATATAGGTTTTGTGTAGTGGTTGAATGCCTTTTCGAGGTCCTTGTTCCCTATAATATTAATATACTACTTAGTTTTCTCCCATTACCACAATCATGACCTATAGACCCATCGTGGGTACTCATAATCTCATAGTGGAACCCATATACCTAATTAGAGGAAAAATATCGCCTAAATAGGTATTTTATGGCGGTTTGATTCCTTTCTCATCACCATGGAGGTAAAGAAGCTTCATTTATGTCATAAGTCATAGGTTTCCTCCATTAACCCTCGTCATGGACATGAAACACATACATTATGCTCAAAATATCAGCATGGCATCTATCCTCACTTTAGGATCAGAGACCCCATAGAGAATATTTTGTGATTGAGGCTTGATTCATGGCACATGGTCCCTAGAAGCTCAAATACTCTATGGTTGATAAGTTTCCCTTAAAAATAATAAAGTTATTCCATTGGTTAAATAGTATATTTTCTCCTTAGATTTCCTATAAGTTTAGGTTGTTTGGAAGTGAACCATTGTATTATTTTAATTGTTGTTTTATACATAATTTTTCAACATCCCTAAGGTTGAAAATTGATTACTTTAAGATCTGGGAAACCTCTAAGGCTAGAGGAGAAATTTTAGTTTTTAATTAAAAGTCATAAAGGCATTTACAAGGGATAAAATTACACGTGGTTTCAGATCATTTTAGAAACCTTGACCCTTGGAATGATTTTTTCCTTTTTTATTAAAAAATTTGTCTGCTTTATATACTCCTAATTTTGTGCACTTGAGACTTGTTCAGGATGTGTAATGTGACTCTCGGTCTTAGAGAGTATGATAGGTTGGAGGGAGTTTCCCATTTGTTCCATGGAAGCTAAGGTTTCATATCCTTGTGAGAGAGAAAGTAAAGATACTAATCGATCATCTGGAGCAGCTTCAACATCTTGATCAAAGTAGGTTTATGCACAAGTTGCATCTTTGTGAACATCTCATATGAGAATGGTATAAAGAGACAGGATATATCCATCACTTAGACTAGCTAATATGGCCCTCCCATAATATTCCTCGGCTTTTTTGAGATCATCTTGGACCTCAATATACACAAAACAAACAATATGGAGAATTTTTATGTAAGAAAATATATTCGATAAACATAGTCGATAGATGATAGGCTCAAGAAGGATGCAATATATGGGTCTAAACAATCCAGTATAAAACTCCAACGACTAGAATTGATTTATTGAGATTCACGGTGTTATTAATGAGACACAGTATCCATCTTTTCCTTTTGTTTTCCTCTTCCCCACACAAATATTCCCTTAATTTAACATTATGATGACATGCACCTAAGGCCCCAAACTCCATTCACTTCACTTTCCCATGGGGTAGAGGGTGAAGATCCATCTTTTATTTTCATATGTTTTCCTTTTCCCCACACACATCTACTTCGCATTTCACATTATGATGACGCAAAAATAAGGCTTTTACACATTGTCGATGGTGCATTGATAAGTGGTTGTAGGTGATGAGGTGGCAATGTTGTGTGGAAACAATAACCACCCCCTCTACCCCTCTCTCTCTCTCTCTCCAACTCCCCCTACTCTCTCTCTCTCTCTCTCTCTCTCTCTCTCCCCTAATCCCTTTCCCAATACCACTTACCACCCCCCGTCTCTCTCTTTCCCCCCACCCTATACTCCCATTCAATTTAGAAACTCCTACACATGTGTAACAACTCTCTAATCCAGTCCCTTTCTCTCTGAGACTGATTGAGCATCCAATGGATGCAATTTTCTATCTATTCGAGCCTCCCTAGCTCAGGAGCACAATAAAATATGCAACAACAACACTATTTAAGCTACATGTAACTCACACATTCATTTTCATAACTCATTGGCATCAATTAAATGACATAGAGAATGTCTTTATCCACACAGTAAACAAATGAATGTAGATCAAATAATCAAACACACATTAAGAATTGCACATGTAATACATTAATTACATTGGAAACCCAAATGGGAAAACCAACACTCAATGGTTGCTTAGTGATGGTGTTAGCTTTGACAGTGGCAATGGAAGATGGCCCTGTTTCTTGGTTCCCTTGCATAACATCTTGTAGCTTGGTCAATTATCCTTCTTTCTTTGTGAACTTTTTTTCAGTTGTGTCTCCATCTAACTGAATCTATCCTCCAGCTAGCTATCCATTTGGATGACCTTCTCTCCCAATTCCACCAACTGAACTCGTGACACTTGTTCCACTCTACCATGACAACGATGAAGGAGTTTTTACATTTATTAAACCTATTCTTTAGCAATGCCAACAGTTTAGTATATGTCTCAAGTTTATCTTCCATCTTTGTCATCCTTTGGTCATACATTTCAACCTTCTCTTCAAATGATTTTTCTCTTCTGGAAGTTGAGTGTTTCTAGCTTATAAGTCTTCCAATATTCCACTGTTTGCTTAACTTGTGTTAGGTTTAAGATTAGTTAGTGTTGTTATGTCGCATTATTATCAATGATGCTTCAATGGAGACTTGTTGAAATGCCACTTGTGAGTGAAATTGGGGCGATAACACTAGTCATCAACCTTTGAGTTCTACTCAATAAGTATAGTATCTTCTTGATATCCAATGATCATGACAAACCTTGAATTCAATGTCATAACAACTCCAATGATATACTCCACATCAACATAATTGTCTTGACTTCCAAAGGTATATATCATGTTAACAAATCACTATAGTGTGCCTAATTTTTTCTTATGCTTGACATCCTTGCACCTAATAATGACTTGTTGTTATACCATACACCATTGAGTACTTGTTCTTTAAGCATACATCCTTGTGCGTGTATATATATATATATATATATATATATATATTTTAATATAGTAATTATAAACACACAAGTATATATCCTTTTTAACCAAATATCTTTAAGTATCTGGATATTTAGATTATACTTAATACATCATAGAGTAAGATAGATCTATATTAGTTTATGATTTTCTTAATAGATACATCTTAACATTGTATTTACTTACATTTATTTTTCAATACAAATTTTATACATTTTTGAAATTCAATATGTAGTGTAACATAATCTTAGAAAACTAATAATGTGAAATGGAAAATAATAATAAAATAAATAAATAAATACAATATGTTTTCATTTCAATTCTTTTTTAATATTAAAGCTATCTTTAAAAATATAAAATCACACAATAAATTGAAATATAACATAGTTTAGATGAAATGTATAATGTAGATATTAAATTAAAATATAATAATAAAATAAAACCTAACTAAAAACAAAACCTTAAAATAATATAAAAAATCAACGTGCATTTCATCTTAACTTCTATCTTCTGAATCAAAAGAAAGGTTTACATGCATTTCATGTTAGCTTCTATCCTGAAAGAAAGGTTTACACGTCCATATTTTTTTAATTCATGTGGATCGACGCTAGCCCATCCTCAATTCTAAGACAAGTTCCATAAGTGAAGATGGCTGAATGTCTGCGATTTAACAAAAATAAGATAATTTTTCTCATCTTAAATCAACGAGGGCAGAGGAGATTCGCTAAAGACCTCTAATTACCAGGTATAAATAGCAAACAACTTATGCATATGCGTTCCTAGAGACCGTGTTACCATAAGCCAACATAACTCTATTAGGGATTATAGAGTGTTAATGATCACAAAATCAACCCCTTTGCAATCGCTTTATTGGTCATGAAATGAGTAGTCTCAAACACGGGAAGTTCTATTTGGTACACGTTCATGTTCTTGTCGATTGGTGCCAAATTCTCCAACTCAAACAGCTCATAACTTAGAACAGCTAGCATCATCATCGCCTTCCTCCTCTTCGCCTTCTTCTGGTTTGTCAAGGACCCCATTTAGCACAGCTTCCGTTATGTTGTTCAATTTTTTATACTTGGCAATTATTTCCTTAACAGCAACTGCTGCTGCAGGCCTTTCCTCCTCAATCCTTTGCTGATCAATGGAAGCTGCAGATGGATGTGCAAGCCTTTCCTCCTTGATCCATTTAAATCTTGAGGGTTTTCTCCAACAGTAGCCATTTTACACGCTCTTTCTTCACGATCCACGTGATGAGAATCCCTTTCTATTTTAGCAGTAAGAAGTATATGGCCTGTAGCGGAATTCAACATATGAAGATGAACACTGGCAGCCGGAGGTGGAATCACTGATATAATCAGAATAACACACAACACTACACATGACATATTAGACTGAACGGAAGGATGAAGTTCTATGTGCCTGCTATATGCAGCCTCCTCATCTTCTTCATTTATTTCAGAAATGAAAACACCCACATGGGTAGATCTCCCAGGCATAAACTTCTCATTATTCGTCCATGGATCCTCATTCCATTGCCTTTCGATTCTTGAATTCTTCCTTATTCTCAACCTTGGCCTTGAGTGAAGGACGGAGGCAGAAATAAAACAAAGATAATGCGGAATGAGCTACGGCTCTTCAATCTTTATTCATAAACAGAGATCAACTGATGTAATACAAACAATAATGTAATGTGTATTTAAACACTTATGGAAAACCCTAAAAGCTCTAACCTAGCTTTTGCATGCATGCAAAGCATGTTGTTGCATTTATTAACTGAACTTTTAAATAGTAACACAAGTAAAAGCTAAAGCTAACTGAAGTAATTACTATTTCTAACACTCCCTTTTAATTACTACTGCTGACTACTACAGCTTTTACAATGCTTAAATTATTTCTATGAATTTCAAAAATATCTTTTGCCAATGGCTTTGTGAATATGTTAGCGAATTGGTCAATCAATTTACAATGCTCAACACGAACTTCACCATTGTTCACAAGATCTCTTATGAAGTGATATCTAGTATCAATGTGCTTGTTTTTCTGGTGAAAAACATGGTTCTTGGATAGAGCGATTGCTGAGTTGTTGTCACAATAAACTGTGGTTGGTCCTTCTTGTTTCTGTTGAAGACCTTTTAAAACTCTGTGTAACCAGACTGCTTGACATGATGCTGCTGTCGCTACTACATACTCTGCTTCTGCCGATGAAAGTGTCACAATGGGCTGCTTCTTGGATGCCCATGAAATCACCCCTGATCCAAGATGAAAAACATGACCGGAAGTGCTCTTCCTGTCATCCAAACTTCCTGCAAAATCACTGTTAGTGAAACCTGTCAAAACATCGTATTTCGTGCTTGAGTATAAAATTCCATAGCTTGAAGTCCTTGCAACATATTGTAAGATCCTTTTGCCAACTTGCCAATGCGAGTCTTTGGGAGACTCCATGAACCTTGAAATCAAGCTGACAACAAACATAATATCAGGTCTCGTAGCTGTGAGGTACATGAGACTTCCTACAAGTCTCTTATACAATGTTGGATCTACATTGGGACTGCAATCTTCTTTGCTTAACTTAGTACCTGTTGCCACTGGTGTAGGTGTTGTTTTGCAATTAAGCATTCTAAATCGCTTAAGAACTTCATTAGCATATTTATTTTGAGAGATAAATATACCCTTTTCTGACTATTCTACTTCTAGGCCAAGAAAGAACCTCATCAATCAAAGGTCTGTCATCTCAAACTCTTTCTTCATAGATGCCTTGAACTCATCTACTGAGAGGTCACCTGTAAAAATCATATCATCAACATACAAACAAACTATTAAAATCTATCCTTGTTGATTTACCTTTGTGTAAAGTGTTGGTTCACTGCTGCTTCTGCTAAAACCATTTTTGATCAGATAAGAATCAATTCTACTATACCAAGCTCTTGGAGCTTGCTTGAGCCCATATAGAGCTTTATTCAACTTGTAAAATTTGTCTTCATGTTCTTTTATTTCATACCCATGTGGCTGCTCCACATAAATTTCTTCTTCAAGAATGCCGACTTGACATCCATCTGATACACTTTCCATTTATTCTGTGCTGCAATTGCTAGGACTGCTCTTACTATGTCCAATATTTCCACTGGTGCAAAAGTTTCTCCAAAATAAATTCCTGGTTGTTGCGAGAAACCCTTTGCTACTAACCTTTCCTTGTACCTATCAATCTCACCTTTTTCATTGAGTTTGGTTTTATAAACCCACTTCACACCAATGGGTTTCTTATTCTTTGGCAGGTCAATTAGATCCCATGTATCATTTCTCTCAATGGAATCTATCTCTTCATCCATAGCATTTACCCAATGCTCTTGTTTTACAGCTTCTTCATAAAACACAGGTTCACTAGCCATAAAAACATAATTGGTATTTGCATCCAATTCATCATAAATATTTGTCAATCTTCTAGTCTTTTTATTACTGTGATCAGATTCATTACCTGACTGCGGACTTGATGCTTCACCTCGAACTGAGTTTCTAGGTGTTCTTTATGGAGTATTTGCTACTGGATCTTGTTGTCCAATCAACTCCTGATCTTCTCCATCTTCTGGTTGGGGTATTGCAGCTCCCATACCCTTGTCTATGGTTCCATTCCATGACTCTTCCTCCTTGAACAAAACATCTCTGCTGAGAATAACCTTTTTGGTAATAGGGTTATATAGCTTGTAGGCTTTAGTTTGTTCACCGTATCCAAGAAATATACATTTCTCACTCCTGTCATCTAGCTTTTTTCTTAGCTGTTTAGGAACATGAGCATAAGCAACACAGCCAAATACTCTGAAATGAGAAACATTACAAGTCATACCTGACCACGCTTTCTCTCGTACTTTGTTCTTCACAATTTTGGTGAGAGATTTGTTCATCACATGAATAGCACAAGCCACTGCGTCTCCCCAAAATTCATGGGACACATTTCTTCCTTTCAGCATGCTCCTTGCCATATTCATGATGGTTCTGTTCTTGCGTTCTGCAATACCATTCTGCTGAGGAGTATATCTTGTAGTGAATTGCCTCTTGATTCCATGATGCTTGCAGTAATCATGAAATTCCTTTAATTCATACTCTCCCCCTTCATCAGATCTCAATACTTTGAGTTGATAACCACTCTGTTTTTCAACCAAAGCCCTAAATTCCCTGAACTTGCCAAAAGTTTCAGCCTTCTGATGAAGGAAATACACCCATGTTTTTCTACTGAAATCATCAATAAATGTAAGGAAATAATAGCTTCCACCAATCGATTGAGTTTGCATTGATCCAACTAGATCAGTATGAATAAGTTTTAAAGGTGCATGTGCCCTTCGAGACATACCTTTAGGAAAGCTATCCCTGTGCTGCTTTGCAATGATGCAACACTCACAATTGCTTTCTGGATCCTTCATAGGGGGCAATCCCTTTACCATCTCTTTCTGCTGCAAAAACTTGAGACCACCAAAGTGAATATGTCCATATCTAAAATGCCATAACCAATAATCATCCATGCAAGTGGCTTTTTGAGCAAAAGAGGTTACCTTGCTGCTGCAATTCATGACTAGTGGATACATCTTGTTCCTAGTCACTTGTATTTTGATGATCAGATGTTGATTTGGGTCATAAATTTCACAATCTGATTCATCAAAGACAAGTTTGTACTTCTTTTCAGTGAGTTGCCCAATGCTAAGCAAATTATGCTTCAATCCTTGAGCATAATAGACATCTGAGATTGTCTTTTGTTGGCCTTGTTTGGTCAGAATGTTGACCACTCCTTTTCCAAGAACTGGAACTACCTCATCCGTGCCAACTTTGACCTCTGTCCTCACTGATTCATCTAGGTCTGCAATTAGACCTCTGTCACTTGTCATATGGTTACTGCAGCCACTATCTAAAAGCCAAAGTCCCTTTGGGCTTTCATGTGCAGCATG
Organism: Larix kaempferi; assembly: GCA_027924585.1. Classification (NCBI taxonomy): domain Eukaryota; kingdom Viridiplantae; phylum Streptophyta; class Pinopsida; order Pinales; family Pinaceae; genus Larix; species Larix kaempferi. Next base: position 7,536,579 of record BSBM01000255.1, read on the forward strand.
ACATGTAAGAAATAACATATCATCTTTATCCTCAGAGGTATTAGTCACATTAGCATTATGATTTGCTTGATCAGCCTTTTTCTTTTTGCATTCATGAGCATAATGCCCAAATTTATTGCAATAATAACACTGAAAATTAGATTTATCTGACCTTTTTTTGTCGCAGTTTCCACCTTCATGGTTATGATGGTGATCTTGATCTCCATTGCCATTACTTCGGCCACTTCTGCCTCTTCCTCTTGATCCTCCTCTGCCTCTGCCTCTTGAGAATGAGACATGTGCTTTGAAAGCATTCTCTTGAGAGGATTCTTCATTCCTGTTGAGTCTAGATTCGAATGAAAGTAAAGATCTGGTCAACTCGTCTATAGAGAGAGTATTTAGATCTTTTGCTTCTTCAATTGCTGAAACTTTTGACTCAAATTTGTGGGGTAGGGATCTCAGAAACTTTTCAACCACCCTTTGATCTCCAATCTTTTCACCATAGATATTCAGCTGATTAACAATCCCCATGACTTTGGTCATGAAAGAGTCTACAGAGTCTGATTCTTTCATCTTCAGATCTTCAAAGTCTCTTCTTAGGTTTTGGAGTGTTGCTGTTTGAACCTTACCAGCACCTTGATAACTGGTCGCCAAGGTATCCCATGCTGCTTTGGCATGTAAAGATGCTGATATCCTTGGAAATACGATGTTATCCAAAGCGTTCATTATGAGATGCAGTGCCTTTGCATCCTTCTTCCTGTGCGCTCGCAGGACATCCTTCTCTGCGTTTGAAAGGGCTTGAAAAGCTGCATCATCTGCAGGTTCGGAATAGCCATACACGACATATTCCCATGCCTCTTCTGACCTGAGATAAACTGCCATCCTCGTGGCCCAGACATCATAGTCCTTTTTCCCTGTAAGAGGAGAAATCTGAGATTGATTGCTACTAGAAGCCATAGACGCTGCGGTGTCTTTCAGTGGCTCTATTCCAAATAATCTCCCTTCCTCTTTTTTTTTTTTTTAAACAAATAATAATTCTCCCTCTTAAACAAGATTTGAAAAATATCTTCAAATATCTTCTTCTCTTGTAAAAAGAAAAAATTCTTACTCAATAACTGCGTGAAAGCCAAACTATCTCGACTTTTTACCTTGTATCTCCCCAAACTACCGCGCTTTAGACTATACTGTGGGCACGATAGTTCCTAAAGTACCATTCTGTGGATTATAGGGATGGCGCGGTACTCCAATTTTTTTTTTTTTTAATAATTTCTCCAAAAAATAAATTCTATGAAAATTCTTCAAAAAACTTACAAATTCTTCAAAGCTACGGCTTTGGCTTCTCCGGAAATTGATGCTACCAATTTGATCTTCTCCTATGCTCTGATACCAAACTGAAAGTTGGAGGCAGAAATAAACAAAGATAATGCGGAATGAGCTACGGCTCTTCAATCTTTATTCATAAACGGAGATCAACTGATGTAATACAAACAATAATGTAATGTGTATTTAAACACTTATGGAAAACCCTAAAAGCTCTAACCTAGCTTTTACATGCATGCAAAGCATGCTGTTGCATTTATTAACTGAACTTCTAAATAGTAACTCAAGTAAAAGCTAAAGCTAACTGAAGTAATTACTATTTCTAACATCGAGTACATTTCTTGTCCCTAATCGACTTCCACTCTTACATTCCTCCCTCGTCTTTGGTTGACTTGCAAATTGCAGCAACCAGAGCAGATGTGAAAGACTGATTTCTGAAACAACGATAATGCTTATTTGGAGCGTGGTTTAAATTCAAATTTCAAATTTAGCCCACCTATTCAGAGTGATTTCAAATTCCACCGCTTATGGTATGGATGATTACCGCTTATGGTATGGATGATTTATGGGATGGGTTAATCAATCCGTAGGCATCCATGGAGTGTACGGGTGTCGAAGACGAGACTGAGACGGGACTGGGCCCGGTCGGAGTTTGAAAAAGGGGTCGGAGAGATGGTCGGAGGGTGCCTGGCGATTTCGCCATCCAGACGAAATCGTCGAATGGATAGACAACTCGGAGTTGTCTATCCATTCGACGATTTCGCCCAAGTGGCGAAATCGCCGGGCACCCTCCGACCATCTCTCCGACCCCTTTTTCAACTCCTTTAGTGGAATTGTGACCCAATCCCAATGCATATTCATTTTTATTATTGCTTTTTTTTCTTTGGTTTGTGTTTCTGGCGGTGGGCCTATCAAGAGCACGGGGTTGATGTTTGAATCCCACACGAAAAGGTTATGTTAAGTTTGGTTCCTTGCTGACTAATTGCAATTTCGATAGTGAAGGAATTATATGTTATTACAAGGAATGAGAGTGTGATAGATGTGCTCATACAATTACTGAATAAAGGCGATGAATTTTGCAGCCACGATACCATTGTCAAGGCCACCACTGCGGTATGCATCTCCTTTCCTTCCTTTGATTTTAACCCTCTCATTGTATTGGGGGCGGTTTTACAAATTGGGAAATTGGAAAAGCATGTAACTGAGATGTCTCTTATTTTGCAGAGCTTGCTAATCGCAGCCAACGCTTTGAAATCGAAGTGTCATAGAATCAAGATGGGGAAACAAAAACAAAAAAGGGTTTGAAAACAAGAATCCTTCACTATCGAAATTGCAATTAGTCAGCAAGGAATTCAAACATCAACCCCGTGCTCTTGATAGGCCCTCCGCCAGATACACAAGTCTCCCCACGGTGACCTGAAGCATGCGCATGGCCACCCGCATGCCCGGGCAGGCCCTTCTCCCATACCCAAAAGGTATATATTTGAAATCATGGCCATTCACGTCTGGGCTGGAATTCTTCATAAACCTTTCCGGATCGAATTCCAGGGGACGTTCCCACTCAGCAGAGTCTCTGTGGATACCCCACGCGTTCAACAAGAGCTCTGTGCCCGCAGGCACATAATATCCTCCAACTGTGCACGGCTCTTTCGCTTTGTGAGCGAGGAGCAGAGTAAAGACGAAGAGTCTCTTTCACGATCGCCTCCAAATATTTAAAGTTGGGGAGATCCGATTCCTCTAATACGCGCTTTCGTCCAACTACGACGTCGAGCTCTTCCTGTGCCCTCTTCAGCACGTCCGGGCGTAGCAGCAGCGATGCCATTGCCCATTCTGTTGTGCTGGCGGACGAACCCATTCCTGCGATTAGCAAGCTCTGCAAAATAAGAGACATCTCAGTTACATGCTTTTCCAATTTCCCAATTTGTAAAACCGCCCCCAATACAATGAGAGGGTTAAAATCAAAGGAAGGAAAGGAGATGCATACCGCAGTGGTGGCCTTGACAATGGTATCGTCGCTGCAAAATTCATCGCCTCTATTCAGTAATTGTATGAGCACATCTATCACACTCTCATTCCTTGTAATAACATATAATTCCTTCACTATCGAAATTGCAATTAGTCAGCAAGGAACCAAACTTAACATAACCTTTTCGTGTGGGATTCAAACATCAACCCCGTGCTCTTGATAGGCCCACCGCCAGAAACACAAACCAAAGAAAAAAAAACAATAATAAAAATGAATATGCATTGGGATTGGGTCACAATTCCACTAAAGGAGTTGTCTATCCTGGTCGGAGTTTGAAAAAGGGGTCGGAGAGATGGTCGGAGGGTGCCCGGCGATTTCGCCACCCGGGCGAAATCGTCGAATGGATAGACAACTCCTTTGCTTACTGCCTGCTGTTTTATTCATAATCTCGTCTGCTCGTTAATATATATATAAATTTTTTTTATATACGCTGTTTTATTCATAATCTCGTCTGCTCGTTTATATATTTTTTTTATATATATATACACATAGAGTCGCACTTTTTTCTATTTTGCTTTAATTTTCATGCACTGTGTGTTAAGGTAAATTTATGGTAAACTTTGACTCGGAAATGAGTAAGGTAGAAAGTGGTTTTGGGCACATTGTTTTGGTAGCCAGTGCTTTCTTGCTAGTTGTATTTGCATGTAGAGAACCCTATTTATAGGGTTGGATTCCTCCATTGTATGGTGCCAATGTGAACACGAGAGATGTTCTTGGCAGCCTTGGCCTAGTTTGACTAGGGACCAGTGTTGGAATTTGGTTTTCATTCTACCCATCAGATTTTTTTTTTGACGTTTTTGGTTTTTATATTACCCATCGTGAAATGTTTTGTTTAAAATTTTACCCTTCAACAATGAAGTCTTCCCCCAAAAAATAAACTTTCGATAATTTAATTTTGTTGATTTTTTTAAAAATATTATTTTTCTTGACTTTTTTATATTAAAATTAAAATAATCATTATTAATATGTATCATTATCCATTAACGTGATTCACATTCATTTTAAAAAGAATAAATATGAATGCACTTCATAATACACAAAAATAAATAAATAATGAAGCATAAATAAACAAAAAATGGTTTTATAATTTCGCACAATTATGCATATAAAAATAAAACAAATATCACATAATTATTTTTGTTTGCAAAATTGTTATCATAAAATGGAGGTAAGAGTTACATTATATTTGAATTGAATCAATATGCCCACTGGAAAGCAATATATCTATACTCTACAAAATAATGAATGCAAATCTGTACAAAATATAGCTCTATATGCCATTTTATGTATGTATCGTTTATTCTACAAACTGCATAGGCAATTTTCATTCCAAATGTTGCACACAGATTTCATGTCTCTCAATCCCTTATTTAGTACTTTCCTTGATTTAAATTCTCGAAATTGAACCATGAGAGAAATATAAGAGATGTTCATTTCAATTTCAATGGGAGTTGGAGAATTAACCAATACTCTTCCAGTCCAAATCTATATAGATTATTGAAATTATGGGATAAATGACTAAATACACATGCAAAAAAATAGTGCAAGAATTACCTCTATAATGCAAATAACTCTCAACTTTTGTCTCTAAGGCCTTCCAACTCCCAACTTCCAACTCATGCTAATATAATCAATGAGCATTGAACAATGAAATTTGTAGACTGTAGACGCCCATTGCACTACTAATGCTTGAAATGCTTATTTGGATACGTTGGAAATAGGGGTTTTTTTCATAGCAGTAATCTAACCGGCTCGATACCTTGATAATTGTCACATATGTTCATGCAATAGTCCAAATGATGAGTATGTGATTGAGGGGTCACATAGATCCTGTTTATAATGCTCCTCAAAACCCATTCACTTCCAGTCTATAGACATTACCAGAATTACATACGTGCTACATAAATACTATAGCGCTTTGGAATACATTTGTGCCGCATAAATATTTAAGATGTTGCAGAAATCTTCCTTCATGCATATGTACCTTGCTTGGCTTCCACCGGTGAACTACGCTTTCTCTAAGTGTCTGTCAAATAACAGAAACCCACATCACTATTGAAAAGGTGTTAAGGATTTTCTCTTACCGATTAATATTCAAGTATTCTTCCAGGCTTGAATATGTTCTCACTAATTGAAATATATATGCTGGTGTATACAATTTTGGTTCAAACTCCAACCTCTGCAATAGAGAAACTACATATATGAACTAACATTCTATATTAAATTGGCACTAGAAACCCATATTATTCCTATAGTTAAAATGCTACAGATCCACATTCACCCTTAATCTCAAGCTGGGCACATACAATTTATCAAAATAAAATCCTTTGCACTCACACATCACCACTTGTCTCGAAGTGGCTCTCGATTCTTAAAGTATCGAATCCTCTTGCAGCGCTTTCACCTTTAAATGCCCAGAACTTTCAATATTACATGAATTGACAAAACAAAATGCCAATATTCAATCCTTCTTACCTTTCAACGCAGCTTCCAGACCCTCCACATGAACCTTCAATAAACAACACTTTGATCAATTTGCACATAAATGGTGATTTCTCATCATGATTTGACCACACCTTGGTCACGATCTATTGCCGAGATTTACTACCCATTGCCAACGCTTCAACGTTATTCAATGTTCTGCTCTTCCGTAGAACTTCAACGCAACCTCCAGATCTGAAGTTACAACTACAAGATCCCTCTCATCTCTTCCCAAAACCCATTGCACTAATAAAAAAATATGAGTTTTCCTCTTTTTAGAAAAATCAATGCAACTTGCAAATGGAAAAGTATGGAAATATTATAATTTAATAGATGTTTCTATTTTTTTAATAAATGTATTCTTTGAAAGTTGGAATTTAGAAAGTATAGATTAACAAATCAATGTAACTTGCACATGGAAATAATTTTAATATAATAGATGTTTCTATTTATTTAATGAATGTATGCTTTCTAAGTTGGAATTTAGAAAGTATAATTCATATAACATAAATATATCAGTACTACTATTAAATTAGTAATATAATAAAATTTTAGGAATTTTGTTGTCTTTCAAAAGTAGTAGTAATATAATGACGGTTTAGAAATTGTATTGCCCTTCAAAAATAAGTTTTAGAAATTTTATCACCCTTTACATAGCTAAAATTTTAAACCATATTTGACGATCAAAATACCCCACATGACCATTTTTCTTGTCAAATTCCATCACTGCTATGGACCAATAATGTTTTGCTGATATTTGAATTCCACAGGAAAAGGTTAGGTTAATGTGTTGTTGATGTTTGAATCCCACAAGAAAAGGTTAGGTTAAATCCGGTTCCTTGCTGACTAATTGCAATTTCGATAGTGAAGGATTCTTGTTTCCAAACCTTTTTTGTTTTTGTTTTGCGATCTTGATTCCATGACACTTCGATTTCAAAGCGTTGGTTGCCTATTCATGGAGACTTTTGCTGTAGAAAAAAACAGATCCATACCTGCACCAAGATTTTTTTTGTCCTGATACTTCCCAGAGCTTGTTTCGTTAAACTTTCTCATCAACGAGTGGCCGAACAAATATTGGTCGTTTGAATAAACATGTCGGCACAATAATTGGAACTTATTCATTACTCAATCTCTTTGACCCGCAACAACACAACTCCTGGCTAAGCACGGTCCATTCCCTTCAATTAAACCCATCTTTCAGTGAGAATACTGCAGAGTACATCTCTTCTCATTATTGATTGCTTGCTGCCTGGTGTTTTATTCATAATATCGTCTGCTCATTTATATATATATATATATATATAGTCATACTCTCTTCTATCCTGCTTTAATTTCATGTGCTGTTTTGATTTTATTTGTTGGCGCAAGCAATGGATATTGTAACGGGAACCGCAAGCATTACCAGCGCTAGTTTTGTTCCACTCTTCCGACAACTCATCCAACAGATAGATGATGTTATTCACTTGGATGAAAACCATCAGCTTCTGGAAGAGCAGTTAAATTGTATGAAGAGCCTCTTGCTTCATATTAACTCTCACTTCCAACATCAGCAGAGGGAGCCACCGGATTCTCTGAAGAATTGTTTGCGAAAGATTGTTGGATCTAACAGCCACAAAACACAATATGCAGCGGAAGCAAATAAAACAAGAAAAACAATAAATACACACACATGAGATATACGCAGAGATTTATGTGGTAAAACCCTCTCTTAGGGAAACATCCACGGAGCAATGGTATCGGTTTCTTATTATTCAGAATCTGAAGATTTACAACAACTCACAACTCTCCAATATCATCTCTTACGAGAATACAAGAAACATATACATTTCTTACACGGTTACTAATAACTACATATTCGGTTAGTCAGTTACATAGTTACCATCATAGCCAGTTGTCACCTGTTTCTAACAATCTCCACCTTGGCAACAATTTACCTGATACCATTGCTCATTGCTCTATTGATCACCTTTCCTGCAAGCCTAGAGAAGCTAAGCACCACCGTAGCTTCTCTGAAGTAACTGGCTTCGTGAACATGTTTGCACTATTCTTTTGAGTGTGGACCTTTTCAAGAACCACTCCACCTTCATCAATAACATGTCTTACAAAATGATATTTTACAGGAATATGTTTTGTCTTACTGTGATAAGCTGGATTTTTAGCCAAATGAATAGCACTTTGACTATCACAGAAAATATTTATAGAGTTCTAAACCTTTCCTAACTCACCCAGCAAACCTTTTAACCAGATTGCCTCTTTGCAAGCATGTGAAGTAGCTATATATTCTGCCTCTGTAGTAGATAAAGCAACAATATTCTGAAGCTTTGACATCCAACTAATAGCTCCACCTGCAAGAGTAAAAACATAACCTGAAGTGGACCTCCTCTTGTCCAAATCACCTGCAAAATCAGAATCAACATAACCACAGACTTTATCACTGCAACTATCAAAAGTGATATAATAGTCACTTGTGCCTCTAAGATACCGAAGCACCCATTTCACGACTACCCAATGCTCTTTTCCTGGATTTGCCATGTATCTACTGACAACACCAACTGCATGTGAAATATCTGGTCTTGTACTTATCATCGCATACATCAAACTTCCTACTGCATTAGCATATGGTACACGAGACATATACTGCTTTTCTTCATCATTTTTAGGACTCAAACCTGAAGAAAGCTTGAAATGAGAAGCTAAAGGGATACTAGAAGGTTTCACCTTATCCATACCGAATTTCTGAAGTATTTTCTCCACATACTTCTTTTGTGATAACCACAGCTTGCCATTTTTCATGTCTCTATGTATCTGCATGCCCAAGATCTGATTTGCTGCTCCTAGATCCTTCATATCAAACGTCCTAGCTAACTGAGCCTTTAACCTGCTGATTTCAAACATGGTCTTGCTTGCGACAAGCATATCATCAACATACAATACCAAAATAATGAACATGTCATTTTTCAACTTTTTAAAGTACACACAATGATCATACTCACTTCTGATAAAATTCTGACTCACCATGAAAGAATCAAACTTCTTGTACCATTGCCTGGGAGACTGCCTTAGGCTATACAATGATTTTTTGAGCTTGCAAACAAACCTCTTGTTGCGATTTTGAATGAACCCTTCTGGTTGTTCCATGAAAATTTCTTCATCTAAATCTCCATGTAAGAAAGCTGTTTTGACATCTAGCTGCTCTAACTCCAAATCATATAAAGCAACTAGTGCTAACAAAATTCTGATAGAAACAAGTTTTACAACTGGTGAAAAAATCTCATGAAAGTCAATACCTGCTTTCTGAGAAAATCCTTTTGCAACCAGTATCGCTTTGTACTTCGGAACAGTTTCATCAGCTCCTTTCTTCAGTTTGTACACCCATTTGCAGCCAACCAATTTCCTACTCTCTGGAAGTTCCACAATATCCGACGTTTTGTTCTTTGCCAAAGAATCCATTTCTTCTTTCATTGCATGTTTCCATTTGTCATTGTCAGACACTTCTAATGCTTCCTTATAACTGTCAGGTTCTCCTTCTTTAGAAATGAAAACAAAATCATCATACCCCTTTGGAAAAGTTCTGTTCCGCGTAGATCTCCGTAGAGTTTGCTGTGGTATTTCCTCTAATTTCTGTCTGCTCATCCTCTTCCCGAGGAGTGTCCTCATGAATATCCTCTTCCTGGACATCCTCATGAGTCCCCCTCGTAGATGACTGAGTATCAAACTTAATTTGCTGAAACTGTGGTACATTAGCCTATTTCAAATCATTACTTACATCTAAATTTGTCAGATAAAGTTCATCAAATTTTACATCTCTGTTTATGATAATTTTGTGGACAGTAGGATTCCACAACCTATATCTCTTAACACCATCACCATATCCAACAAAGATCAATTTTCTTGACTTAGGATCTAGTTTGGAACGCTGATTTTTCGGAATAAGTGCATAGGCTTCACAACCAAATACTCTAAGATTAGAATAATCACATGATTGACCTGTCCATACCTCTTCTGGAATTTTGCAGTCAATTGCTGTTGATGGTGATCGATTGACCAGGTAACAAGCTGTAAGCAATGCCTCTCCCCACAATTCCTGCTGCAGCTTTGCATTACTGAGCACACTCCTTGCTCTTTCAAGAAGAGTCATGTTCATGCGTTCAGCAATGCCGTTCTGCTGCGGAGTGTAAACAGTGGTCTTATGCCTCTCAATCCCATCCTGCTTGCAATAATTATCAAACTCCTTTGAAGTAAATTCGGTTCCATTATCTGTTCTAAGACATTTAATGAACCTGCCAGTGCTCTTCTCAACCAAAGCTCTAAACTGCTTAAATATATCAAAAACATCAGCGTTTCTCTTTAATAAATAGATCCAAACTTTTCTCGAGTAATCATCTATAAAACTGACGAAATATGACGATCCCCCATAAGAAATTTTTGGAGATGGACCCAAAAGATCAGAATGTATGTAGTCTAGGATACCTTTACTAGTGTGTTTTCCAGATTTAAATTTTTGTCTAGCCTGTTTACCATAAATATAGTGCTCACAAAATTTCAAATCTACAGATTTTAAACTAGGAAGCAACTTTCGATCAGCAAGTACCTTCATACCTCTTTCACTGATATGACCTAACCGCTGATGCTATAGACGAGTGATGTCTGCTTTTGCACCAACCAATGCTACTGTTCCGTGATCAACTTCCGTCCTGCCTTCAAGTCTATATAGGTTCCCAACTCTGTTTGCTTTCATAACAACCAAGATACCTTTCGATATCTTCATAAATCCACCTTGAACTGTAAACTTGTAACCAGCATCATCAAGAACTCCCATTGATATCAAGTTCTTCCTTAATTCAGGTACATGTCTCACATCTGTTAGAGTCCTAAGAGTCCCATCATACATTTTAATTATGATACTCCCTACCCCAAACGTTTTACATGTAACATTATTTCCCATATAAACTACCCCGTCATCTATAGATTGGTATGACGAATACCAATTTCTATGAAGACACATGTGGTGAGATGCTCCAGAATCAATTAACCAGTCAGAATGGTATTGTGAAACAGCAGAAGTAGATAATACCTCATCGATCATACCTGAATCATTCTCGGCTACGTTCACCTCCTTTGTAGAGTCCTCCTCCTCAGAAGCTCACTTGCGTTTCCAACAATCTTTCTTCAGATGTCCTGCTTTATTGCAGTACCAGCACTTCAATTTACTCTTTTTTCCCTTCGACTTTGACCTTGATGTACCCTTTGAATGTTGTCCTCTTTCACTAGTTCTTCCTCTGGCCACCATTACTTCTGATGTCGAGGTTTCAAGACTAGATTTCTTTTGAGTTTCCTCAGAAAGTAAGGCTCCCACAACTTCATCGAAGGTAATAGACTCAGTAGAACTAAAACTGATAGAGGTTACAAAATGTGCCCACGACTCAGGCAGAGAGCACAACAGTAAAATCGCCTTATCTTCAGATTTAATAATATCTTCCATACTAGTCAACAGACAAATAAGAGTATTGAACGCATTCAAGCGTTCAAAAATCTTTGTACCTTCTTTCATACGCAAGGTAAACAACTGCCGCTTCAGGAGGATTTTATTCGTCAAGGATTTAGCCATGTACCAACTTTCCAACTTTGTCCAGAGACCTGCTGCTGTAGTTTCAGACATGATGTTAAATAAAACATCGTCGGCCAAGCACAGACGAATAGCACTGAGAGCTCTTTCATCCATCTCGCTCCATCCTCCATCTGAATTATCTGCGGGTTTCTTTATTTTCCCTGCCAGTGCCTTCGCCACTCCTTGCTGCATGAGCATATCCCGCATATTGACCTTCCACAACTCGAAATTATTGCTCCCATTGAACTTCTCAATTTCAAACTTAACACTCTGCGTTTTTGCCATTTTCTCAAGAAAACACCAGGTCAAAAACATTATAAGGGAAACTCTTTTTGAAATAATGGAATAAAGGTTTTATAATTTTTAAATTCCAAAAAACAATGGAATAAAGGTTTTATTTCTTATTTTTAAACAATCAAGAAATAATATATTATTAAACCTTATAAATCCCACCTTTAAACCTTATAGCAAAAAACCTTTTAATAAACCATCCCTTATAACTCCCTTTTTATAATCATGGCTCCAATATATATTCACCTTTTTAAATATATATATAAAACTCAAACCATATTTGCGCATCCACTCATTAAATACCTTCATTCAATTTGAAGAATACATTCATTCACGATTTACCTCAAATGAATACTTTACCCATCACGATTTAACCAAAAAAAAACCTTTCACGCTTTACCTCAAACAAAAAATAGTACCACGCTCCCCGATGGTACTGTGCCGCGGCAATTCTCACAATTTGATTTTCATAAGTGTGCCTCAATACTACCGCGCCTCACTAAGCAATGGACCCACGGTAGTTGAAGATTACCGCCCCTTCTCCTCAGGATTCAGGATTCTCTCCTCCGGTAACTTTTGACCCGTAAAATGAACAATGATCATTCGGATTTCTCGTTCTCTGTGGCTTTCTACCAAGCTCTGATACCACTTGTTGGATCTAACAGCCACAAAACACAATATGCAGCGGAAGCAAATAAAACAAGAAAAGTAATAAATACACACACATGAGATATACGCAGAGATTTACGTGGTAAAACCCTCTCTTAGGAAAACATCCACGGAGCAATGGTATCGGTTTCTTATTATTCAGAATTTGAAGATTTACAACAACTCACAACTCTCCAATATCATCTCTTACGAGAATACAAGAAACATATACATTTCTTACACGGTTACTAATAACTGCATATTTGGTTAGTCAATTACATAGTTACCGTCATAGCCGATTGTCACCTGTTTCTAACAATCTCCACCTTGACAACAATTTACCTGATACCATTGCTCATTGCTCTATTGATCACCTTTCCTGCAAGCATAGAGAAGCTAAGCACCACCGTAGCTTCTCTGAAGTAACTGGCTTCGTGAACATGTCTACACTATTCTTTTGAGTGTGGACCTTTTCAAGAACCACTCCACCTTCATCAATAACATGTCTTACAAAATGATATTTTACAGGAATATGTTTTGTCTTACTGTGATAAGCTGGATTTTAGCCAAATGAATAGCACTTTGACTATCAAAGAAAATCTTTATAGAGTTCTGAACCTTTCCTAACTCACCCAGCAAACCTTTTAACCAGATTGCCTCTTTGCAAGCATGTGAAGCAGCTATATATTCTGCCTCTGTAGTAGATAAAGCAACAATATTCTGAAGCTTTGACATCCAACTAATAGCTCCACCTGCAAGAGTAAAAACATAACCTGAAGTGGACCTCCTCTTGTCCAAATCACCTGCAAAATCAGAATCAACATAACCACAGACTTTATCACTACAACCATCAAAAGTGATACAATAGTCACTTGTGCCTCTAAGATACCGAAGCACCCATTTCAATGCTGCCCAATGCTCTTTTCCTGGATTTGCCATGTATCTACTGACAACACCAACTGCATGTGAAATATCTGGTCTTGTACTTATCATCGCATACATCAAACTTCCTACTGCATTAGCATATGGTACACGAGACATATACTGCTTTTCTTCATCATTTTTAGGACTCAAACCTGAAGAAAGCTTGAAATGAGAAGCTAAAGGGATTCTAGAAGGTTTCACCTTATCCATACCGAATTTCTGAAGTATTTTCTCCACATACTTCTTTTGTGATAACCACAGCTTGCCATTTTTCCTGTCTCTGTGTATCTGCATGCCCAAGATCTGATTTGCTGCTCCTAGATCCTTCATATCAAACGTCCTAGCCAACTGAGCCTTTAACCTGCTGATTTCAAACATGGTCTTGCTTGCGACAAGCATATCATCAACATACAATACCAAAATAATGAACATGTCATTTTCCAACTTTTTAAAGTACACACAATGATCATACTCACTCCTGATAAAATTCTGACTCACCATGAAAGAATCAAACTTCTTGTACCATTGCCTGGGAGACTACCTTAGGCTATACAATGATTTTTTGAGCTTGCAAACAAACCTCTTGTTGCGATTTTGAACGAACCCTTCTGGTTGTTCCATGAAAATTTCCTCATCTAAATCTCCATGTAAGAAAGTTGTTTTGACATCTAGCTGCTCTAACTCCAAATCATATAAAGCAACTAGTGCTAACAAAATTCTGATAGAAATAAGTTTTACAACTGGTGAAAAAATATCATGAAAGTCAATACCTGCTTTCTGAGAAAATCCTTTTGCAACCAGTCTCGCTTTGTACTTCGGAACAGTTTCATCAGCTCCTTTCTTCAGTTTGTACACCCATTTGCAGCCAACAACTTTCCTACTCTCTGGAAGTTCCATAATATCCCACGTTTTGTTCTTTGCCAAAGAATCCATTTCTTCTTTCATTGCATGTTTCCATTTGTCATTGTTAGACACTTCTAATGCTTCCTTATAACTGTCAGGTTCTCCTTCATTAGAAATGAAAACAAAATCATCATACCCCTTTGGAAAAGTTCTGTTCCGCGTAGATCTCCGTAGAGTTTGCTGTGGTATTTCCTCTATTTTTGTCTGCTCATCCTCTTCTTGAGGAGTGTCCTCATGAATATCCTCTTCCTGGACATCCTCATGAGTCCCCCTCGCAGATGACTGAGTATCAAACTTAATTTGCTGAAACTGTGGTACATTAGCCTGTTTCAAATCATTACTTACATCTAAATTTGTCAGAGAAAGTTCATCAAATTTTACATCTCTGTTTATGATGATTTTGTGGACAGTAGGATTCCACAACCTATATCCCTTACACCATCACCATATCCAACAGAGATCAATTTTCTTGACTTAGGATCTAGTTTGGAATGTTGATTTTTCGGAATAAGTGCATAGGCTTCACAACCAAATACTCTAAGATTAGAATAATCACATGATTGACCTATCCATACCTCTTCTGGAATTTTGCAGTCAATTGCTGTTGATGGTGATCGATTGACCAGGTAACAAGCTGTAAGCAATGCCTCTCCCCACAATTCCTGCTGCAGCTTTGCATTACTGAGCACACTCCTTGCTCTTTCAAGAAGAGTCCTGTTCATGCGTTCAACAATGCCGTTCTACTGCGGAGTGTAAACAGTGGTCTTATGCCTCTCAATCCCATCCTGCTTGCAATAATTATCAAACTCCTTTGAAGTAAATTCGGTTCCATTATCTGTTCTAAGACATTTAATGAACCTGCCAGTGCTCTTCTCAACCAAAGCTCTAAATTGCTTAAATATATCAAAAACATCAGCGTTTCTCTTTAATAAATAGATCCAAACTTTCCTCGAGTAATCATCTATAAAACTGATGAAATATGACGATCCCCCATAAGAAATTTTTGGAGATGGACCCCAAAGATCAGAATGTATGTAGTCTAGGATACCTTTACTAGTGTGTTTTCCAGATTTAAATTTTTGTCTAGCCTCTTTACCATAAATACAGTGCTCACAAAACTTCAAATCTACAGATTTTAAACTAGGAAGCAACTTTCGATCAGCAAGTACCTTCATACCTCTTTCACTGATATGACCTAACCGCTGATGCCATAGACGAGTGATGTCTGCTGCTGCACCAACCGATGCTACTGTTGCGTGATCAACTTCCGTCCTCCCTTCAAGTCTATACAGGTTCCCAACTCTGTTTACTTTCATAACAACCAAGATACCTTTCGATATCTTCATAACTCCACCTTGAACTGTAAACTTGTAACCAACATCATCAAGAACTCCCATTGATATCAAGTTCTTCCTTAATTCAGGTACATGTCTCACATCTGTTAGAGTCCTAACAGTCCCATCATACGTTTTAATTCTGATACTCCCTACCCCAACAGTTTTACATGTAACATTATTTCCCATATAAACTACCCCATCATCTATAGATTGGTATGACGAATACCAATTTCTATGAAGACACATGTGGTGAGATGCTCTAGAATCAATTAACCAGTCAGAATAGTATTGTGAAACAGTAGATGTAGATAATACCTCATCGATCATACCTGAATCATTCTCGGCTACGTTCGCCTCCTTTGTAGAGTCCTCCTCCTCAGAAGCTCGCTTGCGTTTCCAGCAATCTTTCTTCAGATGTCCTGCTTTATTGCAGTACCAGCACTTCAATTTACTCTTTTTGCCCTTCGACTTTGACATTGATGTACCCTTTGAAAGTTGTCCTCTTTCACTGGTTCTTCCTCTGGCCACCATTACTTCTGATGTCGAGGTTTCAAGACTAGATTTATTTCGAGTTTCCTCAGAAAGTAAGGCTCCCACAACTTCATCGAAGGTAATAGACTCAGTAGAACTAAAAATGATAGAGGTTACAAAATGTGCCCACGACTCAGGCAGAGAGCACAACAGTAAAATCGCCTTGTCTTCAGATTTAATAATATCTTCCATACTAGTCAACTGACAAATAAGAGTATTGAACGCATTCAAGTGTTCATAAATCTTTGTACCTTCTTTCATATGCAAAGTAAACAACTGCCGCTTCACGAGGATTTTATTCGTCAAGGATTTAGTCATGTACAAACTTTCCAACTTTGTCTAGAGACCTGCTGCTGTAGTTTCAGACACAATGTTAAATAAAACATCGTCGGCCAAGCACAGACGAATAGCACTGAGAGATCTTTCATCCATCTCGCTCCAGTCTCCATATGAAATATCTGCGGGTTTCTTTATTTTCCCTACTAGTGCCTTCGCCACTCCTTGCTGCGCGAGCATATCCCGCATCTTGACCTTCCACAACTCGAAATTATTGCTCCCATTGAACTTCTCAATTTCAAACTTAACACTCTGCGTTTTTGCCATTTTCTCAAGAAAACACCAGGTCAAAAAATTTATAAGAGAAACGCTTTTTGAAATAATGGAATAAAGGTTTTATAATTTTAAAATTCCAAAAAACAATGGAATAAAGGTTTTATTTCTTATTTTTAAACAATCAAGAAATAATATATTTTTAAACCTTATAACTCCCACCTTTAAACCTTATAGCAAAAAACCTTTTAATAAACCATCCCTTATAACTCCCTTTTTATAATCATGGCTCCAATATATATTCACCTTTTTAAATATATATATAAAACTCAAACCATATTTGTGCATCCACTCATTAAATACCTTCATTCAATTTGACGAATACATTCATTCACGATTTACCTTAAATGAATACTTTACCCATCACGATTTAACCCAAAAAAAAACTCACACTTTACCTCAAACAGAAAATAGTAACACGCTCCCCGATGGTACTGTGCCGCAGCAATTCTCACAATTTGGTTTTCGTAAGTGTGCCTCAATACTACCGTGCCTCACTAAGCAATGGACCTGCTGTAGTTGAAGATTACCGCCCCTTCTCCTCAGGCTTCAGGTTTCTCTCCTCCGGTAACTTTTGACCCGTAAAATGAACAATGATCATTCGGCTTTCTCGTTCTCTGTGGCTTTCTACCAAGCTCTGATACCACTTGTTGGATCTAACAGCCACAAAACACAATATGCAGCGGAAGCAAATAAAACAAGAAAACCAATAAATACACACACATGAGATATACGCAGAGATTTACGTGGTAAAACCCTCTCTTAGGGAAACATCCACAAAGCAATGGTATCGGTTTCTTATTATTCAGAATCTGAAGATTTACAACAACTCACAACTCTCCAATATCATCTCTTACGAGAATACAAGAAACATATACATTTCTTACACGGTTACTAATAACTGCATATTTGGTTAGTCAGTTACAGAGTTACCGTCATAGCCGGTTGTCACCTGTTTCTAACAAAGATGCAACGTGAAGTTGGGAAGGCCAGAGAATTGATCCATCGCTCACAACGCCCCTGGCTGTGGCACTGTACTACTTCAAGACCAACAAGACACCGGATTGGTAGGGGTAGAAATCAAAGCTGCCGAGACACGGCTACATACCTGGGTTTCGGAAGGACCCCCTGTTCCCATAATTGGTGTATATGGTATGGGTGGGGTGGGAAAAACAACATTGCTCAAGAAAGTCTACAACACCTATGTTGAAGTTAGTCACATTTTTTATCATGTAATTTGGGTTACAGTTGCTCAATTTCCAATTGTGCAGATACAAAATGATATTGCTTCTACAATACAATTATATTTGGCCAACTGTTCGGCTGATATGCGGAAGATGAAGTTGTGTGCATATATGAAGACCAAGAAATTCTTTTTGGTTTTAGACGACATGTGGAGCACACTGGATCTGAAAGAATTGGGCGTGGAATTTGGCGAGAACAAAGGGAGCAAACTTGTTTTCACAACTCGAAATAGAGATCTGATTCGGGAAATGAATGCAAAACAGTCCATGCAATTACAACCCCTACTACCAGAGGAGGCGTGGGAGTTGTTTAGGAAAGTAGCTTTCGAAGACGGCCATGTTGCAGACGATATAGAGAATATTGCGCGACAAGTGGCTGAGTAGTGTAAGGGGTTGCCGTTGGCGATAAAGGTAATAGCGTCAACAATGATGGGCAACACAGCTGTAGATGAGTCGAAGCTTGCTTTAAAGCAGATGCAAAAAGTGGATTTAAATTTTCCAATTACTGATCCTCGAATTGAGATGGAGTTACGATAGTTTGCCTGATGCTAATTTGAAACACTGCTTTCTTTACTGTGCCATGGTGGGTGAAGATGCTGCAATTCTGGTGAAGCTGTTCGTGCACGGGTGGATCGCCGAAGGCCTGTTGAACACCAAAGACGACGCGGAGTATGACAATTTATTAAAATCTTTCAAATCTTCAATTCTTGTATCTTGACTTCGGTAAAAATCTAAAATCGTTGCCTTCTCAAATAGGACAACTTAAAAATTTAAAGTATCTCAATATTCAGGGATGTAATTTCAGTGCAATCCCTGATGAGATTTTAAAGCTTTCAAACTGCGAGATTGTGCAGAAGCGAACCTAAACAAATACAAATTCTGATATGTGCCATCAGAAGTTTTGAAATATTTTTGATGAAATGTCTCAAACATTTTGAAATATTTTTTTTATGAAATGTGTCTCAGATAACTGGAAAAAACTACATTTTACTGGGCCGGACTACCCAGGAATCGCATGGGAAGACCTTGTCAATTAAATTTGGTTGTTGCTTTCTTGCAATATTTATACTTATCCATGACAAAATGTATCCTTATGAATACAATCAATAATTTATCCTTTTTATGATAATTTGACTTATCATCTGATGTCATTTGCTCTTTGTTGGGCAACATCAATATCATTAGAGGGTCTTTTCTAAGATAGACAATTGGATATTTGACAACTCTCAGAAGTGTTTACGTTAAGTAGGATTTTCTAATAATGCAGGTATTATCTGCACTGGTTTATTTGAGCGTGTTCTATTCATATGTCCTTATAAAGATAGACAATTGGCTATTTGACAACTCTCAGAAGTGTTTACGTTAAGTAGGATTTTCTAATAATGCAGGTATTATCTGCACTGGTTTATTTGAGCGTCTTCTATTCATATGTCCTTATAAAGTTATGACATGAACTAGCATTAGCATTTTATGCGGTAAAGTGAGGTTATAATTATATATAGTGCATTATTAGCAAAAAGAAAAACCCAATACTTTTTACTCTTTATATATATGATGGAATTCAATATTTTTAGGCAATTGATGTACTAGGATGTTTCATTACCTTACTTCTAATCAAAAACCTCAAAATAGATCTAAGAATGAATGACCGTCATTTAGTACATCCGAGCAAACATTAAGCCTTCCAAAAATTAGATTTGTCTCAAGAATTCATGAAAACATGTATAATGAAATAGAGTCATAGGAGCAAGGCAAAGGAGAGCATGGAGATAAAAGTGAGAACTCATAGATGCAATGGATGTAAGTCAAGTATGAAGAGTCTCAATCTGTAAGCATGGACTCATATGCAATGGATGTAGGTCATGTATGAAGAGTACTCATTATGTAAGTGAAAATTCATAAACAATGGATATAGATATAGTGATATTGTATTGGTCGATGACAAACTAGGAATTTGGCATGTACAAAGATACATTCATCATGTATAATGCTTTCTTTAATGAGTATAATTATAGAACTTGTATATAATTCTATGTGGACTACTAAGTAGTTGTACATTGGTCTTTCCAATGTAGGAGGAAATGAGAATTGTGATGGTTAGTTGGTTATACTCTCTTCGAAATATCTTAAGACTTTTACTTGTATCATTGTTGAATAAGGAAAGCAATAGTGTATCAAGCTTTTCATTGAAGTTCAATTGCCAAGCAGCACAAACAAAAAAATAGTGGTGGATTGTTTAATTGAATTTCACACGAATATTGTGTTTCTTACAATTTTAAGTGGGTCTAATAATTAAGACTATGTGTTTTATTCTTGAAAATTACATGTTCAAAGAGTAGGGTAATACACCACCATGAATAAAGGGGTCCCTTGTACCAAAGACCAAGGGGTTTCATATAATAATAATAATAATAATAATAATAGCTCTATCGGAACTATAATATCCGAGCTCTATAAATGTCTTTGTACAGTCATAAGTGTTTGTCAGCTTGCAAACTAGGGATTTATTTTTTTATGATTTAACCTCTTGTTGGTGCCTATAAGGATTTTATTGTTTCATTCATTTGACCTTATCCTCTTTTATTGTTTCATCATTGTAGCCTTTAACTAGATATTCCAATTTGGAATGACTATGAGGTGACACATATTTTGACTTGTAGGTGTGATTATTATTATTTTCTTATTTGTAGGTTATATATATATACCTCTACTTGAGGCATATCTGAGTCCATATGAAATTGTACCTCGAACGTACCTAAGCACATGCTAGCAGTTGTCTAGTATCTATGTCTCGGATCAGACATAAATTGACTCAGAATGCTCATGGAATAACATATATCAGGCCTCAAATGTATCAAGTACATTAGAGAGCCTATAAGTTATCTATTCAAAGTGGGATCTACCAGATCTGATCTAGAGTTTGATTCAAGAAGTTTCCTGAAATTGGAAACCATCGGTGTAGTCAAAGATTTGCAATTTATCATGCCAAACCTGTGCAATATTTCCATTATTAGTGTACTTCCATTGAGATAGAAAGTTTTCATCTTTTCTTTTCCAGATCTCAAGGCCAAGAAAGTAGTGTAACAGACCTAAGTCTTTCATCTTGAACTTTGAGGTGAGCTCCCTCTTGCACCAAGCAATCAGATGTTCCTCTCTAGTGAGAAACAAATCATCAACATACAAAACCAATATCAACGGTTGGTTCTTCACTACTTTGAAGTAAAAATTTGGATCCGCTTCACTCTAACAGAAACCTAGTTTCTAAAGGTAGCTATCAATTATGGAGTACCAAGCCCTGGGGGATTGCTTAAGCCCACATAGAGCTTTATTTAGATTGCAAACATGGGACTCCTTCCCATGCACCACAAATCCTTCAGGTGTCTGAATATAAACCTCTTCATCAACCTCACCATTGAGGAAGGTTGTCTTAACATCCATCTGGTGAAGTTTCCATCCTATAACAAATGCAAGTGCAATCATTGCTTGGATTATGGTGTACCTTTCCGTAGGGGAAAAGGTCTCATCATACTCCATGCCTTCTTTCTGAGAGAAACCTATGGAAATGAATCTGGCTGTATACTTCTCAATGCTACCATCCACAGTATGCTTTATTTGGTAAATCCATCTAGAATTCACAATGGACTTCCCATCAGGTTTGGGAACAACCTCCCAAACATCATTCTTCGTTATAGAGTTGTACTCTTCTGTCATTGCATCTTTCCAAACTTGCTTCTTTGCAGCTTCTTCATGAGAGCATGGGCCTGAATCACTGATGTGACTCATTAGCGCAACACACCTCGAATATATCTCAGGTTGTTTGTGCTCTTTGGATGATCCTACTAGTGCTCCATTGTTCTCTGCATTTTGTAAGATATCTCAGCACCAAGTAGATCTTCTTTTATCGGGACGTTCATCAGGTGACCTATCAATAAGTTCTACCGGTTCTTCAGGAGCTAGTGAATCTGAGGCATCTTCTGGTTTCTACCTCTCAAAATCAAAAGGGGGAGAATCAGACTCGAGATCCTCCATCTCTTAATCACAGTGAATCTCTTTCAATCTTTTGAAAGTAGCTTCCTCATGGAAGGTAACATCTCGACTAACTTCAATGTCTCTCTCAATAGGTACATATATTTGGCATTCTTTGGATGACTTTCTATAACCCACAAAGGTGCCTTTCTTTCCATAAGGCTCCATCTTTGTTCTCTTTTATTTCAGTACATGAATGTATATTGGGTTCCCGAAGATCTTCAAGTGTGAGATGTCCAGCTTCTCACCAGTAAACACTTCTTCTGGTGTCTTCTCATCTAGAATGGCATGTAGGATTCTATTCTGGATGTACACAACTGTATTGGTGGCTTCTTCCCATAATGAGGTAAACATATCTTGATCATGCATCATGGATTTTGCAACCTCACATATGGTTATATTCTTCCTTTCGGCAATCCCATTTTGCTAAGGGTTGATGGTACTGTTAATTGTCTACATATTCCTGCATCACTACATAGATCATTAAATACATGTGAATCAAATTCATTTCCATTATCAGGCCTTAATGCACATATGTGCTTTTATTTGTAATTTTCAACTAGGGCTTTATACTCTTTAAATTTGCTAAGAGTTTCACTTTTAGCCTTCATGAAATAAATCCATGACTTCCTATAAAAATCATCTATGAACAATACATAATATAAGAAGCCACTCAGAGAGGGTGATGACATGGGACCACATACACCAGAATGTATTAAATCTAAAATCCCTTTAGATCTAGTAGTACGGCTGGAAATTTTTTTCTTAACATTCTTCGCAAGTGCACAACCCCGACATACACTATCATGCTCAAAATCAAATACGGGCATACCTTTTACCATTATTTGAAGTCTTGGTAGCGCTTTGTAGTGTAGTTGTCCAAGCCTTCGGTGCCATAGCTCGCATGGACTGATAGTGTGGTTAATAATAGATTGAATGTGCTTCCCAGGTACCTTGTAGATCCCTCCCTCTTGAACTCCAATCACAGTAGCAGATTCTAGGATTTTGTTGTATGGCCATAAAAGTGCTTTGTTATCCATGAAGATAACTCAGAAGCCTTTGTCTTCAAGAACCGAAATTGCAAAGAGGTTATTCTTCAAGCCCAAAACATATAGAATTCCCTCCACATGTAGAATATCATTGGTGCTTAACTGGAATGAGGTGGATCCAACTCCTTGGATCGAATATGTTGAGTTGTTACCCAACTCTACCATGCATGTGAACATTTTCTCCTTTAGGTTAGTGATGGTCCTCTTGTAACCAGTCATATGTTTGGATTTACCACCGTCAATAAACCATGTGTCTGCACTTGTGATGTCGGTTCCCGAGAGGGATGAGATAGGGTAATAATCCATTTTTGTCTCCTTTTTTTCGGATGCATTCTTTTGAGTGGTTTCATCTTCTATGGAGGTAGAGGCATGAAAATTTCCTTTCAACTTTGCTTTACACTCTATTAAAAATTGGCCTTTCTTTTTGCAATTGAAGCATATAGCTTTTGACTTGTCAAAGCCTTTGTTGAACTCCTTGTTATTTGGATGAGAGAACTTCTTTTGGAAGAAGGGTTTCTTTCCTTTCTTCATTATTCTTGTAGGGAAAGGTTTTCTTCTTTGATGCACACCGACTTGCTCTAGATTCGCCCCTCCTCTTGGGGGAATTCATGCCACAACCTGTCAAAGTTAGGTTGTACTTCTCGGCCATTTAATGCATCCAAGAATGTCTCCCATGAAGATGGGAGACCATCAATAATGGTTTGGAGAAGATCATCTTCATACACCACTACTCCAATACTAGCAAGTTGATCTCTTACCTGAGAGATCTTGGCAAAGATGGAGGAAACTATCCCATCCTTATCCATCTTTAATTTTTGAAGATTATGGCTTCAATGCCCTCTTTTGACTTGGGTCCTTTTTCTCATATAGGTTTGTCAATGTATCATAACATTCCTTTGCGGTCTTCAACATTGTGATCACAGCCATCAAGTTATCTTTTATCAAATCATAGATGATATGTTTGGCCCTAGCTTGATTCTTCTTGAAGTTTATGTGCCCTGCATTAGATGTAGGCTCCCCCACCACAATGGATATGTATCCATCCAAGTCATGTTCCTCTAGGATGTTGAGAATCCTAGCCTTCCAAGTGTTGAAGTTTAAGGTTCCCTTAAGACAATCTTCCGGTCGTATAGAGACTGATGCCATAGTCTTCAAATCTGTTGAACTTTGGTTGTAATTGATGTAAACTAATGTCAAAGAGGATGTCATTGATTCAGTCTGAGTCATTGATGTCAACTGATGTCAAATTGGATACAACATACCCATGCCAGCTTAAAGAAGTATACGGTAGCCACTTTGAAGTAGTATATGCAGAAGAAGGTGACAAATAGGTGTCCAAGGATACATCATGCAGATCCAGTTCAAAGAAGTACATAAGAAATGTATCCTACCATATGTGGTTCTTGTGCAGATATCAAGTCCACCAAGTCATACTCTCTCAAGGTAGCAGTCAAAGAACTAGTTGGACAAAGGTACATGTGCACAAGCATCCAAGGAGTTGGATAAGCAAAGGTAAAAGTGTGCAAGCATGGTGAGAGAAGACTTTGGAATGCGCAAGAAAGACTAAAGATTGGATGGTCTAAGATCGGAAGTGTGCAAGCAGTAAGAAACAACTTATGGTTGGATAGTCATGAAAGCGCGCAAGTCTTGCCAATCAGAAGATACTTTCAGTTAGTAGAATGTGCATAAGTTCCTAGAGGGGTGCAGAAGTTGAAGTTAGTGTTGGAATATTCTCACCATCTTATCTTGGTCTTGCATGCATGCATTCCATGCATCCATGCATTGGCAGTTGAGTCTCCTAGCACCTATTCCTTACTTTGCCCCCCCTAGAGCTTTTTTTTTCCATCATTATCCCTCCTATCCACTCAGAGCACCTTGTTTACATCACTGGAGTTCCAATGTGCCCTCATGCATGCTTTTAGGAGTCTACACAGTCAGTTCCATGATTTGGGGCACCTTGTCCCCTTGATTGCTCAGTTAATTGACTGCTGCACCTAGTTTGACTGCTACTGAGTATAGGAGAGCCCCTTTTGACCATTGATAGTTAGTTATGCACCCCCTTGGAGTCTCCTCCCCTATTTTGGTGTCCACATGATTCAATTATGCTTAGTTCTACCTCAGTTAACTGATTATTCATCATCGGTGGCCACTAAACCTTATCAGGAGATGGTTCTAATGCAAACTAATCCTAGAGTTGAGGTGAATTTGAACCCTACCAGGTGTATCTAATTCATTCTATTGTTACATCTTTTGATTTCCAACTTATGGCCGATTAATGTATCAACAACAATTTTTCATCTGTGTTTCGATTTTATGAGTGAATTGATCAATGCTTCTTTCTAATTCTTTTCAGTAATAACATTGTGAAATTGTGAGGTTTGTTCAAGCTCAGTGATCTATCCCTGTGGAATTTCACATGGTATCAGATCTTGTGAGAGATTTTGAGACCTTAGGTTGAGCAGTTGCTTTCATTAGTGCACCGTAAGCCTCTAGATTTCCACATCAAATTCTGGTGCCATTGCATTGAATTTATTGGACAAATCCTTTGAGGTCTATCCAAGTGTGAAGGATCTATATAAAAGTGCCCATTTTCCTAAAGTAATGCTTAGTAGATTCAGAAACAATCCTCTAGATGTTTTTCCATTGTTTTTGCAGGTTATTCCATCATTAGAAGCACATTCAACCATCTACCATGGATATAACTTCGATTCCCAAGCTTAATCCTTCCAATTTATTTGAATGGAAGGATCAGATGAAGATATTCATGCATGACAAAGGTCTCCAGAGGGTGCTACAGATAAGGAAAAGTATTTAAACAAGCTTGATGACGCGTATGAATTGTTATGCCTCAACATTTCCAAAGATCTAATCTTTCATCTCTCCAGTCTGAAAACTCCCAAGGAGGTTTGGACAAAGCTCAAATCCTTATTTGGGAAACAAGAAGATTTGAGAGGACATCAATTGGAAAATGATTTGATATCACTGAGCCCCAATAGCTTCGAATCCATTACAGATTTCTTCACAAGATTCAAGAACTTGGTTGTGCAACTAAAACTATTTGGAATTGAGAAGGAAAACAAGCAACTAGTTATTTCTATTCTTTCAAAATTGGGATCAGACTATTCTGTGTTTGTATCCACCTTCCAAACAACAAATATTTCCATCCCAAACTGGAAAATTACCACTCTATATGCATTCATCCTGTCTCTCACAAAGGAGTAGGACAGATTGGTGTAGATGGGAGTAATAAAACCATCAAGGGATCAATATCTTGTTGCAGGAGAAGGAAAGAATGTGAATGGGAAAGGAAAGCACAAGGGTAAGGAGAAGAAACAATATGAGCATAAGTCAAAGGAGACTCCCAAACAATCAAAGGGAACCTCAAATCCAAAGAGGGGTAAGAAAAAACAGAAGGAGAAGACCAAATGTCCATACTGCAACAAAGGTTTTCACCCAGAAAGTGCTTGCATGAAGAATACCATTGATCTCATGGCCCATCTTCTAGAGAAAAACAACCTTCCAGTACTTGCGAGTGCTAGAAGAAAAGAAGTTGATCCTAACTCAGAGGATAAAGAGAGGTGTCATGCACTCATGGCTGGAACTTCGAATGCATCCTCCTTCATCATAGATTCTAGAGCCTCCAGACACATGTCTACATCCAAGGATCTATTCTCTAAATTCGAACCAACTGTTGGGCCTTCTATCCTAATGGGAGATGATTTTGAATTTCCTTCAAAAGGGATTGGAAGGATCAATATGGATCATGGATACTTCAATTATGTTCTCTATGTGCCTACCCTGGAAGCTAACCTCCTTTCATTCTATCAAATGACCCATACAGGAGTTCCAAAAAGTCATTTTTACTCCTAATGTGGTTGAAATCTAAGAGATCTCTTCTAGGAATATCATTGCACAAGGAATTGTAGATCACCATTCCAAACTCTATGAGTTCTCTCATTTCTTGCCTTACTCAAAACAAAGTGCACTTCTTACTCATGCAAATGAAGTGAGCAGACTTTGGAATGAGAGGTTTGGGCACCTCAACTACAAATATTTGCAATAACTGCACAATTAGAAAATGGTTGAAGGGATTCCAAACATCAAATTTGCTAAGGGAACCTGTCAAGGTTGCTTGATTGGTAAGCATTCGAAGAACAAGTTTGAAAAAGGAAAGGAAAAGAGAGCCTCATCTCCTCTCGAGTTGATTCACAGTGACATATCAGGACTTCTTCCTCACCTATCTTTGAACAATGCAAGAAACATATTAAATTTCATAGATGATTATTCAAGATTCAATTGGGTATATTTTCTAAATTTGAAATCAGGAGTCTTTGAATACTTCAAATTTTTTAAAGCTTCTGTAGAAAAATTCACTGACAAGAAGATCAAGGTCCTTAGTACTGATAATGGAGGAGAATATGTGAAGAAAAAAAATTACACACCACAAAAGAATGGTGTAGTAGAGAGAAAAAACAAAACTTAGAAAGAGATGGCTACACGAATGTTTGAGTCTAAAGCATTGGCTCCTAGACTTTGGGTAGAAGCTGTCAACTGTGCTGAATGCCTCCAGAACAGAGTTCCACATAAAGGCCTAAAAGGAAAAAATCCTTTTGAAGCATGTATGGGACACAAGCTAGATGTGTCTCATCTAAGATTCTTTGGTTCCAAATCTTGGTAAAGGATTCCTTCATAGAAGAGGAGAGCCTTAGAGCCTCATAGAAAAGGGTTCATATTGGTTAGTTATGCACATAATGCAAAAACCTACAAACGGCTGGATCTGTCTACCATGCAGATTTTCCTTGAAATAAGTGTCCATTTTGAAGAATGGCCATTGCATGATGCCCACCATGTTGAAGCAGACACCTTACCAACTACTTCACCACAGCATGTTGAACAAGATAGCGAATCATCCTCTCATGAAAGTTCAGATTTTGACTCAGAAAGTGAATATGAGTGAATGCTAGATCCAGATACACAAGAACCTAAATATCTTGCACCAAAATATCCACCTCCACTTCTAATATGGGATTCCAAGACCATTGAATCTGCTGGTGATCTTGTTGGATATCCACAAGATCCAAGAAGAACCAAATCTGAGTTTCAAAATGCAAGATTTGCACTATCTCATACATATCCCTTTCTTTCTTATAGATGTTTTTTGATGATTGGATCAAATCCAAAAACCTTCTTTGAGTCCTCCTAAGATCCAAGATGGATATCCTCTATGGATGAAGAGTACCAATCTCTTCAAAGGAATGAGACTTGGGAGCTTGTTTCTCTCCCTCCTGGAAGGAAGCTTGTTCAATGTAAGTGGGTATACAGAACAAAGATGGGATCAGATGGAGTAACAAGAAAGTACAAGGATCTCTTGGTTTCTAAATGTTTCTCACAAGTTCAAGGGATTGAATATAGAGATAATTTCACTCATGTTGCAAATATGGACTCCATTCATCTTGTTTTGTCTCTTGCTGCATCCAAACATTGAGAGGTGCATCACATGGATGTGAAGAGTGATTTTCTTCATGGAGATATAGAGGAGGAGATATACATGAAGCAACCTGAAGTATACATTGATGATACTTCATTAGTGTGCATATTGAGGAAGTCCTTATATGGGCTCAAGCAGGCTCCCCGAGCATGGTATGCTAAGATGGACTCCTTTCTGCTATCACAAGATTTTTAGAGATGCAAGTTTGATTCAAATGTCTACATGAGGCATGATGGTAAATATATTATCCTTATTTTCCTCTATTTTTGTGAAATTCAAATCGCAGTAGGTTCTACTAGCTAAATAATTCCTCACAAATCAAGAATCTGGCTAAGTATACAAGAAAAACAGTGTAAACGAGGCACAATATACACACAAATGATGCAAATAACTGGTTATTATATTAATTTACAACCCAAAAATGAGTTGTGAACACCATTATATTACATTTGGGAAAAATTGTGAGCCTTTGGAGGCATCAGAATGATATACAAGTGGCTAGCTTACATTGGATCTCAATCCCCCCTATGTTGACCAATAGTCTCCCAAATCACCTCAAACTATCACGAATTCCCAATATGAACATTGGGATGGCATGGGAGGACATTAATGATGGTATCACATGAGTGGTGGAGAATTTGGTGGAGTGTAGGTAGCCTAGGATAGGACAAAACTACCAAGGAGGAAAAATGTCCACATATAGTGCATGGGCACCTCAAGTCAAACTCAAATCCATAAATCAGGGGATAAGGGCATGCCTCAGGTGAGTAGTGGTAATAAATGAGGGTGTTGGCCATAAATGAGGGCACCTTAATCACTGTTTGACCAAAATTGGGTGCATAGGTAGTGGAATCGGTCATTAATTTCCTAACAACCTTGGATAACCATCATTAACCTTTGCTTGAACTAGCAGTCATTTAATTAACATCATGAGACTATGTTCCTAGGTGTAAAAATGGTCTAACACCCCCCCTTAAGATAGAATTATGTAGCCGAAACAAAAATGAGGCCTTGGCAACTAAGGCTCAAGTCACCTCTTATCATTTTTATTAGTCCATGTAACCAAGGTAAGGAGGAAAACTGTGACACCAGATCCGAGTGTAAGGGAGAATCCGTATATGGATACTAAGGGGGAAGATGTTCCATCTTCAATCTAATAAATATAAATATTGAAAAATATAAAATGAATAATATATGAGAGATGATTATTAAAAATGATTTCCGCCTCTTATATACAACTTAGGAATTGGTTTGAAAGGTCATGTATTTTTAATATTATAACTATTAATGACTATTAATTATTATTAATTATTTTAATTTATATTCATAACATTTCCTCTCTCTTAGAAATGCTTTGTCCTCAAATCCTTATAATGTTGTCGCATCGTTCCTTGTGACGTCGTAGCCGATGAAACATGTCGATACAAACTTCTAAGTGTAGAGCATAACTTCCGATATGTTGACGTATCAATCCATCCCAAATTGATTTGTTGTTGACTATTGGGATTCCCTACTGATCTGTTGTCATGAGCTTTTATCACATTAGTACCATTATCTTTCGACAATTCCCACTTTTTAGGATACTGGTTTAAATGGTTGGGGTGTCGATATGGAATTTTCACAATGTTATTTTCTTTTACGAACATCGTATTTTGAGCATTGATCTATGCTGGACGTTGTGTTTTCATTCCTTGAGTTTTTAATGTTTCGTTCTATATCTTTTCCAACTTGTTTTCTAATTATATGTTATCATTTTAAAACTTTTTAATCAATTCTACTAGCGATTTTTTGTCATCTTCGGACTTCTTAAGTTGCTCCTTAAGATCTTCATTATGATTTTTGATGTAGTTATTTTCTTCCTTCTTGTCTAAAAGTTTTCCTTCAATGTCTTCAGTAGAGTGTTCTACCTTCCAACTATTTTTCAACTTCTTAATTTTTGTGACTAACGTCTTGTTATGGTTCTTTAATCTGAAAATTTCTTCGGTGTTATTTGATAACGTGCTTTTGACAACTGTAATCTCCAACCTGTGCATCTTTTTAGTGTTGTCCTCTTTCTTTTGGAGTTCACTAATATGTTGCTGAAGGCAGCAATTCTTTGCTTCTAGGCCTCTTACTTTAGTTTGAATGTGCCTGATTTCGTCATCTTTCTCCTTGATGATTTTGTTTAAATGTTTTATTTCTTCTTCTAAATCATTATTTCTTCTATAAGGTGACTCTTCGATATTTTTCGAGTTTTTTTATTTTGTCTTCAAAGTTTTGATTGTGAATTTTCAAATGTGAGATTTCTTTATCCTTATCGAATAAAAGTTTCTGGAGCTCTCGCTTTTGATCTTCTAAACTATGATTCTCATGTTCTGTTAAATGATTTCTCAATTCTTGCTTCATAATCTTGAATTCAAGATCCTCATTGGTCGCTTTATATTTATCTAAATCGTCCAATGCTGCTTGTAACTGCGACTTCATTTCTTTAAGGATAATGCAATTGGTATTGATCTTGGAACACCTTACAGCTGCATTGTAGTGTGGTAATAAGATAGAGTTGAAATTATTATTAATGATCAGGGAAACATAGCCACTCCTTCCATGGTTGCTTTCACACCCTCTCGGGCGCTATTTGGAAATGGTGCCAAGCATTAGATCACAACCAATTTGCACAAAATTGTATCTAATGCTAAAATACTTATAGGAAGGTGATTCACTGACCCCTATGTGATTTTGGATCATATCGTAGTGTAAACATATCTTTCTCCTCTAAATTATTATTATTATTATTAATTGTAACAAAAAAACTACCAACCACAAATACAAGAGCATCGAAAATAGAAATTGGAAGAGAGGTTGCATTGGTACTCACAATTCTCAGCTTGCTTGAATAAATCCCCAGTGTGCTTTCTATTTTCCTTACTATGGCATAATATTAAAGCTTTTGATGATCATCCACTGATATGCTGCCTAACTATGAACTCAAGTATGTGATTAAAATGTGGAGTCTATCCAACACATTTAGTAAAGAATGGCTAAGTTCTAATACATTTTTACCACTGTCAAAATGCAACAAGACATGCCACGTAATAAAATACATCATGCATAGTAGTTGTTGTTTTATTTGTCGAAGCATCCAAGCACGGGGGCATACTAAATAATAGGTCGCGATTTTAAGAATTTTGGTTTTATAATTTTTTATTTATTTTTTGATAATTAAAACCACTCTTGTGGGGATTTATGTCCCATTGGAATTGTCCTTGACCAATCAAACATCAAATTATTGTAAATTAGAAAAAAAATTTTAATTTTTGGAAATATTAAGTCTAATTTTAAAATTATGCATAATATTATAAAATTTTGTAATTTGTTTTTTAAGGGAAACTAATGCAAATCAATGAATATTGATTTATAATTGAATAATATATCAATAATAAATAATAAGGTTTGAGTTTTTAGTAGCTTGATTGGGAGTTTTCGAAATGCTCGATCGAGAGTTTTCAATAGCTTGATCAAGCTAATACCTTGATCGAGATAATAGCTCGATTGAGCTTCTGCTAGCCACACACATAAACCATCGATCACGGTATTTTGAAAAAACATGCAAAACCTAGTTCGAGCATTTTAAAACCGTCAATCGAGCTAATAGCTCGATCGAGGGATTTAAAACAGGATTTTAGGCATTTTCTACAAATTTAATTTTACTCGACTCTTTGGAAAGCCTAAACCTTGTCCTAGGATGCACCCTAAGTGGTGGACTTCATACTGATGGATTCGTCAATGAATCGTCTATCTATTGGCATATAATTTATGGGTTTCTGAACTCAAAATGGTAATATTTTATTTTATTTTCAAACTTACACTTACAAAACGATGTCCACAACTTCAAATCAGCGCAAAGAAATATCAACAACATAAAAAGTACACAAACAAAAAAATTATACACCCCAGATCAACGCATCCTCTTCAAAAAGGTTTTTTTTTTCAATTTTATAACCAGTAAAAAAACGTGTACATGCACACATAGAAAATGTGATTAAAATTTTCAATGGTCAGTTCAAAAATTAATAATAAAAAAGTAAATGTTCAAAATAAATTACAAAAAAATATGTGTGCTGCAATAAATTCTGTGTAGATTATGTTCATATATATATATTTTTAAATTATAAATTTATCAAGTGCTAAATTATTTTACGTGCACAAAAGTCACTTAATAAATTTTTCCTTAAATTTACAAGAACAAACCTTTCATTAAATGCAATTTTGGCATATTAAATTATATATATATATATATATATATATATATATATATATATAGCTGGAAAGACATCATAATTCCCTACAATTTATTTTCTTGTTGCATGTTGGAATTCACAAGGCATATATGAGTTTTGAGGGCTTCGATTTAATAAATGAGTAAAAAAATCAAAATTTCACTGTCACTTTTAGTAAAAACGTGTTACCCATGTTCATGGATTCATCATCCCTATTCCCATGGTTAGTTTTAAGTATGAAAGGAAGACATGAAGAAAGAATATGCAGGGCCCAACTTTGAGAGAATAGATAGGATTAGTTGATCATCTTGCTTTGAATTTTCTATTTCACAAGATTTGAGTTTTTGTAGCAGAGATTTAAACTTTGTGAAAAATTATTCCATTGTACCAAAATTGCTTGAGCTCAATGAGATGAGTTCATTCTATAGCATGTGTCCCCGTATTTCATCCTATTTCTCGGATAGGCCCTCCAATGTGGTCCATAGTTCATTTGGTGTGGAAGCATTTTCTATGTGGAAATATAGATCTAGAGATATTGACAAGCATAATATCATTAATGCTTCATCCATTTTTTGTTGAAATAAATAAATTTATCATTCATGGAATTTGGTTCAACTTTGATATCCAATGTGGTCCGATAAATCCCTTTACTTTTGAGGATAAGGAAGACTTCAATCTTCCATGCAAAGGAAGTGTATGGTGTAAGGCTTATAGAACGGGGATGATCCATTCTCTATGTGCGTTACAATCCTTTGTTAACCTACAAAAGAAGGTATGTGCTTCTCCTTACAAACTCCTACACACTAATCCCATGTGAAATTGTTGAATAACATGCACATAGAATCTAGTTGCAAAGAAGAAAGCAATCAACAAATGCAATCTTGAGACCGAAAAGAATGACGAGAGAAATTAATGAATTCTATTCCACATGAATTAATGATAAAATTACAAGAGATATGCTCAAAATATTGAACTAATGCACCTTAGTTGATATTCTAGAGATTACTCAGGCATGCACTGACACAAACACTAGTATTATGCCACTGAGTCTCGGTTAACTAGCCATGTAGTCATCCGTGAACAAGAAATGTACAAGTGGATGCACCCTCCTAATCTCATGCACATGAAATTCTCCCTCTTGGTGATGATTCCAAGGTAGGTAGGTGCTCCTGGTGATGATTCCAAGGTGGGAATACATAACTAGACTGCAGTGGTGTAACACAAGTACAACTATAGCATGACTGAAGGAGAGGTGTTCCCTTGGGTCTGAGAAATAGGAAAACTTTGAAGGGAAAATCGTTAATGGGAAATTTGGGTCTGGGAAATGGGAAAATTTTGAATCAATGCCAAATAAATTACCAGTTCTGTCAGTCAACAAACAAATTATGAGCTGAGATGAATACCATGTGTAATTTTGTAATAGCTACCTTTTAAAAAATTTAAAAATCTAAATATTAATGAAAGATTTGAAATTTTCATATGGGCCCCACAAATACCACATGGATAGGGAGCATGACATGGAGGATCCATGCATATTGGGTGTATATGTGGCAGTAACTTGAGGGGCCAGATGCTTGGGTAAATTTATAACTTTGGCGAGCTATAACTTTTAGCTTAGAACCTAAAATTCATCCTAGGTATAGTTGTTGGAAAGGAAAAATATAGGAGAATCAAATAAAAGGTTTGTACTTTTCAAAAAAGTTTGTAGATGTTTCAAAAATCAAGTAGAGAAAAGCCTCTGGGTTTGATTGGGAAAGAAAATTTGTATGTGGGTGACCTCCAAAGAGACCAAAACTTTGGATTTTTTTTGTATCATAGTATAGGAGTGTACCAAAAACAAGACTAACTTAGAATCAGTAAACATGGTAATATTCATATCAGGGTAGTGGTTCTCTCAAAGAGGTGTAGAGGCACCATCACCTGTGCAAGAGAAAGGTACATATTACTTGATAATGTGAAGAACTGAACCAAGTATGGTTGTAACGCTTATTTCATTAAATTTGGACAAATTAGGAAAATTTTGGACTAAGAAAGTGTGAATTTAGACTCTGAAAGTGTCAATATCAACCTCTCTAAAGTGAAAAAACGGGTTTTGAAAGTGGCAATATTGGATTTGAAAAGTGTGTTTTTCCATTCGAATAGTGTGTTTTTTGACTACTTATGAACCTTAAAATTGCAGTTTTTTGTTATGAAACTATGAATTTCAATTCAAAACAAGTGAATTGCACATAAAAAAATGCAAATTTTGATTTGAAAAGTGTGAATTTAAAATATAAAAATGCAAATTTTGATTTGAAAAGTGTGAATTTCAAATAAAAAAATGCCAATTTTGATTTGAAAAGTGTGAATTTAAAATAAAAAAATGCAATTTCGAATTTGAAAAGTGTGAATTTCAAATAAAAAAACCGCAAATTTTTATTTGAAAATTGCAATTTTCATTTGTAAATGTTCAAAATTTTAATGTGAAAAATTCATTGTTTAAAATATCCAGTCATTGTTTCAATAACAAATCAATCCGCTAAGTTATAACATATAAAAATGGTTTGTCCCGACTTGTATTTTCTGACAAGAAGGATCGTCTGCCCCTTCTTTTTGTAGTTAATTGTGAAAACATTTACCCAGCAATTCAGCTATATCCATAATGGAGAACACAAGAAAGATCAACCGACCCTTCTTGCAGTGTCGAGCTATTATGAAAATCATATTGGGAATAAGAAGGGTCGGTCGACCCTTCAATTCCGAGGGAATTGGTAAACTAGAACACCTTGGAATTTATAAGATATAAAAATAGTTTGTCCTGACTTCCGTTTTTCGACAAGAAGGATCGGCCGCCCCTTCTTTTCGTAGTTAATTGTGAAAACCTTTATCCAAGAATTCAGCTATATCCATAATGGAGAACACAAGAACAATCGGCCGAACCTTCTTGCAGTGTCGAAATATTATGAAAAGAATATTGATAATAAGAAGGGTCGGTCGACCCTTATTTCAGTGTCGAACTATTATGAAAATAATATGGGGAATAAGAAGGGTCGACTGACTCTTCAATTACGAGGAAATTAAAAAAATAGAGCACCTTGGAAGTTATATCATATAAAAATGGTTTGTCCCAACTTCCGTTTTACGACAAGAAGGATCGGCCGCCCCTTCTTTTCGCAGTTAATTGTCAAAACATTTATCCATCAATTCAACTATAGCCATAATGGATAATACAAGAAGGATCGACCGACCCTTCTTGCAGTGTTGAACTATTATGAAAATAATATTAGGAATAAGAAGGGTCAGTCGACCCTTCATTTAGGAGGGAATTGTAGAAATAGAACACCTTGGAGAAAGAACGACCGCTCTTTCTCTGAGAATATTTCTACTTTCCAGCAAAGTCTTTAAAACAAAACTTCTATAAATTTTGCGACACATGAAATGCTTATATCGTGACACGTGGCATATTTGATTTTTAAAATTAGTTTAAAGATTGCTTAAACGAATATTAAGGAAATTAATGGTACCATTTAACGTTTGGGGACTGTTTTAAGCTCCTGCGTTTTCTGAACCAGCAACGAGGATGTTATATGACCGGGGTCCAAATGAGAAGTATAGCTTGCAGTTTGTGGAGAAATGAGTAGTTGGAGATGAAGATGGCGTAAGGAATTTATGGTTGAGTTGCTGAGTAGAAGTTCCGTAACGAAGTTTAAAATTGATACACTCCAAATCAGTTTTAAACTGATAATAGTTGAGCTGCCCCATTATTCCTTGAGAATGGGGCAACTCCCCAGTAGACAGAGCAGAGAGAATGGGGAAGCTCCCTAGTAGACAGAGCAGAGAGAATGGGGCATCTCCCTAGTATACATGGAGTTTCCCCAAGGTGAGGGCTACTTTGAATGCGTAGAGGGCCGAGGTACCAGAGTTGCAGCCAGCTAGATGGTGAAGGGACTTGCGAGCGAAGAATCGAGAAGGAGCCATAAAGCCGCACATGTGAGGGTAGGAAAGTGGAAGCAAGGGAGGTGGTATATTGCATGGGGCACGCGTGCCATGTTACGGGCGCCTGGGTCGAGGCTCCTCCCCCACATGCCCTCCTCGTGTCCGACACGTGGACCCTTGCATAATGGTGACGCCTGCATCCAGGGTTAATATATGGTATACTTGACCTATAGTTAACTATGAAAACCTTTATCCAACAATTCAGTTATTTCCATAATGGATAACACAAGAAGGATCGACCGACCCCTTCTTACAGTGTCGAAATATTATGAAAAGAATACTGGTAATAAGAAGGGTCGACCTCGACCCTTCTTGCAGTGTCAAAATATTATGAAAATAATACGGGGAATTTTTTATTTGTAAATTGCAATTTGCATTTCTAAATGTTCAAATTTCTAAGGTGAAAAGTTATAACATATAAAAACTATTTGTCCCGACTTCCATTTTCCGACAAGAAGGATCGGTCGCCCCTTCTTTCGTAGTTAATTGTGAAAAGATTTATCCAACAATTCAGCTATAGCCATAACGGAGAATACAAGAAGGATCGGCCAACCCTTCTTGCAGTGTCGAACTATTATGAAACGAATATTGGGAATAAGAAGGGTCAGCTGACCCTTCATTTAGTAGGGAATTGTAACAATAGAAAACCTTGGAGAAAGAGCAACCGCTCCTAGGGTGACATGTGGATCGAACATATTGTGACATGTGGCATATTTGATTTGGAAATTTGAGCAGACCCAAAAGTATATTGTTTCTATTTAAAAACAAAAACAAAAAGAAAGAATGTTTCTATCTGGTTAATCGCAGTCAGAATCATTCCAACTAATGGCATCACTATCTGCATTGTCATCTAGGAATTTCCTTTTCCAACACAGTATCTTGCTTAAATTTTAATTAGCTTTAAGGTGTGTCTGGGAATGCATGCATGTGTTGCTTGTTTTTGAAATTATACATGGAGTCAGTGTTGAATATAATTGTCACTGATTTTGTATCTACACCATTGCAATAAAAAGTAAAATGTTTCTATTTAAAAAACCAAAAAGGAAAGAATGTTTCTCTTTAAAAACTAAAATGTTTCTATTTAAAAAAAGAAAAAAGAAAAAGTAAAATGTTTCTATTTAAAAAAAACAAAAATAAAGAATGTTTCTCTTTAAAAAGTAAAATGTTTCTATTTAAAAAAAAAATGTTGGTGCATCCAGCAAGTTGGAAAGAATCAAAATGGAAGACACAATTACTGAATACAATTACAAATGAGCACCCATCAACTCGTTCCATACTGAGTATGGTCAAAAAGCCAGAGTAGATCAAACTGAGGAGCATACAACCAGGCTAACTATACATAAAACCCGTGTTGACTCAACGCTTCTTGACAAGGGTTCTCATTGTCGTCAACAAGCACCAACAATCCCTTATACACCGGCCCGAAAAGGAGTTACCCTTCCCAGCAACACCTACAGAGGGTGCTGCAGGAACCAAGTTTCCACAGTGGCATTGAGAATATGATTTACCCACAAATCTCTTATCGCAGAAAGTTAACCAAATATCATCAACTTGACAACATACTATTTACTAATCATTTGCATATTATGTAACCAATTCGCAGATTCAACATAAAGTAAACTTTCACAATAACATATCCATTCTACTTAATCGCATGAACCATTATCATTCAATCCACAAAATAATAGACATAATGCAACATTCACCACCACACAGAGACAGAGATAGAGACAGAGACAGAGACAGAATTAGAACAATAATCAGACATCTTCATGAATTCATTAAAATCTGCGGTAAACCCATCGCAGAAACAGTCAAAACATAATGTTGCGGATCCAAATTAGACCAAAAAGAGGATTTCTCCACTATCTTTCTCTCTTCTAATATGCCCTTAGGATTACAGTTCACTTCTATTTATATGCTATTCAATGGTCCATATTGACCGATTCTAACAATTGAATATTGACCGAGAAAACCCCATAACAAAACCATGCTAACATCCGGAGTCTGCACCGAGACTGAACTTCCAAAGACATGGCAAAATACACAGAAAAAACAACGAGCCACCAACGAAAAATCCACAGAAAAAACAGCGAGCCACCAGCGAGCCAGATGCTGACCACCAAGACCAGCATGAACACAGACCGGGAAGACCAATTAGGGAGCAGGGTGCTTCCCCTGTGGGGAAACTGGTTCTTCATGAGGGAAGTCCCTCGATCTATCCATGTAATCTTTCAGAGTAGACTTGAGCAAGCAAACACCGGCCGAATGATTTTGTTGGCTGCCTTTTATAACTTGGAGGGCTTCACGGAGGCCGTGAGCCAACTGGTTCCTTGCT
Source organism: Larix kaempferi (assembly GCA_027924585.1). NCBI lineage: Eukaryota > Viridiplantae > Streptophyta > Pinopsida > Pinales > Pinaceae > Larix > Larix kaempferi. Next base: position 7,575,612 of record BSBM01000255.1, read on the forward strand.
TGAATTTCGTGAGTGAACAAGATCCTCACCGCCCAGTAGGGGTTGGAGATTAATTCGCAGTGTGCTATCTGTACATATATCTGAGCAGGCATCTCTCCTAGATACTGATCCCCCCAATTGAAGGTCTATGGGGCAAAATATTCCATCCCCATGGTGTGTTGTTGAGACGAACGTTCTCCCTGAGAGCAAATTTCCCCCCCAGGTCATGAAGACCCTACACCCCTGCTGGATCCCCTGGGTCTACACACCCTCATACGGGAAGCCATGATATACCAGTTAAAAAAACTGAACCACCAGAAATCCACCCAGAAGTTCAGCCAAGCTTTAAATTGTAGGTCTCTCGAATGGAGGTCTCTTACTCCATTGAAAATATTTATAGGAATTTCTATGGAAAGCAGGGCGGAGAGCCAACTTGACTCCCAGATATTTTCATAGAAGCCCACACATACAAGAGGATTGCCATTAATGGCTTTGTAGAGATTGAATGACTCAAAATCCATGTAAAAGGCCATCTCGTACAATTGAAAATCAATTTGCAGTACTTTCTCGGCAGCGCGGTACAACTAGAATTACTGCCTTTAGCACGGAGACAGTTATGCATAAGGAAGCAATGATAGAAAAACATTGTGTACACCGGCATCAACATAATGATTGACGACGTAATTTATTGGAGGCATGACGTTACAGGGCGTCTGGCTGACCCCTGTCCCGTGTCATCCTCCACTACCGTCCCTTCAAACCATCCTGCATTTGTCCAAATACTACTGTCATGACGGTTGATAAAGGTGTAGACGATTAAAGCTAAGCATTGAGCTGCAGAGTATTAAATGTAGCAGCTCCATTACCGTCCCTTCAAACGAGCTTGCATCTGTCTGAATAAAAGATGTCACCAACGTTTAGCGACTGAAAAGGAAAATCTAAAACGTTGAGCAACTTTAGCCTTTGAAAGTGTCAATATCAACCTTTCTAAAGTGCAAAAACAGGTTCTGAAAGTGGCAATATTGTCTTTGAAAAGTGTGCTTTTCAATTCAAATAGTGTGTTTTTTGACTACCTATGAACCTTAAAATTGCAGTTTTTTGTTATAAAACTATGAATTTCAATTTAGAAATTGTGAATTTCAAATAAAAAAATGCAAATTTTGATTTGAAAAGTGTGAATTTCAAATAAAAAAATGCAAAATTTGATTTGAAAAGCGTGAATTTCAAGTAAAAAAATGACAATTTTCATTTGGAAACTATGAATTTAAAATTAAAAAATGCAATTTCTAATTTGAAATGTGTGGATTTCAAATCAGAAAATTCAATTTTTTATTTGAAAATTGGAATTTGCATTTGTAAATGTTCAAAATGTAAGACGAAAAGTTATAAAAATGGTTGTCCCAACTTCCGTTTTCTGACAAGAATGATCGGCCGCCCCTTCTTTTCATAGTTAGTTGTGAAAACATTTATCCAGCAATTTAGCTATATCCATAGTGGATAACACAAGAAGGATCGAGCGACCCTTCTTGCAGTGTCAAACTAATATGAAAATAATATTGGGAATAAGAAGGGTCGGTTGACCCTTTTGAGAGTGTCAAAATTTTATAAAAATAATATTGGGAATAAGATGGGCGGTTGACCCTTCAATTACGAGGGAATTGTAAAAATAGAACACCTTGTAAGTTATAACATATAAAAATGGTTTCTAACGACTTTTGTCTTCGATCCTTGTTTTTCGACAAGAAGGATCGGTCACCCCTTCTTTTCGTAGTTAATTGTGAAAACCTCTATCCAGCAATTCAACTATATCCATAATGGACAACACAAGAAGGATCGACCGACCCTTCTTGCAGTGTCGAACTATTATGAAAACAATATTGGGAATTAGAAGGGTCGTCCGAGCATTCAATTTCGAGGGAATTGTAAAAATAGAACACCTTGGAATTTATAACATATAAAATTGTTTGTCCCGACTTCCGTTTTCTGACAAGAAGGATCGACCGCCCTTTCTTTTCGCAGTTAATTGTGAAAACCTTTATCCAGCAATTCAGCTATATGGATAATGGAGAACACAAGAAGGATCGACCAACCCTTCTTGCAGTGTCAAAATATTATGGAAATAATATTGGGAATAAGAAGGGTCGACTGACCCTTCTTGCAGTGTCGAACTATTGTGAAAATAATATTGGGAATAAGAAGGGTCAGTCGACCCTTCAATTACAAGGGAATTGTAAAAATAGAACACCTTGGAAGTTATATCATATAAAAATGGTTTGTCCTGACTTTCATTTTACGACAAGAAGGATCGACCGCCCCTTTTTTTCGTAGTTAATTGTGAAAACCTTTATCCAACAATTCAGCTATAGCCATAATGGAGAATGCAGGAAAGATCAAACGACTCTTCTTGCAGTGTCAAACTATTTTGAAATGAATATTGCGAATAAGAAGGGTCGGCCGACCCTTCATTTAGGAGGGAATTATAACCATAGAAAACCTTGGAGAAAGAGTGACAGCTCATTCTTTGAGAATATTTCTACTTGCCAGCAAAGTCTTTAAAGCAAAAATTGTATAAATTTTGTTGTTAAAATGTTGATATCTGCTATCCTAAGGTGACACGTGGAATGATCTTATTGAGACACGTGGCATATTTGATTTGGCACATTGAGTATAGCGAGGTTACTAATGCTGGTTTAACCACAACACAATCAGGAAATGAAAATTCAATAATAGTAGTTTTAAGGATTAGGCACATGCAAGATTACCCTGTAGTTGGAAATGCTAATTGAAAAATTAACATGAATTTATTAATTTATGTTAATCTTTTGCAGAAATAGATAAATGTTTTAATTAAATAAATTCACTTCAAACATAAAAGACACACAGATCATTAGTAAAGACAAATCCAAACTGTAGATCAATGTATGGATTATTGATTGCAAAAATTAAATAGTGTTCATAAACAGTGTGGATTATTGATTGCAAAAATTAAACAGTGTTCATAGACAATGTGGATTATTGATTGCTTATTTGGTAAAGTTTCGAGAACCCGAAACCCGCAACCTGCATTTTCAGATTGCGGATTTTGGGAACATTGAATAAAGTAAGATTTTGAAACTTGACCTCGAATCCTGCATCCCGTAGGAGTTATCTCGGCCGTTCGTTTCTTCCTAGGTCTACGGTCCAGACTCTCTCATCCGGTCCAAAAAACCTTAAATAAACAATTTCTTCTGATTTCTCACTATCATTTTTACTGTCTATTTTTACGCTCCTATGTGGATTTTACTGTGGAGTTTTTACCAGGGTCACCTGCATGGTTTTCAGCTGAAATCAGGTTGGTTTGTCGTGAATTTTGCATCTTCTTTTTGCGTTTTTACTGTTTATGGGTTGATTTTGACTCTCGTTTGTTTATTTATCAAAATTTCCCGAAACCTTCATCAGAATGTCTCGAACTACCTGGTCCAAGGAACTATATAGGGATTCACTGACCAAGGATCCCAATTTTGGCATTTTCTCAAACACCAGTGAGAGGGTGACTAAGGATTATCAAATGGACTGGGCGAAAATTTATTCAATCTTTGACAACGATGACCTTTCAGGCATCAAACAAGACCGGCTAGCCTATAAAAAAATTAGGGCTTCCGAAATTCATGCCATTGCTGCTCGCCCTTCCATCTTACCTTATACAGACCCTGTAAAATGGATTGTTGAAAATGCCAATACCAAAGACTGTTCATTCAATGATTACACAGGTTCGCAATTGACTTCCTTTCTCCCGGAGGTTTTTATTAGAGCTTTTGCTCTCAATCTAGCTATACAAACCCTGAGTTCTGACTTTATTCAATCCTCCAAGACCAGAAATAATTTTGACGAGATGATGAAATGTTGGATGATGAAACCTAATAGTTTCGTGCCCAAGGTGGATGATCTCTATCCTATTATTTGGTTCAAGGAACCTTATTCTTTACTCGCAGCCATGCTTTGCAGGATTTTTGGTCTCCCCAATTGTTCAGTTTTCAAGGCTGAATGGGCTCCCATAGCTTATCATGTGTTAACAACAGGTGAATCCTTTCCCTGGGCATCCATCTTGTCATCAGAAATTAAGACACAAATTCAAAACTATCAAAAGGAACCCGCCTCAAAGAAGCCACATTTTTATCTATCAGCCTACATCCTTGATGTCTTCTGCGCTGACTTTTAATATCCTAACTTGGGGTGGAATTGGACCCTTGAGGCTCCACCAGTTCATATATATCATTCTACATTATGGAAAAGCAATTATCTACCCTTGCTTTATGAAATTTGTGACCACTTCATGGGTACCATTTATTTTAAATTATTTCACCAGGAAGCTCTTTCCTTCTCAGTAGATGCCAGAACCTTCATCAACACCAATGGGGTCTGGTATGTTTATGAGTCTTTTGCATATATCAAAGTTTGGGGAAGTGACACTGTTCACCTGTTGCCCAGAATTGTACCTGACAGGTTGGTTATTCAAGAAGTTTCCTATCAGACTGTCACTACTAGAGCCTACAAGAAACTTACTGGTCCTAAAAAGAGAGGCTGGCCTAAGTTCTCTCTAAATCTTGGCCCACTAGTTATTCCTACTTCAACCTGGGCTGCTTTACTTGGTGATCAGTTGGCTCCTTTGAAGTTGGGAAAAGCACCCAAAAGAAAGCATGATCCCAAGAAATTCTTGGATGCACACTTCAAGCAATATCATAGGAAAATGGACTATGTCCATGAAGATTTTTCAGATGACTCTATCTATCAAGGGGTGAACACCTTCGCTGAAGTGTTAGCAAGAGCCAGGAGCTTGGATGAGCAGTGACAGATTATGGCATTTCAGAAAGAAATAAAATCTCAGGTTTATGGGAAAAGAACCTTGGAGTTGAATATCACTGAACAGGTTAGAAGGAGCAGAGAACAAAAGCAAATTTAGCTAGCCAATGCTCCCTTAATGCTTACTTATACAAATGGAGACAAAGGTAAAAATCCCATGGAGGAATTTCCTCAGATTAAAACCACTGAGCAAGTTAAAGCCTTGTTGCAGACATCTCAGAATTTTCAGCAACATTTGGCAAAATTGACTTCAGTGTTGGGTACCAAGACAGCTGAATCGCCCAAGGTTGCTATGAGTGTTCAAGTAACTGTTGCAGCTTCGCACCTGGTTGATGACTCAACAATGATTGAAGATAATCCTCCTAAGAGACAGAAAGTTCAGGTTTCCACATCTAAAGTTCCTACTGTTGATCTCACTAAAAGTGATGTAGAAGAAGAGCCACAGGCTACAGTTCAAGTGATTGAAGAAGTACCTGAAAAGGTAACTGACAAAGTTGTGGAAGAAGTCACTAGGGAAGTGACAGACAACTCACAGTCACTTACAGACTTGTTGGACAGTAGTGAAATGGACCATTCTGATCTTGATCAACCAAATTTGGAACTTACCTCTAATAACCCTGACATCACAGTTCCATCACTTTTGTTACCACCTATCCAGGATATTTCTATTTTTCCTGCAGGGGAAATCCCACCACTCTCTATTCCACAGTTGTTTCACACTTTGACTCATAGGGCCACCCCTTTTCCTAGTAACTCAGTTTCTTTTTCCATTCCTTCCTCTATACTTACAGAATCCCAGTCTTCGACTGGCCTCTTACAATTACCCACATCTACTTCATCATTACCCACTAACAGAGATTCAGTCACAACTACTTCTTCATTACCATCAGCTGCTAATGGTGACCAAGCTCTCCTTTCTGAAGCTATCACTTCAATCCCTTCTCCTACTATTCTCTCATCAATTCCTCAAATTGTTTCTACCCCTATGATTGTTCCTCAAGTTACCATGCCTATGCCCGATGCCATGGCCACTCAAACTCCCTCATTGGTTTCAACAGAAAATGTTATTTCAGTTACTTCTGAAGTAATAAATGAATGGGAGGATGATGAAATAGTCCCTCTTGGACATTACTTATACAGTAAGGATAATAAGGTAGTGGTAAAGAGGGGTATGAAGAGAAGCATTGATAAAAAAGGGTTAGAAGTGTCTGTTCCTAACCAGATAGTCTGGGCTCAACAAGCCAGTAACCCTCAGACATGTTCAATTGAGATAGCTACAGCCCTAGGGGCATTTGCAGGAGCAAACCTTGATTCAATACATGTTCTCAATAGAGAAATTGATTAGAAGAGGGAAGAAGTGGAGAAGCTTCAAGAAGAGCTGGCAAAGGCTAAAGAGGAACATCAAATTTATGTTGATGATCTTAGAAGGATTTGGGAAGATAAGTTGGGAGATGAGGAGCGCAAGAGCCAATCTTTGCAGGTTGAACTTCAAAGGTTACAAGCTGAGAATTCTGCCAATGTTCAGCAAATTGCTTTATTGCAAAAACACTGTGAGGATGCAACTGCGAGTGCATCCTCTTCTACTTTCTTCAAGATGACATCTCAGGAATTCAAGGACTTGGCTTCTCAAGTCAATAAAGAGTATCATGAATACCTGGAAAAGTTGTTTTGCACATTGGATGAAATTAGAGAAACTCATATCGCTTTTGGAAAGATGCTTAGTGCCTTTGAAAGGAAGGAAGATAAAAGTCTTGAGGCTTCCAAGGAATATAATAACATTGTTGAATGGTAGAAGTACATCAAAGACATTCCAGAAGGATTTCCCATGCTTAGCAGTTTTCAATTTAAGAAGATCAGAGGTGCGTTGAATTCTTGGTTGGAAATAAATGAATAAGTTGAAGATATTCTTAAAAAATCCTGAGCCATCTGTAGCAGGCGATGGTATGCAGCAGATAATGTTATGTTGGCTCTCCAGTTGCCTTCCATGGAACTCATCGAAGGTGCCTGTCCACCTAAATTGACAATTGAGTAAGTTGAGCGTAAGTTTGATGAAGTTCAGCAGCAAATTCAACTTCTAGAAGAAGTCAAGGTTGATGATGTGGAGCAGTTGATTAGGAAGTTGGTTTCCCTGGAATGTAAGATTCAAGTCTACATCCGTATATGGCATAAGATGGCAAAGAATGAGATGGAGACATTCGAATGCAATTCCCAGTTGGGACTCGAGTCAACAAATTATCCTATGATAGATGAGCTGTTAGAGATTTGGGGCAAATGGAAAGATGTCCTAGGACATTAGGTTATTTTTTATTTTGTAATCCCTATTTTTTGTGGATCTCCATTTTTGTACCCTGTTGTAGTTCTTATTTAAGGACAGATGCCTCTTTTGAAAAGGGGTGGATGATTTTTGGATTGGGAATCAACAGGAGACGAATGGGGATTCTCTGTCTTACTGGAGCTTTGTAATTTTGTTTGCAGAACTCATTAGTATAGTAAAGTAATCTCATTGAATCTTTTCTTGTTTATTGATCAAGTTTCTTTGACAACGCCTGATTTCGTATCTCAAATTGTCATCTACAGTATGTGATCCCTTTTGCATGTATGAATTAATGCACAGGTCTGTTGTACTGATTTCTCTTATGGCTGATCTATGTATAAAATATTTTGTTGAATTTCTTTAATTAAGATATTTTTCTTTATCGATTTCTGCAAATGATTCACATGCTATTTGATCAATGTTAATTTTTCAATTGACACAGTGATCACAGATTGATCTTGAATAGGTTTAAATTACTTGAATTATTCTCTTTTCATTTTCATTAATTGGTGATGATTTAAGTAAACAAGTAAAATGCATCTTTTACATTTCTGTTGGAATTGGCAAACTTGCTTGTTCCTTTCACGTCAAGACCGATTTGTACAACAACAAGTCTGCCTTCTGATATGCTTGAATGGTTGTTTTGAGTTCAAAAGACAAGATTGACGCCCAAGGGAATGACTCAGCAGTCGTTAGAACATGATGGGCTACAGGAGCCCACTCAGATTTAAATACAGAACAGTATGGGAGACCATAGAGTCTGCATAGCATGGCATCCAATAGGGAATAAGGTTCTCTAAACCAAGAAACCAGGTACAAGTTATCAGCCCTATGGATGAAACTGTCAGGTTTATTTATCCATGACTTCAACATTTCGTTGAAATTGTACCTAGTCTTAGAAGATTCCATGAACTCAGTGTTAAGGGGTTGTATAGACCGTTTAAGAGCATAATCTCTGATGAAATCCTTAGGGAGGGAGGTAGCCAATTATGACCCTACACTGTCATTAAATGACCGATCTTTAGGGCCGTGGTCCACAATCCATTTAACCGCATCAGTATAAGGCAAGATAGCGGGTCTGGCAACAATGGCATGAAGCTTGGAATCCCTAATTTTCTTATACGCCAGCTGGTAATTTTGAATTTCGGATAGGTCATCATTATCGAAAATTGAATAGATTCTGGACCAGTCTGGCTGATAGGTTTCAGTGAGAATAACGCGTGCAGCGTTAAGGGCGTGGGGTGCGAGGATCCCTCCCCTCGTGCTCTCCATGTGATAGGGGGATGGCCCCATAGATCATGCTGACATCTGCAGCCGGCAGATACTGCTCCTCAAACTGAAGTTTCCTTGTGGAAGTAATTGTAAATAAGTAACTTTACACATTTACATTAGTATATTATAGTAGCATCATACGAAAGCTATTCTATTCTCTCTTTTTCTTTTTCTTAATAGAAACATTCTTTTTTTTAAATAGAAACATTCTTTCCTTTTGTTTTTCAAATCGAAGTCTTATTTCTTTTTTCTTTTTCTAAATAGAATGAAATCTCATAAAAAGAATGAAAAGTGTTGTTAGTTATTATTATTTTTTAATTAAATCCCTTCATGCTAGAAGGGAGGTATGAATATATAACCTTCAAATGTGAATTTAAAATAAAAAAAATGCAACTTCTGATTTGAAAAGTGTTCAAAATTGAAATTTTCATTTGTAATTGTTCAAAAGTTTAAGGTGAAAAGCTATAACATATAAAAATAGTTTTTCCCGACTTCCATTTTCCAACAACAAAGATCGCCCGCCCCTTCCTTTTGTAGTTAATTATGAAAACCTGTATCCAACAATTTAGCTATATCCATAATGGAGAACACAAGAAGGATCGACCGACCCTGCTTGCAGTGTCAAAATATTATGAAAAGAATATTGGTAATAAGGGTCGATGGACACTTCTTGCAGTGTCCAATTATTATGAAAATAATATGGGGAATAAGAAGGGTAGAGCGACCCTTCAATTACGAGGGAATTGTAAAAATAGAACACCTTGGAATTTATATCATATAAAAATGGTTTGTGCTGACTTCCATTTTACGACAAGAAGGATCGGCCGCCCCTTCTTTTTGTTGTTAATTGTCAAAACCTTTTTTCAGGAATTCAGCTATAGCCATAATGGATAATACAATAAGGATCGACCGACCCTTCTTGGAGTGTCGAACTATTATGAAAAGAATATTTGGAATAAGAAGGGTCGGCCGACCCTTCATTTAGGAGGGAATTGTAACAGTAGAACACCTTGGAGAAAGAGCAGCCGCTCTTTCTCTGAGAATATTTCCACTTGCCAGCAAAGTCTTTAAAGCAAAATGTCTATAAATTTTATTGTTAAAATGTTGATATCTAGTATCCTAGGGTGACACGTGGAATGATAATATTGTGACACGTGGCATATTTGATTTGGCACACTGAGTATAGGGAGGTTGCTATTTTTTATTTGATTTGGCACATTGAGTATAGCGAAGTTACTAATGCGGGTTTAACCACAACACAATTAGGAAATGAAAATTCACTCATAGTAGTTTTAAGGATTAGGCACCTACAAGATTACCTTGTAGCTGGAATTCTAATTGAAAAATTAACATGAATTTATTAATTTATGTTAATCATTTGCAGAAATAGATAAATGTTCTAATTAAATAAATTCACTTAAAACATAAAACACACACAGATCATGAGTAAAGACAAATCCAAACTGTAGATCAAACTAATCAGAGGCAGGAGGCAAGATATGATTAAACATGACAGTGCTTTGGAAAGAAAACTAATCAGAGGCAACATAACTGATTAAAGAGCTTTTGTTTGGTGATTAAAGAAGAAGATATGAACAACCCATCAATATAGAGCTTATGATAATGAATTCTATACTGACTTTAGCAGAAAATGGTAGTGGATGCTTGAAATGAAAGCAACAGAGCATAATATTTATGACTTCTGTCCCGATACAATACTTATCCAAGCATGAAAAAGCATAACAGTATGAATTAAACAGTGAGAGAAACATTCAAATAAGAGAAGAAGTAAACAAACTGTAAAACGAATAACACAGGAATCTTTGATAGAAAACCTTGCTCAGCCTAGCTAGATTTTATTAAAATATATCTCAGAGTGCTTAATAACACAGGGAATTCACGAGTCCAACAAAAGTTTCCAACCCTTTCTCCAAAATTAAGAGTTCAGTACCATACGAGATCATGCTGAGTGAAATGGGGGTTGCTTCTATTGAAGCAATTGGCGCTATGGTGTGGCTAATAAGATATCTAAAAAGAGTTGAGCAAATGGAAGAAGGTAGATGGCCCAAGGCCGTCCTCAAAGACATATTGTGCAAAAGAAAGAAGACTTGGATGCGGAAAAATATTAAATGGCTTGGTAAATGGGATATATGCTTGAACATGTGCCCCACGAATAGTAAAGAGATAAAGGCTTTTGTTATCAATAAGTTCCACAAACGAACTTGGGATAAAGAGTTAGGGAGAAATAAAAAGTACTATATTGAAGAGTTTAACCCTACATACAATCAACATCAAAAGGCGTACATAGGGACCAATATACCTTGGAAAGCCAAAATTATAATTGCTCAATTAAGAACTAATTCCCATCAACTCCGTTGCGAGACCAGGTGCTGGAAAAGGCCAAAAGAAGTTTGGGAAGAAAGAGTGTGTATTTTCTGCACCTCTGGTAAAGTGGAGACAAAAAGACATTTCATTTTGGAGTGTGAAGCCTTTAAGGAAAGTAGGGACAAGTATGCAAGTGTCTTAGCAGATAAATCTTGGGATAATTTATTCAACGGGGGGACCATGGAAAAATTGCGGGCGCTCATCATCAGGTTGAACAACCAAAGGATTGAGTTGCAGAAAACGGCATGTGAAATGGTCTGTCCCATAGGCTATTTTTAGCCTCACAGACGTTAAAATATTTCCTTCCTTCCATAGATGCTTAGAGCCTTCCGAATTGAGCTGCCTCAACAGGAAGTTGTTACAATGTCAGTTACACCTATTCAAAAAGGTTCGCCACCCTCAGGAATTAGTTACAACAAAATGACAATGCTGGTAAAACTGGCTCAATTGCCTTTTACAAAATTACTGAGCATTTTTACCGAAAGACAACAAACTCTAACAAAATAAACAAAATGCTTCAACAAATATTTCCTCCATGCTGCTATCCCACGATCATCGAATCTTTAGTGGTTCAATATCAGCTTTCCCTTCCCATATTTCTCAACGAGCTTCCATAGCTCAGCAGCTGGTAGCTCTGAGGTGGCCAACTCCTTCATTAAGACTTGGATCTTAGTGTGGTCCCTATAAGAGTAGCTTCGCAGATGTGCACTAGCCTCCTTGAACATCATGCTTACCTCAAAATCCTTTGCCATTTTCTCCACCACTGTCTTCCCTGATAGCAACTGATCCATAGCTGCAAAATCGTTGAAATGCACTTTACATCCTTCCAATTTCTTCTGATATTCTTCTTATGTGAGCATTGTTCCATCCTCCTCCCAAAAGAGAGGTAACCCTTTCTTGAAGAAAGGGTCAAACATGTCTTTGAAATACTTGATCTGTTGTGCCATGACATCTATTTTAGCTTGAATAGACTTTACCTGCTGGTGCTTGTGCATCACTTTTTTGGCTCCAATGATGATGGAAACCCTATTTGTTACACCAGTTGTCTTGACCTGCTCCTCAGATAAGCCATTCAGGAATTCGATGGCATTCTCAGTATACTCTACAGGTTTTTTGTTCAATTTCTCATTTGCTGCTGTCACACTACTCTTGGCTAATTTTATCACTGTTTCCTTGTCCAAGAAAAAATCGAGGAAGGGCCTCAATTTCCCTGCTTCTTCAACAATTCCATCCCAGATGACCTGTCTGGACTCTAGCAAGGAAGTCTTCCTTGTAGCTTGTCTTTCCAACTCATCATATTTACCCTACAACTCCTGGTGCTTGGCTTCCCAAGCCTCCTTTTCTCTTTCTGCATTATCCTTCAGGGTTTTCAGATTCACATTCTGCTTTTTTAATCTTGTTATTTCCACGTCTTCCATACTAGCTTCGGTTATAGCCCCTGCCATGGAGAAATAACCAGCCTCTATGGATGGTGTGGCCATGCTTTCTACTTCTTGCTCTTTCTGCTACAGTCTCTTCTCAATCTCTTCCACTTTGGCCTTTGAGATTTTCTCACTTGCCACCACTGTGTCTATATCTATCTGCCATTGTTTTTCGTTCGCTTCAAGCTTCAATAGCTTGGCCCTTTATTTTTTCAAGTCAGAGACTGCTACTAACTGGGTAGAGGGGATTTTCAGCCCCTTTTTTAGAGATCGGATGATGTTGTCTTTTTCATTGAGTAGGTTTTTAATAATGGCTCTTTTATCAGGCTAGCCCTCAGTGGCCACTATGTCACCCTACAATTTCTTGATCTTTTCCTTATGAGATTTGTTTTCCATCTTTTCCTGCTTGAGCTGGATGGCAACCTTACTCTTACTGACCTGTACCTTTGATAGCTCCAAAGTTGTCCTCAACAGTTCAGTATAAATAACATCCCCAATTTCTTTGTGCAATTTTATTACATATGGGACAGGGATGTCCTCTAAATTCATCCTTAGCTCAGTGGCCTTGCTCTTGGTGGGCAAGGACAAATTTAGGATGTTCTAAGTGAGGCTCCTGCTAGTCACTAGAGACACTTCTTTGCCTAAAATTTTCCTTAGTTCAGTATATAACTTGGACTCCTCTGAGGCTGCCCGTGAGTCCACCTTGTATTCATTTATCAACTCCTCTCTAGTCCTGATTAAGGTAGCAGGCTGAGTGGCTGTTGGGTTAAACACATACTCTTTGATCTCAAATGCTGGTAGCTTATCCACTTGTTTCTTTTTTCCTTTACGAGTCCCCACTGGTACTAGATGCTGGTCAGATTTGCCAATTTTCTGCCTCTTTGGGGCTCTCTCAGCTTCCCCTTCTATGTCCATAGGGAGACTGTCAGCTTCCTTGCTCGAGTTTACTAAGTTGATGGCCATAGGCATGGTTGCTGGCACTGATAGGAGTAGGCTAGAAAAGCCAGGCACTGTGGCTGTGTTCCCTTGTGTTAGCAGGGAGGAGCTCTCAGGTGTGTCTATTTCCATCTAGCTCCTGCTAGGACATTCCAATAAATTTGCAGCTTCTTCCATGCCTGGAATTTCGAAATGCACAAAAATGTTCCTGTTGCTTTCCTTCCTCCAGTTGGAAATGATGTGTTGGGGATCATAGTTTAAGGCTGCTTCTGTTTTGAAATCCATCTCCTTTATCTTGCATTCGATGCCTGTAAGCACTCCTTTGTTTTTTATTAAGAATGGACCTACAGTCCATGGAAACACAATATCAGAGCCCTTTCTATGATCTAGAAAGTGCTCGGCTTCTACCTTCAATTTTTGTTTGATGAATTCTAATGCAAACATTCTGGGGGTCAGGAAAACTAGTAGCATGTAGGGTGCATAAGCAAACCCATAAACCCTGATGATTGTGCCATGCTCTGAAAGGAACCAATCTCTGACCCTCTTCTCAGGAGAAAGCTGTAGTAACTCCTGCATTTCTAGTAATACTCTAGGAAGCTTCTTTTGGAAAATGACCCGATAAACCTCAGACATGAGCTCATCATGGAACTTGGTGTAATCAGTGTACATATCTTGAGTAAGTAGTACCTCAGGAATTTGCAATTTTTCCTCATTGAATGCCAAGAACATTTTTAGTAAGTAGGATTGAAATCTAAAAATCCTTGATTCCTAGAAATTCTTTAGCTGGGAGTGTATACTTTCAACCAAAACTTCATCAAACCTGAGGCATGCACATTGGGTAGATTGGCTTGGGTCATCGGATTCCAGGGGGCAGGTTCCTAGGACAAAAAGACAACTTATTAGAGGTTCTGTGACATACATATTAGAGTCTAGACCTAGGAATTGGCTCATCATGGCGATAACACCTCTGTATTCTTTCGTGAATAGTCTGGATTTAGCTGGGAAATCCTGCTCTTGTATTTGGACAATACGATTCAGACAGGACCTGTAGAAATTATGTTTTACTTCAACAGGGGATTGCCTAAAAAAATGGATTAGGGCTTCCTCAGTATACCCTATAGCTTTCTGGAAAAACTCTTTTGGGACTGACATGGCTTTTCTAAGGGTTTGGGTATCGATTTCGCAAAGGATATTGTACTTGTAAGTGTCCATGATTTCCCTCTCGGTAGAAGAGTAGTTAGAGGCGCACCATTCAACAAATTCGGGAAAAGCAGGGGTTTGGCCGACTATAAACAGATGGAAATAGGACTAGTGGACCTGGTGCACGTTTATACCTCGCTCCCTAACCAATTTCAGTTTGTTTTTTACAGTTTCCATGGGGTCATCGGTTATCATAGTGTCGTAGACCTTTGCGTATCTGTCTTTAAACAATGTTTCTATGGGTTCTCTATCACTCAATTCAACCATTAAATAGTTTACTGTAGAGTAGATAACCTACCATTTTTTTGAGGTTGGCTTGGGCCCCTGGTTGACCTGTCTGTTTCTTCACAGCTTGCTCCTGTCGCTTTTGGATGTAAAATAGGAATCCAACTCTCCGTGCAGGTGAGTTTTTTATATTATTTATCCTTTTCTATCACCCCTGCATCTCCTGCGGCATGGAAGCTTCCCTGACCGTCCATTTTCCTGATCCCTGGCGGCTTCGAATCCCGCCACATGTTGCCTCGAATCCTGGCTGTCAAATGCTGCGACTTTTACCAACTTCGCGGATTTGGCTTGGGTTGATGTTTCATGCAAGTTAGATCTGCGAACAAAACCTCAACCATAGATCTCGTCCTCCTCAGATCTGCGCCATCCAAACCCGTGGGCCTCTACCAAAAGTTCGTGGATCCAAAAGTTTGTTTGCTCTACGCATGTCGTCTCAGAGAAGTAGTTCCCGACCATCGATCTGCTCCATTGGCCATTGATTTTCTACTTAAGATGCTTGTGGGATAAACCTCCCGCCTCCGTCTAGAACACCTCACCCCTTTTGCGTGAAGCATGCTCATGAATGTAGATCTTCACCACTACCGATCTAGACCGTTTATTTTCACATATATGTAACTATAGGCAGACCTCATCAATTTAATTCTCCTTGCAAAGTTTCGGGCTTGGGATTTGATCACTTCACCCTTGAGGCCATCAATACCTACCCAGATGATTCTATTTTGCTCATACCACCGAGCCTTTCTCTGTTCTTTTTAGAAATTGAGCCTCCCAGTTTCATCTAGGACAACGCTAGTGCTAACACCGACAAGCTAAACGAGAAAGCTAAAATTCATTTTAATCACCCGGTGTAATCTCATCCACAGGATTAAGACAAATCAACGGTTAAAACGTAAACATGCCAGAAGGAAAAGAAGGGCTGGGGGGTTTTATTTCATAAATATATACATTCTTTCCGCAATCCTCAATCCGCTATTGCGAGTTGCAGGTTGCGGAAAGAAAATATATCAAAACCGAAAACCAAGATTCCGCAATCAGCTATGTTATAACATATAAGAATCGTTTGACCCGACTTCTGTTTTCTGAATAGCCAGTCAATCGGCTAAGTTATAGCATATAAAAATCGTTTGTCCCGACTTCTGTTTTCTAACAAGAAGGATCAGTTGCCCCTTCTTTTCATAGTGAATTGTGAAAACATTTATCCAGTAATTTAGCTATATCCATAACGGAATACACAAGAAGGATCGACCGACCCTTTTTGTAGTGGCAAATTATTATGAAAAGAATATTTGGAATAAGAAGGGTCGAGCGACCCTTCTTGCAGTTTCAAACTATTATGAAAATAATATTGGGAATACGAAGGGTAGGCCGACCTTTCAATTACGAGGCAATTTTAAAAATAGAACACCTTGAAGTTTTAACCTATAAAAAATGGTTTCTCCTGACTTCCGTTTTCCGACAAGAAGGATCGGCCTCCCTTTCTTTTCGTAGTTAATTGTAAAAACCTTTATCTAACAATTCGGCTATATCCATAATAGAGAACACAAGAAGGATCGACCGACCCTTCTTGCAGTATCAAACTATTATGAAAAGAATATTTAGAGTAAGAAGGGTTGGCAGACCCTTCATTTACGAGGGAATCGTAACAATAGAACACCTTTGGGAAAGAGCGGCCGCTCTTTCTCTGAGAATACTTCCACTTGCCAGCATAGTCTTTGAAGCAAAACGTCTATAATTTTTTTTTTTAAAATGTTGATATCTAATATCCCGGAGTGACACACAGAACAATCATATTGTGACATGTGGCATATTTGATTTGGCACATTCAGTATTATAAATATAGTTGTCTCGCATAGAATATTGGCTCGTATAGAATATTTTTTCCTATGAGCACTGCTGAATTTGGCAGTTTGAGTAGAGCGGATCATATTTTAGTATTTAGGTAGTTACTCTGAGGATAATTACTTGATTTTAAGTGCAGCGGATAAACCACTTCTAAAGGCCAATTATTCTTAAGCACAATTACAACACTTAACGACAGTTAGTGCACAAATTACGACACTCATCACAAATCCAATTTTGTAAGAAATAACCATCCATTATCAATACCAATGGCTATAAGTTGTATCTTTCCTTTTATAAAACTTTAATGAAAAAGAGAAAATACAACTTTTTGTTGACCAAGTGGAAATTTAGAAACACAACAATTTTGTTGCCTAAAACTGCCACATAGAGAAATTTAGAAACCAATTTTGTCTACTATCAACCCTTGAGAACATCCACCACTCTGAACACTATTCCCCATATTTTCTCATTGTGCCTTGACTGCTGCAAGGCCCTTCTCGTTTATTCTAATTTTTTCTACTGCAAGGCCCTTCTTGGTGACCATTCCCATATGATGCTATTTACATCGATCTTCATGTTTTCTTCTGCACCAACAACCCATTGTTGTTGTCTATCTAAGCATTTTTTAAGTATATATATTCCCTGTCCAAAAACGGTCTGGTTTAAATTTTTCCCTTCAGCAGATAAAATAATTACCTATCCATAGTAAATTTTTTATCAATATATATTTTAAAATGATTAAAATTTCACATTTACATAAAAAATAAATTTTTTAGCTATATAGAAAATGCTCATGGCTGAAAATATTTTCAATGTGTATGTTTATTTCCAGGTATGATATGCATAGAAAGGTCCAATGGTTACATGTCAAGTTAACAATTTGGAGTTTTCTATTTTAATGCCAAGTTGTTTATGTTAACTTATCAAACAAATTAATGATCATGAAAAAAAAATTAAAAGAAATTAGAAAGGTTAGCTGTAAAATGTAAATCCAAATTCTGTTAAGAGTGACCCAGAAAAATTAATGACGGTTTAGAGAATAAAGTGCCCATCAAAAATAAGTTTTGAAAAAAAAGTGACAGTTTAACATGACGGTTCCAATATGACAGTACTAGCATCTGACTCCTGATAAATATCACCAACCGCCTTACCCAAAGTGCTCTTTTTTATTTGATGGCATTTATACCATGCATTTTGACAGATGTCTATTGTGTCTAATCTCATTGTAAACAAGCTTCTTTTTCTGTCATCTCCTTCTTTGGCCTTAGGAGCATTTGATCCCATATAATTTAAACATTCAACTATCAAATTTCTTAGCACATTAAACTTTTGATCGAAGAGGAAATTTTGATATACAAAAATTTGAGCAACAATGTTCGGTGCCAATGTTTGAAAGGCGTGCACCTTGATTTATTGCAGGCCTGTAAGGTAACGATCTTGAATTTCAATCGGAAATTTTAGAAGAAGCTGGTATATCCACTGCTCACCCCTGGAAAAAATGCCATACAAGAAAACACCACTTCATCGACCAGAATACCAAAGGAGATGTCACCCAAAAATGTTCCCCCAAAAAAATCAGTCTCACTCACATTTGTTACAAAACCTATGGAAATGCAATCCTTTCTTTCTGAACACTTATGTAACAACTTAAATTTTCTCATAATAAAAGAGATTTATTCTTAGTTGTTGTGATATGTGCTACACTCGTCGAATTAGAAGCTGGTATATCATTCACCTCATTCTCAGCTGTTATGATATGTGCTACCTCATTTACGGAATTGTATGGCCCAATCTGGTTAACGATCTCAGATACAGGCCATTGAATATAACCACCAACAGCCTCTAACAATGTATCTGCACCTTCTGATCGATAGGGAAATGGAAGACTTGCATTCAAAGAATTGGTAACATTTACAATGATACATCCTTCATTAATGTTGATATTATGCAAAAATTTTCTTTCTGGAAACGAGATTCCTTCAGCAACTTTCAATCCATTCAAAAGTATGTCCACACATTGTTGAGTACCAAAATCCATTTCATAAACAATATCTGAAATGTAAAATAACAGCACACATTGTTCAGAACCAAAATCCATTTCATAAGCGTTTTATGAAATATAAAATAACAAGATCATGTTAACAATCATATTTATTTTAAACAAAGATATAACATAGATTATAATATATAAAAAATGGCTGTCCGGACTTCCAATTTTTCGAATGGTAGGATCGGCCGCCCCTTCTTGTAGAAGAAGCAAACACAAGAAGGATCGAACGACCCTTCTTGAAGTCTAGAAATATTACGAAAAGAATTATGGGTAGAAGAAGCGTCTCCCGCCCGTTCATTTATGACGGAATATTAAAAATGTTCAACCTACGAATGCTAGGCCATCAATACATGTATTTCCAAAATTTTGAACAAGGGAAGAATACTGAGCACAACAAGGGTCGACCGACACTTCATTTATGAAATAAATTTAAATATATTTAATCTACTAAGGCTATGTCGACAATTATCGGCTTCCAACTTCCGCTATAAATAGTAGGGACTCAGACATCATCTAAGTTCTAACATATAAAAATGTTTGTCCCATCTTCCATTTTCCGAAGAGAAGGATCGGTCGCCCCTTCGTTTAGGAGATAATTGTGAACAACTATATCCAACAATTCACCTATATCTAGAATGGCGAAAGAAAGAAGGATCGACCAACCCTTCTTGCATTCTAGAACTATTATGAATACAATACTGGGCAAAAGAAGGGTCGGCCGCGCGTTCATTTATGAGGGAATTGTAAAATTATTCAACCTACAAAGGCTAGTACGTCAATTCATCTATATCTGAAATGGTGAACATTGGAATAATACTAACCGCGGCTAAGTTATAATATTGTTTGCCCCGACTTCTGTTTTTCGAGAAGAAGGATCAGATGCTCCTTCGTTTAGTAGATAATTGTCAAAACCTTTATCTAGAAATTGAACGATATCCATAATGGTGAAGACGAGCAAGGATCGACTGGCCCTTCTTGCAGTCTCAAGATATAACGAAAAGAATATTGGGAAGAAGAAGGATCGTCCGCCCCTTCTTTTACGAGGGAATTCTAAAAATAGAACTTGGAGAAAGAGCGAACGATATTTCTCTTTGGATATTTCCACTCTCCAATAAAATGTGCGAAGCAATGTTCCTATGAAATATGTGTTTGGAGTGCCGATATCTACTTTAGCCACTCCGAAAACTCATCCCTAGAGGAAGGAGCGGACGCTCTTTCTCCTCAGCATCTACTTCCAACACCCCAAAATGGAACAACCTTACGATAGAGCGACCTCGCTTTCATTGAAAAAAGTTTGACTTGCTGGCAAACTCTTTGTAGCAAAACGTCTGTAAATTTTTTCGTTCAAATGTCGAAATATAGTCTCCAGGGTGACACATGGAACGTTTAGATTGTGCCACGTGGCTTTGATTATTCCAGAATTGATCTGTGCTACACTTGGCGAAGTACTGCAGTCTCGGCCCAAAAGTATGAAAGAATTTTTTTTCTGGTTAATCGCAGTCAAAATCTTTCCAACTAATGGCATCACTCTCTACATTGTCGTCGCTATTAAATTCATTTTCCAACACGGTATCTTGCCTAAATTTTAAGAACATTTTTATCATCTTTATCTCTGAAACTAAATTCCTTGGTATTGTATGCAAGACTCACATGTGTTCTCATTGCATCCAACAATTTGAGTCATACACCGCGTCCAACTATGCAATACATGGGACTTTTCTAGCCAAGATACTGTATTGGTAAACAATTATACCTTAATATTGTTTAAAGCTATTTGATTGCTTAATTTTATTCATTTAAATTAAATACTTAAATTATATATATTTATATTAAAATAAATGTAATCAATATTATATAAATTAAGACATAAATTATCAATTTCAAATATTTCAAATAACGTATTAATGTTTACATAGATCAGTATACTATAGTGGATATTAACTGCAAAATGCTATTAAAAAGAAAAAACATGTTTCAATTTTACGAGTTCATTTGTTGTTATCTTTTTCCAACAAACCTAGCCAAAATTAATGCTAGAGGATTTGCAAAAAAAAATATGGAATATATGAAAATAATACGCTACATCACCAGACAGAAAACGTATGCAAGCTGGCGGGAATCGACATTAATGAGTAACGCCCGATTTTGCAAATATAACGTTGTGAATTCATATTAATGGACTGTAAGAAGATAACTACCCGGAATTGAAGGAAATAAATTCTGGAAATCTGAAGAATCTAAAATGTTCAGCAACTTTAAATTACTGTGAACTTCAAACTGTCATTGCATTGATTTTTGACAACCATGGAAGATATGGATTTTTAGCCCGAAGGCTGAATAAGCATGCTCTGTTACAAATTTAGATTTATGGTTTGAATAATATAAATACCTTCCAATTGAAAAACTAGCAGTTGATTCTTCAAACCAATCTTACTGCTCTACCTTCCCAACACTTTTCTTGGTTCCACCTCAGCAAAAGGAAACCTCGGTCCTCAGAGAAAGCAGAGCTCCAAACTGGCAAACACAGAGAGTTTGAACTTTAAGTTTCAATGTAGGCAGTGGGCGGGAAGAGCAGTGTGGCAAGATATCAATGCAAAAAATTTTGTGACATTTATTATCATAGTGTGGAGGGATATCATATGTACGTCGTGACACATAAACACAATCCATCATAAACGGGCGCCTCATAAATGTGATGAGATTATTCACACGAGTGATACAATCCATCATTTACCATTAGCGCTATAGAAACCATTTTAAATGGCGGAAAAGATCAACTCCATTCCAACGTACAAACCATTTTAAATTTTCGAAAAGATCACCTCCATGCGAACATACAAACCATTTTAAATGGCGGAAAAGATCACCTCCATGTGAACGTACAAACCATTTTAAATGGCGGAAAAGATCACCTCCATGCCAACGTACAAACCATTTTAAATGAAGGAAAAGATCACCTCCATGCCAACATACACACCATTTTAAATGGTGGAAAAAGATCAATCGGGCGGCGAAATATCAAGGGTCCCACTTCCATTCCGCATCCCCAACATGCACGCTAGGACGAGGGGATGGGTGGTTGCGGAATCTGAAACCTCTCTCCACGTGGCAACACCACATGATCTCGCAAGTTGGAAGGGTAGTAAGGAAAACCAACGTCCTCCATTTGAGAAACCACCTTCACCCATCCTTCACAGTCGCTGGCACGTGTGGATATGATGTGGCTGGTCCACATCACACCTTCTATAACATCCCGAAAAATACGAAAATTTAAATTTTTTAAAAATAGCAATAATTATCAAAGTCATTAATGCGGAACATATAAACTAATTAGATTTCCTAACTAAGATAATTAATAACGATGACACATCATACTTCTTTAATAAATATGATATAATTGTATTTGCTATTTCAGATTTAAACGGATGTTAAACTCCTTAACGAAAGATCTTTTTTATGATTATGCATAAGATTACAATTTACAGATTTGCTTAAGTTCTAAATATGATTACATGTTGTACATAGTTTGTACTATTATGATGTTCTTGATGAAGTGCTGATAGTTTGTTTGTATGTTGACGAAGGGGTCCGACGAGGTACCCTAGAGTAAACAGGTTGCAAAAAATCCAAAAACCTTTCAGTCTTTAGATGGTTCATCTTCTGCTGAAGTTTCTACTTCTTCTGAACATAAAGGCCAACATTCTAATTGTCCTGACTGTTCATCATTATTTCGAGAAATCAAAAGTTTATCGCTTCCTAGAGAAAAGGGTGCTTTGTCTTACCTTTCACCTCGACGTCTCGACACTGGTAATTCCAGTCCTGCTTTCAAAGAAGGAATCTATTCAGATCTCCAATTTCTCAAGTTACGAAGTCCAAATGATCCCGAACCTGCATAACAAATCAAGCTGCAGAATTATGCAAACTTTCAATCTGTTTGCATTGCCTAAAGCTTAGATGATGTGGCTAGAGATGTTTTAGACCTTAAAGCACATCTCCAAATATTGCATGGTTCCATAAACCACATCTCCGAGACTGTTGATGAATTAGCCTAGCAACAAAAAGAAAAACTTATCTATGTTTAGCTAAGGCATTTGAATCCTGTTTCCATGTGCAGACTGCAGGTAATAAATTCTACGACAACATGTGTTAAGAGTACATGTGTCTTTCAATTCATTGTCAATGTAGAATTAGAATGCTAAGTACTTCCTTGCGAAACAAGTTAGTGGAGGTATGGATACTTGGTTCTAAATCTAGTTTGTGTGCTGACTTACAAAACTCTTCAGTGTTATAATTTCACGTCCTCCAAGTATTTATTATAATGCTGCAATTATTATCAAATGACTATTGTCATTATTATCAAAATAGTGATACCAATATCTATTGATAAAGCTATTAGAAAGCTTGTAGAAAATAGTGTTTATACTTTGGAAATATCATTACGTTTTGCTTCTACAGAACTTAGACTATTCTAAGTTCTGAATTCATTATTTGATTATCATTACATAGTTAATATGAGTGGTCTAGTGACTAATGCTTGTGCTATGAACTCAACATTATAGTGTACAACGTCACCATTTAAACTATACCTTAGGTATTACATCTATCAATTAGACTTTGCAATACACGGCTAGCATATTAGAATGTGTATCACTTACCTATAACTATAGGCTCACACTATTATTATGAATTGGAAATTCATAGCTATTGTATGAAATCTATAATGTACATAGTATCTAATTATACATTTGCATAACTAGAATTCTAACTATATCTATGGTCTCCATTATCAAATGATTAACAATATATATATATGGCTAAGCTTTATTCTATATATATCTAAACACGAGCCTTAGTAATGAAATGTTAACATTATAAAGTGATTATACAATCACACCAAACATTGGCATACAATGCAAACGTTACGATGCATAACAATAAACTATAGAGACTAATATGAAATACGATCCACGGGTCTAAAAATACAATTATTTTGACGTTGACAGGGTATTAACTTGGCATGCTTTCCAAGCTGGCGTTGACAGGCCTAGCATTAATGTTATTCCATGGTTAAGTGATGTGGAAGCCCAGTTGTAAGGTATTCATGTGGTTTGTGTTTGAAATGAGCATCACAACAAGCTGAGCTGTGCCATGCACTAGCTCTTGATTTGCTTACTTGGCAAATGGTAGATGAAGCAATTAATGCAATATTGATTGCATTCGTGATTCGATAATCAATGTGCCTTAACTGGAAGATATCCCACCATTGATCTCTGCAAGATCTAGGGCTGTGAATGAAACCCTATTCACGCATTGGTAAGTAATGGAAAAATGGTGTTCGGCATTCATTGTTGCATTTTTGGTGGAAGGTTGTGGAGCCGACCGTCTGCTGCAATGTAGGGTTTTAGAGTTGGTTGAGAGGAGGACTCCTTCCTTGGTTTCGAACCTTGGACCTATGAGGATAGTTTTAATAGTTGCACAGGCTCACAATCTTGTACCATAGCACTACGATATAGCATGGAAGTTGTGTGTGGTTTTTCTTCTATCAATTGTTGAATTCATAGTTGAACTGGGGTTCGATCCTCCAGTTTGTGAAAAGATCTTCTGTGTTTAAATTGTGGTTACTGTCAAATGCTAACAAACTTCGTCATTTTTACTATGTGGTGTGCCAAAGTTCAGGGCTTCATTTATAATGGTAAGTGCTCACGATAATGAAATAATATCGTGTTGCTTTCTCTTATTCTTTCATTTTCTCGTTTTAACCTCTACGAACTGTGAACTTTGCAGGTACCCACTTCGTAGGACGATTCCTGTGCATAAGAATTGGAAAATGGAAATGCTGTTACTGCTTCCTGGTAAGCTCCAGTGGTTCTTGAAACCTCGTAGGTGCCTTTGGCATGGTTTTGGTGATGAATTATGTGTGCCGAGAGTTGGAACAAATCAACTTTGTTTTGGTGATGGCCGAGTGTGAAGTTTTAAAGTCTAGTTTTGATAGTAGCTGTACAGAGGATAACCTTAAGTCATTTTAGTTGCCATTTGGCTCTTTGATTCCTGGCTACGTTGTTTGATAAGAACTTTGCACTCGTTTTTGTGCTGCTAAAAGTCAAGGGTAAAACCCTGTGTAGTTTATGGATCTTGTCCTCGTTTTAATGTTTCTGGTTGATAAGGGTTAAACTTCTGCGTAATGTTGGGAACCTTGACAGGTCCGTAATGTAAACTCTGTTATACTTTTGAATGTGAAAACCAAGAATCGAGGGTTCTCTTGCACTTATAAACAATGGCTTGTTTTTTAAATGGAAAGTCTTGTTTAAAAATAATGGTTGAGGAAAATAATTGTATAACTGTTGTGTGATGTCGAACAACGATGGTTGTTTTTGGCCGAGGGTTATGGTTTGCATAACTGTAATAGTTGTTCCCTGTACTTTTGTTATCGTTGTTGATATTTATGTTTTTGGAATCGTGATGAGATAGTTCAGCTGTTAAGTGTTTTTGGAATGGCTATGCCATGGTGTTCTATTTTATTTCACGATTGAAACCCTACCTATAGCTTTCGTTGGAAATCTTGTTTGTACAGATGCATTCGAACCCACGAACTGGTCCTTAACTCGCACATGTGAATGTTTCGATCCTATGTATGCTTTCTTACTACAGTTTAAAACTATTGTTAGGTATTGCTACTGAATTGTGCTTTCTGCTAAGTGATGCTTACTGTCTTGTAGTATTCTCGAAATGTTAGTTAGGGTTTGGAAATCTATATCTATTAGAATCAAAAAAGAAATGTCTAGAGTTTGCCTTGAAATGCTCGAGGAGAAAATTATGAACTGTGTAAACAGAAACTAAGTTCTATAATATCTTAGGGTTTGATACTACTGTGCAGAAATTTAATAAATGAAATCAAAAGTAATAGTTAGTGAAGAAATAAATTTTTTATAAATGTAACAAATCTATACAGAGATTAATTCTTGCAGCTGCTATAATTCTTGAAAATATAATTGCTTGAAAAAAATGAAATGTATAATATTGAAATGCATTTGCTTACTATCTGAACTAGATAGAGTTAAAAGGAATATAAAGAACTGTACAGAAACAAAATGTGTTTTTCTTTTATCTAATAATCATATGAATTCTATGCAGCTGTTTATACTATACTATAATGTTTGCTATGTTTAAATATATGGCAGAATTTTAACAAGAACACTACTGTATTCATCTTTCCAATCAATGGCATTCTGCCTATCACTTATCTTTCTTAATTTACTTCTCTATACTAGAGTACGATGCAGATAACAACATGGGGAAAAATATAGAGATGGTTATCGATTCAATCATTTCATAAAGCTCTTTCATTCAAAATCATACTTAGATCAGAAAATAAAATAGGTTCTTCTATATGACTGTAATTAATAATTCTATTATACAGAAACATTTAATTGTAAACAAAAAGTAAGAACAGTAAAATCTGGTTGACTGTAGGAGAAACAAAGAGCCCAAGGAACCTGTTCCACCCAACCTATTCCTGAAGACAACCAAGTTACTTGCCTTAGGATCCCCGAGCCTGTTCACGAACCACTAGGAGGAAGATTCTGTAGAAGCCTTAGCGCATCAACTTGCAATAGAATATAGATTGTCCAGTCATCAAGACTCAACAGTCAAAGAAACCTGCACCAGCACCTCTGGTTTTCCTTCTTAGTATAATTAGGAGACTTACAGTTGTAGTCTCACATAGCCTCCCTATTCGAATCTCTCAATGATCACCTGATACACTTGAGGAATATTTCTGCAGAAAATATTGTAAGGGGGCTGCCTGCCCAATTTGAATTGCCTTATCTAGGCTGCCTAGGCCTTTTAGTGGTTAACTGGTCATTAATGAGCTTCCTGCTCTGTTCCACCGACCTGGGGGATAATGCCACATTTTTTGGGGTAGTTGTCCCATAACCAACATTTAGTGGTGGAATGCAAATGTTGTCATCTATCCCATACCTTCTAACAGCTTTCATTCCTCCTAGTGGGTCAGTGAACATTCATTTAACAGTTCCCTTGGGTGTTTGTCTCCTACTTTAATTTATTAAATAATAATAATCAGTAATTACAATTATCCTTGACCAAAATTGGTCATAATTACAAAACTTTGTAATTAAAATTTAACATAAAGTATTTTGCAAAATAAAATAATATTATCAGAATTTGGGTAGGTGACATACACCCCCCCTTAGGTCTCAACATTGTCCTCGATGTTGGTTAATTACTATTTGAGTGTTCTTGAAACATAGTTGGGTATGATGCCCGCGTACTACTCTCCAACTCCCAGGTTGCCTCTTCTGGGATAAGGTGCTTCCATTGCACCTTTACCTACCCAATGGTGCAATTCTGGAGTAGAGTTTCCCTCCTTTCGAGGATACATTCTGGTTCCACCTGAAAAGCGCCATCTTGTCCCACCTATACATCATTCCAATTTACAACATGAGTAGCATCATGTACATACTTCTTTAAAAATGATATATGAAAAACATTGTGTATCTTTAAATTTGGTGGCAAAGCTAGTTGGTATGCCAGTGGTCCAACCCTTGACAATATTTCAAAAGGGGCACAATACTTGGGTGCCAACTTGGCACAGCTTCCCAATTTCAATGAACTCTTTTTCGGTCTTACCTAAAGGAAAACATGTTCACCAACCTAGAACTCTTTATGAGTCCTTCTAAGATCTGCTTGGCTCTTTTTCCTATCTTGGGAAGCCTTAAGATTTCTTTGTACCTGTTTCATGATTAGTTCTAATTCTTGCAACAATTCAGGTCCTAAAATAACTCTATTTACTGGATCATTCCAAGAAACAGGTGTATCACATTTCCTACCATAAAGAATTTCAAAAGGGATAAGTCTGGCTGCTGCATGATAATGGTTATTATATGCAAATTCCTCTAAATGCAAGTAGTCTTCCAACTTACCAAGCTGATCCTTAACATACATTCTTAGAAAGTCTTCCAAAACCTGATTCACTCTTTCTGTTTGTCCATCCATTTGTGGATGAAATGCTGTACTGAAATTTAAGGTTGTATTCAAGCCTTTAAATAGAGACCTCCAGAAGTTTCCAGTAAACTTAGAATCACGGTATGAAATTATCACTTTCGGTATACCATGTAATCGAAAAATTTGCTTCATGAAGATTTCTGCAATGTCTGGAGCCTTATGAGTAGTCTTCACTGGTATAAAGTGTGCTGCCTTGCTGAGTTTATCCACTACCACCATGATACAGTCATTTTGTTTCCGATTTTTGGGTAGTCCAGTAATAAAGTCTATGCTTATCACTTCCCATTTCCAACTAGGTATAGGAAATGGTTGTAATAGTCCAACCAGATGTTGATGTTCAACCTTCACTTTTTGACAGTCCAAACACTTAGATATGTACTCTGCTACTTCATCTTTCATTCTGGGCCAATAGTACTCTTTCCATAGCATAGTGATGGTTTTTTGATAACCTGGATGACCAGAGTAATGGCTTTTGTGCATCTCATTTAAAATCAAAATTTTTACTTCTGGTATGTTGGGTACATACAATCTGTTTTTGTATAATAACAGTCCATTTTCCTTTAAATTGTAATCTGCCATAGAATTTTCAGAATTGTTATTTGCTGTCTTTTCTTGTAAGTTTCTGTATTCTTCATCTGTTTCCCTCCTTTCAAGGATCTGATTTTCTAAATCTGTTGAGTAAGTACTAATGGCTAAAATAAAATTTAGTTTTGCTTTACGACTTAATGCGTCAGCAACCTTGTTCTCTTTCCCTTTAATATGCTGAATTTTGAAATCGTTTTCACTTAGAAAAGTTAACTATCTAGCTTGTCTAGCGTTCAGATTTGTCTGATCTAGTAAATATTTCAGACCCATGCTATCTGTCAACAAGGTAAATTTTCTACCAATAAGGTGGTGACGCCACATTTTTAAAGCGTGAATTATTGCTAATAACTCTAAATCATAAGTAGAGTAGTTCTTCTCATGTATTTTTAGCTTTCTAGATTGGTATGCAACAACATGTCCCTCTTGTGTTAGGAATCCACCGAGTCCATCATTACATGCATCAGTACATACTATAGAATCCTTATTAGGATCTGTTATCCTCAGAATAGGTGCCGTAGTTAATAATTCTTTTAGCTTCTTAAAACTGTCTGAACATTTCTGATCCCACACAAATTTCTTCTCTTTCTTCTGTAAGGAGGTTATGGGGTTTGCAATCTTTTAAAAACCCTCTATAAATTTTCTGTAATATCTAGTAATACCCATAAATGATCTTACATCCGACACATCCTTAGGAACCAACCAATCATTAATGGATTTTATCTTATCGGAGTCAACCGAGATTCCTTCCTTAGAAATTATGTGTCCTAGATACTGAATTTTGTCTTTGTGAAAGTCACACTTACTAAACTTAGCATATAGTTGATGATCTCTCAGAACTTGTAAGATAATACGTAGCTGTTCGTCATGCTCTTCTTTGCTTTTAGAATACACTAAAATGTCGTCTATGAACACAATATCAAACTTATCTAAGTATTTGTGCAGAATATTGTTCATCAAACACATAAATACAGTCGGAGCATTATTCAAGCCAAATGGCATGACTACGAACTCATAATGTCCATATCGAGTTCTAAAGGCTGTTTTGAAAATATCCTCATCCTTCACATGCACTTAATGATATCCTGACCTTGAATCAATCTTTGAAAATATCGTTGCTCCACGCAACTGATCAAATAGATCGTCTATGCGGGGCAACGGATATCGATTCTTGATTGTCATCTTATTCAACTGGCGATAATCTATGCACAGTCTTAGGGTACCATCTTTCTTCTTAACAAATATAACAGGTGCTCCCCAAGGAGACAAGCTGGGTCTTATATAGTTTTTATCAATCAGTTCCTTCAACTATGATTTCAAGTCATTTAATTCTAGTATATTCATCCTATATGGATCTTTAGAATTCGGTACTGCGCTTGGTATTAACTCGATGGTAAAGTCTAAATCTCTCTTAAGAGGTAATCCTGGAATCTCCTCAGGAAAAACATCTTTGAAATCCTTTAGGACAGGTATGTCTTCTAGTTTCAGTTTGTCCTCTTTACAAATAAACTCATCATTTACTACATTTAATGCAAATAATTGACACCCTTTTCTAATTGCCCTCTTCACTTGCATGGCTGAAATATGTCTAAGGGATGTCTTTCTTGGAATACCTTTTACTTCTACAGTTTCTCCTTCATCATTTAAACATATAAAACTTTTCTCATAACAATTCAGAATGACATGATGGGCTTCTAACCAGTCCATTCCAATTATAATATCATAGGATCCTAAAGGTAAAACATTTAACTTGGTTTGTGTCTTTAACTGATTCATGGATAAAGCACAACTTTCAATAAAATCAGATACTTTCTTTTTTGTTTCTGTTGCTAGTCTAACTAACCAAGATTTACTGAATTTTTTTGTTTTCAATTTAAAACTTTCTACAATATCTGGTGATATATAACTTAAGCTAGCACCTGGATCAATCAAAATAGTAACTGGATGGTTTTGTAGCATACCTTCAATCTCTACCATAGAAACTTGATGATCTGCTTGCCTGTTGTCTAGTGTTGCATTAATTCTGGGCATCTCCCTTGCCAAGTCTCCAACAGTAGGTTCAGTCTGTATGGAATGAATATTGTTAGTTGTCTGCTTCCTCTTGGGGCATTCTGATGCATAATGAGGACCTTGACGCTCAAAACATTTGATAGGTGCCTTTTGATCATTAGTTCTGATAGCATTGGGAGTGTTTCTAGGAGCTGTAAAATTCTGCTGTTGACTGTTTCTGGGATTGTTTCCTTGAAAATTCCGGTTCTGAAATTTTTTCTTTTGGAAACCAGAATTTCCACTAAACCTGAAATTTTTCTTTTTCACCTCAAAATTGCTAGGTTTATGACTTTTCCAGTTTGATATTCCTTCTCTTTTCCTATTAGTGTCATAATAGAAAGTTGCTTTCCTCATGGCCTCTTCTAAGGTCTTTGGATTGTCATACTCGATTCTATCCTTGATGTTGAAAGGTAGACAACTCAGGTATCTTTGGATCTTCAGTTTTTCTTCCACGAGGTATGGCACATATCTCAGTAAATTCAGAAATTTACTGTTCATCTCCTTCATGTTCATACTTCCCAGCTTTAAGTCATAGATCTCCTTTGATTTTTTCTTCATAGTATTGTTTCGATAAGAATTTTTTCTTGAAGTATCTTTTAAAGGTGCTCCAATTTACATCCTTGTCTTTGATGCCCTTCACTCTTTTGATGTCCTGCCACCAAATATCTGCTTTTCCAATCAAGTTGTATATTGCCATCTTTGCCTTCAATGATTCTGAATAATCATAAATTTGGAAATACTTTTTCATGCCGGAAAGCCATGCTTTGGCTGTCTCTCCTTTTTCATTTTCACCATTGAAGGTTGGGGGTTTGATTTTCTTGAACTCCCCATAAATCTGTTCATACTGTTTGTGACCTTTTCTTTTGGTTTTGTAGTCTCCTTCGTTGCTATCACTTGAATAGTTTCATTTCTTTTTCCGTTTTTCATGAGCAGCTTTTGATGATGTTGAAATGTTGTTTGCATCATCAGTTTTCATCTTCTTACCCCTGTCTCGATGAGGTAAATCTTCAATCTTGGAGGTATTTTCAATTTCTTTATCATGTTCGTCAGTTGGGCATTGTTCGAACAATACTTGATTTAGTTCTTCTTGTGCCTTCAAAATTTTCTCATTGTCTTGTTTTACAGATCTAATTTCTGCCTTAACTCTTGAAATGCTCGTAACAATTCCGACGAATTGTCATTTAATTCGCCATGGACTTCTTCTTCATAATGCTGTCCCGTGCTATGACTGTTGGATCGAAATTTGTCTTCTAAATGTTCAGCTAATCCTTCCATACCTGTAACTTAAAATAATTTCTGTATAACACAAATAGTTTAAATTTTTGAATTAGTAAGATTTCTGCTGTAAATAAATTTTCTGCTGCATGTTCTTGGACCTTTTCAGGCCTAGAGTTCGAACATGAGCTCTGATACCACATGTAATATCCCGAAAAATACCAAAATTTAAAATTTTTAAAATAGCAATAATTATCAAATTCATTAATGCAGAACATATAAACTAATTAGATTTCTTAACTAAGATAATTAATAAGGATGACACGTCATACTTCTTCAATAAATATGATATAATTGTGTTTTCTATTTCAGATTTAAACGGATGTTAAACTCCTTAACGAAGGATATTTTTTATGATTATGCATACGATTACAATTTACAAATTTGCTTAGGTTCTAAATATGATTACATGTTGTACATAGTTTGTACTATTATGATGTTCTTGATGAAGTGCTGACAGTTTGTTTGTATGTTGACGAAGGGGTCCTACGAGGTACCCTGGAGTTTACTTAGCTACGTTTAGCTAAGGCATTTGAATCCTATTTCCATGTGTTGACAGCAGGTAAGAAATTCTACGACAACATGTGTTAAGAGTACATGTGTCTTTCAATTCATCGTCAATGTATAATTAGAATGCTAAGTACTTCCTTGCGAAACAAGTTACTGGATGTATGGATATTTGGTTCTAAATCTAGTTTGTCTGCTGACTTACAAAACTCGTCTGTGTTATAATTTCACGTCGTCCAAGTATTTATTATAATGCTGCAATTATTATCACATGACTATTGTCATTATTATCAAAACAGTGATACCAATATCTATTGATAAAGCTATTAGAAATCTTGTAGAAAATAGTGTTTATACTTTGGAACTATCATTACGTTTTGCTTCTACAGAACTTAGACTATTCTAAGTTCTGAATTCATTATTTGATTATCATTACATAGTTAATATGAGCGGTCTAATGACTAATGCTTGTGCTATGAACTCAGCATTATAGTGTATAACGTCACCTTTTAAACTATACCTTAGGTATTACATCTATCAATTAGACTTTGCAATACATGGATAGCATATTAGAATGTGTATCACTTACCTATAACTATAGGCTCACACTATTATTATGAATTGGAAATTCATAGCTATTGTATGAAATCTATAATGTACATAGTATCTAATTATACATTTGCATAACTAGAATTCTAACTATATCTATGGTCTCCATTATCAAATGATTAACAATATATATATATATATATATGGCTAAGATTTATTCTATATATATCTAAAATCGAGCTTAGTAATGAAATGTTAACATTATAAAGTGATATACAATCACACCAAACATTGGCATACAATACAAACATTATGATGCATAACAATAAGCTATAGAGACTAATATGAAATACGATCCACGGCGCTAACAATACAATTATTTTGATGTTGACAGGGTATTAACTTGGCATGCTTTCCAAGCTGGCGTTGACAGGCGTAGCATTAACGCTATTCCACGGTTAAGTGATGTGGAAGCCCAGTTGTAAGGTATTCACGTGGTTGTGTTTGAAATGAGCATCACAACAAGTTGAGTTGTGCCATGCACTGGCTCTCGATCTGCTTAATTGGAAAATAGTAGATGAAGCAATTAATGCAATATTGATTGCATTCATGATTCGATAATCAATGTGCCTTAACTGGCAGATCTCCCACCATTGATCTCTGCAAGATATGGGGCTGTGAATGAAACCCTATTCACGCGTTGGTAAGTAATGGAAAAATGGTTTTTGGCATTCATTGTTGCGTTTTTGGTGGATGGTCGTCGAGCCGACCGTCTGCTGCAATGTAGGGTTTTAGACTGGGTTGAGAGGAGGACTCCTTCCTCAGTTTCGAACCTTGGACCTGTGGGGATAGTTTTAATAGTTGCAGGCTCACAATCTTGTACCATAGCACTACCATACAACATGGAAGTTGTGTGTGCTTTTTCTTTTATCAGTTGTTGAATTCATAGTTGAACTGGGGTTCAATCCTCCAGTTTGTGAAAAGATCTTCTGTGTTTAAATTGTGGTTACTGTCAAATGCCAACAGGCTTCGTCGTTTTTACTGTGTGGTGTGCCAAAGTTCAGGGATTCATTTCTAATGGTAAGTGCTCATGATAATGAAATAATACTGTGTTGCTTTCTCTTATTCTTGCATTTTCTCGTTTTAACCTCTACGAACTGTGAACTTTGAAGGTACCCACTTCGTAGGACGATTCCTGTGCATAAGAATTGGAAAATGGAAATGCTACTACTGCTTCTTGGTAAGCTCCGGTGGTTCTTGAAACCTCGTAGGTGACTTTGGCATGGTTTTGGTGATGAATTTTGTGTGCCAATGGTTGGAACCAATCGACTTTGTTTCGGTGATGGCCGAGTGTGAAGTTTTAAAGTCTAGTTTTGATAGTAGCTGTACAGAGGATAACCTTTAGTCATTTAAGTTTCCATTTGGCTCTTTGATGCCTGGCTACGTTGTTGATATTTATGTTTTTGGAATCGTGATGAGATAGTTCAGCTGTTAAGTGTTTTTGGAATGGCTATGCCATGATGTTCTATTTTATTTCACGATTGAAACCCTACCTGTAGCTTTCATTGGTAATCTTGTTTGTCTAGATGCATTTGAACCGACGAACTAGTTCTTAACTTGTACATGTGAATTTTTCGATACTATGTATTCTTTCTTACTAGAGTTGTAAACTATCATTAGGTAATGATACTGAATTGTGCTTTCTGTTAAGTGATGCTTACTGTCTTGTAGTAGTCTCAAAATGTTAGTTAGGGTTTGGAAATCTATAACTGTTATACTCAAAAAATAAATGTCTAGAGTTTGCCTTGAAATGCTTGAGGAGAAAATTATGAACTGTGTAAATAGAAACTAGAGTCTGTAATATCTTAGGGTTTGATACTTTTGTGCAGACATTTAATAAATGAAATCAAAAGTGATAGTTAGTGAAGAAATAAAATGTGTATAAATGGAACAAATCTATACAGAGACTAATTCTTCTAGCTGCTATAATTCTTGATAATATAATTGCTTGAAAAACATGAAATGTATAATATTGAAATGCATTTGCTTACTATCTGAACTAGATAGAGTTAAAAGGAATATAAAGAACTGTACATAACCAAAATGTGTTTTTCTTTTATCTAATAATCATATGAATTCTATGCAGTTGTTTATACTATACTATAATGTTTATTATGTTTAAAGATATGGCAAAATTTTAACAAGAACACTATTGTATTCATCTTTCCAATCAATGGCATTCTGCCTATCACTTATCTTTCTTAATTTACTTCTCTATACTAGAGTATGATGCAGATAACAACATGGGGAAAAATATAGAGATGGTTATCGATTCAATCATTTCATAAAGCTCTTTCATTCAGAATCATACTTAGATCAGAAAATAAAATAGGTTCTTCTATATGACTGTAATTAATAATAATATTATACAAAAACATTTAATTGTAAACAAAAAGTAAGAACAGCAAAACCTGGTTGACTATAGGAGAAACAAATAGCCCAAGGAACCTATTCCACCCAACCTATTCCTGAAGACAGCCAAGTTACTTGCCTTAGGACCCTTGAGCCTGTTCACTGAACCACTAGGAGGAAGATTCTGTAGAAGCCTTAGTGCATCATCTTGCAATAGAATATAGATTGTCTAGTCATCAAGACTCAGCAGCCAAAGAGACTTGCACTAGCACCTCTAGTTTCCCTTCACAGTATAATTAGGACACTTACAGTTGCACTCTCACATAGCCTCCCTATTCGAATCTCTCAATGATCACCTGATACACTTGAGGAATATTTCTGCAGAAAATATTGTAAGGGGGTTGCCTGCCCAATTCGAATTTCCTTATCTAGGCTGCCTAGGCATTTTAGTGGTTAACTAGTCATTAATGAGTTTCCTACTCTCTTCCACCCACCTGGGGGATAATGCCACATTTGTAGGTGTAGTTGTCCCATAACCAACAACTAGTGGTGGAGTGAAAATGCTGCCATCTGTCCCATACCTTCTAACAACTTCCATTCCTCCTAGTGGGTCAGTGAACACTCATTTAACAGTTCCCTTGGATGTTTGTCTCCTACTTTAATTTATTAAATAATAATAATCAGTAATTACAATTATCCTTGACCAAACTTGGTCAAAATTACAAAAATTTGTAATTAAAATTTAACATAAAGTATTTTGCAAAATAAAATAATATTCTCAGAATTTGGGTAGGTGACACCTTCTTCCCATGCAGCTCCTCCACGTCGGGGATTCTACCAATGTGTCTCCTCCGCTCCAGACTTCCTGCCCACGTGGCTTCTCCACGTCAACCTGCACATGCACAATGGAAAACACCTTTCAATTACACAATCACAACATAATTAAAAACCTTTCAATTACACAATCACAACATGCAAGAATGAAATAAAAACGCATCAGAATCAAATGCATAAGATTAGTTATCTTTATCCAATGTAGATCCAAGCAACTGGCCTTGTAAGAGCACTTTTCCACTTACTAGCATCAATATAAATGTGTGGTTGTTTTTCGGTTGCAGAAAATTATAGATAAAATGAGTTAAACGAAGAAATTCGTTTAACACATAATAACACATGAATTGTATATTAATAGAAATTCAACCTACATATCGATGTATTCATTAAATTGGAAACATAAAACATAGTTCAAATCAATTTGACAAATTAATATCCAAAAAAGATGGCCAAGAGAAACTAACAGAATTTCATTAATTATGCAAAAAATTACAATGAATCAATACATAAACATTAGAATAAATTTACCTAAATTATACATAATCCAAATTGAATCGACATCCCCACAACTTGCCCTGATATTCTTCTTCCTGTGTTCTTGTGGTGCCATCCTCCTCCCAAAAGATAGGAAGTCCCTTCTTGAATAATGGATTAAACATTTCTTTCAAGAGTTTTACTTGATGTGCTAAAATGTCTATCCTTGCCTGAATCGTGTTCATATGGTGATACTTATTCACCACCTGCTTTTCCCAAATAATACTAGACACTCTATCCTAAGTTTATGCTAGTTGTTTTCACCTCATCCTCTGTCAGCCCATTTAGAAATTCTATGGCCTTTTCTGCATAGTCCATGGGCTTCTTGTTGAAATTTTCCTTGACTGTTGTTAGACTTTTCCTAGCTAACTTTATTACACCCTCTTTGCCCAGAATGAAATCGAGATATGGCCTCAATTTCTCTTCCTCCGCAATAATGTCATCCCAAATGACTTTCTTTGCTTCTTGCATGGAGGTCTCACCTATAACCTGCTTTATTGATTCATCATAATTCACCTGTAGCCCTCCTAGATAGGTCGGCCCACGTAGGGTAAAAGGAAAGTGGAAGACAAGTATAAATAAGTGAAGGAGGTACGGTTATTACACTCTCTATTTATTCATTCATTCACTCACTCATTCTCTCAAGTGAGTAGTGCGCACAAGTGGAGGAGGACAAATACAAGGCAAAGTTTGTGGCTCGTGGCTTCTCCCAAAAAGAAGGGATAGATTATGAAGAAACTTTTGCACCTGTAGCCAGATACACTTCCATCATAACGGTACTTTCTCTAGTTGCAGTGATGAAGTGGAAGAATTACACCTGATGGATTTCAAGACAACTTTCTTGAATGGTGTAGTTGACGATGAGGACTTGTGCTAAAGAACTGTATTGAGAAATACCTTCCTAGTTAAGAGGGAGTGTTGATGTATTTGTAACTTCGGAATGTATTTCACTTGTATATTTTATATTTTATTCATATGGCATTGTACTTCCGATGGAGAGGTTTCATTCTTCCGATCGGAAAGGTCATCATTGTATGTGATATGGTTATCAGATTCCCTAGTGGGGTCAGCCCTGAGTATATTAGGATGTTAGAAAAAAATTGCATTAATCAACAAGATACTACTTATATGCAAGTAATGGGTAAGTGGTCGATGGTATTGTACAACATTCCATTGCTACTTATCTAGAATGAAACCCCTTTGCTAACATGTTGGAGTAGACTTGCACACTCTTAACAATGTTCTGGTATAGATGGAAGGCATCTAGAAAGTTACGGGATATGGATAAATGTTGTATTGAAGCGTGATTGGCTAAGATAATTGCATGATTGTATGACATATGTATTTATGTGTAAGAGTTTGTTCTGAATACTATGAGATGTTTCTAATCATGCAATTGAACTTGTCCCATAGGAAAGGCCTTGTACCATCACCTACAAGAGAGACTTGTTTCGAAGAACAAGTGACAATGATTCAGCAAGAAGATTGATGAAGTCAAGAAGAAGACTTTGAAGAACTAGAAGTAATCAGGAATCGATATGCAACAATGAATGAAGTAAAACCAAAAGATAATGAAGATCGTGAAAAGGAAGATCATACACCGGATGGATGTCAAGACAAGATTCTTGAATGGTGTAGTGGAAGAGGAAGTATATGTGGGGCAATCACTCGGGTTTGAGACACACGACAAGGAGACTCATGTGTGCAAACTAAAGAAATCCTTGTACGATCTAAAGATTGTGGGATGATGAATGGTGGCAAAATAATGAAATAATTGTAGTATGAGTGGAGTGACTGGCTCATGTAAAAATGTGTAACAATCCGATGGCGGCAGATATGGTGCGCAAACCGAGGCAGCAAGGTGTCGGGACACAATGTTGAATTTGGATCGGATGAGAGCGAGAAATGATCTCAAGCATCATCACGAGCTTGGAAAACTAAATCCGATGATATAAGAAGTGTCAAAAATGGAGAATGGCCGAGGTGGCACACAAATTGAGGCGACGGGGGGCGTTTTGGAAAAAATACCCAAAAAATCTAGGGGTGAGAGTGAGAAATGATCTCAAGCATCATCATGAGCTCGGAAAAATGAATCCGATGATATAAAATATATCAAAAACAGGCTACGACCGATGTGGCACACAAACCTCAAGCGACAAGGGGTGTCTAGAAAAAATGCTAAAAAAACTGTTTGGAAAAAATAAGAAAACGAGTCGACCATCATGACGATCTCATCGTGTTGAGTCCAGTGGTGGAAATGGTTCAGAGAATGAACTCCATAATGGCAAAGGAAAAATGAGGTTAAAAATGACTATAAATAAATTTGATTCCACCAATCCAAGGATGCAGTGGTGGGGAGAAATGTTGACCCGCGAGGGAAGAATACTAGGTGTATCGAATCAAATCATATAGACAAGTGATGTGTGACCTCAAAAATGGTTGAGATCACATATGTGAAAATGTGAGCAGGGTTAATGACCTGCCCCGATGCTATGTGCATGGGGTTTATGATTGTGGATCACATATGTGTTGGTTTGAACAAGGGGGTCATGGACGTACTGAGATAGATGTGATGGGGTAGCGTCAAAATGATTGATCATGCCCCCTATCCTAGGTTCGAGGTAATCTATTATGCCCAGTAAATCAGAGGTGTCAATGGGGGGCTCTATGATAGTGGGGTCAAGACCAGGCATTTCGGTATAGGACCTGGAAAAGTCATCGCAGAAGTCTTGGAAAATTTTTTTGTACTCTCCGATCTCGTACTCAGTGCAGGAGGCTCCTAACGTAATGATTTCAGGAGCACCAGATGGGGCAGAGATATCAATATGG
Organism: Larix kaempferi; assembly: GCA_027924585.1. Lineage (NCBI taxonomy): Eukaryota > Viridiplantae > Streptophyta > Pinopsida > Pinales > Pinaceae > Larix > Larix kaempferi. Next base: position 7,614,727 of record BSBM01000255.1, read on the forward strand.
ATTGTGGGTGAGATATTGGCCATGTTACCTTCCTCAAAGGCATCGGGAGTGGGAATGGGCTCTTTAAGCCAGTCGACCTTGGTGGGGAGGAAGTCTTTAGACTCAACCAAAAATTGGGTGGCTGCGGTGGAGGAGGAGGCCTCTAGGAGGAAATATGAACGATGGTGCATATCCTCCCAGGGGTAATCAGGGGAAGTAAGAGCCTCTAGAATCTCCTCATCATTGTGGAAACTTTGGGTTGTCAAATCGGTTGATGAGGGAGTGCTAGTAGAAGAGATCATATAAATGGTATTAATCTCTCCGATTGGCGGGGATGCTGGGGGGTGGATCTCTTCGATAGTGGGGGGAGCTGTCTCGAGGTCCAAGTTATTCATCTCATAGAGAGTTGCTTTGTAATCTGGGAGATCTGGACAGTGATGTGAGTAATGGCTATAAATACCGCATATTGCACAAGGGTGGTTGGTACGCAGTGATTTATCATGAGGCTTAGGGGTTGGGTCGAGTTGGACAACCGGGATGTTGGGGTCATTGTCAAGCATTTGCATGTGCTTGTGTAAGGCGGGTAATTATGGACATTGATGGGTAGGATGGCCTAACTCATCACACAACGAGCATTTAGGAGGAGCATGAAACATGGGGGGGGGGGTTTAACTGTTTTGGGCAGGGGTATAGCAGTGTATGGTTGTGGGCCTCTGCCCCTTGTGTGCTTGAGAAGAAGGGATGGATTGGCCGATGAGGAAGGGGTAGGGACACTGGGAGGTGGTTGACTAGTAGTGGTGATGGGTTGCACTGGTTGTAGGACGACATTTGGTGTCGGAGGGGTAGCGGGAGGTGTAATGTACCATACAGGTAATCCTAAGGTTAAATCGGGGAGGTTGAGGGTAGCCATAACCGGGGCGCTAACTACTCCCGAAGGGGGGAATAGGAAGGGGATCGTATGGATGTGTGTAACACCAACATGACTAGGTACCAATGGTGGTTGGGGTAGCAAGGGCGGTTGATGGTTGGGTGTTCGTGTATTGTGGGAAAGGGTACATAAGTCAGATATGTCGGTCGTGGGTGATGGGGGTGGAATGGCTTGGAATGTTGAAGTCATCGGCGTATCTGAGTAGACTCCGGGTCCCACTGAGGAAACCAACGAGGTAGCTGTGCTGCAAGTAGGTTGTTCAACCATGGGGAGAACATTTTAGGGTGCAGCGGGGGCATTGGGATCATAATAGGTGAGTTGATCAACCTTAACCATGCGTCCATCGTGGGGGAACATCATGGTATGAAAAACAGATGAGGCAATCGCCCGCATGGCATACATGTAACTGCGGCCAAGTAAGAGGTTATAATCAAGTTGGGTGTTGATGACCTCTATCTCAATGAGCACGGTTTTACCAGCCAACTGGACAGGGACATTTGCTAAGAGACCTTGGGGTTGAGCCAAATGGCCGTCGTAGGATCACAACGCAGTGGTGGACTACTGGAGAGTAGGGGATCCCAACTTCTGCCAAACGAATGTGGACATAACGCATGTAGAGGCACCTTCATCGATAATGCACCGATGGATGACCAGATTCTGAACGGATACAGAAAATTGGAACGCTAAAGTAGAAGGCAGGCATGGTTCAGATTGGTCTAAATCGAAGGCCATCATTCGTGAATCATTTGGGCCAATAGCACCAATGGCGGAGAGCAAAGTCTTGCGTTGTGAAGGACAGTTTTTTAAGACCTCTAACGCAGACATGGCTACGGGGGACTAGGCTAAGTCATCTACAATGTTGTAATTAGACGCGGTGCGAGCATTGGGATTATTGTTGATGCGATGAAGTGGGAAGCGAGGTGCTTTGGAGGCGCCATCTAGTGGAGCTGGAGGTATACGTAACTACTGATCAGTGGGATGAGCTTTCATGTTTTTGTCGGCGGGAGGTGCTTCAGGGGTGGAGCCATATTGGTTCTGATGGGTTTGAAGGTTGACATCGGGGGATGACATCATTAACAAGTGATGGGTACCTGAGTCTAACATGGGTTGATCAAGAGTGGCATAAGTGATTTTCTATTGTGGTGGTGTGTTTCCTTGAGGGGGAGCCAATGGCTGAGTGTTCACTATGCCTTGAGTCGGTAAAGGGTTTTGTAGCACCAAGGGTTGATGCTGAGGTAGTGGGGGGTTGGGTGGTGCTTGAGGAGCCGCGTGCCCTTGGCAGTGGGCATCATCGGTCCAGAGTTGCCGATCTCGCTCCAAATGTGGGCAAGCATGTGTGTAGTGGCCATAGACCCCGCAAATAGAACAAGGATGGTCTGTTTGCAAATTAGGATTTTTGGCTTGTTTGGGTGCCCGGTTAGGGTTCTGGTTGGCAGGTACTGCGTTGACCGCCTTGGTCTGGAGGGGGGTTGTTTCCATGGTTATGGCCTTTGCCATGGTTTTGTTGGCCTTGTTGGCGTTGGTTGTTTTGGTTTGGCTGCGGATTTTGTTGCGCATATACTTACCCTTGGGCGGCAGGTGGGTTCTGAGGTTGTGCAGGTGTGGGAGAAAGCTGCGATGGATAATAAGTAGGTGGAGGTGGCGCAGGTGCTGAACCTTGTGGGGGTTGTTGATATGCTTGTGCAATGGGTTGTGGGTTTGCCGCAGGGGCTGCCTATGGTGGGTAATAAGCAGGTGGGGCTTGAGAGGATACAAGAGCTGGAGCGGCCTGTGGGTGGTAATTTGGCTGAGGTGGGATTGGGGGGGCATAAGCGGGGGATGCATGACCAAAGCACTGAGGTGGACATGAGGGTCTGTGGGAATGGTGATGATGTGCCATGGGAGAATATGAATTGGTTTCTCTGGAATGGGATGTAGCCCACGAAAGGTCGGGGCCAGGGCTAGGATGTGCTATGGAAAAGGGCTGGTTATGTGAGGCTATACGGCCAATGATGCCGTCTGCAGCATGGGATGCCCTCGGGGCATCGTGTCGGGAGGAATCACCATGGGGAGCGCCAGGGATGATGGAATATAGATAACCAGACTGGGTGTAAATAAGGTCAAATTGCTGAGCTTTGAGGATGGCCTCTTCTTTAGACTAGGGTCGTTTGGATGCCACATCCTTAGCAATGACAGGAAGGAGAGATTTTAGAAACCAATCTAAGAAGATACGGTCGTCTAACTTGATTTTGCGAAGGTTGCGGCGTCGACGCCACTCATGAATGTGGTCATTGATGTGGGTAGCGGTGTTCTGTCTGCAAGACAGTAGGATCTCAACTCCCGCGTCATAGTGGATCGGTAACTGAAAGAACTGCAGGAAAGTCGTGGCAAGGGAAGTAAAGGTGGCATGGCTCCCATGGGGCGGCTCGATGTACCACTTAGCTGCAAAGCCAGTGAGGGTGCACTGTAACAGACAGAGGCAGACAAAGTCGTCCACTATGGAGTTGGAGGAACACCATAGATGGAAGAACATAATATGGTTCTGGGGGTCTTCACCTGCCTTTCCCTTAAACTTAGGGATGTCGAAGGGCAGCTTGGTGGGAATGTGAGGCCACGCAGGGTCGTGTCTGATGGGATCGTTAGTCATTCTCGCCAGGTCAGGAAGGTTGAGACTAGCCATGAATGGAAAACTAGTAGAAGGATGTGACATACTAGTGGTTGTGACAATGTTGGGGCCAATGCCCCCGAGTGGAGGGGCTAGGTTTGGGATGTTGCCCCCAGGTGGAGGAACAAAAGTGGTATGGGATGATCCTGCACCGCCAAGGGTAGTGTGAGTCACTGATGGAGTTGGGATGGGTATGCTAGCTACTGGAATGGGTATAGTGATCGAAATGGTAGATGTGGGCCCCATCAAGGGCATACCCAAAGTGGGTGTGGTAGCTAGTGTGGTGGTGGATGCTCCACCAATGGTCCCTACAAAGAAAGGGTTGCAATTCATGCCAGCCATGGGGCTGGTTGGTGCAGTGTAAGTGGGATTCTCGGACTCTGCCTTAAAATCAGAGGTTAAAATAAGGGACGTTTAGATCAGGTGACGGAGTTCTATGCTGCTGACGAGTGGAGTCAAGTGACAAAGCTCGAGATCTCTGATGAGTGGTATCAAGTGATGAAGATCTACGTCTATGACGGGTGATGTCAAGTGAACCGTACTACGGGGGCTCGCCCCGGAGGTGTTGAGAATGTCTCGGGGACTCAATGGTGACAGATGGTGTCAAGTATCTGGGGGTTGTGTTGAGTGAAAAATAGCTCAAAAACCCTAATGCAACCGAGTGTGCAGAAGGAGAGCACAAAAAATATGGCACTTAGGCCAACAACCAACTCAAAACACTTACTGTAATAGTTGTGCTACAATAAGCGGAGTATCAACAAAAATGGTCAGAATACCAACAAGCAGTAGGTTTCCTACAAAATAAAAATGGTGGACTCGCTAGACCAAAAGGAGATAAGGGAGCATGCAAACACCTAGCTAAATATTATTCTGACTCAACCAGACATATCCTCTGCAAGGTGATGAAATCCAATTCATACAATATGGATAGTAGAGCCAAGTGGCTAAAGATATCCCCCTACCAGGAGGGACACCAGGTAGTCAATCCTAGAAGAAAGGAAACTAAGATACCCTGTTCATGACACGTCCAGAAAAGTTGAATCTGCAGTTTGGTTCTATAGCCGTTGTATCCCCATATGAGTGATACACCAAGAACTACGAAAGGTATCCTTCAGTTACTGAATGGAGTGTGGTATTCCACTCAGGCCTCCGGAACCAGTCTGGCTACTTCAACCCTCCTAGGGGAGAGGTCCTCTGATAAATTGGTTGTGACCGTGCCAAAAAGTACTAAGGGATTTTGGTTCCCTAAGGACAATAGCTATGTCTCAAGTGTAAGCAACCGAGGGGTGTTATTTGGATGCCTATCCCCCCGATCCTACCTAACTACAAGATTTTTATGTGTTCCTAAAGTGGGGTTAGAATGTTGGTTGTGTTAAGTAGTATTTTAGGGCTCACTTGAATTAGGTGACAGAGTGTGTGCGTGTGAGATGATGAACCCAAGTAAAAGTGCCACGGGGTGGGCAACTTTCTAACTAAAAATAACAATGCAGAAATTAAACTTTGAAATGCAAAATTTTTTCTTTTCAATTAAAATGCCGAAATTTAAAAAAAAATTCTGTAAATGGAACATAAATAATACTACAGAAAAAGGATGTAGGGAAGTAAGGATGTAGATAGGACAGATGGCTGTGTAGGTGAATAAAATATTGCAACAAAGAACTGGGTTTAAACAGTGAAAAAGTGCAGAAAACAGACCGCGGGAAACAGGTTGACAGTCGCGGGCAGATTGCGGGAATATGGCTGAAAGACGCAGGCGGACCGCAGGAAAAAGGCTGAAAGTCACAGGCAGAGAGCAGGAAAATGGCTGAAAGCGGCAGGTGGACCATGGGAAAAAATCTGAAAGTCGTAGGCGGATAGCAGAAAAATGGATGAAAGCCACAGGAGGACTGTGAGAAAAGGGCCGAAAGTCGCAGGTGGATAGCAGAAAAATGGCTGAAAGCCATAGGAAAACCGCCGAAAAAAGGTCGAAAGTCACAGGTGGATAGCAAGAAAATAGCTGAAAGCCGCAGTCGGACCACGGGAAAAGGGGTGAACAGCCACAGTCGGACCCCACGAAACAGGATGAGAGCCGTGATCAGATCACAGGTAACAGACTGAAAACCGCCTATAGATCGCAGGAAACAGTCTGAGAGCCGCGGTCGGATCGCAGGTAACAGTCTGAAAGACGCGGTGGAATCGCAACTGCGGGGACAAAAGACGCGGTTTACGGTAGCCGAAAGGGACAGTCGAAAGGAAAAACAGAAAAAATATTGTAGAAAATTAAAATTGTTTAAAACTATAACTAGAAATTCAAAGGAACACTAGGGGAGTCACCAAAACTGGAGCCAGGGTTTTCACCCTAGCTTGTGCAAATGAGCACCTACTAAGGAGAAGGGCCTCCTTAGTATCAGTTCAACAAACAGTAAATAAAAGCAATAAAACAATATGAATTTTAACCTAGCATGAGCATTAACATAAATAATAAAACATGAAAATATGGTGAAGATCTCTCTTTTTGTATTAAAAATTACCTCAGATGTAGAGGTTGGTGGAGCCTTTGTAGTAGTCCAAGAGGGTTGATTCCAAGCTCCAGTGTTGTTCCTTCTCCTTCTTCCAAATATGTTTTGGAAATGGGGCCAAAAGGGTTCCCAAGAATTAGTTACAAATGGAGAGCTAGGGTTTCAAGGGAATTTTCAGTAGCGTAAGGATAGGGATGATTGTGGATGAAAAATGAGAAGCCTCCATCACCTATTTATAGGTTTTTAGTGGTGGAGTGCTGACCCATGGTTTTGGGCACCATATGGTTTAGGTCAACTGTATAGGGTTTTTGCTTCCTTTTTTCCCTCCTTTTCCTCTTTTTTGTATTTTTTATTCCCTTTTTATAGGGTTTTTGCTATTTTTGGAGGAATTTACATTATTTTGGGGGAAAAAAGGGGGGTTTTGGCCTTTTGGAGGCTTTTTAATGGGTTTTTAAGGTTTTGGAGGCAAATATGATAGGAAATATGGACAAATGAGTCATGTAATGAGGGAGATGAGGTAGTGAGCACTTTTTGGGTGTTAACAAGGTGACATTAGGGTACAGAAAATTTTGCAGAGACTGTGTAATCAGTCCTGAGAGATTATGGGGTGATATTAGGGTACACATTTTTTTGCAGAGATAGTGTAATCAATCTTGAAATGTACCTACTTGATGGCTTGCTCGCAGAGATGATGAAGACCTACATGGATGAAGACCTACAATGATGCTCCAGTGATCCAGTGTTGATGATCCAGCTCCAATATTGAAGATTGTGCCTATATGTATTGATGCCTGTGTCAAGAGAATACCTTCCTAGTTAAGAGGGAGTCTTATTGTACTATTTGTAACTTCAGAAGATATTATTCACTTTTATATTGTATGCATTACATTTGTAATTTATTGTATCCCCAACAGAGATGTTCTTATTCCTCCATTCAAACGTGTCGTCATTTGTATTTGCAAGTGTCACAAGTTTTATTGTAAGTGTCGTAACTTATATTTGATGGGTTATTAGACCTCCTTAGAGGGGTCGGTCCAGTATGTGTTAAGTGGAAGGGTTATTAGACTCCCTTAGGGGGTCGACCCAGTTAGGATAAAAGGCAGGTCAAGTTAATTTAAAGTATAAATAGAGTGGTTGCACCACTATATTTTCTCATTCACTCGCACATACAACTCGCATAGTTGAGAGAGAGGAGTGCACACAAGTGGAGGAGCCTGGAGGAAGAACTGCTGGAGACATCTATCTTTTGGGGTTTCATCTTTGTGATCTTTGTATTGGTGCTTACTCTATCTCTGAGGAAGTTGCGGGGTTTTTCACCTTTATGGTTTTCCCTGGTGAAATGATTTGTGTCTCTTGTCTCTTGTGTTTGACATGCTGTACATGTTGTTCTCTCAGTTAAGATCCTAGATCATATTGAATTAAATGATGAAAAGCTAACAAAATGAGGCTACAACCCCTTGGTTTTCATAATTTCCAACCTATAGATAGGACTCGAGACCTCAGTAAAGTCCAACTCAATATTTTTACTAGCACCAACTGGATGGAATCCCCAACTCCCTAAGATCACAAGCACCAAACCAAAGGAGTCTTTAATCTCCTATCCTTGCTCGATCCTGCCACCCTAATATGAATAAGAAGAACAATACTCCACTGCCATTATATCACGGTTTCCATCAACCTATACGTCTATCTATGTACTTGTACTTGTATGTCATTATCCATGTATTAATGTATTGATGTCACTATCACAATCCATGTTCATCCCCTACCCTTGGGGGTTTTGAACCTCGATTTGACTAGTAAAATTCTCCAACTTCTCCTGAAGTTAAATGGATGTTGCAGAAGTATCATGATATTAGTCTATAATCACCGATGAGGTTCATTTTTATTTCTTAATACCCTCCATATACCTTCAGACCCAATTCGAAATCCTTTAAAGAGTCTTTTGGAGCCATCTACCCTTGGGGGCTTCAACATAGATTTTTCTAGTGATTCTTCCTTTCATTCTCTAATTGTAAATGCAAGTGGTTGAAGTCTATTGGAAGTTTCCATGCCTATAATAGCTGCATAAATGTGTCATATTACACCTCAATCCACTCTACACATAGTTCGAAAGCATTTGGGATCATTTGGGACATTTTGAGGCTTCACTAGTCCAAGTTTTTAAAATTGACCGAATTGGGAAAAGTCCCAAGTTGGGGACATTACACAAGAATTTAACGTAAAGAATGCCTTAAAGGCCAGTTGAAAAACACAAGAAAGTAAGGCTTACTAAAAGCATAAAACCCCATCGTTGTCAAAAGCACTTTCTAAAACTGTCTAAAGGCTCACGAATTGGCTATAGCTTTAGCTTTGGTTAATGTTACCTTTTCACTTTGTCGTCCACTTTCAAGTTTCCAAAGGGCTTCAAAGGAGTGGCGTTTGTTAATGAAGTGATTCAAGATAATAGTTTTTGTATTCATGCAGATATTTGTTAGATTCACTCCCTCTTTTGTGTTTATCGATCTCTGTATTCATTGGAAATTGCATCAATTGTATTCCATTTGCATCCAACCTTGGTTTTTCTATTAGAATTTTGATTACTTGTCAACTCAATTTCAACGGTTATGAATATTTTTCAAATTGTTAGGTATTTTTTATGTTTCTAAAATTTCCTCTATATGGGTTCTTGGTTTATCTCGGTTAGACATTGCTTTTTAAAAGCCGCAGAGAGGAACAATGCAAATTTTGTCGCTTTTTATGTCCTAATACCTTTCAAACACCTTGAGACCCAAATCAAAAGAATTTGGAGCCATTTGGAAGCATTCGAGTTATTCATAGTCAAACATGAACAATATAATTATGGAGCTAATATGAAATGGGTTGTTTAAAAAAACAACACAACCTTAGATGTTATTGCTATGACATGTGATCTCTCTTTCTTTTCCTAGTTTAATGTTTCATCTCAATGCCATCAATGCCATCTTGGAAGATTGATCTTGTTGTTTAGACTTCTCTTATCTCTTATGGTCATCTCTCCCTCTTCTTCATCGACTTCTTCCCATGTTACACTAGATCTTCTACAAACCCATCTACAAACAATGTCTAGAATTGGTATTATTCATCAAACAAGTGATTTCTTCATATTGTTATCATTTTTGTCTTTATGTTTTTTAAATTTATTCTATATGGATTCTTGGGTTATTAATGTTTATAGAGAGGAACAATGCAAATATTGTCACTATTCTAAGGTCTCTAGATAAGGTCTCTCACTCCAAGGGCGGAGGTGGAAAAGGCGCTAAAAAATTGGACGACACACCCAGACACACACACCTAGATAATCGACGATGGAAATGGGTTCCTGCGCTAGAAAGTGCACGGTGGTTAAACTTGGAAAAGGTATAGTGGAAATTAAATCGCTTACCATGTGGCAAGCATTGGTGGAGTCTGCTATGAAAAGCGGTTAAATTTAAACCGCTCATTGCAAGTTCGGAAACCACCTAAGCATATGTTCTATAAAAGGTTTGTTCGAATTTTTAAAAAATGTTTTTGTCACTTATTACCTGGAGGAAAAGAACGGTCCACGTGAAACACGTCGTTGTCTTCGTCAACTGGAACAACACCCAAGAAGCTCACTTCACAGTTCACAGGTAGCTCGAAACCCTCAGTGTTTAGATTTTGTGTCCCAAATGACGAAAACCCAAGACATTCTTCCCTTCAATGAAAGTTCAGATGAAAACGAGAAGCTTGTATTTGACCCTGTTTTCAACCTTGTTTTGTCTGTGTGTAGTATTTCGCAGTCTAAGGAGAACTTAATGGAGTTTAAGTCGCAGGGAAATGATGTATTTAATGTTTTTCATTCTTTTCTGTACTATTTTTGTGTCGAACAAACCCTACACTTCCCCAAATTTGTTTGTTGGTGTGCGGTGAATTATTCGCAGGACAAAAGGGTAATCATTAATGTAAAAACGACCAAAATTCTATGCCCAATAAATGCGCAGACTGTCTGTGAGGTTCTAAGTTTACCTGAAACATTTCCCAAAATTCCTGAATCATTTAACGAAGAAAATTTGGCAAATTTTATAGAAACAACAGTCCTGCAGAAAAGACAAGTTTTTATTACAAGTCTTGAAAGATGGTCAGTCGCATGAAAACCTATCGTTCTCATTGAGTATTGATGTCTTTCAGCGAGATACCCAGTTAGTTTTGTCCTTGTTGAGTCAAATTTTAGGTTTAGATAGTGATAAGTCGAATCACGGAAGTTATGTTAGGCTTCCTTCTCCAAGTAATTTCACCAGAGTCACAGTCGAGTCTGGTGTGTTGTTTTAATTTTGATGAATTCCTAGCTGAAGCGATTCATGTCCAGTTGGTGAATTTCAACTAGTTCAACCATTTCAAGTATCAGTCATATTGTTCAAACATTTCAAAATCCAAGTTTCTTGGTACCATCTTTTCTCATGACCTTAATAAATAGGTCAATATGTTTGAGTTCACCCATAAAATCATGGCAGAAATTTATAGAATTATTTTTAATGCTGAAATGGCTCGAGTGTTAGAAGAAAAAAAAACTTTGCAGCCTACACCAGAAGGCCAAACAGGTGATTGGTTCTTGTATAGAGAACATACTATAATTAGGGTGTATGGTTTTACTGTAGCACCATATCTGTTTCCAACCTTTTTAACAGTGAGGGTTTTTGCCTTGGAATTTATTAGACAAAGGTTGCATTCAAAAGAACATTTCTGTGCTTTCAAAAAAGCATCTGATGTGAAATTCCCCCTTAAAGTTCGTCCATTGATCATTAAGAATAAGGCAGCCCTCTCTGTAGTAGAAAAATTACTGAAGATTATGGATTTCCAAGAGGCTGAAAGGATGAATTATGATCCTCATCAAATTATATCGCAAAGGAGACATCTAAATGGAAACAAGGCTTTTAATCATCAAACAGTAGAAGGATTGAAATAAATGGCAAATTTCTTCAAATTTGAACAAGATAATAGGGGTTGGATCAGAGAGATATCTTTGCAATTTCTTTTTTTAGCAACGATTTCAAAGATTGTTTTGTATAAATTTTGATTTTACAAAGTAATCGGGGTTGGATCCGAGAGCAAAAAATACAGTGACATAATATTTTTTGAAGACTTTAATGAAGAATAGAAGTAAAAGTATATCCGAAACAGAGATTCATATGTTTTTACTTTCTTCAGTCTTTTAATTTCTCTTTTGTGGATGTATTTCATGTTACACCATCTTATCGCTTTGCCTCATAGTTGACTGTAATATCTGGGTTATAATTCATTTTATATGCTCTGATCCACACATTTAAATATTGTCAATGTTATTTCTTCCAAATTAATGTAGAATTCATCCTAGAACTGAGATTAGCTAAGTTATAAGATATAAACAATATTTATCCCAACTTTCGACCTCCGACACGAAGGGTCGGCTACCCCTTCGTTTATTATAAAATTGTGAACAACTATATCCAACCATTCACTTGTATCTAGAATGGTGAACACTAGAAGGATTGACCGACCCTTCTTGCAGTCTAGAACTATTTTGAACAGAACACTCGGCAGAAGAAAGGTCGAATGACACTTCATTTACGAGTGAATTGTAAAATATTCAATCCACCTGGGTTGGGACAACAATTCCAGACTTTCGACTTCTGCAATGAAATTATAGTTGGGATCGGTATACTGGCTAAGTTATAACATATCAACAATATTTGTTCCAACACGCGACAAGAAGAATCGGCCGCCCCTTCGTTTAGTAGAGAACTGTAGACACCTATAGGTTACAATTCACCTGTATCCGGAATGGTGAACACAAGAAGGATCGACCGACTCTTCTTGTAGCATAGAACTATTTTGAACAGAATACTTGGCACAAGAAAGGTCAGCCGACCCTTCTTGCACCGCGCATGAGGATTTCATCACCTTTACCGAAGACACAAATATGTTGCGGATTGCGGATACCTGGATTTCTTAAAATGTTCCATCAATACCGCTATCCCGCAACCCAGAATGCAGATTGCGGGATGTGACAACAATTCTCAACTCCCTACATCCACTATAAATAGTGGGGAACGGAGATTGGATACAAGAAGGATCGGTCGCCCCTTTGTTTAGTATAAAATTGTGAACACCTATATCCAGGAGTTCACCTGTATCCAGAATGTTGAAGACAAGAAAGATTGGTCGACCCTTCTTGTAGTCTAGAACTATTATGAAAAGAATACTTGGTAGAAGAAGGGACGGTCGCCCCTTCATTGCATGGCAATTTTTAACAAAGGAAAGGTAGCCATTTAGCTACTGTCAAAATGATTTGGTCTAGTGGGAAAGAAGAGATAAGAAACAATCCAATCAATACTCTTTAATAAATTTTATTTGTTATCTTTTTATGATTTGTAGAGATTGTTGTCCAATAATTGTCCAAGATTAATTAAGGTTTCCATCTATTCAATCCATCTAAATTCCATTCTTAATACCATAAATCTTTTCAAATTATCGGGTGGCCTGCAAATAATTTTGTCCAATTTTAAGGCTTAGCTCATTTGATCTCATGGAGGAAGAACATACCTATGGAAGTGGGAAATTTTCTTGCAATATGCATGGGAGCAAGATTAAATCGCTAGATTAATTTTTCTTATATTATATCAAAGATTCAAAATGAATATAACTTTGTTCCATATGTATAATGTGACATTCCATTGTAGCTCTCTTACCTGATTCTTTGAATTTTTCTTTGAGCTAGTTGTTTAGTTATTGCATCAGTTTTGTTGGACTTGGTCACAGATAGAATGTGCATTCACCAAGGTGGTAGAGTCTATTTGAGTCTAACTAAATTAACTTGGCTCCTTGACCTCGACCAAGGGAGAAAGGGGGAAACTGAATAAAACAGTACTCAGATCCCTGTGCATTCCATTTTTTATATTATCTATCCTTTCCTATCATTCTTGCACCTCTAGGGATAAAGGAATTTCTCTGAGCCATCCATCTTGCATGATCGATCTAGTACCATTGATCTCTTTCCATGCTTAGCCCCATGGCCTTCCGCAGTCTTCAATCTCTCGAACGCTGCCTTCCTCGCACCTTGGATCTGCGTAGTTATTATCAACTGTCGATCTAGACCCTGTCCGCATCCTTACTAATGACATCTTGCAAGAAGGATCAACCACCCCTTCCTTTAGTAGAGAATTGTGAATTCACCCGTATCCAGAATGGTGAACAGAAGAAGGATTGACCGACCCTTCTTGCTGTATTGAACTATTACGAAACGAGTCCCGGGTACAAGAAGTTTCGGCCTAGCATTAATTTACAAGGGAATTGTAAAAATATTCAACCTCCGAAGGTGAGGGTTTCAATTCATGTATATGAAGGATGGTGAACATTGGAAGAAGACTGAGATAAGGGTCGGCCGACCTTTCGGCATCACCTTGTAAACAGGTTGAAGTCTAACCTGAGGCAAATATGGGGGTTGAATAATCAAGATTCTCTTAACCATGGCGATGCATAGATGTTGTTACCATCTTCGCATAAGATTCTATTTAACATCAACTAGAACACCAGATGACTTCGCACTTGGCAGCTATCACAGTATATAGAACTACGCTAAATCTCTAATGTATTCACCAGTTTGCTACGAATTCGTCAAACTATGTGCTTCTTCTTCACAATCATGCACTTGTATTCCAATTAATCAATGTGCAATTAACATTCACATACATATAAATTAAGCACAAAAAATCACATAAACTCGAATAAAAAAAATGTGATAAACTCATACACATAAACAAGAAGGATCGGCCGCCACTTCTATGATGATCTCTCGTTCTATGATCGATCCTTATCCCAAACGACTCTATAAAATGTGCATTCTATCTTTCATGGATAATGCTAGCAGATTTGATCTTAATCAATCAATTGATTTTGAAAATGAGGGGTCGTTCCCTAACCATCGATCATTAGCATGAACATTTGCAAGTATACATCTAATATTAAAACACTAATTTATAATTATAGACATTGTATGCATTCTTATATTGACTACTTAATATTGACTGTTTTGCAGATAAAGCATGGCTGATTTGTTGAGCCTCGGTAACTACCAGGAAATCCCTTGCTTTGAATTGACAAAAGATCACTGCCTTCCGCCATTCACAAATGGATGGTATGTTGAGATGGAAGAACCTAATAATTTGTACCAGGATATATATCTATTCTACTTGGATTTCGAGGGAAAGCCGATTAGAGCTAGGATATTGACATATGCGGAACCCAGTGATTCTGATAAAAAATTGCGAGTTCAAGCTGAAGTGATCATTGGTGAAAAGTATGGCATTATACAGTGTGATATTATGGTTTCTGATTATCGACCAGATCTAATTAAAAATGGTCCCGATCTAGATCCGATTTCCTGTGCGAAGCAAGGGTGGGTTTTTCCCTCTTATGTTGTTTCTAATCATTCCAGAATTGATAGTGCGACATCCTTGAAGAAAGGAATTTTGTCGGTATGGAGGAAAAGAATGCTGGCTGGGAAAACTTCCTCTGTATTACATTATATGAATATTAATAAGGGGCCGATAACGGTATGCCATGAAAATATTCTAACGTACAACAGAAGAGCATTTCTCCAATATATTGTAAAAGATGTGGGGAAATCTACCTTGAAACAACTTAAAGGAAGCCCTTCTAAAGCAATGCTACGGAAAGCGACTAAGAGCTTCGAAACTTCAAAAGAAGTTCAACAACATCAGATAAAATACATTTTGTTCGATGAGAAATTTTTTTCCATTGACGTAACAAGATGTGTTGTTGCGCCTCCGCACTTACAATATTGAAAGGTTGATGAGGAGGTCGTGCAAAAGATGGTGGTATCACTTGTCCATACATTTACAACAACATTGAGAGATGCTATTCTATTGCCTTTCAATAAGGAGACCAGATTGCCCTTTCTTCCTGAAAATGAAAAAGAAATTGATCTGCCATCAGTAAATTTTTATATATTGGATGGGAAGCATACAATTTCTGCGCAGAAAATAATCATTGCAGATGATCAATATAAACAACTCCATAAAAGGTATCGACATCGAAGAGCTCGTCTTATACATAGTGACGTTCCTCAGGACATCATTAGCAAATTATGCAAACAACAGAATTTTTCAAACAAGGAATTTGCAAACACTACATTCATTTCTTCAGTTGAAAAAGCAAGGGAGAGATGGTTATTGTGTGGTTCTCCATCCCGCCCAGGAAAGGGAAACGCTTCCAGTGATGCTTGGCAGTTATAGAATTTTTCTTCTTATCAATCAATTCTTTAGATTGTTGCCTGTGTTATGAAATTAGGAAATTAACTGGAATATTCAATTTTATGTGTTTGCAGTCTTTCCAAACTCAATGTATGGATATCTTTCTTGTTAACCGGGAGAGCCTTAAAGACAAGATAACTCTTTTTTTGACATCGAAACGAGTGTGGAGCAAATGGCAATCTGTATTCGAGCTTTACAAAAGTGGCACCTTGGATTGCTCACCGAAGAGTATCACTCAGGATGATTTTTCTCTAAATAAAATAAAGAGTTATGGCTCTAATTTTTTCAGACCATTGCGTGATCTTGATGAAGATGAATTGACCGCTGTAGCGAACAATATAATCAATGAATCGTTTTGGATGAGCACATCAGTTGATAAAAAGTTTTGCGCATAAACTTTAAGTCAATATTGCAAATGAATAAAGGACGAGAGGTCAACTAGGAATTCGATCGCTGAATATTTCAAAGTTAATGATGTTCAAACTGATTGATCAAAGAATGTCACTAACCATAACGTCATTGAAATATATAAAATTGCACCAAACCATCTCAAGCAACTGTGCAGTATTTTATGCTTCGGAAAGCAACCAAAATCTCCGAGTAAAAAGAGAAAGAACAAATCTGAAGTGGATATTGGTACCAAAATACCAATTGATGCTCATAAAATATTGAATTTATATATCAATAAAGAGAGGATGTCCATTGAGGACATCAAAATTAGTTCACAGTTTGTTTTTTAATGTTGTTACTCTGATTCTTTGGTCACCACACTCAGAACAATTCCATTTTTTGGTGCGACAGTCAGCTGTGAATTTGTTGCTGTGGATATGTGTAACTGTGCTATTCCATGGACAGAAGAAGAGATGCTGGCATTTTTGTACTACTTAGAAACAAATCAAGAGGCATGTAGTTGTATTTTTCTAGCTGATATGGAGAACTCTTGTATGATTTCTAAAGCTTTCACAAGTTGGAGCAAGAAATAAAAAAAACATGTTACGGTGAATCCTACAATGGGAGTATATAGAGAATTCTCTGGTGACTTTTTTATAGGATTCTCTATTATACAATGTTGGTGCATTGGAAATGATGAGGATATTTTATCTACCTCTGAAATTGATATGGATTGGAAAGACGAGGGCCTACCGATGCTTGATTTACCTCGGCCCAATGTTAACAGCGATAGTGTGAGGAGCCATGTGTTTCCGAAAGAAAGGACACAGGAATTCTGGGATCACATAGTTTCTAGATAGGTCTCTTCTGAAGGCATAGTTCTTTCGTTATATGCAGGAGGTAGGCTTCTTCGTTCGTTGACCAAGTCTCCAGAAAGAATAGTTATTTCTATTGTGGAGACAGTACAACAAAAGCTGTTCATGAACAGTTTCTATCATGAATTGGGTATAAAACAAGGTATTTCTATTAACATTTTCAGATGTCTTTGATTTTATTTTACTTTTGAATTTTATTTTACTAGGTTGTTCATTGTTACATAGTTTACAATTTAAAATGGTGGACGGATACTGTGTTGTGTTGGTAGAAAGTGTTCTCAACGTTTCGGTCCTCAATCTAGGACCATCCTCAGGAGACTAAATCAGCCCGAATAAAGCGATCGATCCTCATTGTCTATTTATGTTGATCAAAGGTGAGAAATTAGCTTTTGGAGCCGACTTCAATCAACTTTTAGACTTCTTTTATTCCTATTAAATTTTATTCTTTTTAATTTTATTGAGTACAAGTTTCCAAGCTTCACTAATTTGCAGTCCATCGTCTCTATTTAAGTTATTTTTCTGTAGCTCTATTTCGAGAGCTTCCCATATTTTTCTTTTCTCATAATGATCGATTTTTGCCATGAATTTAGTGTCCTCTATGCATAGATGGTGTCCCGTGTGGTGGTAGTGCTCTGCCAAAGCCGACTTCTTGACTCTGTTGTGTTTAATGTCGGCTATGTGTTCCTTTAATCTTATCTGAAAAGATCTACCGGTCTCCCCAATGTATTGTTTGCCACATGTACAAGGAATGGAGTCAACCCCTCTGTGTAGGCTAGGATTTATGGAATCCTTTGCATAGTCCAACATGGTCCTCAGTGAGTTAGGAGGGGAGAAGGAGACTTTGATGTTTTCCTTTCTTAGAATCTTAGCAATCTTCTCTGTGGTACCTTTTAGGTATGGTAGGTTAATATTTCTAGTCACCTCTTCTTTGTTATTTTCTGTTCTAGGTGTTTTCTTTGCCTTCAGGATCGCTCTATTGACTTGTTCCTTGTTGTACCCATTCATTAAAAAGACCTCTTTAAGGTGTCTTAACTCTTGCTCAATGTGCTCTTCGTCTGATAATCTCATTGCCCGAGTGACAAGGGTGTTAATGACACCAATCTTTTGCGTCGGGTGGTGGTGTGATTTGGCATGTAGGTAGCGATCCATGTGTGTCTTCTTTCTATGTACTTGATGTAACAAGGTACCATCATTGCGTTTGGATATGAAGATGTCCAGAAAAGGTATGCTTCCGTTTTATTCTAACTCCATTGTGAATTTTATGCTTTCGGACTGTTTATTTACATGTTCAAAAAACACCGGAATGTCTGTTTTATTATGTGGCCAAATTACGTTTGTATCGTCTACATATCTTTTCCACATATCTGGTTTAAGTGGATAAGAGTCGATTGCGAGTTTCTCAAATTTCTCCATAAATAGGTTAGCTACGACTGGAGATAGGGGAGATCCCATCGCGACACCTTCCACCTGCTCATAAAAACATTCACGAAAAGTGAAAAAAGTTGACTTTAAGCACACACTCATCAATTCCGTTGTTTCCTCATCTGTGATTTCCTAGATGGTTTTAATGGCTTCTTCTATCGGAATTTTAGTGTAAAGTGAGACCACGTCGAAGCTCACTAAGGTGTCCTCCTTTTTAATTCTCGCCCTCTTGATCTCGTCAACCATGTCTGTAGAGTTCTTTACAAAGGAGTCTATGTGTCCAACCCACCGCTTTAGTTTACCCGCCAAGTATTTCGCCAATCTGTATGTTGGCGACCCTATGGTATTCACAATTGGCCGTAGTGGTATGTCTTGTTTATGTACCTTCGGTAGTCCATAAATTCGAGGAATGATAGGGTTCTTTGGTAAGAGTTTCTTCTTTGTTTCCTCATCCAAGGAAGACCTCATAATGGCCGTGGTTACCTCTTTGACAATCCTTTTGCTTGGGTCGCTCGCCAGCTTTCTATAACTTTTGGTGGCAAGGTGCTCTAGCATTTTTCTGTCATATTCTTCCTTTTCCATCACGACTGTGGCATTCCCTTTGTCGGCATTTACGACTATAATGTTCTTATTGTTCTTCAGGGACTGTAATGCGTACTCCTCCTCCTTAGACAGGTTCATTTTTGGTGCCTTGGATTCCCTCAAAATTACTGTGCAGTCCTACCTGATTTCCTCCGCCTTCTCTGTTGGAAGGTCTTTAATAGCATGCTCGATATCACATATTAATCGCTTGAATGGAACCTTCTTTGGAGCAACCGCAAAATTTAAACCATATTCTAATACGTGCCGTGTTGTCTCATTTAACTCCATGGCTGACAGGTTGACCACGTTTATTTTGGGTTGCTTCGGCGCCATATTATCCTCGTTCTGAGTATCATTTCTTAGTAGGAGTTTAGCAAGTTTTCTGTCTTGTTTCTGGGATATCTCGTCCAGCTTCCTCTCCATTTTGGATGCCGACGACGCCTCAACCTCTGTCCATAAATCTATTCTGATAGAATTAGCCAGTCTGAGATGCAACCCGAAGAGTTTCTCTGACAACGCATTGATGCATTTCCTTACGTGCCTGATTTTTGATCTTATTAGGGCAAAGCTTGCGTTTTTGAAGACTTCACTGTTCCTGGGGAGTGCGAGGCGATGTTTGATAGCTGCGAAGCATGGAATTACCTTATTTTATTTTACTTTTTTCTCAAACAAGGTATTTCTATTAACATTTTCAGATGTCTTTAATTTTATTTTACTTTTCTTGGTCGGTTATGTTCAATAACTTCTTTAAATTCCTATTCTACTACAGCTTCAAATAAAGAGCATACCCAGGTATCCTCCAATCGAATTACAATATTCGATGATGAAACTGAAGGTGATAGACAATCTAAAAAGAACTACAAAACAGGACAAGAAGGTAAAAAATTATTTTTCACAGATCGTGATTAAATTAAGTAAATTATGAAAGGGGATAGTGACCTGCAAAAAATTATATAAAATGTATACCTGCACATTTCCAGGTCAACATGTGGATCATCCACAACCAGAGTAGGCATCGACGATGTCCCTGGAGATTGGCCAGCATGTCACTTGGAGAGTAAGGGACCAGGCGGGAGCTTGGACAATAATGAACAAGGTGAGAGCTTGAACAATGCAGCACGAGAATTGGGCTTGGCCAGTATTGAACCTGGAGAGGGTGCCTTGGTGTCAGAATGCAGTGTCTCCAACGATGTTACTCACCAGTCAAATGTTGGCCTACCATTGACAGGTAAAAGACAATATTTTCTACTTAAATTGATAAAACAAATTTATTCCGAAGTATATATAATGACAAACAATATTTCTGTGCAGTTCCCCATACAAAAATGTTATTGATATTAGAAATGGAAGGTTTTCTATTTTGCAAGAAAGTTACAGAAAATGACTCAAAAAGAGATAAAAAAGGGGAAAGAGTAAAAAAGCGGGAAGAGACTACTCTAATAAATGGCAAATTTAAACATAAAAAACTTCATATGAGTCACGAACAAATTCCATTCTATTTTTGGATTTACTTATTTCCAAATGTTAAATTTTCAGAATTTACTTCAATCTGATCTAGGATCTTAAATGAGAGAACAACATGTACAACAAATCTACAGCATATCATTCATGGATACAATAATGCAAGCACAGAAAAGACACAGAGTTTACTTGGGGAAAACCATGTTGGGCACTATTTTGACCCCTTTTTGCCTCTTAGATAACCTTCATTTCCTTCATAAAATTTCCATTTTGAGTAGAAAGCCTTAAAGATCACCCATAAACCTTGGTCAAAGAGGTATAATGTCATTTGCTTATTAATAAATTGAGTTTTGTGATTTTTAGGCATTTTAACTAGGATTTTTACTAAAATTACGGGATGTACTAACTTCCCGTATTACTTCCAAAGTTGAGTAATTGCAGGACAGTTAGGAGGGAAACAGAAGATCAGGAATGGATCCTTAATGTCCACAGATGGATGAACATCCAACAGCCAGGAGAAGTGGCCTATGCAGATGTCGAGTCAAGCAGAGCTAAATGTGGCCACCTGTTCTGCGTTCAACACAAAAGAAGGAGCAATGCTGATTTTGTGGAACCCCACGATTTTGAAGATGATCTCGACTAGCTGTTAGCATTAATTAGATGTAGGGTTATAGTAATTTCAGTTTGATTTAGAATTTGTATAAATCATTTGCAAAACAATGAGATTGGGGATCACGATTTTAAAAGAGGAATGCATTACATTTGAGCTTCCGAAACTGCGTGGTATCTCCTGTAAAATGATTCTGTGAATGAATACGAAGCTTTAAGTTCTGTGAAGTCGTTTTATGTGTGTTGAGAAAGGCGTTGGAGGGCCCCCATCGTTAAACTCTACACACTTACCTGTTGCTGGTTGATCGATTGGGTATGCATTTGAATGTAATTTCCAGTTTATGAATCAGAATATAATTTCCAGTTTATAGATCATAGAACAAGTACAGTCAAGTTTTAATTGAATTCATTGATGCTCTGTTCTTTTTATTTATGGTTTGAATTACAAATTCTGTCACTGTACATCACTGCAGTATTGGATAAACGTTGTTCTTCACTGATTAACTGTTACGAATATTGAATGGTTTAGACTACGATTTCTGTGAATTGTCCATTGCTGGTATTCGATACTGAAATGATAGAAAGACATTTACAAATTATGAGCACTGTCTTGTAAAAGAAATTAATTGGTAATTGACTTTCAGTGATAATAGAATCTTGCAGTTTAAATCTTAGGGTTTATAGGATTGTTATTTAATTTTTACTTCAATCTTCATGTTTTCACAAATCAATCATTGCAGGCTTAAAAATGAAACAATGAAATCACCCTTGTAAGAGGATTTTGTCTCTATGAGCTGCAGTACCTCAGTTCCTATCAGTAGATTTAATTACAAACAGCTAAATTCTGAATAAGTCCAGCTTCTCTGTCCTAAACTTGGATGTGTCTCGAAGTTCACAAACCCAGATTGATATTAAATTTAAGTTCTGATTAACACCAATAGATCAGAACCCAACATTTTGGCGCCGTTGCCGGGGAGGCACTGTAGAAGTAGACTTAGGGACTTTAGTTTCTGATAAAAACAAAACTTTTCAAACAAAAACACAGATTAGATTTCACTTTTATGTTTAGATTAAGAGACGAGAAAGGAAGATTTATTAAAAACCCCCCAAAAACAGAAATAACAGGAGATTCTCTTCCAAAGGAGTTCATTTCAACAGTTGGTAAATTCAAAATGTCTGAGGAAGAAACATCAAAAGGTCCAACTGCAGAACAGAGAAGGGAATATGAGAGGATGTTAGAAATAGAAAATAAACGTAGACAAGAGAGAAGGGAAGAAGAAAGGAGGGAAGAAGAAAGAAGACATATGAGGGATGAAGGAACAACAGAAGATCAGGAGGCCACTTTCAAATTCCCCATCTTAGACACTAGTGTTATCCTAGGGGAAGAGGTGAAAATGAAGAATATTCCACCCTCTGTCTTACCAAACTTTTATGGCATGACCTCTGAAGACCCTGACTCTTTCCTATTCGAATTTGACATCTTGTGTCGAACCTATGGATATACTGATGATACCCATAAGCTTCGTCTTTTCCCTGCTACTCTTAAAGCAGCTGCCTTGAAGTGGTTCATGGGTTTAGGAGAACACTCTATCACTAGCTGGGATGACATGAGGAAAATCTTTCTTCGAAAATATCAAGCATATTGCAGATCAAAAGGGTTGAAAGATGACATTTTTGGCATGACTCAACAGGAAGATGAGAGTTTGGAGGAATATCTAGAAAGGTTCTCATACAATTTACAGAAATCTAAATACAATTCCTTAACACCTGAAATGATTAGAACAATATTTCTGAAAGGAATAAGAGAAGAATATTTGGACATTTTAAATGTTATGGGAAAAGGTGACATTTCTTACCTTCCTTTTGATGAGATACAGGACTTATGCCAGAAGTATTCCAGAGGAAAAGCTCGAACTGGGAAAAGAGATAGCAATACCAAAGCAACTAAATCTGCAAACAGTGGTATTTCTAGGGCTGAGCTTGGGAATCTGCTAGAAGATTTCAAGACTGATTTGTTAAGCACCTTAGGCACACAAGTTGAGGCAACAAAAACCAAGAAGCGGCAAGAGCAACAGGACCAACAAGATCAGGCATTATCTATTTTTTGTCCTAAATGTCGAAAGAAACACCCACTGAGAGAGTGTCCTTTAAACACTGTTGAAATTTGTGGCTTATGCACTTTTAATCACAAAACTGATGATTGCCCTAGATTGAAGGAACTGCAGGCAGTACGACTGGAGGAAAATCACAACATGGAGTCTATTTACTTCATGGGACAAAGGAGACCTTGGCAGCCACGATTCTCAGGTATGTCTCAAGATCCCATGCAGCAATTTAATACAAATTATCAGACTCCAGTTCAGAATTCATGGAATGCACCCATGCCTTGGCAAACTTGGTCTCCTCCATTAACCCAATCTGCTCCAAATTGGAGAGGTTATGCCCATGGTAATCAAACATATCAGCAGGCTTATTTGCAGCCATACCAACAACCTTCAGCCTATCCCCAATACCAGCAGCAACAAGTCCAAACTCCTTATCAAGCTCCACCTTTTCAAACTCCATCTTTTCAAAAGCCCAATAATATGACTCCTCAATTGAGTACACCACATCAACAACTTCAGCTGCCATCTAATCAACCTCCACCTCGGCCTACACAACTGCCAGCTCAGCCAATGCCCAATCCAAATAATAAAACTGACAGACCCATGTATAATGTTGATGATGGGACAGTGCTTCCCTACTCCATTCTTCCACTGCAAAATATCAATTTGAGATCTGGAAAAACCTTAGAAAAACAGTCTCCTGTTATCTTAGAAGAACCACCAGAAAAAGACAAAACTCCAAAAAAATTGAATATAGAAAAATCTCAGTCAGAAAATCACAGTCAACGAGGGAACATAATAACATCTTATCCACCTCCTTTTCCTGAGAGGTTAGTCAAAGAGAAATCTTCAATTCCTTACC
This sequence comes from Larix kaempferi, assembly GCA_027924585.1. Classification (NCBI taxonomy): domain Eukaryota; kingdom Viridiplantae; phylum Streptophyta; class Pinopsida; order Pinales; family Pinaceae; genus Larix; species Larix kaempferi. The sequence continues at coordinate 7,638,369 of BSBM01000255.1, forward strand.
TGACTTCGATATTCTGAATGAGTTAACAAATGTATATGTTAAAATTCCTTTACTACAGGCTCTAAAAGATATCCCGATTTACACTAAAGCAGTTAAAGAACTCTGTCTTAACAAAAGAAGAAAAGACCCATTAAAAATTCATGTGGTAGGCAATCTAGCAGGGTTGATGTCCAACACCGTTTTCATTGAGAAATATGTAGATCCTGGAATTCCAATGGTTACAATTACTATCAATAATTTTTCCATTCCAAAAACATTGATCGATTTAGGTGCTGCCATTAATGTCATGACCCTGGAGACAATGAATTACCTTCACTTGACAAATCTCAGACCCACCACAACTGTTTTAGAATTGGCTGATAGGTCTAAGATTACACCTGAAGGAGTCTTAGAAGATATTATTGTTTCTCTAGACTCCTGGCAATATCCTGTTGATTTTATAGTCCTACAACCAAAATCCAACTTAGGAGGTCACCCATTGATCCTTTGCAGGCCCTGGCTGGCAACAGCAGATGCTTTCATAGGATGTCGATCAGGAAGCATGCTTATTTCGCATGGGACAGAGAGGAAACAGATTTCCCTCTACCCTTCTGCTCAACGACCTTCCACAGTCGATCAGCTGTCATGGATTAGTGAAACCAAGGAACGAGAAGAAGATATAGTTCAGCCTGTTTTAAGTATAAATCAGTACTTCGATTTCCAAGAAGACAACCACGAAGATCTAATGGATCATTTTATTGCTGAACCTGATATTTCTACAGAATTAAGAGAAATGGAATATGCTGTAGCAGAACAAGTTATGGGTCATAATTTCCAGGAAAATTGCAATGTTCATTCCTTAGCATTGGCATTTGATGACATTTTTAATGTTCATTCTATCACTGACATTCATAGTAAAACTGTAGAAATCAGTCCAGGCAAAACTTTGAACATAGGTGCACATCTTACCACATTACAGGAAGAACAGTTGACCACTTTGCTGAAGCAATATTCCCATGCATTTGCCTGGGAGTATACTGATATGCCAGGCATTCATCCTGCGACATGCACACACCATATTTACCTAGATGATACAATAAGACCCTTGAGACAGCCACAACGCAGAATGAATCCTATGCTAAAGGAAATAGTCAAAGATGAGTTACAGAAATTGTTAAAAGTGGGATTTATTTATCCCATTTCCGACAGCCAATGGGTTTCACCCTTGGTTGTTGTTCCTAAAAAAAATGGTAAATGGCGAATATGCATCGATTACAGGGAATTGAATAAGGCCACTTTAAAAGATTATTTCCCACTGCCTTTTATTGATCAAGTATTGGATGCTTTAGCTGGAAAGGAATATTTTTCATTTTTAGATGGCTTCAGTGGTTATAATCAGATTAGTATTGCAAACGAAGACCAAGACAAGACCACCTTTACATGTCCCTGGGGTACCTATGCCTACAAAGTTTTACCTTTTGGCTTATGTAATGCCCCAACTACCTTTCAGCGAGCTGTTTTAGCCATTTTTGCAGATCTGATTCATGAGTGTGTTGAGGTTTACATGGATGACTTTTCTGTATACGGACGTACCTTTGAAGATTCCTTAGCAAACTTAGAGAAAATTCTGAAAAGGTGTGTTGAATCCAATCTTTCCCTGAGTAACGAAAAGTGTTTCATGATGATGACTGAAGGGATAGTTTTAGGACACCATGTTTCTTCATCTGGAATAAAAGTAGATCCTGCCAAAATTCAAGTCCTTAAAAATCTGTCTGAACCCACAACTCAAACAGATGTCAGAAGCTTTTTAGGGTATGCAGGCTATTATCGTCGATTCATTGCAAATTTTAGTAAGATAGCCCTGCCATTGTTTAAATTGCTTTCAAAGGACGTGTGTTTTACTTGGGATATTGATTGTAAATCTGCATTTCAGACACTTAAGGAAAAGCTCTCCACTGCTCCCATTTTAAGGGGACCCAATTGGACATTGCCTTTCCATATTTCCACTGATGCATCTGCTACTGCAATAGGAGCCTCATTGGGCCAGAAAGAACATACTTTGACTTATGCTATCTATTTCATTAGTAAAAATCTAGCACCTGCAGAGCTGAATTATACAGTTACTGAAAAAGAGATGTTAGCAGTGGTCCATGCTGTCAACAAATTCCGTCATTATATCACTGGCTACGAAGTTTTTGTTCATACCGATCCTTCAGCTTTACGCTATTTAATGAATAAATCTATCACTAATGGCCGGATTACTAGATGGCTGTTATTACTGCAGGAGTTCAACATCACTGTTTTAGATAGGCCAGGACGAGAAAATCAGGTGGCAGATTTCTTATCTCGCTTACACAATACTGGTGAGGTTGTTCCGGTTTTAGATAGTTTTCCTGATGAGCATCTATTTGCAATTTCTGTTATCACTCCTTGGTATGCTGACATTGCCAATTATTTGTCCTCAGGCCAACTACCACCATCAATGACCTCTAAGGAAAAAAAGAGGATTATCAAACAAAGTGCTAGGCATATTTGGATCAATGGTGATCTCTTTTATACCGGATATGACTTAATTATCAGAAGATGTGTCCGCCGGGATGAAATCTTGGATATTTTGAAGGCGTGCCATGATGAACCATGCGGTGGCCATTTTGCTGACAAAAGGACAGCATATAAAATACTCAACTTGGGGTATTATTGGCCTTCCATTTTTAAAGATGCAAAAAGGTATGTCAGAAGTTGTGACACTTGTCAACGAATGGGACGCCCAGTCCGCTCAGATGAAATGCCACTCCAACCACAGATTCTCATTGAACCCTTTGAAAAGTGGGCCCTTGACTTCATTGGTCCCATTCATCCACCATCACACGGACAGAAATACATTCTGGTCTGCACAGACTATGTTACTAAATGGGTAGAGGCCAAGCCTTTACCAAGAGCTACGGAGCAAACTGTGGTAAATTTTCTGTTTGAAGAGATTTTTGTTAGATTTGGGGTGCCTCGGGAAATTGTGACTGATCAAGGTGCCCAATTTACTTCCAAATTAGTGCAAGAGATAGCAGAAAAATATAAGATCAAGCACAGGAAGTCCACTCCTTACCATCCACAAGCCAATGGCCAAGTGGAATCCACAAATAAAACCCTAGAAGGCATCATTACTAAGACTGTTCAGATGCATAGGAAGGACTGGTCAGCAAAGCTTACTGAAGCTTTATGGGCATATAGGATCACTTGGAAGAATAGTACTGGGTTTTCTCCTTATCAACTGGTTTATGGTAAGCAAGTCCTCCTTCCCATTGAGTTTCAGGTTCATACTTTCAAGTTAGCAGCAGATTTGGGCATAGACCTTTCAGAAGCTCAACAAGAAAGGATACTTCAGCTGAATCAGCTGGATGAGATGAGGCAAGCTGCCATCGAACACAATATTCTGATACAACAGCAGAGAGCTCAATGGCATGACAAATTTATCAAAAAGAAGCAATTCCACATTGGTGACTGGGCACTGTTGTTTGACTCCAAGTTTAAGGACTTCAAAGCCAAATTTACTACTCATTGGCTTGGTCCATATGAGATTGTCGATGTCTATGATAATGGTGCAGTAAAACTTCAAACCATAGATGATGAAGCACATCATTTTGTGGTCAATGGCCACCGGCTCAAGCTGTACCACAAACCTATCAGCATGGCAGATTTTGTTCAACAAATTTCACAGCAACAGGAATTACAAGTGCTGGATAAACACCTCAGTGTTTTTCCTTCACCTGCTCCCTAGCTGTTTTGATACAGTTAGCCAATAAAAACAAAAGAAAAAAAAAACAAAAAAAAAAAAAAACAAAAAAAAACAAAACAAAAAAAAAAATGTATAAAAAAAAAAAAAAAAAAAGGCAGTTTAGTTGTGAAAACCAGTTCCTGGCACAATATAAACTGGAATTTTCTGTGGAAAACCAGGCTTGCCTGGCCATGGAAAATTCCCAAAAAAAATCTTCTTTTTCTATTTTTCCTGTTTTTGTTTTCCAAATAATGCATATCTTGTTTGACTTGAGGACAAGTCAAAAATTAGGCCTGTGAGGGGGATAAACTGTCATTCTTCTTTAGAATCCTCCGAGTCTTTTTCAAGCAAAAGATTGCAATTTTATCAGCAGAAGGGACCTGATTACTAGCAATTTTATCAACAGAAGGGACCTGATTACTAGCAATTTTATCAGCAGAAGGGACCTGACTTGTGATAAGATAGAAGAGATATATGAAGAGATCCGACATTCAGTGAAAATGAAGGAAATAGAGACAGCAGCAGATAGAAAACATCAGATGGATGATCAGAATACAAGCCAATTTTCACACTGACAGCAAGCTCATCAAGGGAACATCAAACAAGTCTGTAAGAATTCATGGTTTTTATGCTTAACAAGTTTCAAAATTCTTTTGTTCTTAAGTAATGACATCTTACAATTTGACTGTCTATTATTTCCATCATTCTGATAAATCTCTACCAAGCTTCTTATTTTTCATTCATCTCTGCCATTACCTCACTAAGTCTTTGTCAGCACTTCATTTTTTATCTCTGTCAATACTTCATTTTCCACCTTAGGGGTCAGAATGGTTGTCAGAATCAAGCCCAAGGGAAATTTTAAAAACTGCATCCTACAGGACATCAATTGCACTCTACAGGATACAAGCTGCATTCTCCAGACAGAGTTTTTCTTCTTGGTTTAAAGACAAACAGGGTCTCCTTCTTTGTAAAAAGTGAATGATGACATTAAGGAATTAAACAAAAATTTCCTTGCATATGAATTTAGTGCATCAGGCATTAAAATAATACACAGAATTGAGGGAAACAATGGTCATATTTTCAGCACATTTTCTTTTCTGGAAAAGAAGGTTCATAAAAGAAAAAATATATATATAGCTTGCTTAAATTAAACATTAGAACCAAGGCATTTTATGTTTTATATTAAACGATGGGCAATATTAAAATATTTACCCAAAAACCTTACCTTCCTCGTTTTTGAAATGACATGTTATGTAATGATGGAGGGAAACGTGGAATGATACCCACGACAGACATAGAATGATGCCCACGACAGCACTTGAAAAATTGATTCCTGTGTTATTCAAGTCTAAAACACGATTCATTCATTCCATTTGAAGCCGAGTCAGTTGTTTTGGAAAATCGATTTCTGTAATACCACAATTTGGTCGTTTTCTGGAGGCCGAGCCCATATTTTTTGTTGGTATATGAAATCGATTGAAGGTAATTTCCAGGAGGAAGGATTGTGAGCCACAGGAAATTTGAATATATAGTTTTGCTGAAGATAATTGTCAGTGGAATGAGGCCGTAAAATCACAGAGACACCATTTGTTGAAGATTACGCGCAGGAGAGAAGACGGCCAGCAAAAGAAGAAGCTGTGGATACCCTAAACTCTGTGAAAATTATACAGGAAGAGGAAAATTGGTTACATCAGGGAAGAGGTAAGCTTAAACCCCTTGTCATTGCTGATACTCCGTTCTATGCTAGCAAACACTTACAATTTCAGGATATTATTAAGGGGGTAGGAAGACAAAGGCAGTGAAAAATAAAAGATTCCTGTTTTCCAATTTTGTTTAAAAAAAAAAATGTCATCTCGATTGGAACCCGAGGTATTCGAGCCTGCAGATGTCCATGAAAAATGTCTAGAAATTTTAAAGAGAAGTCAATGGATTCCTTTCTTTGAAAAATTCGATGGGCACAATGACAATGTGAGCTTAGCCTTTGCTGGCTCGTTTGATGGAGAAAAGGCTACAGTGGGTAATTTAAACTTCAGGCTGTCTGAAGATGTTTTGGCACAAGTCACTGGTCTGCCACAGCAGGGAGAAAGGTTCTTCAAAACCAAGCAATTCAAAGAAAAATCTTGGGTGCCCTTTCTGTGCAGATCTAGAGCAGGATCAGTCAATTGGAAGAAAGGCATACCAAGGAGCTGGTTGGTACATCCTTGGGATGAAATGGTATACATTATACAAAGATTTATCACCTGTGAGGGGAGATTCAGTATCGTTTACCTTTACCATATCAAACTATTGCAGCACTTGACAGGTGAATGTGAGATAAATATGCCCTTCTTCCTATTGCAGAGTCTAACCAAAATGGCCAAAGCTGTCCAGAAGCGTGAAAAAGACAAATTGATAAGTCTTTTCCACTGTGGACTTATCAAAATTATCATTCAACATGAGTTAAGGAAGCAGAATTTGACATGGATAGAATTTATAGTCCAAAATCAATTTGAGGAACAGGATGAATTGCATGAAGAGGTTCTAAAAGAGGAGGAATTGCATGAAGAGGTTCCAAAAGAGGAGGAATTGCAAATGGTAACATTCCCTGAGGTAACAAGTTCAAAACTGCCTCAGGATAAAAAGAAGAAAGAAGAAGTATTACTCATTCTTGATGATGAAGACAGCCCTGAAGCAACAAGTTCAAAACCTCCTCAGAGGAGGATACGAACTAGGAGTGCAGTAAAGGAAGATAAACAAATTCAAAAACAGGAACAAATCTTCACTACCTACCAGAGGAAGCCAAGGAAGAAGCAGGTTCATACCCAGCCAGCATCAGAGGATGAAGAACACCCACAAACTGTGGAAAGACAAGAAGAAAACTTAGCAGATGAAATAGAACAGGGAACCCTAGATACTGATGAGATAATGAGACAAACAAAGAAAATAAACCTTTTCTTAGATCAGCAGGAGAGGGAGAGGGAGAAAGAGAAGCAGTCAAGACAGGGAGTATTAAAAGACTTAGCTTCTCCTTCCTCAGAGCCACAGATTGTGCAAGAAGAAAAGAAAGAGGGTTCAGAACAGGGAAGTGACAGTTTAGGAGCAGACACCAGTTCTGTCAAGCCTTCAATGAAGAAGAAGACTTCTAAGAAGAATAAAGAGATCAGGAAATTGAAACTTGAAATCAAGGAGTTAGAACTCAAAAATGAGAAGTTAAAAAAAAGACAATAAGAAGCTGAGAATTCAGAGGACACATATTTCTAAGACTGCATCCAGATGGTATAAGCAGAAGAGGAATTACAAAGCTAAGTATGAGAGGCTAAAGGTCCTCTATGCATCTCCAACATCAACAGATGCATCGTCTCAGTAGGAGATCAGAAGCAGGAAGGCCAGCAGCAAAATTTTGGTTTCAACACACGGTCAAAGTTTCTGGCATGAGGACATGCAGCAGTTTTCTCTTGGGGGAGATGTTGGGCACTATTTTGACCCCTTTTTGCCTCTTAGATAGCCTTCATTTCCTTCATAAAATTTCCATTTTGAGTAGAAAGCCTTAAAGATCACCCATAAACCTTGGTCAAAGAGGTATAATGTCATTTGCTTATTAATAAATTGAGTTTTGTGATTTTTAGGCATTTTAACTAGGATTTTTACTAAAATTACGGGATGTACTAACTTCCCGTATTACTTCCAAAGTTGAGTAATTGCAGGACAGTTAGGAGGGAAACAGAAGATCAGGAATGGATCCTTAATGTCCACAGATGGATGAACATCCAACATCCAGGAGAAGTGGCCTATGCAGATGTCGAGTCAAGCAGAGCTAAATGTGGCCACCTGTTCTGCGTTCAACACAAAAGAAGGAGCAATGCTGATTTTGTGGAACCCCACGATTTTGAAGATGATCTCGACTAGCTGTTAGCATTAATTAGATGTAGGGTTATAGTAATTTCAGTTTGATTTAGAATTTGTATAAATCATTTGCAAAACAATGAGATTGGGGATCACGATTTTAAAAGAGGAATGCATTACATTTGAGCTTCCGAAACTGCGTGGTATCTCCTGTAAAATGATTCTGTGAATGAATACGAAGCTTTAAGTTCTGTGAAGTCGTTTTATGTGTGTTGAGCAAGGCGTTGGAGGGCCCCCATCGTTAAACTCTACACACTTACCTGTTGCTGGTTGATCGATTGGGTATGCATTTGAATGTAATTTCCAGTTTATGAATCAGAATATAATTTCCAGTTTATAGATCATAGAACAAGTACAGTCAAGTTTTAATTGAATTCATTGATGCTCTGTTCTTTTTATTTATGGTTTGAATTACAAATTCTGTCACTGTACATCACTGCAGTATTGGATAAACGTTGTTCTTCACTGATTAACTGTTACGAATATTGAATGGTTTAGACTACGATTTCTGTGAATTGTCCATTGCTGGTATTCGATACTGAAATGATAGAAAGACATTTACAAATTATGAGCACTGTCTTGTAAAAGAAATTAATTGGTAATTGACTTTCAGTGATAATAGAATCTTGCAGTTTAAATCTTAGGGTTTATAGGATTGTTATTTAATTTTTACTTCAATCTTCATGTTTTCACAAATCAATCATTGCAGGCTTAAAAATGAAACAATGAAATCACCCTTGTAAGAGGATTTTGTCTCTATGAGCTGCAATACCTCAGTTCCTATCAGTAGATTTAATTACAAACAGCTAAATTCTGAATAAGTCCAGCTTCTCTGTCCTAAACTTGGATGTGTCTCGAAGTTCACAAACCCGGATTGATATTAAATTTAAGTTCTGATTAACACCAATAGATCAGAGCCCAACAAACCATAAAGGTGAAAAACCCCAATAACTTCCTCAGAGATAGATAGAGCAATGATACAACCAGAATACAAGAGATACTCTTCTCCTAGCAGCAGAGCCTTCTCCTCCACAAGTGCGCCACTCTCCACAGTGTGAGTGAGAGAATAGAATGTGTAAAATGAGAGAGACACACTCTCTATTTATACACTAACTTGACTTGACCTTTACTCAACTAGGTCGGCCTCAACTTAACCACTTAACATAATGCTGACTAGGCCGACCCCCACTAGGGTGGTCTAATAACCCTTTGACCCACATGGCCGACCCCCAATAGGGTGGTCTAATAACCCTTTGACCCACATGAATTATACAGGGCCGACCCCAACAAGGTTGTCTAATAACCCATCAAGTATAAGTTACGACACTTACAACATAAATGACGACACTTCCGTATAGAGGAATAATAACATCTCTATAGGAATACAACCACTTCCATATAGAGGAATAATAACATCTCTGTAGGAATACAATATACATATATGTGAAATACATTCCGAAGTTACATATACATCAAAACCAAATTCAATGTTGGGATTTGGTCATCTAAATCTGGTGTCAATGAGGGGAAGGTACTACTTACAAACTTTTTGTTGGCATGCTGTAAAGATAAATCATATGAGCAAATTTTTTTATTTAGTTGGTTTCGAGAGAGATGTACCTCCGATCAAGAAGGAAATACCAAAAAAATATGGAGAGTGTGTGGAAGGAGTTCCCAATGCAAACTTCAGAAATTAATACATCAATGATTATTTTGGAGGGTCATGGTGAGAAAGCAGTTCCATTTCAAAACTGTATTTCGTGTAAGCCCTTTATTGGATAGTCCCTTCGGACAGATACTGAATTGGTACATGGACTTTGGAAGAATTTGAGTAAAATGCAAGAATCAGATGATATCAGAAACTATCAAATGTAACATATCATTACCTATTTCTAGATGTAATCTATCATTGCCTATTTTGAACCATTCAATGTGTTTTCTGTTTTTTCCAGAGACGTTGTTATTTTCATCTGAATGTAACATATTATTAGTTCAGTGTGATGCTTTTATTAAATCAATTTAATCTGTTGTGATCATTAACTTCATGAACAAAGTGTTGTTGTTGTTGTTATATATATAGTCACTGTTCTTGTATGTAGTGAGTATATCACCGCAAAAGAAACTATTGGTCTTGGGAGTAGAGGGATTGCTCTTTGGAGTTCAGATGTTATCCAACATTGAAGATTCTTCCAAACAACCTCATTTTGTCCATAAATGATATCGTTATTATACACTCATGTTCAGCCGCAAAATTATCAGTGTTGCCAGAGAGCATTTCGACGTTGCTTTGTGGTTTTCCTGGCTCGACAACATGGAAATTAAAAATTTCCTCGGTGTATTTGAATGGCTAAAAAATGAAGAATTTGTATTTATTTGGGGTCAAGAGCAATGTGAACCTAGTACTATTTATAATCACTCAATGTCTGCAAACTATAATGTTGTCAAAGTACCGAACATATACAAAAAGTCCTTCAAGGATGTACTTATCCAATATAGAGATATATATAAACAAACGGACATGTTGTTTATAGATGAAGGGCAATATCAATCAGCAGATAATAGCAAGGAAAATGGCTTGAAAATGCCAACTAGTTGGAAATTTGACAGTTCACAAGAGAGAGATATAACTATAAAAACAATATTGTGTGCTCTGTTGAATTATCTCGGGCCTCGTTCAAAAATGGGGTGTTGTTTAAACACATTGAATTTGAGATGACCGTCATATTGTACAAAACAAATTCATTTAGTGATTTGTATATTTTTTACAGTTACTCCTACATTTAATTGATGTAAGTTTTATTGCACAGTTATCATCTTATTTATGGACATCGTACCATGTATCTGGTAATGTGTTTAAACAATTGTTGAACATGAAAGCAATAAACTTAGAAACATCGAACCATAATATTTTATTGACTGGTTTGTGTGTGTGTGTTTTTTGTTTGCAGATAGTACTAGAACATTTGTTTCTAGTAAACCATTGATCATTTTTTATTTCAATGGCGTTTTGTTACATGCAATACATAGAAAACAGAAACTCCGATTGCGACAACCACCGGACATCGAAACATCAACAAAGTCTTATTTTATATGCCCAGGATTAAGGAAATTTTTTGAAAAATGCTTTCGTATTTTTGAGGTTGGGGTATGGACATCTTCTCAATGAAAAAATGTTGACGAGTTTTTGCCTAGATTATTACAAAGAACGGGATTGAAAAGGGAACAATTTAGATTAATTTTAACACAGGAAAATTGTTCTTCCGTAGCCAGAGAGGGTTTTCAGGGTGTTGGAAATCCTAATATATATCACAAGCCTTTTAGTATAGTTTGGGACACTTTGAACCATGGCTGGGATCGGACAAATACTGTGATTGTCGATGACTCCGGAGAAAAACATGTTTCTAACAATGAAGGAAACTGTATTATAACAAAAACTTATAATTTCGACGATGTCAATGACACATTTTTGTTAGATCGATTATGGCCTTGCTTGCTGCACCTGGATGGCATGAGCGATGTGAGGCCAACTGTGAATCAAATAAAAATGGAAGTATTTTGTTAAATAATACACTTGAATGCTTGTTTGTACTGGTATGTCCAATTTCACTGTGATTATAATTCTTGTAAAGTGTTGAGTTTGGTTTCCGAAAATGTAACTCTGTTTAAATTGTATTGTTAAATCATAAAACATATAAATCTATGTGCTTGATTTATCATTCATATGATTTATATGCAGGTTATGCACTAGTAAATTTCTTTACTTGATTCATATTGTTTCACATTCTGCAATTACATAATAGTCATTAATATCATCATATTAAGTTAATTTTCTAAGTTAAGTTATTAAGCATCTAATTAACAACTTCATAACTAGGCTTATGCCAATCATTCTAAGAACATATAGGAGGCATCCATCCATCAATGGCGAAAATGACCCCTGGAAAAAAATCGTAGTAAAATCCAGACAGCAGGTAATTTTCGAAGATGAAATATAATAAAAGGAAACATAAACAAAATCAACATATTTATTAATTCCGTCAGGTTAAATCTGGGCCGTAAGATTAAGACAAGTCGACGGCGGAGATCTAATCTAGGGAATGCGGAAGACAAGTTACGGGGGCTTAATTGTTTGGAAATATATACAATGTTCCCACAATCCGCAATTGCAGGTTGTAGGACTACAATTAGAAATAAAAACAAACCAAAGTTTCCGCCATCTGTATTCCGCAATGCTGGTTGCCGAAACGCATGTCGCAAATCCATTATTTAAATTGTTCTCGCAATCCACAATCATGTATAGCTAGATATCCACTTAAATAAGCTATAGAATAATATGATGGTGCGTGCATTTTTCTGAAACCATGAATTATGGCGAGCATTCTATCATAGCAGTTTTGACTACTTTTTCCATACTTTCTCAATTTCCAAAGTTTCACAAACTTGCCATACTTTTTGAGAATGATGTCAGATTGCAACACTGACTAAATGATAGCACCAGAACACCATATTGTGTCTTTCCAGCCTCATGACACATTCCATGTCATCATACATGCCATTTCATCACTTCCTTTGGCATCAACTCTCTCTTTGAGGCTCACACGTGTGAGATATTCCCTTTCCAAAATAGAGATTCATTCATGTATAACCAGAATGGTCAAGAATGGAAAAATATAAATCACAAGAAGGGTTGGCTGACCCTTCTGGCAGTCTGAAACTAGTATGAAAATAATATTGGGCAGAAGAAGGGTCGGACGCCCCTTCATTTATGAGGGAATTGTGGAAATATTCAACCTACAAAGTATAGGCTGTCAATTCATGTATATCCTGAATGCTGAAGACTACAAAAATACTAAGGGCAAGAAGGGTCAGTCGACCCTTCAATTAAAAGATAAATGAAATACAATTAATCTACGAAGGTTGGGACAACATTTCCCCACTACTGACTTCCATAGTATGTGGTGGTGATCGGGACATTGCCTATGATATAACATGTAAACAAAATTTTTCCCGACTTTCGACTGCTGACAAGAAGGATCGGCCGCCCCTTCTTTTAGTAGATAATTGTGAACACCGATATCCGACAACTCACCTGTATCCAGAATGGTGAACACAAGAATGATCGAACCACCCATCTTGCAGTCTATAACTATTATGAAAATAATAGTAGGCAGAAGAAGGGTCGGCCGCCCCTTTATTCATTTATGTCAAGCCTCGTTCAAAAGAAAAAGTATGGTTTTGGAACTTGATTTCGGCACTTTGAAAACAGATTTTGTAGTTTTGGAACTGGTTTGGTCACTTTCAGAACCGGATTTTGCACTTTTGGAACCGGTTTTGGCTCTTTAGGAACCGGTTTTGTCACTTTTTGAGCCTTGATTTGGCACTTTCGGAATCGGTTTTGGCACTTTTGGAATCGGTTTTGGCACTTTTGGATCTGGTTTTGGCACTTTTGGAACCTAGATTTGGCAGTTTTGGAACCGGATTTTGCTTGATTCTGGAGTTTAGAAAGGCAGTTTTTGACCCGTCTTCAAAGTGACTTGAATATTTTAGACATTGATTTTTTCACCTTAAAATTTAGAACATTTACAAATGAAAATTGCAATTTTCAAATAAAAAATTGCATTATTCGATTTGAAATTCACACTTTTCAAATCAGAAATTGCATTTGTTTATTTTAAATTCACACTTTTTGAATTGAAGTTCATAGTTTTATAACAACAAACTGCAATTTAAGGTTCATAAGTAATAAAAAAACACACTATTCCAATAGAAAAACACCCTTTTCAAAGCCAATATTGCCACTTTCAGAAGGTCCTTTTCAATTGCATTGTTTGATTTTAAATTCAACTTCAGAATAATTTAAAGTCGATGAACGTTTTAGAGTCTCCTTATCCTTAATCAGATAATCTCCTTTGAAGGAGTAATAAAAGACTAAACTTTTATTGGAGCTTCGACTTGTAGACTTAGAAGCACTAGACTCATTCCAGACATGAAGGAATGTACTAGAACAACATTCAATGACTGCTGCAAGTGTCTTTGAAAGAATGAAATTAACCAAATCATTCACTGAATACATCATACCTCCTGCACAAGGTGGTAGTATAAGGTAACCATCAAAAAGTGTTGAAAATCCCATTGTCATCCAAGGATTCCAATTTCCATCCCATTAACTTGGCCTAGTTACTCTTGGATGCATGCGCTTGGAGAAACTTTAGAAAGTCTCCTACCCTGATGATTTTCCCACCTTCAGCTACAAAGGGGATATTCTTACAAAGCCTGGTAAGCTCTCCGGGCCAGATGTAGTTATTTGTTGATGAATAGTGCAAAAAATGTGCGATGGTGATAACAAGTTTACTATCTGTTAAGTCTGATACTACATCATCAAGCTCTGATACTACATCATCACCAAGTTTAGTATCAGTTAAGTCTGATACTACTATCTTAAGTTGGTGAGCTGAAATTCATCGAGGAAGAAACATAAATGATTGATAACATTCTATTTTTTCATTCTGCGGAGCTTGAAAGTCTCGAGATTTCCAACTGTCTCAATATAAAATGTAGTGGAAATGGGTGAGGTGCGCATGTTTAAAACGAGTGAAACAAATTATGCGCAGTTAGAAGAAGCTGACAGCATGATATGGAGGCACAGAGATTCGAAGATATCCTAGACACGGTGGTATTGCATCTCATTCTCTCGAATAACTGCATAGAAAACAAATAACTGTTTATCACGCTACCATAAACAGAAACCATTTCCAACAAATGAAAAAATAATTGTTTTATTGCAGCCAACGCGTGAGCACACATATCATCATGCACAATAAAAACAGAGAAACTATTCCTAAATTGCAAAGTGCACCATAACAGTTGGTCTGGGCATCCCACTTGGATGGGTTAGCTCCTAACACAGTTGGTCTGGGCATCTCGCTTAGACGGGTTAGCTCCTAACATCGTATTTAGTGGAAGCAAAGGTATTCAACCAATGAAACATTCTTTGCAAATGATAAGAAAACACATAAATTAGACGCATGTATAATAATGACTACAAAAATTCTTTCTTACCGAGAAAAACCTTTTGCGGATATGTAGTCTTTCAATGTTAGGAAGTTGCTCCAATAAGTTGAGAAGAGGAAGAGGCTTTGAAATATGGATATCAATATTATTCAATGATTTCAAGCTACCTAGTATCTCCACAAATTTCTCTGTAGGAAAATGGTGCATTAGATCCATTATATGAGAACGTTTCTTCATCTACCTATATGAGAACGTTTCTTAATCTCCCTATGTCCCCTCTTGGTTGCAGGAACATAATGAAAAATCCATGCATACCCACGGAATATATGGCGATCAAACTGAAAAATTCTATTTCAGTTTGCTGTGAGTGGCCACTGCGTTGATGGATTAGCCTATATATAGTGAGTGGCCACTGTGTTGATGGATTGAATGGGATGGGAGTCTGGGACGGATGGGGAATGGTAATTATCACAGTATGGCAGGATCATGGTGATCAAAGATATCATCTGTAGTGACTACATATTTTACTAGAGTAATCGTACACGTATCACTTGATTCCTTGAAAATCCAATGGCCAACATGCCTGCTACCAGCAGATTAAATGGCCTACAACAGGCTTAATAATATTCATCGTAAATGATGGATTGTATCACTCATGTGAATAATATCATCATGCTTTCAATCCACATAACATTTATGTCTTGTCACCAACAAAGTCTCTGGATGAGGTCAATGGTAATTATCATAGTATGGTAATTATCACAGTATGGCGGGATCATGGTGGTCATTAATATCATCTGTAGCGAGTACAGATTTTGCTGAGTAATCATACACTTATTACTCCAATCCATTCATTGAAAATCCTACGGCCAACATGCTTGGTACCATTAATATCCTTAATATTCATTTAAAAAATCTTTAAACTAATTTTAAAAATCAAATATGCCACGTGTCACAATATAAGCGTTCCACGTGTCTCCAAATTTAAAGAAGTTTTGCTTCATAGACCTTGCTGGCAAGTAGAAATATTCTCAAAGAAAGAGTGGCTGCTCGGTCGCGCTTTCTCTAAGGCGTTCTATTTTCACCATTCACTCGTAGATGAAAGTTCGGCCGACCCATCTTATTCCCAATATTCTTTTCATAATAGTTTGACACTGCAAGAAGGGTCAGTTGATCCTTCTTGTGTTCTCCATTATGGATATAGTTGAATTTCTAGGTAAAGGTTTTCACAAATAACTACGAAAAGAAGGGGCGGCCGATCCTTCTTGTCGAAAAATAAGGATAAAAAACAAAAATACTTAGAAACCATTTTTATATGTTATAACTTACAAGGCGTTCTATTTTTACAATTCCCTCGTAATTGAAGGGTCGACCGACCCATATTATTCACAATATTATTTTTATAATAGTTCAACACTACAAAAGGGTCGAGCGATGCTTCTTATTCCCAATATTATTTTCAAAATAGTTCGACACTGCAAGAAGAGTCGATCAATCCTTCTTGTGTTCTCCCTTTTATGATATTTCATTCTATTTAAAAAAAGAAAAAATAAATAATGCTTCGATTTAAACAAACAAAAATAAATAATGTTTCTATTTAAAATAAAATAATTAACCTGTTACGACTCTAGAATTGATGATTTGGAACAGAATCAGATTGAACTTATGGGGACAGAGGATTTTATAAAAGATGAAATTTTGAAGATGGCCAGGATGTCATAGTGCAACTGCTGCCAGGAATCTGTCACAGTGCAGCCACTGCCAGAAATCCCCCTTTATGGACATGAGAATTGCTGAGGAAACCTCTGTTCAGTGGCATAATTTTTTGTAGAAGAGATCCCTGCTTGGATTAGTTTTTACATCAATTTTGGAATTTTTTTTGCATCATCTTGTTAAATTTACAGAGCCATACTGGAAAAGCTATTCATGCTCCTAGGCTCTCCTTTTTGTAATGAATGGCTATGCATAGCCTTCTGAATAAATCCATCTATATGCTTCAATATAATTATAGAGAAGTATTTTATAGAGAAATATGGTCAAATGATTAATATATCTTTCTAAATATAACTCATTGTATTTTACATATTAAGAACAAAATCATTTTACATATTAAGAACAAAAGTATTTTATATATAAAGAACTCTGGCTAAGTGTTGAACTCACATGGCTAAGTGATGATCTGGCTATCTATTTATAGGATCAAAGTTGCCTCTAGAGTTCACATGGGTGAAATACAAACCTGCCAAAATGAGAAAAAGGTTGTTCTGTTTTGCATATTAAGAACAAAAAATTTGCTAAGTGTTCAAATTCACACATTTTCAATTGAAATTCATAGTTTTATAACAAAAAACTGTAATTTTAAGGTTCTTAAGTAGTAAAAAGACACACTATTCGAATAGAAAAACCCACTTTTCAAAGCCAATATTGCCACTTTCAGAACCCGTTTTTGCACTTTAGAAAGGTTGATATTCACACTTACAAAGTCTAAATTCACGCTTTCAAAGTCTAAATCCCTTTGAGGGTCATTAAAATATTCAAATTTTATGTGTTCTTTCTTTCCAAATAGTTCTCAGGATTTTATGTGTTCTCTTTTCAAACATACATATTATAGAATTAAATAACAGAGAAATCACAACATTACAATTAACAGAATATAAAATAATATTGTAGAAGCTTAGTTAGAACATATAAAAAATGTTTGTCCCGATGGCGCTAATGGTAAATGATGGTGGACCGCGGTGATCTTGGTGTTTGTGACAATTCATAATTTCGACTAAAGCATGATGTGATTATATTCTTCACACACGTGATACAAGCCATCATTCACCATTAGCATCGTCAAGATAACTGCCATTTCATAATTTCATCGTATAAACCATCGCCATGTCAGCATACATTCCTTTCTCAAGGCATCGATTAGGTGATCCATGTACAATTACTCCAGCAAAATCTACAGTCGGTACAGATGATATCTATGACCACCGTCCCACCATACTGTTATAATTATCCTTCCCCATCCGTAACATCCAAGTCAATTCACCAATTCACTATATAATGACTAAAGTATTCCCGGTATCGTAGCAAAATGAAATATTCGGGAAGTCATGGCACTCTTCTTTACCACCTCTGTTCAGTTTCCTTTGTTGTTTTATCAGAAATACTTGAGTCTTATGGTCACTCTCTTCCTGATATATGAGCATTTTGGCATCTGTTCCCTCACAAATCCTCACCACACCATGATATATGGTCATTTCGAGCACTGTTGAATCCCCAAGACCAAGATTTGTCGTTAATGTGACTCATAGCTTCTAGTTGAAACAAAGATAAAGTATAGCTTCTAGTTGAAGCAAAGATAAAGTATACTAGCTTCTAGTTGAAGCAAAAATAAAGTCTGTTTAAATTCTCTATAGTAGAGTGTATTGTAGTAGAGTCAGTGTTTGTGAGCTCAATCTTGTAGTCCTGAAATGTATTAAGAGCCCAAGCTCTATAAAAGGTGAAAGATCAAAGTAAATTTCATCTCTGTGTAATGTGGCGAAGTTGCATTGTTTTAACCCGAAATAACTTCTACTGATTTTTATTTCTTAGTAAGAATTTTTTTAATATAAATCCTATAGTAGAAGAGTCTCTGTTTGTAAGCTCAAGCTCATACTAGTTGTGAAATGTATTAAGAGCCCAAGCTCTGTAAAATTTGAAAGATCGAAGTAAATTCAATTGCCAGGAATAACTTCTATTGATTTTTATGTCTAATAATAAATCTGTAACAGAACATTTCAATTGCTAGGTATTTATATTTCTATCTAAATTTGTAATAGAACATTTCAATTGCCAGGTATTTATATTATTCAAACCATAAATCTGTAACCATAAATCTAGTTTTTCAATTTCCAGGTATTTATAATTTTCAATATCTCATAAGCTGGGTGCATGAAACCATTTGGGTTTGATGGCCGATTAGAACATGAAACATAGGCACAAAATATTCAAAACACGGTCTTTGCCTTCGATACCTTTGTTTTTGGAGGATTTAGGTGTCAATATTTCCAATCCATAGGTCTCAACAATTGCAAGTATCTAGATGATTCAATGTGAATGACCAAGATAATAGGGTGTACCGGCAGCTAGAGAGGTAGTGATACTGTGAGACCACAAATGCTACTATAATTATTCACTTCCTCTTGCAGTTTTCCCAAGCATATTTAAAACATAGTGTTTAATAGTCGAGAATAAAACGTAGCATGGATTCAGTGGTGCTCAGAGGAGAAAATATTCTATACGAGTCAATACTATAATTAAACTATATTTATAATACTAAATTTTCCAAATCAAATATGCCACGTGTCACAATATGATCGTTCCATGTGTCACCCTGGGATACTAGATATCAACATTTAAACAACAAGATTTATAGACGTTTTGCTTCAAAGGCTTGGTTGGCAAGTGGAAATATTCTTAGAGAAAGAGCGGCTGCTCTTTCTCCAAGGTCTTCTATTGTTACAATTCCCTCGTAAATGAAGGGTCGACCGAGCCTTCTTATTCCTAATATTCTTTTCATAATAATTTGACACCGCAAGAAGGGTCGGTTGATCCTTCTTGTGTTCTCTATTATGGATATAGATGAATTATTGGATAAAGGTTTTCACAATTTACTACGAAAAGAAGGGGCGGTCGATCCTTCTTGTCGGAAAACAGAAGTCGGGAGAAACAATTTTTATATGTTAAAACATCCAAGATGTTCTATTTTGAAAATTGGCTCGAAATTGAAAGGTTGGCCGACACTTCATATTTCCAATATTATTTTCATAATAGTTGGAAACTGCAAGAAGGGTTGGTCGACCCTTCTTGTGTTCTCCATTATGGATATATCTGAATTGTTGGATGAATGCTTTCACAATTAACTACAAAAAGAAGGGGCGGCCGATCCTTCTTGTCGGAAAACAGAAGTCGGGACAAACCATTTTTATATGTTATAACTTAGCCGATTGACTGGCTATTCAAACAATGAGTGAATAAGACATTGGAATTTTCACCTTTGTAGGTAACTTCATTTCTGAAGCAAGGGATTGTTTAGGCACCTAAAATTCATGACCATTAGAGGTATGTACAGTTTCTAATTATGAGGTTGTAGATCCTAGTGATTGTTTGTTCACTTTAGAAGTTGAATAACTATTACACTGAACAATACATGCATCAACATTGAATAGAGTTCCCACAGAATCACCCTTAGCAAACACCATAGATTACTAGACCATTTTACACCCTTTGTTAGATAAAAGGAACCTGACACGAACATAAATAAGTTTTCTTGATAATACTAGGTTACACGCAAAACCTGGAATGCGTAAAACTCCATTGATCCTCTTCCCTATACCACCAAGGAATTTGATCAAGACTCTACAATGACAAACTATGTTGAGAGGAGAATCACAAATCCATTATTCGAACTGTTCCCGCAATCCACGTTGCGGTTTGTGGAAATGTAGAACACAAACATTTACAATAATCTTCCCACAATCCACAAATGCGGGTTGCGGGAATGAAATCTGAATATCCAGTAATTCACCTGTATCAAGACTAGCGAACACAATAAGGATCGGATGCCCATTTTTGCAGTCTAGAACTAGTATGAAGATAATATTGGGCAGAAGAAGGGTCGACCACCCCTTCATTTATGAGGGAAGTATCCAAATATTCAACCTATGAAGTATAGGTTGTCAATTCATCTATATCCTTAATAGTGAAGACTGCAAAAATACTAATGTCACAAGAAGGGTCGGTCGATCCTTCATTTAAAAGAGAAATGAAAAAATATTAAATCTATGAAGGTTGGCACGAAAATTCCCCACAACCGACTTTCGTAGTATATGGTAGGGATTGGGACATTGCCTAAGTTATAACATCTAAACAATATTTCTTGGGACTTCCGACTGCCGACAAGAAGGATCGGCCGCCCCTTCTTTTAGTAGATAATTGTGAACACCATTATCCGACAATTCACCTGTATCCAGAATGGTGAACACAGGAAGAATTGTACCACCCTTCTTTCATTCTACAACTATTATGAAAATAATAGTGGGAAGAAGAAGGGTCGGCTGACCCTTCATTCATTTATCTCAAGCCTCATTCAAAATGGGGTGTCGGTTAATGAAATTCAACTTCAAATGACCGTCATATTATGCAGACATAGATTCATTTGATAATTTGTATATTTTTTACTACTTCAAATGACCATCATAATTATTATATCGGCATAATTATTATATCGGAACACCGCAAAAACCAATTTCAAAAGTGGCAATATCAAAAGAAAAAGTATGGTTTTGGAACCCGGATTTGGCAATTTTTTAAACAGATTTGGCAGTAAAATCCACACAGTAGGTAATTTTCGAAGATGAAAAATAATAAAAGGAAACAGAAACAAAATTAACATATTTATTAATTCCATCAGCTTAATTTTGGGGTGTAAGATTAAGACAAGTCGACGGCTGGGATCTAATCTAGGGAATGCGGAAGATGAGTTGCGGGGGTTTAATTGTTTTGAAATATATACAATGTTCCCGCAATCCACAATTACAGGTTGTAGGACTATTACTCGAAATAAAAACAAACCAAAGTTTCCGCAATCCGCAATCTGAATTGCGGGTTGCGGAAATGCATGTTGCAAATCCATTACTCAAACAGTTCCCGCAATCCACAATCATGTATTACTATATAGCCACTTCAACAAGCCATAGCATGATATGATGGTGCGTTCATTTTTTTGAAACCATGAATTATGGTGGGCATTCTCTCAGAGCAGTTTTGACTACTTTTCCCATACTTTGTCAATTTCCAAAGTTTTACAAACTTGCCATACTTTTCAAGAATTATGTCACATTGCAACACTGACTTAATGATAACACCAGAACACCATCATGTGTCTTTCAATTCCATGTCATCATCACACATTCCATGGCATCATACATGCCATGTCATCACTTCCTATGGCGTCAGTTCTCTCTTTGAGGCTCACACATGTGAGATTTTTGCCTTCCAAAATAGAGATCAATTCATGTATAACCATAAGGGTCAATACTGGATAAATATAAATCAGAAGAAGGGTCAGCCGACCCTTCTGGTAGTCTAGAACTAGTATGAAAATAATATTGGGCAGAAAAAGGGTCGACCACCCCTTCATTTATGAGGGAATTGTGCAAATATTCAACCTACGAAGTATAGGCTGCCAATTCATGTATATCCTAAATGTCGAAGACTGCAAAAATACTAAGCACAAGAAGGGTCAGTCGACCCTTCATTTAAAAGATAAATGAAGAACAATTAATCTGCGAAGGTTGGGACAACATTTCCACACTACCGACTTCCTCATTATGTGGCAGGGATCGAGACATTGCCTATGTTATAACATGTAAACAATATTTATCCCGACTGCCGACAAGAAGGATCGGTCGCCCCATCTTTTAGTAGATAATTGTGAACACCAATATCCGACAATTCACCTGTATCCAGAATGGTGAACACAAGAAGGATCGAACCACCCTTCTTGCAGTCTAGAACTATAATGAAAATAATAATGGGCAGAAGAAGGTTCGGCTGCCCCTTCATTCATTTAGCTCGAGCCTCATTCAAAAATGGGGTGTTGGTTAATGACATTCAACTTCAAATGACCATCATATTATACAGACACAAATATCAAAAGAAAAATTATGGTTTTGGAACTTGAATTTTGGCACTTTTGGAAACAGATTTGGCAGTTTCGAAGCCAGTTTGATCACTTTTGGAACCGGATTTTGCACTTTTGGAACCGGTTTTTGGCTATTTAGGAACCGGTTTTGTCACTTTTGGAACCTTGATTTGGCACTTTCGGAATCGGTTTTGGCATTTTTGGAATCGGTTTTGGCACTTTCAAAACCGGTTTTGGCACTTTTGGAACCTGGATTTGGCATTTTTGGAACCGGGTTTTGCTTGATTTTGGAGTTTAGAAAGGTGGTTTTAGCCCCGTCTTCAAAGTGACTTGGACTGGAATAAGTCCAAGTTTAATGAAATAAGCGTTTTGTATTCCTGGTAACACGATAGTGTTATTAACTAGCAGTGATATCCGAGTGAGAATATTATAGTAATTCTTGCAACAAGTGGACAGACATGTTGAATGGCTAAGATTACACTCTTTCATATCGTATTTTTACAAGCACTCGTAAATAAAGAAGAAACTAAGAACGATTGATGGTTCTATGTATAGAATGCATGTAATGCATTTTCTATAATCAAAATGTGTAATATGAATTGCATAGAAGGGTTATGGAATCCATCGTTTAAAGTAACTTGTTATCATATGCAATTATTAAGGAAACAATGAGATCTAATGAAAGTATGATGCATACTATAAAGTAAAGGTTATGCAACTCATAAAGGTGATGAGTGGATCATCCTAGTGGGTAAGTGCAAGCATGCTCATAAAAGTTGCAAGATATGAACTAACAACTTATGTGTAAGGATTTGGAATAAGTGATGGGATTTCATTAACATAAAAGTTGTCACAAGTGGAATAAGACATTCCAATATGTGGACCTATCATCCAGGTTCAATAACCATGGTAAGGGTCTCCATGGGAAAGGAAAGAGAAAGCTAAGGTTTCCATGGGAAAGGAAAGAGAAAGTTAATGTTTCCATGGGAAAGGAAAGAGAAACATGGCGATTTGATAATCAGCATAAGTGTTTCTACTAAGCAAGATTTGCTAATTAATGTAGGTATTATCTGCATTGGTTCATAATAGTGTCTTCTACGCATATGTTCCTTATAAAGCTACGAAGTGACCATCATTAAATTTTTAATCATTAAAGTGAGAGTTTCTGAGCATGAATTGGTATATGAAAAACATGATTTTGGCAAATTCACATATTTGAGGTTTCATCAAAAAGAAAGTTCATGACATATCTAAAGTTATCTAATGAAAAATGTTATTTGATATAGTTATGGCATTGAACATGGAATTTCAAGGAATTTAAGCATCCATAAATTTATCAAAAAAATTAACAAGGGATATTGCCATTCACTTGTATGTTTGGAAATGATTCTTTTGAAATTTGCTTTGATTTCTTTGAAACTCATGACATTTGGGGGTAGAGGTTCTAGTGAAAATAAAAGGATAGTGGATATTTTCATGCTCTTTTTTCAAATTCACTAGTAAATCAAAGCCTCACTATTATTATTATTATTATTTGGATATATGTAATGTTTTTCATAAATTCTCAAAGGCAGGCAATGGATCATTTAATAACGTTGTTTGTCATCGTCAACCGTGAATTAATTACCCATTAATATCATTTGGTTTTATATAATCATATTTCATTAACTTCCCAAGAGATTGCGGTCTAAAGAATAAGGGCTTTAGTGCAGTCCATCCTAACATGATTGTAGAACAATAAATCTCTATTAGAACATGATATGTAACACCAGATAATTGGATTTCACATGTGACACATTTACTATATGATTTGTAGCCTTTTTTATTTGTGACATGCAGAGGAAGGTAATTTTCATGTCATCTAATTCTCACGTGGGTGCCTTGCTAGTTTATTCCTTTGAAGAGATTTCATTATTGGTAAGAAATTTGGCTCTCATGCCTTAGGATTTGAATGGATATGAATAGGAAGACCTTGTCAATGAAATTAGGTTGTTTCTTTCTTGCAATATTTATAGTTATCCATGACAAAATGTATCCTTATAACACCTTTCAACCACCTTATACAATCAATAATTTAGCCTTTTAATGATATTGTGACTTATCATCTAATGCCATTTGCTCTTTATTGGGAAACATCAATATCATTAGAGGTCTTGTCTAAGATAGACAATTGGCAATTTGACAACTCTCGGAAGTGTTTATGTTCAGTAGGATTTTCTAATAATGCAGATATTATGTGCATTGGTTTCTTTGAGCATGTTCTATTCATATGTTCCTTATAAAGCTATGACATGACCATCATTAGAATTTTATGCAGTAAAGTGAGAGTATAATTATATATAGTGCATCATTAGCAAAAAAACCTAATACTTTCTACTCTCTATATATGATGCAATTCAATATTTGTATGCAATGGATGCACTAGGATGTCCCATTATCTTACTTCTATTCAAATACATGGAATAAAAATACACCCAAGAATGAATGACCGTCATTTAGTAAATCAGATCAAACATGAAGCCTTCCAAAAAATAGATTTCTCTCAAGAATTCATGAAAACATGTCGAATGAAATAGAGTCATAAGAGCATGGATACAAAATTGAGAACTCATATTCAATGGATGTAGGTCAAGTATGAAGAGTCTCAGTTTGTAAGCATGAATTCATATGCAATGGATGCAGGTAATGTAAGAAGAGTACTCATTATGTAAGTGAGAATCCATAGACAATGGATGCATATATAGTGATATTGGATTGGTCGGTGGAAAACTAGGAACTTGAATGTACAAAGATACATTCATCATGCATAATGCTTTCTTTAATAAGCATAATTATAGAGCTTGTAGAATTCTATGTGGACTACTAAACAGTGGTCCATTGGTCTTTCCAATGTAGGAGGAAACAAGAATTGTGATTGTTAGTTGGTTATACTCTCTTCAAAATATCCTAATACTACCAGTTATATCATTGTTAAATAATGAAAGCAATAGTGTATTAGGCTTTTCACTGAAGTTCAACTCCCAACCAACACAAACAAAAAAGTAGCGGTGGATTGTTTCATCGAGTTTCACACAAATATTGTGTTTTCTACAATTTTAAGTGGGCCTAATAATTAAGACTGTGTGTTTTATTCTTGAAAATTATAGGTTCAAATAAGAGGAGAGTAGGGTAATACACCACCATGAATAAAGGGGTCCCTTGTACCAAAAACAAAGGGGTTTCATATAATAATAATAATTAGAGATCTATCCGAACTATAATATCTAAGCTCCATAAATGCCTTTCTAAAGCCATAAGTGTTTGTCATCTTGCAAACTAGGGATTTCTTTTTGTATGATTTAACCTCTTGTTGGAGCCTAGAAGGATTTTAATCTTTGATTAATTTGACTTTGTCCTCTTTTAGTGTTTCATCATTGTATCATTTAACTGGATATTCCAATTTGGAATGACTATGAGGTGACACATATTTTGACTAGTCAGTGTGAAACATTGGAGGCCATGGAAAGAACACTTGATTACGAATGTAGGGATAATAGAAAAGGTGGTAAGAAATATTTGTGACTCAAATAAGGATTTAATTCCCTCAATCATTTTATTCCTCCTCCCCATCATCTATATCATCATTGTAACAATAATGATCATTCTTAGATCATCGTGATCGGTGGTGAGCTCCCAATATGGATGCCTAATGAGGGAAGCTATACTAAGAGCCTACTTTAATTATCAACCCGGGGGATGTACAAAATTTAGAGGTGCAGGCACTATATGTGCTCTTATAGGATAATCTTTGTCGTGGTTGGGTATTAGTATCAATGTTTTGAGGGTTTCCTACTCAATACATAAAATTGTTTATACTAGGGAATTAAATACTGGGAAACAATAAATCTATTTTAAAGAATTAAAATACTAAAAGCAGTAAATCTATTTTTAAAGAATTAAAATACTAAAAGCAGTAAATCTATTTTAAAGAATTAAAAATGCTGAAAGTGAAAGAGATATTCCTATGAATCTACCTAATGTAGAATGGTGAGTCTAGACTATGAAAGTGAAATGCCATAACAAATCTATTCTAAATTAAAGAAAGCAAGGTCTGTAATCACTTATGCATAAAACTAGAATTATAATCTAACATCTTATGCTACACATCTATTATTAAGAAATCAAAGCAATCAATCTCGAGAAGCAATTAATCATGATGGGAAACATTTATAAACCTTAGATCTAAACCATGATTTTTGAAGGCAATGCTAATATATATGGAATCGTTGTTTAAAATGTGCATTGGAAGAAAGAAGCTACAGGAGTACTGAAACCGTATTGCTGAACTATAGAACATGTTATAAATTACTACAGAATCAAGACATCATTCAAATGCTTCCATATGCGATATAAATTTTCATCACTGTAAAACACATAATCGGAAATTCCTGAAAAATGGAAATCCCTTGACTTACATGTCGGAGGGGCCCTCTCCAACCCGTACTCGGGAGGAAAAGAAACTTATAGACGCTGATTGGGATTTAAAATCAATTTTCCATTAAAATATAAACTCCATGTCTTCACAAAGGTCTGTAATTCAGAAGTATCTCAAGAGTGCAAAAACGTTAAACAATGTTTCTCCAAAAATGTCAACAGGCCCCTCTCACTACCCGAGAGGTCCATATTTATATAATTCTTAATGTTGAACCTAACTAAATGTCTAAATGCTGATTCTCCTTGAACAGGAGTGTGTTCTCTACAAATCAAGAAAAAGGCGTTGAGCTGCATGATCCCTTAGTCTTCTACGTGTTTGTCCTTTAATGCCCTTGAACCTACTCAATCACGCTCAATTTCCATAGAATTAATTTATTGAATACGCATTTTAAACATACAAGAATAATCATAAAAAAAAACTTCATTAAATAATTAAGGTAAAACATTTTCCCCACAAATGAGTGTGTTTCTTCACCATTGCTTGAGCTTTACTGCAGAAAAAGGTTAACAAATACCTGAAAATTGGACTCATCATTCTCTCCCATACTTGAAGGATTCACCCATCCTTGGGTGACTTATTCAATTTGTCGACAACCTCCCTGATGTCCCATGCTACCACCCTAGGGATCCCTACCTGCCTGTGATATCCAAAATTTTGATCGTCCTTGGCCCATGCCCTCCTCTCTTCCTCTTCATTAATCTGTCCCTTGATGAATGGGGAAAGAAAGAATGGGGATTCAGCCTGATCCCTATCCACATGAGTTGATTTCTTGCCAGAGATTCCTTGTAGAGTGTGGCTTTGAAAAGAGCATCATTAATCCTGAGGGGGGAGTGGATTTCTTTTCCTTTCAGATCGTTTGCCACTCTTCTCCACCTTTCCTTAATGGACTCATGAACTTCCTTCTGTGTGCTTCGGAGTGTAATGCCAAAATGAGTCATAGCCTCCTGTTGTTTTGCAAGGAGAATGGGGATCAGTTCCTCATCCTGGGTGAGGATCCTATGGTTGTCAACTATCCCTTCAAGGTGAGTTGGCTCTGCTCTAACCATCAATGGGGTTTTCCATTTTGCTGCAACATAGATATGGTAGTCATGGGCTCGCTCAATTTCGTGGTTCATCCATGAACATAATGCCCTCAACTGGAAATCGCCCACATATGGGTTTGGCGACCAGTTGGGAGAGCCAAAAACTAAAAAATTATGCAAGAAAAATTCACTCAATTGGTCCTTCTCCAACTCTGTGGAGTTCAAAGATGCATCCATAAATTCTTTGGGAGTGTTTATCTTTATAGGGAGTCCTTGCTTCAACCTATGGAGCTGGAATTTGCCCCATTTGTCCTGTACATAAACTGCATATATTGCCGACGGCGGTCTGAGGTCCCACAGTCTATCATATATGTCAGTAGTGGTGGCCAAAACGTCCTTCAATTTGGTAATATCCTGGTCCTTTTTGGCTAATTCATTTTGTGCCTCGGCCAATTTTTCTTCAAGCCCTGAATTTTTCTGCTCAGCCAGCTATAGCTCCTCTGCATAATGCATCTTCAGGATTTGTGTCTTCCCAGGTGAGAACGGGGAAGGTGTGCGCTGGCTTCCTGGCCCAATTCTTAACGTTGTCAGCTCATTTATGAGCTTTTCCAATTCTGCCCGTGCCTCAGTGAGTTGGGTAACGACCCCGGAGTTTTCATTGTGCTCTGGAGGGTTCCCTTGGAAGTTGTCTTTCTCTTGTATGCTCTGCTCTTCTTCTTTATCCATTTCTTCTTCTTCATCCTTCATTTCTTGCTCATCCTACTCCTCTTCTGTAATGGGGTCTCTTTGATATACCCACTGATCATCGTCCCCATCTGACACATTTTGAACAATGGGACTGGGTTCCCTACTCTTTTCCTTGTCTATTCGGATTCGGGATGCTTGGGTGAATCTCTTGCTCCTTCTCTTCGGCTCTTGATTTTTGGCAGGAATCTCTGGGTTTTCCTTGGGGGAGTCCTCTCTTGAATGTTCGATTTTCACCAGGGTTTCTGCCACATGGTCTAGGTCAATCTTCCTTTTCGCCCCTGATGCAGAGGCAACTTTGTTCATTTCTCCTGGTGGTATGCTAGTTGTGGGTGTACTTTTCATCCTTTGAACATATTCTACGGATACCAGCACGAATTCTTCCCACAAAAGCTCTGGTATTTGCATCTTTAATTCCTCGCAAACAATTAACTTGATTATCCCATGATGGGCCAAGGAATCCTCCTTACCTTTAGCCAACTTCTTGCTCATTTCTGTTAGGGATTGGAGTAGGTAAAATGGAATACTAATGTTGTTGTTTGGTGGATGATGGGTTCTGTGTCTTAATAGCTCTAGGATCTGAAAATGAAAGATGGGAACATAGCTTAACCTACCAGAGCATGTGACGTACCTCAGAACAATTTCAGCCACATCCTCCCATGGCACTAGCATGGAGAGTCTTTTGACTCTGTTTTTGTCTTCGTCATAGACCTCTCCTTGCTCGAAGAATGTTGTTTTTTCTTGGTGGTTTGCCTCCCTGTCATCCCTGATCCAATACAAACCTCTCTGTAGACCAGTGAATTTGGAAATTACCTCCTCATCCAACTTGATACGTAACCCCTTCACTCGAGTGACGTACTGTTCATCCTTAATATGTTTGAAGTTTCTTGCAAACTCCTGAGCTACCCCTGTATCGTATCCTCTCAGTCCAAGGATGAAAGGCATCCAACCTGCATTGTGAATGATCTACAAGACTCTCAGGCTCTGATAAATGGTGATGTGATCCTCTGGTTCACTTTTCTTGAAACCCTTTTTCATTTTAGAATCTTCTTTATGATCAGACAAAACAAGAACTTTGGAATGTGGTTTATACGCTCAACTGGTCGAGCTCTGCCTACAGGCTCAAGGATTGCTATGCTGGCTGAGTGAGCGCACTAGCTTTTGGTTTGTTGCTTCTTGGGAATTCCAAGAGGTTCCTTATATGCAAAATCATGGAAGATTATGTAGCCTTACGTATTGTCTTTCCACACCTATCCTTTCCATCATTCTTGTACTTGCCATTTTTAACCCCTTTTTTCCCATGATCGATCTCTGTACTTTATATGATGAGGGTTGTGATCATGATTTGTTGAGGGTGACAAGACTTAGGTAGCGAACATGACTTATTAAGGTGACAGGACTTAGGTAGTGATCATGACTTATTATGGTCATTCTATCATGCCGCCGATTTAAAATAGAAGCTATCCTCAGCTGACTAGAAACGAATGTAGTGTGGGATAATGTTTTACCTTAAGAATAAAATAAAATCATTCTAGAGATTACCTTGATATGTATGCGTACCTGCATTGATGATCTAGTGCAGTTTTCATGGATGGCGGATTCTGTAGTAGATTTCTGCATGTCAGTAGTTACGTGTGTGGGTTTCTTTTTCCTTTTTGCTCGTTTGAATTTGCTGAACTGTTTTCTTTTGAAATTTGTGCTAGTTGTTGATACGACTCATGTGATGATGCTTCATATTGGATGATTGAATGGTAGTATGTGACTGGCTCTCTTGAATAAATTGCAGGCTCGCGTGAGTATGTTGAAAAGAATGGAATGGCGCGTTTGAAGAATTCCGTAGTAGTTGATGATTGATTGTTGAATGTAGATGTGGTTGGCTTGCTTGAGTGCTGATATGTAATGTATTTGGCTCACTTGAATTGAATTGTAGGCTCGCTTGAGTGTTGATGTGTAATGTATCTGGCTCGCTTGAATTGAATTGCAGGCTCGCCTGAGTGCTGATATGTAATGTATTTGGCTCTTTGTAGGGTGGATGCTTCATATTGGATGTTTTTTTCTTTTTTCTTTTTGTCTTTTTTTAGTTTTTTTTGTCTTTTTTTTTTTTGTAAATGAGTTGAATTTCACTGATTTGCCGCATCCTCTATCAGCATCAATTGTTGCTGGTAGAGTACCTGTGTAAATTCTTTTTTTGACTGCGGTTTCTTGTAAAGTTTTAGGCAATGCCTATTCACTATCATGGGGAACTCCTCTTCATCGATTGTAATAATTCTCACAGCTCCATTTTCATAAATCTTCTGTATAATGTAAGGTCCAAGCCATCTAGTGGTTAGCTTCCCTTTAAATGTGTGAAATATGGAGTCGTAAAGTAGTGCCCAATCGCCTTCATTGAACTTTTTATCCTTCAGATGTTGGTCATGCCATTTTTTTCTTTGTTGTTGGATGATTTCAGTATGTGTAAGTGCTTGTTGGTGTGCTCATCCAGTTGATTCGGCTGTAACATGCACTCTTTTTGAATTTCTGATAGATCCATATGTAAATATGCTACAATTCTTAATGTCTTTATTTCAAATTCAATTGGCAGCATGACCTTTTTTCCATAGACTAGTTCATAAGGTGTGAATCCTGTAGTTGTTTTCCATTTAGTATTGTAAGCCCAAACTACCTCACTAAGTCTATCAGCCCAATCCCTTTTGTGAAGTTGGATAGTTTTTGTCAAGATTCTCTCTAATTCCCTGTTGGTTACCTCAGCTTGACCATTTTCTTGCGGGTGGTAGGAGGATGACTGTTGAGATATTGTAACTTCAAAGAATATTATATTTGTACTTTATTATTCCGGAGATGTTTCATTCCTCCGTGAAGATCTTATTGTATATCCGGAGATGTTTATTCCTCCGTCGGAATGTGGTAACTCGGGTTTTTAGACTTCCCTAGTAGGGGTCGGCCCTGTATGTGTTATGTGGGTCAAAGGGTTATTAGACCACCCTAGAGGGGTCGGCCCAGTTAGTTGTAGTGGGGTATTTAACCTATTGGTTAAATACGAGCCTACGTGTACTTGTGTAAAATACATATCAGAGTAGTGTATAAATAGAGGAGGTGTGTTCCTCATTATACACACTCACTCACTCACTTGAGAAAGGCGCATTTGTGGAGGAGAGGTCTGCTATGGAGGAGAAGGAGCTTATGCTCAGGGTTTGCATCTTTGTATATTGCTGGTCATCTATATTGAGGAAGCTTTGCTGGGTTTTCTACCTCATGAGGGTTTCCCAGGATAAATCTCTGTCTCTTGTGTTTATGCTATGCTTGTTGTTTCTTCAGTGATCCTGTATATGCTATTATTGTGAAATGGAATGTAATGCTGCTATTTTATGTCTTAGCATATTGAATTTTAACATGGTATCAGAGCTGACCTGAAGGAAGACAAGGTATGGCACTAAAGACACTTGCTTTACTTACGACAATTTGAAGGTTAGGGTTTTACATAGCAAAAACCAGTCATCGTAGCACTTTCGCTATAAATCTGTTTTGGCGAAGTTTTCGGATCTGAAATTGTTACAGGACGAAGCTAAAATCTCCAGGTACCTTGTGTCCAAAGGAAAACCTCTAATTCGTTGTACTTTGTGATTTATGATCTGTACAATATAGGGTTTCTGCCTCTTCCAGATCTGAGTCAAAATCAGGTGACCTTGGGAAAAAGGTCATATCTTGGGCTAGGAAGATCCAAATGAAATTTCGTAAAACGTGACAGGTAGTACACGGTCTGAAATATCTCAGAAAACTTTTTCAGAGGCCGAAGTTGAACCAGTGACACGTGGCACTCCGTACAAGTGCGCTCTCCTGTATTATCCCATAAACAGGTCACGTTGCGACACTTGGCATAACTCTCTCTCAGAAAATCCAATTGAGGTCAGACCTGTCAGGATGGAAAGATAACAGGCCGAGATATCTCAGAAAACTTTTTCAGAGGCCGAAGGTCAAACAGTGACACGTGGCACGCCGTACAAGTTCGCTCTCCTGTATTTTCCCAAAACAGGTCACGTTGCGACATTTCGCATAACTCTCTCTCAGAGAATCCAATTGAGGTCAGACCTGTCAGGATGGAAAGATAACAGGTCAGGCTATCTCAGGAAACTTTTTCAGACCCTGTGGATCAAAAATTTCAGAGTTACACCAGAAACAATCAGGTACATATTTCTGTCAAAACAGAATTATTTTTTGGTACCTTCATTCATGACTTCCGGAATTTAGGGCTTTGGAGAAAGTTGGAATTTTTGTAATCGGAGACCACGGCTGGATGCTACTCATCAAAATAGAAATTTAGAGACCAAGATCAGAATTTTTGGTTGGGCAGAAGGCCGGGCTTGATTAGACCCTAGTTCGGGACTTTGATCAGAAAAGCGGAAAATTAGGGCTTCTGTAAAAAATGGGAATTTTTGAAATCTGTGACCACGGCTGGAAGCTCCTCAGAAAAATAGAAGCTTAGAGCTTTGGATCAAACTTTTTGATGGGGCAAAAGAGTGGGCTTCATCAAACCCCAATTCAGGGTCACGTCCAGTGAATCCGAAAGTTTCAAAGGAAAAATTGAGGAGTAAAACTTTGCAGTTTTCAAATTCTGAATATATCAGTTTGATCAGCTCATCAAGGCGCATATCTCTATCCTTTCGGAAGTTTGAAATTCAAATTTTGAATTTTTGGGGTTTCTCTGACAAACCCATATCCAGCTCCAGGTCCAGTTCTTGCAAATCAAGTGGATAGGGTTAATCCTAGAAGAAGATGGATTGGTCACCTACATAAGTGAAGGAGTTCATGTTTCAGAGGGAGATGAGGCTAAGGCTTTACATAAGGAGATTACAAGCGATCTCGATAGGTATGACTCATCGAGGTATGTTTTGAGATTTGTTCATGATTAAGTTTATAGTATGTTTTTCTTCATGTTATTACAGTTAGTACAATCTTGATTTTAGATTTGTTGTATCACCTTAACAAAATTATGAATGCATGATAGAAGATATTCATTGGTTAGGGTGTTGACACTTATGATTGTACTAATGCATTATGGTGTTGTGTGAGGTTGAGGTTGTCTGCTAACAAGATACAGGTACATCACAAAAGACAAATTAGGCTCCATGACCATGAAAACATGAAGACAAAGACTCATCCATAATCTTTGTTCTACTTACGAGGTATGTATGACTTTGTTATATTTTGCTTAACCTATGAGACATGCAGGTTCTAGCTCAGGATCTCTAAATCATTGAAGAGATTGTTTAGGTATGTTGTACATAACCAAGTAGGTATACTAATCTAGGTATGTTTCCCATGAATCTTACCTTGTGTTAGGATCCCTTATATAAGTATACTTGGAATGATTGGTTATGCTTATTCATAAAGTTAGTAATCAAGGGATTATGCATATTATATCTTTTATCAATGATATGCATGAGTAAAAGAAGACTTCCCTGAAATCTTGAATACTAATGTTTATTAACTATAATCATGACTATACGTTTTCAAGATTATTTAGCACTATAATGTTTTGATAGCATTTAGAATATACTAATGAGTGTATGTTTGTGTATGAGATCATGAGGATGACTCTTGAGCATGCACAGTGGTACAGAATGAATAGAAGTTCAAAAGACATACAGAAGATCTAGCGGGAGGCAGCCACACAAACATAAAAGATAAGTATTTGAGTTGCTATTTGAAATAGTAATGATATTGCCTGCATGCATATTTGTATTCCTAGAATATATAATGCTGAGTGTAAACATTCATAGAGCATTGAACAGTATACAACTAATGTGCATATGTTTGGACAAACATTCCATTGTTGCTTGTCTAGAATGAAACCTCTTTGCTGACATGCTGAGAGTTGTGCACACTCTCGATAGTATGTTCTGGTAGAGATGGAAGGCATCTAGATAGCCACTGTATGCATACAGGATATGGGAAAGTGTTGTGCCAAAGTATTGGTCAAAATAGTTGCATCACTATGTAAATGATATCTGTATGCATAATGGGTTATCTTTTGATGATTATGAAGTATTACTAATCATGTACTTAATTTTGATTTGTAGGAAAGGTCATGGACACCGTACAAGTGGTGGATGTTCAAACAAGAAGATTTACAAATCAAACAAAATATAGAAGGCTCATGGCTAGAAGATTCTCTTAGAAAGGGGAAGAGAATCACGACAAGATGTTTGCTCCAAGTATGGTGTAATTAAAGAAGAAGTATGAATCAATAATAATTTGATAAGCTTAATGATCACCATGGGTGATGTGGATCTCAACCTTTGCTACAAGGTTGAATATGATACACATATGACATGGATGCAAGAAGGAACTCACCACAGAGTTCGAATGATATTGAGGCTCATATCAGTAGACCCATCTAACGAGAGATGGCTCAGATAGATATGCAGAAGATCATTCAATGCAGAAATGAAAAATGAAAGATCTCAAATTGATGCTTTACTTCCAAGGTCTGGAAGTATGGCAAGGCTCAGAAGGAATATTTCTCAACCAAGGAAAGTATGATGAGAAATATGACTTGAGGTGTTGGAATGGCCACTCTTATGGATTCCAACTTGAAGCTGTTAGGGGATAACTCATCAGAGTTAGTGGATATAACTCTGTACAGTCAAATTATTGGGTCTTTGATATATCTAACATATACTAGGTTAGATATATGCTTTGTTATGAACACCTTGAGTTAGTATCTAGTGGAAACTAGATGTGTTTACCTGATAGTTGCAAAGTATGTGATGAGGCACATAAAGGACACGATAGAATTTGATCTATGCTATCTTGAAGATCATGACTTCAGATGGCTATTCAGATTCTGTTTGGGCAGGAAGTGTATCAGACAAGAAGAACACATCGAGAGGATGTTATTGTCTGGGATTAGCCATGATCTCGTGGTTTAGCTGGAAGCAGTCTACTGTGGCTCTCAGCACAAGCGGAATATATGGCTGCTTGCTCTGCTAGTTGTGAAGAAGTTTGGCTTTAGGATTGTTTGACTTAGAGATAGAACCAACTGAGATCCTATGTGATAATTAGAGTTGTATCAAGATGACATAGAATCTAGTGTTCCATGATAAGTCAAAGAACATAGGGAACTAACAAGATATGACACAGAAAGGAACTCTAAAAGTTTGATTTTGTAACAGGTTACCGTTGTACTAACCAAGCCTCTACGTCAAGTGAAGAAGTTACCAACCAAACCTCTGTCTCGAGTGAAGTTTGAATACTTTCGAGACAAGCTTGGTGTAGTTCAAAAGGACCCTCCTCGAAAGGGGGAGTAGTATAGTCACTCTGATGAGATTGTCTCATCAAACAACAAGGTCGTTGGTGAGGTAACATGTTCTCTACACCCAGTTACTTAGAAATATTTAGATTTAGGACTCTTATACTTAGAATACTTAGCTTTACTTATACATGCTTTTGATGATAGATGTATTGGTGAGAATACATGCTAGATGTATACATGTTTTGGTGTGATGTATACATGTTTTGATGTATTAGTAAGAATACATGCTAGTTGTGATGTATACATGTTTTGATGTTAGATGTATTAGTAAGAATACATGCTAGATGTGATGTATACATGTTTTGATGTATTAGTAAGAATACATGCTAGTTGTGATGTATACATGTTTTGATGTATTAGTAAGAATACATGCTAGTTGTGATGTATACATGTTTTGATGATGATGATACATGTTGTGGTTTTACATGTTTTGATATTGATGATGCATGTTGAGGTGATACATGTTATGATGATGAGGATACATGTTCTTGATGAACATGTGAGGGGATTGGATCATCCCTGGACATTCAAGTCCTAAAGAGAGCCGTAGACGTGAGGTCTCCGAGAATGAAGTCCTTAGTGGACAGTTGAGGGGATTGGATCATCCCTGGACTTTCAGTCCTAAAGAGAGCCGTAGACGTGAGGTCTCCGAGAATGAAGTCCTTAGTGGACAGTTGAGGGGATTGGATCATCCCTGGACTTTCAGTCCTAAAGAGAGCCGTAGACGTGAGGTCTCCGAGAATGAAGTCCTTAGTGGATAGTTGAGGGGATTGGATCATCCCTGGACTTTCAGTCCTAAAGAGAGACGTAGACGTGAGGTCTCCGAGAATGAAGTCCTTAGTGGACAGTTGAGGGGATTGGATCATCCCTGGACTTTCAGTCCTAAAGAGAGCCGTAGACGTGAGGTCTCCGAGAATGAAGTCCTTAGTGGACAGTTGAGGGGATTGGGATCATCCCTGGACTTTCAGTCCTAAAGAGAGCCGTAGACATAAGGTCTCCGAGAATGAAGTCCTTAGTGGACAGTTGAGGGGATTGGGATCATCCCTGGACTTTCAGTCCTAAAGAGAGCCGTAGACGTAAGGTCTCCGAGAATGAAGTCCTTAGTGGACAGTTGAGGGGATTGGGATCATCCCTGGACTTTCAGTCCTAAATAGAGCCGTAGACGTGAGGTCTTCGATAATGAAGGGATTGGGATCATTCCTGGACTTCGGTCCGAAAGAAGAGCCGTAGATGTATGTCTCCGATAATGAAGGGATTGGGATCATTCCTGGACTTCGTTCCGAAAGAAGAGCCGTAGACGTATGTCTCCGATAATGAAGGGATTGGGATCATTCCTGGACTTCGGTCCGAAAGAAGAGCCGTAGACGTATGTCTCCGATAATGAAGGGATTGGGATCATTCCTGGACTTCGGTCCGAAAGAAGAGCCGTAGACGTATGTCTCCGATAATGAAGGGATTGGGATCATTCCTGGACTTTGGTCCGAAAGAAGAGCCGTAGACGTATGTCTCCGATAATGAAGGGATTGGGATCATTCCTGGACTTCGGTCCGAAAGAAGAGCCGTAGACGTATGTCTCCGATAATGAAGGGATTGGGATCATTCCTGGACTTCGGTCCGAAAGAAGAGCCGTAGACGTATGTCTCCGATAATGAAGGGATTGGATCATTCCTGGACTTAAGTCCGAAAGAAGAGCCGTAGACGTATGTCTTCGATAAAGATAGGACTGGATCGTCCCTGGACTTCGGTTCAAAAGGTACATGACTGGTTTACATCATTCCTTGACGATGCCGATGATCGTGTGCTGATGATCATATGATGACGATGCTGATGATCGTGTGATGACGATGTCGATGATCGTGTGATGACGATGCCGATGATCGTGTGATGACGATGCTGATGATCGTATGATGACGATGCTGATGATCGTATGATGACGATGCTGATGATCGTGCGGTGATGATGCTGATGATCGTATGATGACGATGCTGATGACGATGCTGATGATCGTGTGATGACGATGCTGATGATCGTGTGATGACGATGCTGATGATGATACTGATGATCGTATGATGACGATGTTGATGATCGTGTGATGATGATGCTGATGATCGTGTGATGACGATGCTGATGATCGTATGATGACGATGCTGATCGTGCTGCTGTTGATAGTGTGATGATGATGCTGCTGATCGTGTGATTACGATGCTGATGATTGTAATGCTGATATTGATGTTGACATTGATGTACCAGTAACTGTTTGAGTTACTGATAAAGACAAATTGAAGAAAGCTTCCAATGATTTATAGATGTATCATGTATGATGTTGATGACTCCTTGCTCGTGCAGATGTTGTTATAATATCCTTCTCGTTAAGGGGGAGTGTTGAGATATTGTAACTTCAAAGAATATTATATTTGTACTTTATTATTCCGGAGATGTTTCATTCCTCCGTGAAGATCTTATTGTATATCCGGAGATGTTTATTCCTCCGTCGGAATGTGGTAACTCGGGTTTTTAGACTTCCCTAGTAGGGGTCGGCCCTGTATGTGTTATGTGGGTCAAAGGGTTATTAGACCACCCTAGAGGGGTCGGCCCAGTTAGTTGTAGTGGGGTATTTAACCTATTGGTTAAATACGAGCCTACGTGTACTTGTGTAAAATACATATCAGAGTAGTGTATAAATAGAGGAGGTGTGTTCCTCATTATACACACTCACTCACTCACTTGAGAAAGGCGCATTTGTGGAGGAGAGGTCTGCTATGGAGGAGAAGGAGCTTATGCTCAGGGTTTGCATCTTTGTATATTGATGGTCATCTATATTGAGGAAGCTTTGCTGGGTTTTCTACCCCATGAGGGTTTCCCAGGATAAATCTCTGTCTTTTGTGTTTATGCTATGCTTGTTGTTTCTTCAGTGATCCTGTATATGCTATTATTGTGAAATGGAATGTAATGCTGCTATTTTATGTCTTAGCATATTGAATTTTAACAATGCGTACCTGCATTGATGATCTAGTGCAGTTTTCATGGATGGCAGATTCTGTAGTAGATTTCTGCATGTCAGTAGTTACGTGTGTGGGTTTCTTTTTCCTTTTTGCTCGTTTGAATTTGCTGAACTGTTTTCTTTTGAAATTTGTGATAGTTGTTGATACGACTCATGTGATGATGCTTCATATTGGATGATTGAATGGTAGTATGTGACTGGCTCTCTTGAATAAATTGCAGGCTCGCGTGAGTATGTTGAAAAGAATGGAATGGCGCGTTTGAAGAATTCCGTAGTAGTTGATGATTGATTGTTGAATGTAGATGTGGTTGGCTTGCTTGAGTGCGGATATGTAATGTATTTGGCTCACTTGAATTGAATTGTAGGCTCGCTTGAGTGTTGATGTGTAATGTATCTGGCTCGCTTGAATTGAATTGCAGGCTCGCCTGAGTGCTGATATGTAATGTATTTGGCTCTTTGTAGGGTGGATGCTTCATATTGGATGTTTTTTTCTTTTTTCTTTTTGTCTTTTTTTAGTTTTTTTTGTCTTTTTTTTTTTTGTAAATGAGTTGAATTTCACTGATTTGCCGCATCCTCTATCAGCATCAATTGTTGCTGGTAGAGTACCTGTGTAAATTCTTTTTTTGACTGCGGTTTCTTGTAAAGTTTTAGGCAATGCCTATTCACTATCATGGGGAACTCCTCTTCATCGATTGTAATAATTCTCACAGCTCCATTTTCATAAATCTTCTGTATAATGTAAGGTCCAAGCCATCTAGTGGTTAGCTTCCCTTTAAATGTGTGAAATATGGAGTCGTAAAGTAGTGCTCAATCGCCTTCATTGAACTTTTTATCCTTCAGATGTTGGTCATGCCATTTTTTTCTTTGTTGTTGGATGATTTCAGTATGTGTAAGTGCTTGTTGGTGTGCTCATCCAGTTGATTCGGCTATAACATGCACTCTTTTTGAAGTTCTGATAGATCCATATGTAAATATGCTACAATTCTTAATGTCTTTATTTCAAATTCAATTGGCAGCATGACCTTTTTTCCATAGACTAGTTCATAAGGTGTGAATCCTGTAGTTGTTTTCCATTTAGTATTGTAAGCCCAAACTACCTCACTAAGTCTATCAGCCCAATCCCTTTTGTGAAGTTGGATAGTTTTTGTCAAGATTCTCTCTAATTCCCTGTTGGTTACCTCAGCTTGACCATTTTCTTGCGGGTGGTAGGAGGATGACTGTTTGTGCTTTACATTGTTTATTTTCATCAAGTCTTCAATTAAATTTGATGTAAATTGTGGGCCCTGATCAGAAACTACTTCTCTTGGAAACCCCAAACCTGTGAAAGATCTGCTCAGTAAAGAATTTGGCCACATTGGTTTCATTTGTAGCAACCAGTGTTGCTACCTCTGTCCATTTGGTAAGGTAATCAGTGCATATGAGGATGTAGCTTTTCTGATTAGACTGTGGGTTGAATGGGCCAACAAAATCAAATCCCCACTTTTCAAATGCCTCCAAGGATATTTTTGGACGGAGTGGCATCTCTTGTTTTTGTGTTGGTTTTCCCATTCTCTGGCAATCATCACAATGTGAAACATATTCGTAAGTATCTTGGTGGAGTGTTGGCCAATAATATCTTGTTTGCAAGATTTTATGGGCTGTCCTTTTTGCAGCATAGTGTCCTCCACATGGTTCATTGTGTGTGGCATGCATTATGTCATGCACCTCATCTTCTCTTATGCACCTTCTGAGTATCTAATCTGGTCCTTGTTTGAAAAGCATGCCTTCTATCCATGTGTATGTGGCACTTTGCCTTATTACTTTTGTTTTCTCTTTGTGACTGTAATGTTCTGGAAACTTTCCAGACACTAGATAGTTTGCTATATTAGCAAACCATGGGCTTTTTGTGGATATGGAAAAAAGGTGCTCATCTAGAAAACTGTCATCGATTACCTCACTATCTTCTCCATGTGCCAGTCTAGATAAAAATTCAGCCCCTACATTGTGCTTTCCTGGCTTGTCTAAACTTGCAATGTCAAATTCATGGAGGAGCAGCAACCATCTAATGATTATGGCACTTGTGTTTGGCTTGTTCATGATATATCTTATGGTTGAGTGGTCTGTATGAACAAAAACTTGATAACCAGTGATATAGTGTCTGAACTTATTAATGGCATGTATGACAACCAAAAATTCCTTTTCTGTGACAGTGTAATTCAATTCTCCCCCTGCCAAATTTTTGCTGATATAATATATTGCATAAGGCTTTTTCTCTTTTTCTTGTCCAAGGACAGACCCGATTGCTTTATCTGATGCATCTGAGTGGATGTGGAATGGAAATTCCCAATCTGGTCCTTGGAGTATTGGAGCTGTAATTGTTTTTTCCTTCAGGTTATTAAATGCTATCATGCAATTGTTTATCCATATGAATTCAGTATCTTTTGTGAGAAGTGCAAACATTGGGGCAGCAATTCTGCTATAATTTTCAATAAATCTTCTATAGTACCCTATTTGTCCAAGGAAACTTCTCACGTCCCTTTGTTTAACAGGTGGTGGTAGCATT
Source organism: Larix kaempferi (assembly GCA_027924585.1). NCBI lineage: Eukaryota > Viridiplantae > Streptophyta > Pinopsida > Pinales > Pinaceae > Larix > Larix kaempferi. The sequence goes on from BSBM01000255.1 coordinate 7,679,783, forward strand.
TTAATTACTGAAACTTTTGCTTGATCAACCTCTATCCCTCTCTGTGATATATGATGGCCGAGAACAATACCTTCTTCCATCATCATCTTGCATTTGTCATTGCTCATACATAGGCTCATCTCAATACATTTTCTCAATACCAATTCCAGATGGGTCAATGCCTGGTCGAAGTTTTTGCCATAGGGTGTGAAATCATCCATGAAGACTTCCATTTGGTCATTTATAAATTCTGAAAATATACATAGAATTTCCCTCTTAAAGGTTGCAGGAGCATTGCAAAGTCCAAATGGAAGCACTTTGCAGGCATAAGTACCCCATGGGCATGTGAAGGTTGTTTTGTCCTGGTCAGCTGGGTGAATGAGGATTTGATTGTAACCGCTGAACCCATCCAAGAAGGAGAAAAAATTGTTACCTGCTAAAGTATCCAGTACTTGATCTATAAATGGGAGAGGAATGTAATCCTTCTTGGTTGCTTTATTAAGCTCTCGGTAGTCCACACAAATTCTCCATTTGCCTCCCTTTTTAGGGACTATGACCAGTGGTGATACCCACTCACTATCAGAGATGGGATAGATGAACCCTGCATCTAATAACTTTTGTAGTTTGGTTTTGAATATGTCTTTCAATGCTAGGTTTAGTCTCCTTTGCGGTTTCCTTATAGGAATAGAACCTTCCTTGATGTAAATATAATGCTTGTAGATATCAGGATGAATACCTTTCATGTCTGCATATGTCCATGCAAAAGCTCTATTTTGCTCTGTTAATACCTTCATGAGTTGTTCTTCTTGTTGGGGCTGTAGATTAGAATTGATATTAATTGTTTTCCCTCGTATAATTTCCACAATTTTTGTTTTGTTTGTTTGCTCTTCCAGAGATGTTAGTTCTGCCCACATCTTGTTCAAGTTCCTACTTGAAGATTCACCTTCATTTTGATGATCTGTGTCAAAAAACCTTTGGAGACCATCATTGTTAGAAAAATCATTTTATGTAAACCTATCTATATGACCATCTTCATATATGGCTTTTAGTGTTAATGCACCATCAATTGTTAGGACAGGTCTCATGTTTTGATTCAGTGTGTCATTGTAATCGTCAGTCCAGTTTTGATATTCTATCTCTAAGGATTTTCTGGCTGGTGGGTAAATGGTGATTTTTTTCCTAGACTGGCCACTGGTGATGGTCATGTTGCCTGACCTACATCCTATGTAAGCATCTGCAGTTTCCAGCCCGGGTCTTCCGAGTATAATAAAATATCCACTAAGTTTGATTTTTACCTCGATGACTATGAAATCAGCTGGGTATTCCCAGGATTCTATATTGATTAGAATGTCCTCGAGCATTCCTGGAGGCTTCACAATGGATGTATTTGCTAGCTGGAGTACTGTAGTTGTTGGTCTGACCTCTGATTGGAAACCTAGGTGTATCATAGTATCTTTGGTCATTACGTTTATAACTGCTCCTAAATCAATTAGGCTCCTGTCGATTTGTCTGTTATTGATGTTGACTTGGACGAAGGGGCTACCTGGGTCTAGATATTTGGGGTTAACCACGATACCCAGCATTAGATCAGCTAATTGGCCCACTACATTAATAGTTGGTGGGTCATGCTTTCTCCTTCCAGGTTTCTTCAAACAATTCTCTTTTATATATTTGTTGCAGATGGGTATGTCTCTGATGGCTTGAAAGATGGGGATTTGGATATTCAAGTGTTTTAATTCATTCAGAATTGTGTTTTCCTCTTCATCTTTGGTACTTTGTATAAGATTTTAAGGAAATGGAGGGTTTCTAGTTCGTGTGAGTGGTATAATTTCTTCCTCTGGAAGGTTTGGTTCATCAGGATGCTGAATATGAGGTTCAGTCCTTTGCTCATGGTGCTCTGTTTGTTGTATGTTTTGCGTAGGTTTATTTTGGAGCATTTTTCCAGACCTTAGGTTAATCTCATTTATTTCCATGGTATCTACTACGTAAGTGGGAAATTGCATCGTTTCAATATTGTAGGCTTGTTGTTTCCCTAGCCTGTTTTTGTTAGGGTTAGGGATTGGCTGGGCAGGAATTGGTGGAGGTCTGGGGGGTGGTTGATTAGGTGGTGGTGGCATGATAAGTGGATGTTGTTGTTGTAGCAGAGCTCTCCAATTTGATGAGGAATAACGATATGGATTGCCATAATTTGTGGATGGTTGAGTAAAAGGTGGGGGGTATGAGGGGTAGGATTGTGGGTAGTATGATTGATGATAAGGCTGGTTTTGCTACCACTGATTTGGATTTTGCTGAGATGGTCATTGGGATGGTATAGAGTTCCAATTCTGCTGGTTATTTCCTTGGTTATAGTAATGTTGGTTGTTGGGTTGGTATGGTCTGGGAAAATTATTCCTCTTATGATTTACAAAGCAGAGTTGTTCTATTGCACCCTCGGTTGTGGGCTCTTGGATAGCGGATTTGCAGGAAGGAAACAAGGGACACTTGTCAGTAGAGTGATCCTCAATGCAGAGGCCACATATTTCGATGGTGTTTAGTGTGCACTGCCCCTTCTCATGCTTCTTTCTACAAAGAGGACAGAATACTGCCAAGGCTTGCTTAATTTCATCTTGTTTCTTTTTTATTTGAAGAGCATCAAGTTGCATGGCCAGAGATTGTAGGATGTTAGTCTTCATGTTGTCCAGCAGGTTTCCTAAATCATATTTTGTAAGTGTTGGTCCTGAAGATGTTGATACACTAGTAGATGTGTGTGTATCCCTTGTCCCATTCTTAGTTTTCCTAAATTTAGAGTAGTTTTTGAAGATTTGCAGGATCTGGTCAAAATATTTTTGGAATATATCTCCATCTCCTAGAAGATTTAAGACTTCAAAATTCTCTTCTTTTACACCTCTAAGAAGGACAATTTTTAGTGATTCAGGATCCAAGGTGCAATGACTGGCCCGTTTGTAGCTGAGTTGAAATCTTTGGGCATAATATTCTAATGACTCTCTTTCTCCTTGTTGCATCCTAAAGATTTCATCCCTTGTATCTTTGGCCTTGCAGTAGTCCCTATATTTTTCTAAGAATGCCTGTTTCATTTGATCCCAATTAAAGATACTATTCCCTTCAAGGCTCATGAACCATCGAAGTGATAGGTCTTTCAGTGTGGAAGGAAAAATCCTTAGCTTTTTTGCATCAGTAGTGTAATCAAATGATCTGCAAACTACCTCAAATTCAAACAGGAATGTGTCGGGATCTTCTGAAGTGAAACCATGGAAGTTTGGTAGATTATTAGGATTGATGTTCTTCATCCTGGCATCTCCAAGAGGTATGCTAATGGGAAAGGTGAAAATATCCCTAGGTTCCTCCTCTTCATTTGCCATTGCGGTGTTTGAGTTGGAACCGGTAGTGAAGTTGTCTCTGTTTGGATCGTATGTGGAGTCAGTTTCATTTTCAGAGTGTAGAAATTAAAACTGAGAATGGTCAGAACTGTTATTACCATTGTTGCTCATGGAATGCTTGGGCAGAAAGGGCCAAACCTATCCCTTTGCCAACAAGGCATTCATTGGTAAAAAAAAAAGTATTTATGTTTTTGTTTTATGTGATTTTTGTTCTCTTTTTGTGTTGTTTTTAGGTGATGTCTCCTAAAAGATTTAGCACCTCCCTGGAAACGGAACCAAAAAGTGGTGAGCTCCCAATATGGATGCCTAATGAGGGCAGCTATACTAAGAGCCTACTTCAATTATCAACCCGAGGGACGTACAACTTTAGAGGTGCAGGCACTATCTATGCTCTTATAGGACAATCTTTTTCGCGGTTGGGTATCAATATCAATGTTTTAAGGGTTGCTTACTCAATACATAAAACTGTTTATACTAGGGAATTAAATACTGGGAAACAGTAAATCTATTTTAAAGAATTAAAATACTAAAAGCAATAAATCTATTTTTAAAGAATTAAAATACTAAAAGCAGTAAATCTATTTTAAAGTATTAAAAATGATGAAAGTGAAAGAGATATTCCTATGAATCTACCTAATGCAGAATGGTGAATCTAGACAATGAAAGTGAAATGCCATAATAGATCTATTCTAAATTAAAGAAAGCAAGGTCTGTAATCACTTACGCATAAAACTAGAATTCTAATCTAACATCTCATGCTACACATCTATTATTAAGAAATCAAAGCAATCAATCTCGAGAAGCAATTAATCATGATGGGAAACATTCATAAACCTTAGATCTAAACCATGATTTTTGAAGGCAATGCTAATATATATGGAATCATTGTTTAAAATGTGCATTGGAAGAAAGCAGCTACAGGACTACTAAAACCGTATTGCTGAACTACAAAACGTGTTATAAATTACTACAAAATCAAGACATCATTCAAATGCTTCCATATGCGATATAAATTTTCATCACTATAAAACACATAATTGGAAATACCTGAAAAATGGAAATCCCCTGACTTACGTGTTGAAGGGGCCCTCTCCAACCCGTACTTAGGAGGAAAAGAAACTTATAGATGCTAACTGGGATTTAACATCAATCTTCCATTAAAATATAAACTCCATGTCTTCACAAAGGTCTGTAATTCAGAAGTATCTCAAGAGTGCAAAAACGTAAAACAATGTTTCTCCAAAAATGTCAACAAGCCCCTCTCGCTACTCGAGAGGTCCATATTTATATAATTCTTAATACTGAACCTAACTAAATGTCTAAATGCCGATTCTCCTTGAACAGGAGTGCGTTCTCTACAAATCAGGAAAAAGGCGTTGAGCTGCATGGCCCCTCAATCTTCTACATGTTTGTCCTTTAATGCCCCTGAACCTACTCAATCACGCTCGATTTCCACAGAATTAGTTTATTGAATACACATTTTAAACATACAAGAATAATCGTAAAAAACAACTTCATTAAATAATTAAGGTAAAACATTTTTCCCACAAATGAGTGTGTTTCTTCGCCATTGCTTGAGCTTTACTGCGGGAAAAAGGATATCAAATACCTGAAAATTGGACTCATCAATCAGCTTCTTCCTCATGAAAACATTGTCATGTAGTTACACCATCCTAATCGTTCACTTCATCATCCTCATCATCATTGTCACCATCATCAAAACATCAGATTCATCATTTTTATTCTTGTAATTTTATTCAAAGGATGAAATATATGATTTTTCTTCAATGTTTCATGTAGATCGTTCTCCAAAGCAAGGTTCTTCCCTCCACCAGTTGCGATTGTCAGGATGATTCGTTTCTATGACACCCCCCACCACACTTCGCAAGAAAACTCCTATGTAAATTGTTTACATAAAGTTTTTTTTTCTATTGAGTTACATATAGAAGTAAACTATTGTATACATGTACATGTGTAATTATTAATTGTTGTTTGTTTCTACATTTTATCAAGGTACCCCGCCAGCTAGGTTGTCTGATGAGTTTCCATTTGGAAGCATCGTGTCTAGTGCCTTGCATGATGGCCATGAACCATTGACCCCCTCAGAGCATAGTGATGAGTTTCATCACCATGCAAGTACATTAAATTCATATTTATTTATTTTCCATCTATCAATATCTTTAAATTTTGTATCGATGTTTTGTACTTTGATTGATACATTTTTTTATATATCTATCACGTGTTGATCCTGCTTCTAATGCTTCTTGGGAGGATGGGATCACTAGGATAACGATTGAGGATATCAAATCATTGTGTGATTGGTTGATTGGATCCATGCACCCTAACTGTTGAAATACTTATAGGAAGGTGATTCACCGACCCCTATGTGATTTTGGATCATATTGCAATAGAAGAATGTATTTCTCCTCTAAATTATTGATTGTAACAACAAAACAACCAACCACAACTATAAGGGTAGTGAGAAAAACAATTGGAAGAGAGGTTGCAATGGTAATCACAATTCTCAGGTTGCTTGAATAAATACCCTGTGCGCTTCCTATTTTCCCCACTATGGTATAATATTGAAGCTTTTCTTGATCATCCACTTGTTGGAATATTCTCACCATCATTTATATATTTGCATGCATGCATGCATCAAGTCATCAGTATGGTAGTCTCCCCAGCACCTAGAGCTCATATTCAGCCCCCTGGAGCCTATTTTTAGCCCTCAGTAGCCCTCCTACATACCTAGTGTGCCTTCTTTTCCTCATCTATATGACAAATGCGCCCTACTACACACTCTTGGATTCCAACAACCAGTGCTTGCATTGATTGCACATTTATGCATTGATTGCTCAGTTTAACTGCCTGTAGCATCCATTTGTCTCTATCGGAGTGCCACTTGACTACTGACAGTCTCTCATGCGCCCACCTTGGAGTCTCCTTCCCTATGATATAACAAGTAAATGCAACCCAATGTAAGATAAGCAACATTTACAACATTACTGGACGAGAATATGAGTATTTCTATTAATAAACAAGAAGAAGTACAATGTGATATGACCTCTTGCCGGCAACCAATCTGAACCAAGATTTGGATCAATCCACTTGTGCCTCCACCACTTCAATCCTCCATGAATGGAAAAATCAAACAAGATAGGAGTTTGGAAGGTGAACATAAAGGGTTCACAACTACAAGGATCAATGAGTGTAGACTCAAGATAGGGCAAAAATCCACTAGAGTTCTCTTGCTCTTTTTTCCCCTCCCCTCCATAAGCCATATGTGCTCAATATATAGTCCTCTCAAAGGTAAGTGAAAGGACACATCGAGACGTTTCTCGGGCATATGGAGAACCAAAGGTCACCCAATGACCGCTTTTTGGGAGTAAAAAGTAATAAACTAGTGATATTTACCATTTTACATGCTACCCGCGGTCTATAGTGATGCAACTCATGGGTACGCTTGCTATAGTGATGCAACAAGTGGGTAAGAGGAAAAATGAGGAAACAGTATGTCTGAAGGATATAAAGTGGATCTGAGTCAGTGAAATGTATCCTACAGGCCAAAGAATGCTGATGCTCACAAGGTGGAAGATTAGGTTGTAACAGATGCCCCCTAATGTGTGAGGTCAGAGATTGATGCTATAATGGCCGAAATACATTATAAAACTCAGAAGTGGAGTGATGGAAACACAAGTGGAAAGAGCAGCTCACTCGTCATAGTACAACAGTATCCCTGAATACATGTCGGTAGTACAACAATTTGATACAATGGCCATGAATAGGCAATACATAATGGATATATGTCATAAGTGATCATAGCCATGATCCCTCTACAGTAAGATATGGTCTCTTGTTGAAAAGGAAACAACTGGTGCAAACTGGAGGTACAAACTGCTAATATCTGAGAGGTGATATCTCAGATGTAAAGTCAAATTCATAGGTAGCATACTGAATGCCACTATCACCGAGGGTCTTCTACATAAATATTCGACGGTGCAAGTCCCATCAAGTGAATAAAAGAGTTAGGGTTGAACCTGATGTGACATCGTCTGATTACCGGTCAATGAAGTATACCGTTAACAGACCTGAGATAACCCACCAATAATGCAAATGCGCATCAAGGCACAGAGCACAATCATCGGAGTGTGAATATATGGGTTGAAGTTGAACACTAGGATGAATCCATCAATTAGGGGACATTGATGTATTCCCAAAACTATCGATGGCGAGAGAACCTGCCACTAATGATTGCAAGCCTCAAGGTACTCAACCAAACTCTAAGCCTCAAGTTCCGGAATAAATGGGTTGAAGTCGACAGAATGAGACTCGCTAGAAGGAGGGCATTAAGGTATCCCACATCAACCCGCACGAGGTACCAGCTACGCTGAAAGATTTGGAAGAACTCAGGTGAAACGGACTAACTCAATAAGGATGGCCGACATGCAATAGTTAGGAGATCTGAGGAGTGGCCGACTCTGGGCTGAGGAATTCCTTTGAACAAGAGCATGAGCAGATGGATAGACTCAAGAAGCATAGACTTGACATAGACTGTGCAATGCAGGAGGAATTACAAAGGGATCCATAATGACTGGAAGCTTAACCAATCGGTGGAGAAAACTGAGAAACAAGTACAGCTCCTAAGGTCCAATTATAGTCCCGACTCATAATGTATGGAGTGGAATGAATGCTCTGTTCAAAGGTGACACAACAGCTTCCAACAAGAAGTAGTAACCATAATCCCGTCCGGATTTTCAGAATATTTGACTTTTTTGGTCTTTTTCATATTTGGGAAAAGATTGAAAAAGAATAAAATTGCTTATAGTACAACAAGTGAGGGAACGAGTGTCAAATAGCGAGCAGACTAGTCCCAAGCTGTGGAACATACCTATGATCAATGCAAGGAAGTTCATGCAGGATGTGGACACTCGGGGAGATGTTCCCTCAGGGTCAAAAGGACATCAAATTGTGAAGGGAAAATATAATCTCTGCAGGGATCGACAGGAAAAGTGCTCAGGCACCAGGCTAACAACCAAGTAAGCAGGAGCCAGCACAAGGCTCAAGCGACAAGCAGGATGATGCAAGCAATCACAACATGATATAACTGAGGGAAGTCCTTAAGGGAGATGGCCAGCATAAGACAAAGTAGACTATGAGTCTTTATCTCAACGTCATGGTGTAACTACAAAGGACTCCCAATCCTAAGGACAAACAACGGAATGGGCACCAGAATGCACAAAGAGGTTCTAACTAGGGTACCCATGTTTGGAAAAGCCCTACCGCCATATAATGACACTTCTATAGCAGTGTGAAGGTTCTGTGTTCGTTAAGAAGCGGGGTCGCACCTAGGGTTTATGAAAGTGGTCAAAAGGTCAAATGCATAATGCATGTGGAAATGGCATCTAACCTATATGCCAGGTGTGAAACGTACCTGCCGTAGGTGTGAAATGGTCCAGAACAGCTTTCGCCGAAGAAATCTGATTAAAAATTATACTCCATGACATTATATTAGTCCAGAATGGCATCAAACGGTCAAAACTATAGATAACTGGGTCCTGAAAATTATAAATAGTAAAAAATTTACAATTTACAATTCATTTTTACTATTCACCCATTTGGAGTTTTGTGGTTAGTTTTCACCTGAAAGTTCAGTTGCCGATTCTGGGAGCTACAAGCGTCCCTTCATCGAACCGTCCGGAGCAGGTTGGTAGTCTCATCGATACCTTTAAATTCAATGCATTCATTTTAATTTTCAGCGGTGGGATTTTTAGTTTGGTCAATCCCTAAATGGCTTTGACGCCACCCGCGGGCTATAGCTATGCGAGTTGTGGGTAGTGCACGATACTCACAGTCAATGCATAGATTGACTGTGGGTACCCGCTCTTGTATACAAATTAGCCCGCGGGTACAGCCATGAATTTGAAAATGCAAAATAAATTGACTAAAATATTTGTTTTTCCTCACTCCAGGATGGTTCTAGAGTGGAGGGAGAGGGAGCATGACCAAGTTGATGAGGCCGTGCGTAATGATGTGCAAGCACAGTAGGCATTGCAAGCATGTGGGTTGTACAAATTCTGGAGTATAGGGGGTTTGAGGGCCCAAAACCTACTACTCCGTCGCTTGATCGATTATTGGGATGTTGATGCACAGAATTTCAATCTGAATGGGAAAATCCTCACACTGGAAGTGGACGACATCTACTTCATTACCAGTTTGTCCTGTCGAGGTGACGAGGCTAGTCTTTGGTCTCGTACTGTGGGTGGCGGGATCACCATCCTTCACTACATAGCGCGGTATTGCCGTGCAAACACACGCACGGTGGGAAGTCAGGTGCCCATCAATGCCATAGTAGATCTGAGCATGAAGATCATTGTGGCTACATTAGTGCGAATAATGGGTTCCAAAGCTCTACACCAGGCATCTAGGCCAATGATGTTCTATGCATCAAAATGCATGCGGCCTATAGTATTTGATTGGTGTACTACACTGCTGGGGTCTATGAAGACCCAACTGATAGAATGCAAAGAAGGGAAGGCCAAACACTTTGGGTATGGGAGTATCTTGTGCAGATTCTTCTTTGAGAGAGTTCTGGGGCTTAGTCTGAGGGTGGATGTCCCTCCTCATAGTCTCCAGGATCCAGCCTTGACCCGGTGGGTTGAGATCTTGACACAACAGGGTGGTGGCCATCTGGCATCACCATATATCGAGGAGTTCTTCCGCTGGTGGGACTGACAGGTCATTTCCATAGAGGACTATCCCTATGCAGGGATAGACTTCCGCCAGGATAGGGACATGCCACTCCCACTAGACGCAGCATTTGGAGACATTGGTGAGTACTCTTTTTAGGTTTTTATTTTTTAAATTTGTATGGATTTTTTATTATAGATGTAAATGCAAAAATATTTTTGGTGGTAGTATCATATGCTAATGTTTGACTATTTGCTCGCAGACAAGGGCCTAGTGAGACTCGATGGCTTCCCGAGACATGGTTGTCGGGGCAGGAGTGATGAGGCAGTTATTGCTGCAGTAGGGCGCACTCTACAAACCTTGCAGCGCAACCTATCATGGATGGTTGCTAGCGTTCCACAGATAGAGGTGGAGCGACTATCCGAGGCCATGCAGCACCAAGTAGTGGGAGTTCCAGGTGACTGGGTGTGGTTACTGCAGTGGGTATCCAATGCAGTTCAGTACTTCTACGAGACACATCTTGTCGAGGCGGCAGCTAGGCCTCCTCGTAGGGAGTAGATATCCCAGGATCTCATTTTTTGTATCGATATGTATATTTTGAGGGCTACGGGCTCCAGTTTTGTATGACATTACCATTTTTGGACATATTTATAAAAAACTTTGGTTCTCCGGTTCTACTATATGTGTGTATGTACAAATGTATGAATGTCTTCTTTTATTTGTGTGCTTCATGGTGAATGGGAAAAATGCCAATCTAATACATAGTTAGCGTATGCATCAGATATATGATTAAGACTTCTCGGAACATGTATGTATGCAATTGAAACAAATTGTCGTTCCAAGAGTCTTACCCTTAGGAATTTCCATAGTAGCATAGGATCTCGCACATGGTACTTCCCATTCAGCTAAGACACAACTAGTTGTGAGTGCAAGCATACTTCTAAAGACTAGATGCCATGGGAAATAGCACCCCGAAGTAGCTCAATGACGGCACTATACTCAGCCACATTGTTAGATGTAGGACCAAGACAAGCACCTCCTGAGGACACAACTAGGTGGTTAGGTGAGAAAATAAACCAGGCAGCAGAAGCAAGTTGCTGCGTATGATGGCTAGCACCATCCATGAACCTTAAGAATGTAGGAAACTCTGTTGACATCTGTCAATCAAACGGAAGCTAATCAACTGACCCAAAAACCAAAAGAAATCTAAACTATGTAGAGAAGCAACAATACAATAGTATACAAAAGTATTAACCTGAACCAGAGGTTCAAGCGTAATACCGTTTGAGGTAGAGGCCATTTCTAGGCTCGTTCAAGACAGTCCCCTCATAGTCTTCTAATTCATAGGCTCCTTTTTCCAAGACACGCCTCACGATGTCAGGATTGTGCCACATGGGGTTGAACTTGCCTGCCCCCAGGGGTTATTTAGCTTGGTCATATAAGAGGACCAAGTCACCTTTAGCATACTGTCGGGGATGGATTGACCTATCATACTGAACCTTAACACAACGTTTGTTGGCATCTATAGCCACAGCGGCATCTCAATGTTGCTCATCAAGTTGCTCAAGGTGGATTAAACGTTGCTCAAGACCCGTCGTATCAAGGAGGAGCTCTATGACCAGTTTAAGTGAAGGGATATCGCATTCAATCGGTAAAAGTGACTCCACACCGTGAACTAGCTGAAATGGTGAGAACCTGGTGGTAGTCTTGACTGCGGTTCGAGATGCCCACAAAGCAGGATATAACATGATGTGCCAGTTGGTCTTGATTTGTTGGATGGTACGTTGGAGAATGGTCTTCAAAGACTTATTGACTGCTTCTACTTGACCATTCGCTTGGGGATAATAAGAAGATGCGTGTTCTTGATGAAACACAAGCTTGAGAGACAAATCCTCCATCATCTTGTTCTAAAAGTGACTGCCATGGTCAGTGACAATCTCTTTCGGAATACCGAACCAAGTTATAATTTGGTTGAATACGAAGTGGGCTGCTGTAGCACCATCGGCTTTAACGGTAGGCATGGCCTCAGCCTATTTGGAAAAATAGTCCACGGCCACTGTGATATGGTGATGCCCCCCAACCAAAGCTGGTTTGCAATCCATGAAATCTACCCCCCACTTGGTGAAGGGACTGAGGGTGATGACGGGATGAAGGGGTGCTGGATGCAAGCGTATGCTCCGAGAAAACACTTAGAAAGGGTGACATCTCTTCACAGCATTAACACAATCCTTAAAGATGGAAGGCCAAAAATAACCAGCTAACATAATATGTTGGGCTATAGTGAGGCCAGATAAGTGACCGGCACACACCCCAGCATGGCAATCATTAAGTACCTACTTCGCTTCTTCGTGAGTTAACCCACGACAGAGAATAGAATCCTTTCCTCGGCAATACGAAGTGTCATCAACGATAGTATCATCTTTAGCGTGATGTTTTACACGCCGTCGCTCATCTCGTGAATAGTGCAGAGGAAACTTCAAAGTTTGGAGATATACAATGACATCCCCATACCAAGGGCCCTCTGACGAGATAAGAAATAAGTGCTCATCCACAAAGGAATCTTCATGAATGACATCCTCATCAAGTCTCGGAAGGTCCAACATAAGCTTAGCAAACACAAACGAATTCACCGACTTTGCCGAAGCAAAATCGAGATCGAAATCCTGAAGGATAACAATCCATTTATTGTACTTCCCCCCGATAAGGCGTCATGATAGCATGAACTGAAACGGATTGATATGCGCGACAACTGTGGTTGTTCTAAGCAAAATGTAATATCGTAACCGTTGGACTGAATGAACAGTTGCAAGTGCCAGCTTTTCCACATGAGTATTTCTTGGCTCAGCGTCTACTAGATTTCGACTAAGGTAATAGATGACATGCTCGACAAGTGCATCATCAACCTGAACCAATACCATGCCAATCGTCTCTTGAGACGTGGCAACATAAAGGATAAAATCTCGTGCGAAGTCTGGTGGACTAAGCACAGGGACCGATACCAAAGCTTTCTTAAGGGCATCGAAAGACTGCTGGGCTCGTTCATCCCAGATAAAGGGTGTGTCTTTCTTGAATAAGCATGTGAAACCTTTGGTAAGATTAGCATAATTGACTACGAAACGGCGTAGAAAAGTGGCTCTCCCTTGGAGGCTTTGAAGTTGTAACAAATTGCGTGGAGGAGGAAACTGAAGTATTGCCTCAACTTTGATAGGATCGACTCTAATACCCTCTTTTGAAACTATGAAGCCCAGAAGGCGACCCGTCCTTACAGCAAAGATGCATTTGTTAGGATTCAATCGAATTTTGTATCGTATACATTGTTCCAGAATCATGCGGAGGTGCTTGGGGTGGTCCATCCTCTTGCGAGAATGGCCGGCAAGGTCATCCAAAAAAACCTCCATAATCGTTTTAAGATCGTGAAAGGTGTAGGTCATGGCACGCTGAAATGTAGCTCTGGTGTTTTTAAGGCGGAAGGGCATTTTCCGATATGCAAATGTTCCCCAAGGACAAATGAAAGTTGTCTTATTTTGGTCCTCGGGTTTGATTTGAAGCTGGTTATATCCGGAAAATCCATCCATGAAGGAAAAATTCTCACTTATGGCGCAAGCATCCAAGATTTGATCTATGAATGGTGTGGGGAAGTTTTCTTTCGGACATGCACGGTTCAAATCTCTAAAATCAGTGCATACATGGATCGTTCCCTGCTTCTTATCCACAGGAACGGGGTTTGACACCCATTCGATAAGGGGAACGGGGTAGATGAAACCAACTTTGAGCAGTTTCTCCACCTCTGCCTTGATAGTGGCTACTTTTCTAGGTTTCACAGCACGTAAGCGTTGTCAAACTGGTTTAGCGTTGGGATACGTTCTAGTCTCATGTTCAACAATGTGGGGGTCTATTCCTGGAATCTCCTCATATGACCAGGCGAAAGCTTCCAGGATTTCTATAAACAATTCAATGTAAATAGAAATCTCCTCAGGAGTGCAATCGTCAATGATGTAGACATTCTCAACTTTTCCGGGAGTACGAGAGATATTGATCGACGTAGTTGGGTAAATGTTAGCCATATTCCCTTCTGCAAAAACATCATGCGACTCCAAAAGAGCCACAGGGTGACCAACCATCTCTGCTAGAGTCATTCTCAACTCTTCTCGTTCGATGAGCTCAAGTTTAGGAAGGAAATAAGATCGATGGTGCATATCTTCCCAAGGTCTCGCACTACCACACATGGCCTCCATAATAGCTTCATCAGAAGGAAAAGTATCATCGAGGCAATCGTGGGAACAAGACGAGTTGGCTTCCCAAACCGGCAGCATAATGGGATCTTCCTCAACTGTCTGGGAAGAAGAGAGATCCGTCTCTATGGTGGCTTGTTGAATATGCTGGTAAGCAAGCTCAGCTACAGACAGTGGCATAGACATCCCGACATGCGTAATGTTTCCAGGCGTGGAACTCGTGGACGGTAAAGTCCACGGATCATCAAAATAGGAATTCTAGAATGACATATTATGCGAAGGAGGAGATGTATCATCGGTAATGGTTCCAATAAAATTCATAGGTGCGGCAAAATCATAAGTTCCCATCAATGAAGGGTACATGCCAACACCCATGTTCCTAGTTTCCTACTGAGAATGAGTAACCTGCGGGACTATGGATCCCGTGGATGCTGTGGAAGAGGAGTTAACATAATCCAACTGACCGATGGTCACAATCTTTCCTTCGTGAGGAAAGTAGATGACTCTGAATACAATGGAAGCGACAGCTTTCATGGCATACATCCAATTCCGACCCAGTAAAAGGTTGTAGTCGATGGGCGCATCAACCACCTCAACTTCAATAGGCACAGACTTACATCCCAAGGAGACAACAAGGGAAGGGATAATTCCATGTGGATTAAATGAATGACCATCGAATGCAGTGAGCGTGGTTCTAGACGCGAGTAGGGGAGGAGAGCCAAGAGCTTTCCAACAAGTTAACGGCATTACTAACGCAGAGGCACATTTGTCAACCATAGTACGTCTGAAAAAACTATGAAGGCACACCACCTGGATTTGAAAATCCACGTGGTAGGGTAAGTGAGGTTGCACATCAGTAGTATCGAACTTGATAACAGTGGGACTTCCCCCATTCTGAACTCCTAACGCACTCATAAGAGCATGCTTCTGAGAAGGAAAGGCTTGCAAAACTTCAAGAGCTGACATGGCACACGGAGTTTGGCCCAAATATTCCACAATAGAGTAGTTATGGGTGGCTCGAGCATTAGGATTATGCGTAGAGTGCTTAAGAACGTCTTTCGGTATCCGCAGCATATTAGAAGGCTTCTCAATATGCAAGGAATTGTCAGGAGGAGGGGGAGGCTCACTCCCCGAATTGGGTTGTGGTGCATCATAATCGTGCTGACGAGTGGAAACACTAACCTTTGATTGAACCATGTTCACAAATCCATAATCACCAGTATTGGAAGAAGACGTTGTCGTCTCAGTGGGTCCATAACCAGTGGTGGGAGCATGGAGAGCCATGTTTTGGTGATGAGGTAGGGGATCCTTCAACACAGCTGGGCTCTGTGCCAAATGCTTCGATGCTTCTTCAATACAAGGACATAAGTGAGTAAGATGGTCTTCCCCACAAAGCTTGCAAGGAAAATTCACCTTACGCCTAGGTTTACGGTCCTCACAAGCATTTCTGCCTTCCCGAGGAGGGTTGGCATTATCCTTACGGGGCGTATTGCTATTGCTATTGTTATTCCCATTGTTTCCACCCTTACGATTATTTCTCCCCTTTTTCTTACCACCAGGTTGTTGGTTACCTGATTGGTTCATCGTTTGCACACCGTGTACATCGGACGATGGGGTGGAAGTGGACAAGGTGTGAACCTGTCCGGGAATAGACTTGTTTAGCGAAAATTTTTGCATTTGATTAGCTACCAAATCTAAATCTATGGGGCAAGTGCTTGCAGATCCTACGATGCCATCAGCATGCAGTCCAGGAACTGACTGAGGCTCATGACGTGTGTGCGGTGCGTCAGGAATAATGTCATACAAAATTCCAGACTGAGAGTATAATAAGTCTAACTGCTGGACTTTCAAGATAGCTTGTTCCTCAGTCACAATGCTGGATATCGAAACATCCTTAGCAATGTATGGGAGTAGAGAGTTGAGGAACCATTCCAACAGGAACTCTGGAGGAATGTTGGCTTTCACTAACCTCTTCCATCGACGCCACTCTTGAACGTGGTTAGAAATATGTGTGGCCTTGTTCTGACAGAAGGTAGATAAAAGTTCAGTACCAGTACCATAGCGAACCGGAAACTGGAAATGATCTAAGAAAACCAAAGTGATCTCGTTAAAACCCCTATAAGTGTTTCCAGGAAACTCGATGTACCACTTCGCGGCTGCCCCCATGAGGGTGCATTGAAATAGTGTTAAAATTCAATATGCTAAGACAGAAAATAGCAGCATTACATTCCATTTCACAATAATAGCATATACAGGATCACTGAAGAAACAACAAGCACAGCATAAACACAAGAGACAGAGATTTATCCTACGAAACCCTCATGGGGTAGAAAACCCAGCAAAGCTTCCTCAATATAGATGACCAGCAATATACAAAGATGAAACCCTGAGACATGATCTCCTCCTCTACAATAGCAGACCTCTCCTCCACAAGTGCGCTATCCTCAAGTGTGTGAGTGTATCAAATGAGGAACAGACCTCCTCTATTTATACACTACTCTGATATGTATTTTACACAAGTACATGTAGGCTCGTATTTAACCATTAGGTTAAATACCCCATTATAACTGACTGGGCCGACCCCCACATGGTGGGTCTAATAACCCTAGTTACCACACCCAACTCGGAGGAATAAACATCTCCGGATTTATAGTATAATCACATCGGAGGTATGGAACATCTCCGGAATAAATAATATACAAATATAATATTCTTTGAAGTTACAATATTTCAACACTCCCCCTTAACGAGAAGGATATTATAACAGTATCTGCACGAGAAAGGAGTCATCAACATCATACATGATACATCTATAAATCATTGGAAGCTTTCTCAACATCATCAGTAACTCAAGCAGTTACTGGAACATCTTCAATACTGGAACATCAACATCTTCAGTACTGAGTCTTTATCTTCTGCAGCACTCGAAAAACTACAACAACATCAACATCTGGATCCTCACGATCATCAGTATCGTCATCTCACGATCATTAGCATCATCATCACACGATCATCATCATCGTCATCACACGATCATCAGCATCGTCATCACACGATCATCAGCATCAGCATCGTCATCACACGATCATCAGCATCGTCATCTCACGATCATCAGCATCATCATCACACGATCATCAGCATCGTCATCACACGATCATCAGTATTGTCATCACACGATCGTCAACATCGTCATCAACACAGGTATCCATAACAATACAAGTATCCACATCATTAGTACAAGTATTCATGCCAATACAAGTATACATATCATCAATACGAGTATCCATACTGATACAAGTAATCATGTCATCAATACATGTATCCTACCGATACAAGTAACCACATCATCAATACAAGTATCCATACCGATACAAGTAACCACGTCATCAATACTAGTATCCTACCGATACAAGTAACCACATCATCAATACAAGTATCCTACCGATACAAGTAACCACATCATCAATACAAGTATCCTACCGATACAAGTAACCACATCATCAATACAAGTATCCTACCGATACAAGTAACCACATCAAAAATCACTTTCTCGGAGACCATACGTCTACGGATCAATTCAGGGACCGAAGTTCGGGGATGATACAATCCCCACTTCTCGGAGACCATACGTCTACGGATCAATTCAGGGACCGCAGTCCGGGGATGATACAATCCCCACTTCTCGGAGACCTCACGTCTACGGATCAATTCAGGGACCTAAGTCCGGGGATGATACAATCCCCACTTCTCGGAGACCTCACGTCTACGGATCAATTCAGGGACCTAAGTCCGGGGATGATACAATCCCCACTTCTCGGAGACCTCACGTCTATAGATCAATTCAGGGACCTAAGTCCGGGGATGATACAATCCCCACTTCTCGGAGACCTCACGTCTACGGATCAATTTAGGGACCTAAGTCCGGGGATGATACAATCCCCACTTCTAGGAGACCTCACATCTACGGATCAATTCAGGGACCTAAGTCCGGGGATGATACAATCCCCACTTCTCGAAGACCTCACGTCTACGGATCAATTCAACCTAAGTCCGGGGATGATACAATCCCCACTTCTCGGAGACCTCACGTCTACGGATCAATTCAGGGACCTAAGTCCAGGGATGATACAATCCCCACTTCTCGGAGACCATACGTCTACGGCTCTCTTTAGGACTGAAAGTCCAGGGATGATCCAATCCCCTCAACTTTCCACTAAGGACTTCATTCTCGGAGACCTCACGTCTACGGCTCTCTTTAGGACTGAAAGTCCAGGGATGATCCAATCCCCTCAACTGTCCACTAAGGACTTCATTCTCGGAGACCTCACGTCTACGGCTCTTTTTAGGACTGAAATTCCAGGGATGATCCAATCTCCTCAACTGTCCACTAAGGACTTCATTCTCGGAGACCTCACGTCTACGGCTCTCTTTAGGACTGAAAGTCCGGGGATGATCCAATCCCCTCAACTGTCCACTAAGGACTTCATTCTCGGAGACCTCACGTCTACGGCTCTCTTTAGGACTGAAAGTCCAGGGATGATCCAATCCCCTCAACTGTCCACTAAGGACTTCATTCTCGGAGACCTCACGTCTATGGCTCTCTTTAGGACTGAAAGTCCAGGGATGATCCAATCCCCTCAACTGTCCACTAAGGACTTCATTCTCGGAGACCTCACATCTACGGCTCTCTTTAGGACTGAAATTCCAGGGATGATCCAATCCCCTCAACTGTCCACTAAGGACTTCATTCTCGGAGACCTCACATCTACGGCTCTCTTTAGGACTGAAATTCCAGGGATGATCCAATCCCCTCAACCATACACGTACATTAATCAATACATGTGTCATCAAAAGTATGTATTCTTACCAATACATCTTATCATCAAAAGCATGTATTCTCACCAATACATCTATCATCAAAAGCATGTAAAACAAAGTATTCTAAGCATAAGAGTCCTAAATCTAAATATTTCTAAGTATCTAGGTGTAGAGAACAGGTTACCTCATCATCGACCTTGTTGTTCGATGAGACAATCTCATCATCAGTGACTATACTACTCCCCCTTTCGAGGAGGGTCCTTTTGAGCTATACCAAGCTTGTCTCGGAAGTATTCAAATTTCACCTGAGACAGAGGTTTGGTTAGTATGTTGGTAACTTCTTCACTTGAGGTAGAGATTTGGTTAGTACATCGGTAACCTGTTACAAATTCAAACTTTAGTTCCTTCTGCATCATATCTTATTAGATCCCTATGTTCTTTGACTTATCATGGAACACTAGATTCTTTGTCATCTTCATACAACTCTATTTGTCACATAGGATCACAGTTGGTTCTATCTCTAATTCAAACCAATCCTGAAGCCAAGCTTCTTCACAACTAGCAGAGCAAGCAGCCATATATTCTGCTTGTGCTGAGAGCCACACTAGACTGCTTCTAGCTAAACCACGAGATCATGGCTAATCCCAGACAATAACATCCTCTCGATGTGTTCTTCCTGTCTGATACACTTCCTGCCCAATCAGAATCTGAATAACCATCTGAATTCATGATCTTCAAGATAGCATTCTATCGTGTCCTTTATGTGCCTCATCACATGCTTTGCAACTATCAGGTGAACACATCTAGTTTCCACTAGATACTGACTCAAGGTGTTCACAACAAAGCATATATCTAATCTAGTATATGTTAGATACATCAATGACCCAATAATTTGACTGTGTAGAGTTATATCCACTAACTCTGATGAGTCATCTCCTAACAGCTTCAAGTTGGAATCCATAAGAGTGGCCATTCCAACATATCAAGTCTTCTCAAGATTTCTCAGCATACTTTCTCTGGTTGAGAAATATTCCTTCTGAGCCTTGCTATACTTCCAGACCTAGGAAGTAAACCGTCAATTTGAGATCTTTCATTTTCATTTCTGCATTGAATGATCTTCTGCATATCTATCTGTGCCATCTCTCGTTAGATGGGTCTACTAATATGAGCCTTAATATCATTTGAACTCTGTGGTGAGTTCCTTCTTGCATCCATGTCATTTGTGTATAGAAATCATATTCAACCTTGTAGCAAAGGTTGAGATCCACATCACCCATGGTGATCATTAAGCTTATCAATTTATTATCGATCCTAGGTACCTATACAGAACCTGATTCACACTTCTTCTTTAATTACACCATACTTGGAGCAAACATCTTGTCGTGATTCTCTTCCCCTTTCTAAGAGAATCTTCTAGCCATGAGCCTTCTATATTTTGTTTGATTTGTAAATCTTCTTGTTTGAACATCCACCACTTGTACGGTGTCCATCATTCTTCATGACCTTTCCTACAAATCAAAATTAAGTACATGATTAGTAATACTTCATAATCATCAAATCATATTCACATGATAACCTATTATGCATACAGATATCATTTACATAGTGATTCAACTATTTTGACCAATACTTTGGCACAACACTTTCCCATATCCTGTATGCATACAGTGGCTATCTAGATGCCTTCCATCTCTACCAGAACATACTATCGAGAGTGTGCACAACTCTCAGCATGTCAGCAAAGAGGTTTCATTCTAGACAAGCAACAATGGAATGTTTGTCCAACTTACCAATCATATGCATATTAGTAGTATACTGTTCAATGTTCTATGAATATTTACACTCAGCATGATATATTATAGGAATACAAATATGCATACAACCTATTACAGGCAATATCATTACTATTTCAGATAACAACTCAAATACTTATCTTTTATGTTTGTGTGGCTGCCTCCCGCTTGATCTTTTGTATGTCTTTTGAACTTCTATTCATTCTGTACCACTGTGCATGCTCAAGAGTCATCCTCATGATCTCATACACAAACATACACTCATTAGTATATTCTAAATGCTATCAAAACATTATAGTACTAAATAATCTTGAAAATGTATAGTCATGATTATAGTTAATAAACATTAGTATTCAAGATTTCAGGGAAGTCTTCTTTTACTCATGCATATCATCAATCAAGATAAAAGATATAATATGCATAATCCCTTGATTACTAACTTTATGAATAAGCATAACCAATCATTCCAAGTGTTGGCTCGGTTTTGCAACCAAGCTTAGTGCTATGGGCACCTACTAACTAGTAGTAGCAGTTTCAATAGAAATAAAAACAATAAACTAAATAAACAATACTTTTCATGGATCTAAACAAGAATCTAAGCAAATAATGTAAATATTTCAAAATCAAGAACAAGAAACATAAGAAATAATTTTTTGTATTGAAAAGTGGGGGGCAAGCAAGTGCTTGCGATATTACCTTCAATGGTGAAGGTTGATGTTGAGCAACTCCCAAGATGAGTAGCTCCAAACTCCAATAGGTCTCTTTCTCCAAGGTTGCTTCAATGGCTAAAAGTGCTCAGGGGAGATTTCAGCAGCATAAGGATGAGATAATGGAAGGATGTGAAATGAGGAGCCCCTACCACCTTTTTATAGGTTTTGGTGGTGAGGAATACCATTTGTGGTTTTGTGGAAACCAATGGTATTGACCAACATGGTTTAGGTAATTTTCCCTCCTTTTTCCTTTTTTGAATAAAAATAATATTTTAATTCCCTTTTTAATATTTTTGGGAATTTGGACCCTTTTTGAGGGTTTTTTATGATTTTCTTGGAAAAATAATCTTTTTTAATGGAAAAAGGGGTGTACTAAGGTCTTTTGGTGACCTTTTGTTGGTTTCAGAGGCTCAGATGGTGGAGAAGTGGACAAATGGGTCATGTGAGTAAGGGAATGAGCTAGTGAGCACTTTTTAGGTGTTAACACCAAGTATACTTATATAAGGGATCCTAACACAAGGTAATATTCATGGGAAACATACCTGGATTAGTATACCTACTTGGTTATGTACAACATACCTCGTAAGTAGAACAAAGATTATGGATGAGTCTTTGTCTTCATGTTTTCATGGTCATGGAGCCTGATTTGTCTTTTGTGATGTACCTGTATCTTGTTAGTAGACAACGTCAACCTCACACAACATCATAATGCATTAGTACAATCATAAGTATCAATACCCTAACCAATGAATATATTCTATCATGCATTCATAATTTTGTTAAGGTGATACAACAAATCTAAAATCAAGATTGTACTAACCGTAATAACATGAAGACAAACATACCATAAACTTAATCATGAAAAAATATCAAAACATACCTCGATGAGTCATACCTGTCGAGATCGCTTGTAATCTCCTTATGTAAAGCCTTAGCCTCATCTCCCTCTGAAATAGTAACTCCTTCACTTATGCAGGTGACCAATCCATCTTCTTCTAGGATTAACCCTATCCACTTGATTTGCAAGAACTGGACCTGGAGCTGGATATGGATTTGTCAGAGAAACCCCAAAAATTCAAACTTTGAATTTCAAACTTTCGAAAGGATAGAAATATGCGCCTTGATGAGCTGATCAAACTGATATATTCAGAATTTGAAAACTGCAAAGTTTCACTCCTCAATTTTGCCTTTCAAACTTCCGGATTCACTGGACGTGACCCTGAACTGGGATTTGCTGAATCCCACTCTTCTTCCCAATCAAAATATTTGATCCAAAGCTCTAAGCTTCTATTTTTCTGAGGAGCTTCCAGCCATGGTCACAGATTTCAAAAATTCCCATTTTTACAGAAGCCCTAATTTTCCACTTTTCTGATCAAAGTCCCGAACTAGGGTTTGATCAAGCCCGGCCTTCTGCCCAACCAAAAAATCTGATCTTGGTCTCTAAATTTCTATTTTGATGAGTATCATTCAGCCGTGGTCTCCGTTTACAAAAATTCCAACTTTCTTCAAAGCCCTAAATTCCGGAAGCCATGAATGAAGGTATTCAAAAATAATTATGTTTTGACAGAAATATGTACCTGATTGTTTCTGGTGTAAATCCAAACTTTTCAATCCACAGGGTCTAAAAAAGTTTTCTGAGATAGCCTGACCTGTTATCTTTCCATCCTGACAGGTCTGACCTCAATTGGATTCTCTGAGAGAGAGTTATGTCAAATGTCGCAACGTGACCTGTTTTGGGATAAAACAGAAGAGTGAACTTGTACGGTGTGCCACGTGTCACTTTTTGAACTTCGGCCTCTAAAAAACGTTTCTGAGGTATCTCTACCTGTTATCTTTCCATCCTGATAGGTCTGACCACAATTGGACTCTCTGAGAGAGAGTTATGCCAAGTGTCGCAACATGACATGTTTATGGGATAATACAGGAGGGAGAACTTGTACGGAGTGCCACGTGTCACTGGTTCAACTTCGGCCTCTGAAAACGTTTTCTGAGATAGTGCAGACTGTGTAATACCTGTCACTTTTTACGAAATTTCATTTGGAGCTTCCTAGCCCAAGATATGACCTTTTTCCCAAGGTCACCTGATTTTGACTCAGATCTGGAAGAGGCAGAAACCCTATATTGTACAGATCATAAATCACAAAGTACAACGAATTAGAGGTTTTCCTTTGGACAAAAGGTACCTGGAGATTTAATCTTCGTCCTGTAACAATTTCAGATCCGAAAACTTATCCAAAACGGATTTATAGCGAAAGTGCTACGATGACTGGTTTTTGCTATGTAAAACCCTAACCTTCAAATTATCGTAAGTAAAGCAAGTGTCTTTAGTGCCATACCTTGTCTTCCTTCAGGTTAGCACTGATACCATGTTAAAATTCAATATGCTAAGACAGAAAATAGCAGCATTACATTCCATTTCACAATAATAGCATATACAGGATCACTGAAGAAACAACAAGCACAGCATAAACACAAGAGACAGAGATTTATCCTGGGAAAACCCTCATGGGGTAGAAAACCCAGCAAAGCTTCCTCAATATAGATGACCAGCAATATACAAAGATGAAACCCTGAGACTTGATCTCCTCCTCTACAATAGTAGACCTCTCCTCCACAAGTGCGCTATCCTCAAGTGTGTGAGTGTATCAAATGAGGAACAGACCTCCTCTATTTATACACTACTCTGATATGTATTTTACACAAGTACATGTAGGCTCGTATTTAACCATTAGGTTAAATACCCCATTATAACTGACTGGGCCGACCCCCACATGGTGGGTCTAATAACCCTAGTTACCACACCCAACTCGGAGGAATAAACATCTCCGGATTTATAGTATAATCACATCGGAGGTATGGAACATCTCCGGGATAAATAATATACAAATATAATATTCTTTGAAGTTACAATATTTCAACAAATAGTCGCAATCTAATGGAATTGTGATTCAATGAGTTGGAGGAGAACCAAAGGTGAAATGTCGTGACATGATATCCCGGGTCCTCACCACCTTTCCCCTCAAACTTAGGAATGTCCGAAGGGAGCTTGGTAGGGACTGGGGGCCAAGTAGGGTCGTGACACACTGGATCATTTGTGAGCTTCGAAAGATGTGGAAGATTCAAGCATGCAAGGAATGAGAGCTAAGGCTAGAAAGCTTGATTATAAGCCCCCATCAAAGGTTGGTTAAACGGAACCGAATTATAAGATGGACCAAAAGCTTGACCATGAGGATTAAACTGTTGATAATAAGGACCTAATGGACCATAATTTTTCCCATGGCCATAGGATTGATAACCTCCTCCTGCCTAACCCATTTGAGAGTAAGCAAGTATGTGCATGTTTTGGGCACCATATTGGGGTGGTGGGTTGTACTGGTGGCTAGCACCGACTGTGTTGTAGTAAGGGTTGCCACCATGAGTATGGGGCATGTATGTACTATTCATAGCAGGAACCATGTTGTAGTTACCATAATGGTATGGTATGTTCCCACCCCCAGCATTAGGATTAGCTTGAGTAGTCATGTGGTGACCAGAAGCATGAGAAGTATTCCCAGCCCTAACATTGGTGTTACTAGTAGCAGGGATGGTGGTGTTATGTCCATGTGGATAGGATATATTCCCACCCCCTACATTGGCATTACTAGTGGCGGTAGTGGACGCAAAAGTATGCGGTGTATGTCCACCCCCGTGGTTAGGAGGAGCATTAACATTTCCAAAAGTAGTCCTCGGTTGATGAGTAGCGACATGTGTATTAGGTGGGGGATGGCGAGTCATGTTTCGAACAACGTTCCTATTAGGTTGGGAAATCCTAGGAGGTGGTCTTCTTCCAACATTAGCATGGTTAGGAGGAACATGACCAGTCCCCATACTATGTGTGTGAGTGGACAACGTAGTGCCCCTAGTGAGGGTAGTGCCCCCAGTGGATATAGTATGGCTAACACCATGACTAGTTCCAGCGTGACTACCAAACATAGTGGAAGGTTCAACTGTACTATAATTAGGCATACCAAAAGAGAGTGCGGTTGGATTGATTGTAGAACCAGTGTCATCATGTAACTCTGGCATCCCGTGTCTATAACTGCGTGGAAATGAAGGAACGGATGTGTTGTCCTGATCTTCGTCCTCGGGTAAGGTTGGCATCCTGTGAAGATAATTATCCAGATTCGAAGGATTGAACGGATCTTTTTCAAGTGGATTCGATCAAATCGAACCATGTTGAGTCTCAGGTGTATCACCTCCCCATGCCTCATGAGGAGTAGGGGAATCAGAAGTGCGTTCAACTCTAGTTGATGAAGTCAAAGGTATTTCCTCAGTATCAGAATGTGTAGTAGTCATGACGTCTTGGAAGTATGTCTCGTAAGAATTCGAAGACTCAGAGGGAGCCCGTTGGCGTCCCCTAGCAACACGGCGTGAAATCTCGGTAGGCTCTAAACCAGCCAACCAACGGGATCGACGGAGAGTAGGGGTCCACGCCACGATATCTCTGGAGAGAATATATAATCAAAATGTCCCCTAAAGGCCAACTATCGATAAAAAATAGTAAATCAAAAGCACACACCTAGAGAAACTATAGCCAAGAGCATACAAACAGAGTGGCTAAATGAGCTCCCGACACTAGAGCCGGTATGTCTCACCTAGGAGAGGCTTGAGACTCCCAAACTATAGCCGGAGGTAACAGAATTAGTTATAATGGCCCCCAGACTTCACTGCGTGCACAGGGTCAAGTCCCTATATAACGACAACTGTGTTGTCTGACCCCTACCTGACTCAAGACAAAAATAGCATAACCACTGCAAGTACCCTATGCGATACCTAGGTAAGGAAACTATGGTCACCGCAATATAACCAATGCTCAGGGGGACAGTCGCAGGTGGGATCCGTTGTATGGGAAGGATAGCTAAGCCCAAAGCACAAGAGGACGAACCCCCGGTACCCCTAGATACGAACAAACCCTAGACATATCTCCCACTTTCAGTCGATATTAGAGGGATATCTCTTCAACCAAACTCCCATGACCTCGTTCTTAACTCTGGCTTGAGTAGAGCTTCCTGAGAACACCAATATATACCATGGATTCCTCCACTCCCTGGTCAGACACCTAATGTTTCGTCTAGTAGTCTTGGATTGTTAACTCACAATGATCTATTCCAAGACTCTAAACCTATGCTCGTTGGTGTACCCTATAAATAAAATCAGTCTAATCAATTTTAAGATTAAGCATTAATTTTAATGGCTATGATTACTCAAGGGATATGATCGTGAAACTAGTGATGTGTAAGACTCAATAGTATGCAAAATCATCAAATCCTAGACTCATCTATCCAATGAAAACAATGCCACTAATCATGCACAATCAAACCAACGATTTTGAAATAAATATGCAATCCTTTTATATTTTTCAATGCACAATCAGAATCTAAATGAAGGCATAAAGCACTCAATGCAAGATGCAATACATAAAAGCAATTTTTTTTTTTGTATTTTCTCTTATAAACAAAAGGAAAATGAAAAACTATGTGTATTTTTTTTGTATTTTTCAATATATGGAAATGAAAAATGCAAGCAAAATCCTACTGTCTAGTCACTGATATGCCAAGGAGATCACTAAGACAACCAAGCAGATACCAAACAGTAAGACTCACCCAAAGGAATGAGCTCAAAAGGAAAAAACCAACAAGGCTAAATCCAAAGATGGCTAAAATACCAGCAAGGCTCAACCAAGAGAAAAGAAGAGTTTTGGTCACAACCAAGGCATGGAACAGTCAAGAAACAGGCCAACAAAGACTCAGGATCAACCAAAACTAACCCAACAACAACCAAAGGTCATAACCCAACCAAAGCCGGAGTTGTATGCTACTGTCGAAGGAATACCTGCGGGTACCCGCGATCAGTAGAGTAAACAGAGGCGGGTATATGCTGGCAGAGCTAAGCTAGCCCATAGGTGAGGAAAGGAAAATTGGAAAATAGAGAGTCCAATGGCTCATAAAAATCAAGTTTTCTATAGTCTATCTCAACTACAAATAAGTGACACAGAGCTTCGACAAACAACAACTCTAATTATGGACTAATGCTCAAAAAATCTCCAAAATGGGTGTTTTCCCCAATGGAGTCACCATTTCTGTGTTGGAGAAAACTCACTATGGCTTGGGATAGAGCACAACAGACAAATGACTATCAGAAATCAACTCAATTCTCAGAACTATGCTATATAAATGACAATGCTAAGATAATGAAGAATATAACCAACCTCGATCCAAACATTTGATGTAGATCCATGTTGGAGCTTTCCAATCCGTGCACTTGAATCTGCAAATTAGTCTTGACAGCCAATATACAACAAGTACAAATAATATATAAACAACATTAACATCATCAATAGCAATGGTCCATGATATAACAAGGAAATGCAACCCAATGTAAGATAAACAACATTTACAACATTAATGGATGAGAATATGAGTATTTCTATTAATAAACAAGAAGAAATACAATGTGATACGACCTCTTGCCGGCAACCAATCTAAACCAAGATCTGGATCAATCCACTTGTGCCTCCACCACTTCAATCTTCCATGAATGGCAAACTCAAACTAGATAGGAGTTTGGAAGGTGAACATAAAGGGTTCACAACTACAAGGATCAATGAGTGTAGACTCAAGATAGGGAAAAAATCCACTAGAGTTCTCTTGCTCTTTTTTCTCCTCCCGTCCATAAGCCATATGTGCTCAATATATAGTCCTCTCAAAGGTAAGTGAAAGGACACATCGAGACATTTCTCGGGCAGATGGAGAGCCAAAGGTCACCCAATGACCGCTTTTTGGGAGTAAAAAGTAATGAACTAGTGATTTTTACCATTTTACATGCTACCCGCAGTCTATAGTGATCCAACTCGCGGGTACGCTTGCTATAGTGATGCAACAAGTGGGTAAGAGGAAAAATGAGGAAATAGTATGTCTGAAGGATATATAGTGGATCTGAATCAGTGGAATGGATCCTACAGGCCAAAGAATGTTGATGCTCACAAGGTGGAAGATTAGGTTGTAACAAATGCCCCCTAATGTGTGAGGTCAGAGATTGATGCTACAATGGCCGAAATACATTATAAAACTCAGAAGTGGAGTGATGGAAACACAAGTGGAAAGAGCAGCTCACTCATCATAATACAATACTATCGCTAAATACATGTCAGTAGTACAACAATCTGAGCCATTGGATTCTCTGTTTGCCAATTTGCCTTTCCTCACCCGCGGGCTAGCTTAGCTCTGCCCGCGTATACCTACGTCTGTTTACTCTACTGCTCACGGGTACCCGCAGGTATTCCTTCGATAGTAGCTTACAACTCCGGCTTTGGTTTATTTATGACCTTTGGTTGTTGCTGGGTTGGTTTTGGTTGATCCTGAGTCTTTGTTGGCATGTTTCCTGACTGTTCCATGCCTTGGTTGTGACCAGAACTCTTCTTTTCTCTTGGTTGAGCCTTGTTGGTTTTTTACCCATCTTTGGATTTAGCCTTGTTGGTTTTTTCGTTTTGATCTCATTCCTTTGGCTGAGTCTTACTATTTGGTATCCGCCTGGTTGTCTTAGTGATCTCCTTAGCATATCAGTGACTAGATAGTAGGATTTTGCTTGCATTTTTCATTTCCATATATTGAAAAATACAAAAATATGCACATAGTTTTGCATTTTCCTTTTGTTTATAAGAGAAAATACAAAAAAAAATTGCTTTTATGTATTGCATCTTGCATTGAGTGCTTTCTTCCTTCATTTAGATTCTGATTGTGCATTGAAAAATATAAAATTATTGCATATTTATTTCGAAATCGTTGGTTTGATTGTGCATGTTAGTGGCATTGTTTTCATTGGATAAATGAGTCTAGGATTTGACGATTTTGCATACTATTGAGTCTTACACATCACTAGTTTCACGATCATATCCATTGAGTAATCACAACCATTAAAATTGATGCTTAATCTTAAAATTGATTAGACCGATTTTATTTATAGGGTACACCAACTAGCATAGGTTTAGAGTCTCGGAATAGATCATTGTGAGTTAACAATCCAAGACTACTAGACGAAGCATTAGGTGTCTGACCAGGGAGTGGAGGAATCCATGGTATATATCGGTGTTCTCAGGAAGCTCTACTCAAGCTAGAGCTAAGCACGAGCTCACGGGAGGTTGGTTGAAGAGATATCCCTCTGATACCATTTGAAAGTGGGAGATATGTCCATGGTTTGTTCGTATCTGGGGGTACCGAAGGTTCATCCTCTTGTGCTTTGGGATTAGCTACCTGTCCCATACAACGGATCCCACCTACAACTATCCCCCTGAGCATTGGTTATATTGCGGTGACCATAGTTTCCTTACCTAGGTATCGCATAGGGTACTTGCAGTGGTTATGTTGTTTGTGTCCTTAGTCAGGTAGGGGTCGGACAACACAGTTGCCGTTGTATAGGGACTTGACCCTATGCGCGTAGTGAAGTTTGGGGGCCGTTATAACTGATTTTGTTACCTCCGGCTATAGTTTGGGAGTCTCAAGCCTCTCCTAGGTGAGACATATTGGCTCTAGTGTCGGGAGCTCATTTAGCCACTCTGTTTGTTTGCTCTTGGCTGTAGTTTCTCTAGGTGTGTGCTTTTGATTTACTGTTTTTTATCAATAGTTGGCCTTTAGGGGATGTTTTGATTATATATTCTCTCCAGAGAGATCATGGCGCGGAGCCCTACTCTCCACTGATCCCATCGGTTGGTTGGTTTAGAGCCTACCGAGCTTTCACGCCTTGTTGCTAGGGGATGCCAGCGGGATCCCTCTCAATCTTCGGATTCTTACGAGACATACGTCCAAGATGTCATGACTTCTGCACATTCTGATACTAAGGAAATACCTTCAACTCCATCGGGTAGAGTTGAACACACTTCCAATTCCCGTACTCCTCATGAGGCGTGGGGAGGTGATCCACTTGAGACTCAACCTAGTTCGATTTGGCCGAATCCACTTGAACAAGATCCGTTCGATCCTTCGAATCCGGATAATTATCTTCACAGGATGCCAGCCTTACCCGAGGACGAAGATCAGGACAACACATCCGTTCCTTCATTTCCACGCAGTTATAGACACGGGATGCCAGAGTTACATGATGACACTGGTCCTACAATCAATCCAACCGCACTCTCTTTTGGTATGCCTAATTATGGTACAGTTGAACCTTCCACTACGTTTGGTAGTCACGCTGGCACTAGTCATGGTGTTAGCCATACTATACCCATTGCGGGCACTACGTTGTCAACTCACACACATAGTATGGGGACTGGTCATGTTCCTCCTAACCATGCTAATGTTGGAAGAAGACCACCTCCTAGGATTTCCCAACCTAATAGGAACGTTGTTCGAAACACGACTCGCCATCCCCCACCTAATACACATGTCGCTACTCGTTAACCTAGGACTACTTTTGCGAATGTTAATGCTCCTCCTAACCACGGGGGTGGACATATACCACATACTTTTGTGTCCACTGCCGCCACTAGTAATGCCAATGTAGGGGGTGGGAATATATCCTATCCACATGGACATAACGCCACCATCCCTGCTACTAGTAATGCCAATGTTGGGGCTAGGAATACTTCTCATGCTTCTGGTCACCACACGACTAATCAAGCTAATCCTAACGCTGGGGGTGGGAAAATACCATACCATTATGGTCATTACAACACAGTTCCCGCTATGAATAGTACATACATTCCCCATACTCATGGTGGAAACCCTTACTACAACACAGTCGGTGCTGGCCACCAGTACAACCCACCACCCCAATATGGTGCCCAAAACACGCACATACCTGCTTACTCTCAAATGGGTCAGGAAGGAGGAGTTTATCAATCCTATGGCCATGGGAAAGCTTATGGTCCGTTAGGTCCTTATTATCAGTAGTTTAATCCTCGTGGTCAAGCTTTTGGTCCATCTTATAATTCGGTTCTGTTTAACCAACCTTTTATGGGGGCTTATAATCAAGCTTTCTAGCCTCAACTCCCATTCCTTGCACGCTTGAATCTTTCGAATCTTTCGAAGCTCACGAATGATCCGGTGTGTCACGACCCTACTTGGCCCTCGATCCCTACCAAGCTCCCTTTGGACATTCCTAAGTTTGAGGGGAATGGTGGTGAGGACCTGGGAGATAATGTCACGACATTTCACCTTTGGTGCTTCTCCAACTCATTGAATCACGATTCCGTTAGATTGCGACTATTTCAACACACCCTCATGGCGGTAGCCGCGAAGTGGTACGTCGAGTTGCCTGGAAACACTTATAGGCATTTTAACGACATCGCTTTGGTTTTCTTAGATCATTTCCAGTTGTCGGTTCGCTATGATATTTGTACTAAACTTTTATCTACCTTTCGTCAGAACAAGGCCACACATATTTCTGACCACGTTCAAGCATCGGTGGAAGAGGTTAGTGAAAGCCAACATTCCTCCAGAGTTCCTGTTGGAATGGTTCCTCAAGTCTCTACTCCCATACATTGCTAAGGATGTTTCAATGTTCGGCATTGTGACTAAGGAAAAAGCTATCTTGAAAGTCCAGTAGTTAGACTTACTATACTCTCAGTCTGGCATTTTGTACGACATTATTCCTAACGCACCACGCACATGTCATGAGCCTTAGTCAATTCTTGGATTGCATGCCGATGGCATTGTAGGATCTGCAAGCACTCACCCCGTAGATTTGGTAGCTAATCAAATGCAAAATTTGTCGCTAAACCAGTCTACTCCTGTACAAGTTCACACCTTGTCCACTTCCACCCCATCATCCAATGTACACAATGTGCAAACAATGAACCAATCAGGTAACCAGCAACCTGGTGGTAAGAAAAAGGGGAGAAATAATCGTAAGGGTGGAAACAATGGGAATAACAATAGCAATCGCAATACCCCTCGTAAGGATAATGTCAACCCTCCTCAGGAAGGTGGAAATGCTGGTGAGGACCGTAAACCTAGGCGTAAGGTAAAGTTTCCTTGCAAGCTCTGTGGGGAAGACCATTTTACTCACTTATGTCCTCATATTGAAGAAGCATCGAAGCATTTGGCACAGAGCCCAACTGTGTTGAAGGATCCCGTACCTCATCACAAAAACATGGCTTCACATGCTCCCACCACTGGTTATGGACCCATTGAGACCACAACATCTTCTTCCAATACTGGTGGTTATGGATGTTTGAACATGGTTCGGTCAGAGGTTAGTGTTGCCACTCGTTAGCACGATTATGATGCACCACAACCCAATTTGGGGAGTGATCCTCCCCCTCCTCCTGACAATTCCTTGCATATCGAGAAGCCTTCTAATATGCCGCAGATACTGAAAGGTGTTCTTAAGCACTCTACGCATAATCCTAATGCTCACGCCACCCATAACTACTCTATTGTGGAAGATTTGGGCCAAAATCCGTGTGCCATGTCGGCTCTTGAAGTTTTGCAAGTCTGTCCTTCCCAGAAGCATGCCCTTTTGAGTGCGTTAGGAGTTCAGGATGGGGGAAGTCCCACTGCTATCAAGTTCGATACTACTGATGTCCAACCTCGCTTACCCTACCACGTGGCTTTGACGAAGGTGCCTCTGCGTCAGTAATGTCATTAACTTGTTGGAAAGCTCTTGGCTCTCCTCCCCTACTCACGTCTAGAACCACGCTCACTGCATTCGACGGTCGTTCATTTAAGCCGCATGGAATTATCCCTTCCCTTGTTGTCTCCCTGGGAGGTAAGTTTGTGCCTATTGAAGTCAAGGTGGTTGATGAGCCCATTGACTACAACCTTTTACTGGGTTAGAATTGGATGTATTCCATGAAATTTGTCACGTCCACTGTATTCAGAGTTATCTGTTTTCCTCACAAAGGAAATATTGTGACCATCGATCAGCTGGATTACATTAACTCCTCTTCCACAGCATCCAAGGGATCCATAGTCCCGTAGGTTACTCATTCTCAGTCGGCAACTAGGAACATGGGTGTTGGCATGTACCCTTCATTGATGGGAACTTATGATTTTGTCGCACCTGTGAATTTTATTGGAACCATTATCGACGATGCATCTCCTCCTTTGCATAATATGTCATTATGGACTTCCTATTTTGATGATCCATGGACTTTACCGTCCATGAGTTCCATGTTTGGAAACATTACACATGTTGGGATGTCTATGCCACTGTCTGTAGTTGAGCTTGCTTACCAGCATATTCAACAAGCCACTGCAGAGCCAGATCTCTCTTCTTCCCAGACAGTCGAGAAAGATCCCATTATGCTACCGGTTTGGGAAGCCAACTCTTCTTGTTCCCACGATTGCCTCGATGATGCTTTGCCTTCTGCTGAAGCTATTATGGAGGCCATGTGTGGTAGTGAGAGACCTTGGGAAGATATGCACCATCGCTCTTATTTCCTTCCCAAACTCGAGCTCGTCGAACGAGAAGAGTTTAGGATGACTCTAGCAGAGATGGTTGGTCACCCTGTGGCTCTTTTGGAGTCGCATGATGTTTTTGCGGAAGGGAATATGGCTAACATTTCCCCAACTACGTCGATCAATATCTCTCGTACTCCTGGAAAAGTTGAGAATGTCTACATTGGTGACGATTGCACTCCTGAGGAGATCGCTATTTACACTGAATTGTTTACAGAACTCCGAGAAGCTTTCACCTAGTCATATGAGGAGATGCCAGGAATAGACCCCCACATTGTTGAACATGAGATTAGAATGTATCCCAATTCTAAACCGGTTTGACAACGCTTACGTGCTGTGAACCCTAGAAAAGCAACGGCTATCAAGGCAGAGGTGGAGAAATTGTTCAAGGCTGGTTTCATCTACCCTGTTCCCCTTACCGAATGGGTGTCAAACCCTGTTCTTATGGATAAGAAGCAGGGAACGATCCGTGTATGCACCGATTTTAGAGATTTGAACCATGCATGTCCGAAAGACAACTTTCCCAGACCACTCATAGATCAAATCTTGGATGCTTGCGTCGGAAGTGTGATTTTTTCCTTCATGGATGGATTTTCCGGATATAACCAGATTCAAATCAAACCCGAGGACCAACATAAGACAGCTTTCATTTGTCCTTGGGGGATTTTTACATATCTGAAAATTCCCTTCATCCTTAAAAATGCCGGAGCTACATTTCAGCGTGCCATGACCTACGCCTTTCACGATCTCAAAACGATTATGGAGGTTTTCTTGGATGACCTTGCCGGCCATTCTCGCAAGAGGATGGACCACCCCAAGCACCTCCGCATGATTCTCGAACGATGTATACGATACAATATTCGATTGAATCCTAACAAACGCATCTTTGCTGTAAGGACAGTTCGCCTTCTGGGATTCATACTTTCGAAAGAGGGTATTAGAGTCGATCCTCTCAAAGTTGAGGCAATACTTCAGTTTCCTCCTCCGCGCAATTTGTTACAACTTTGAGCCTCCAAGGGAGAGCCACTTTTCTATGCCGTTTTGTAGTCAATTATGCTAATCTTACCAAAGGTTTCACGTGCTTATTGAAGAAGGACACACCCTTTATCTGGTATGAGCGTGCCCAGCAGTCTTTCGACGCCCTTAAGAAAGCTTTGGTATCGGCCCCTATGCTTAGTCCACCAAACTTCGCACGAGATTTTATACTTTATGTGGCCGCGTCTCAAGAGACGATTGGCATGGTCTTGATTCAAGTTGATGATGTGCTAATTGAGCATGCCATCTATTATCTTAGTCCAAATCTAGTAGACGCTGAGCTAAGATATACTCATGTGGAAAAGCTGGCACTTGCAACTGTTCATTGAGTCCAACGGTTACGACATTACATTTTGCTTAGAACAACCATAGTTGTCGCACATATCAATCCGTTTCAGTTCGTGCTATCATGATGCCTTATCGGGGGGAAGTATAATAAAAGGATTGTTATCCTTGAGGAGTTCAATCTCGATTTTGCTCGGCGAAATCAGTAAAATCGTTGGTGTTTGCTGAGCTTATGTCGGACCTTCTGAGACTTGATGAGGATTTCATTCATGAATATTCCTTTGTGGATGAGAAATTATTTCTTATCTCGTTATACGACCCTTGGTATGGGGATGTCATTGTATATCTCCAAACTTTGAAGTTTCCTCCGCACTATTCATGAGATGAGCGATGGCATGTAAAACATCACACTAAAGATTATACTATCGTTGGTGACACTTTGTATCGCCGAGGAAAGGATTCTATACTCCGTCGTTGCTTAAGTCACGAAGAAGCGGAGCGGGTGCTTAATGATTTCCGTGCTGGGGTGTGTGGCGGTCACTTATCCGGGCTTGATACAGCCCAATGTATTATGCAAGCTAGTTATTTTTGGCCTTCCATCTTTAAGGATTGTGTTAATGTTGTGAAGAAATGTCACCCTTGCTAGGTGTTTTCTTGGAACATACACTCGCATCCAATGCCCCTCCATCCGGTCGTCACCGTCGGTCCCTTCACCAAGTGGGGGGTGGATTTCATGGATTGCAAACTAGCTTCGGCTGGGGGGCATCACCATATCATAGTGGTCGTGGACTATTTTTCCAAATGGGCTGAGGCCATGCCTACCATTAAAATCGATGGTGCTACAGTAGCCCACTTCGTATTCAACCAAATTATAACTTGGTTCGGTATTTTGAAAGAGATTGTCACTGAGCATGGTAGTCACTTTCAGAACAAGATGATGGAGGATTTGTCTCTCAAGCTTGTGTTTCGTCAAGAACACTCATATTCTTATTATCCCCAAGAGAATGGTCAAGTAGAAGCAGTCAATAAGTCTTTGAAGACCATTCTCCAACGTACCATCCAACAAAGCAAGACCAACTGGCACATCATGTTATATCCTGCTTTGTAGGTGTGTCGAACCGCAGTTAAGACTGCCACCGAGTTCTCACCATTTCAGCTAGTTCATGGTGTGGAGTCACTTTTACTGATTGAATGCGAGATCCTCCCTGATACGACGGGTCTTGAGCAACGTTTCATCCACCTTGAACAACTTGATGAGAAACGTCGAGATGCCACTGTGGCCATAGATGCCAACAAACGTCGTGTTAAAGTTCAGTATGATAGGTTTGTCCCTCCCCGGCAGTATGCTGAAGGTGACTTGGTCCTCTTATATGACCAAGCTAAAGAACCCCTAGGGGCAAGCAAGTTCAACCCCATGTGGCACGGTCCTTACATCGTTAGGCGTGTCCTGGAAAAAGGAGCCTATGAATTCGAAGACCATGAGGGGACTGTCTTGAAGGAGCCTAGAAATGGGCTCTACCTCAAGAAGAATTACGCTTGAACTTCTGGTTCAGGATGATACTTTTGTATACTATTGTATAGTTGCTTCTGTACATAGTTTAGATTTATTTTGGTTTTCGGGTCTGCTGATTAGCTTCTGTTTGATTGACAGATGTCAGCAAAGTTTCCTACATTTTTAGGGTTCGCGGATGGTGCTAGCCGTCATATGCAACAACTTGCTTCTGCTTCCTGGGTTATTTTCTCACCTTACCACCTAGTTGTGTCCCCAGAAGGTGCTTGTCTTGGTCCTACATCTAACAATGTGGCTGAGTATAGTGCCTTCATTGATCTACTTCGGGATGTTATTTCCCATGGCATCCAGTCTTTAGAAGTCCGCCTGGATTCACAACTAGTTGTGTCTTAGCTGAATGGGCAGTACCGTGTGTGAGATCCTATGCTACTACGGAAATTCCTAAGGGTATGACTCTTGGAATGACATTTTGTTTCAATTACATACATACATGTTCCGAGAAGTGTTAATCATATATCTGATGCATACGCTAACTTTGTATTAGATTGGCATTTGTCCCATTCACCATGAAGCACACAAATAAAAGAAGACATTCATACATTTTACATACACACATATAGTAGAACCGAAGAACCAAAGTTTTTTATAAATATGTCCAAAAATGGGAGTGTCATACAAAACTGGAGCCCGTAGCCCTCAAAGTATACATATCGATACAAAAAATGAGATCCCGGGATATCTACGACCTACAAGGAGGCCTAGCTTCCGCCCTGACAGGATGTGTCTCGTAGAAATACTGAACTGCATTGGCTACCTGCTGCAGTAACCGCACCCAGTCACCTAGAACTCCCACTACTTGGCGTTGCATGGCCTTAGGTAGTCGCGCTACCTCTATCTGTGGAACCCTAGCAACCATCCGTGATAGGTTGCGCCGCAAGGTTTGTAGAGTGCACCCTCTTGCAGCATCAACTGCCTCATCACCCCTACCCCGGCGACCATGTCTCGGGAAGCCATCGGGTCTCACTAGGCCCTTGTCTGCGAGCAAACAGTCAAACATTAGCATATGATACTACCACCAAAAATATTTTTGCATTTACATCTATAATAAAAAATCCATAAAAATTCAATACACAAAAACCTAAAAAGAATACTCACCAATGTCTCCGAACGCTGCATCTGGTGGGAGTGGCATGTCCCTATCCTCGTGGAAGTCTATCCCTGCATAGGGGTAGTCCTCTATGGGAATGACCTGTCGGTCCCACCAGGGGAAGAACTCCTTGGTATATGGTGATTCTAGACGGCCACCACCCTGTCGTGTCAAGATCTCAGCCCACCGGGTCAGGGATGGATCCCAGAGACTATGAGGAGGGACATCCAGCCTTGGACTAAGCCCCGAAACTCTCTCAAAGAAGAAGCTGCACAAGATACTCCCATACCCAAAGTTTTTGGCCTTCCCTTCTTTGCATTCTGTCACTTGGGTCTTCATCGACCCCAACGGTGTAGTAAACCAATCAAATACTATAGGTTGCATGCATTGTGATGAATAGAACATCACTGACCTGGATGCCTGGTGCAGAGCTTTAGATCCCGTTATTTGTACTAAAGTAGCCACAATGATCTTCATGCTCATATCTACTATGGCATTGATGGGCACCTGACTTCCCACCGTGCGTGTGTTTGTGGGGAAATACCGCGCTATTTAGTCAAGGACAGTGATCCCACCACCCATAGTACAAGATCGAAGACTAGCCTCCTCACCTCAACGGGACAAACTGGTAATGAAGTAGATGTTGTCCACTTCCAGTGTGAGGATTTTCCCATTTAGTTTGAAGTTCTATGCATCAACATCCCAATATTCGATCAAGCGATGGAGTAGTAGGTTTTGGGCCCTCAAACCCCCTATACTCCAGAATTTGTACAACCCACATGCTTTCAATGCCTATTGTGCTTGCACATTGTTGCGCACGGCCTCATCAACTTGGTCATGCTCCCTCTCCCTCCACTCTAGAACCATCCTGGAGTGAGGAAAAACAAAGATTTTAGTGAATTTCTTTTGCATTTTCAACTTCACAGCCGTACCCGTGGGATAATTTGTATACAGGGGTGGGTACCCACGGTCAGTCTGTGCATTGACTGTGAGTATCGTGCCCTACCCGCGACCCGCATAGCTATAGACCGCGGGTAGCGCCGAAGCCATTTAGGGCTTGGCCAAACTAAAATTCCCGCCGTTGAAAATTAAAATGAATGCATTGAAATTAAAGGTATGGATGAGACTACCAACTTTCTCTGGACAGTTCGATGAACAGACGCTTGTAGCTCCCAGAATCGACCACTAAACTTTCAGGTGAAAACTAACCACAAAACTCCAAATGGGTGAATAATAAAAATGAATTGTAAATTGTAATTTTTTTACTATTTATAATTTTCAGGACCCACTTGTCTATAGTTTTTACTGTTTGATGCCATTCTGGACTAATATAATGTCATGGAGTAGAATTTTTAATCATATTTCTTTGGCGAAAGCTGTTCTGGACCATTTCACACCTACGGCAGGTATGTTTCACACCTGGCATATAGGTTAGATGCCATTTCCAAGTGCATTATGCATTTGACCTTTTGACCACTTTCATAAACCCTAGGTGCGACCTTGCTTCTTAATCGACACGGAACCTTCACACTGCTATAGAAGTGTCGTTATGTAGTGGTAGGGATTTTCCGAACATGGCTACCCTAGTTAGAACCCCTTTGTGCATTCTGGTTCCCATGGCGTTGTTTGTCCTTAGGATTAGGAGTCCTTTGTCGTTACGCCATGACGTTGCGATAAAGACTCATACTCTACTTTGTCTTATGCTGGCCATCTCCCTTAAGGACTCCCCTCAGTTATATCATGTTGTGATT
This sequence comes from Larix kaempferi, assembly GCA_027924585.1. NCBI lineage: Eukaryota > Viridiplantae > Streptophyta > Pinopsida > Pinales > Pinaceae > Larix > Larix kaempferi. The sequence goes on from BSBM01000255.1 coordinate 7,719,544, forward strand.
GCATTGCATCATCCTGCTTGCCGCTTGAGCCTTGTGCCAGCTCCCGCTTACTCAGTTGTTAGCCTAGTGCCTAAGCACTTTTCCTTGTCAAGCCCTGCAGAGCTTATATTTGCCCTTCACAATTTGATGACCTTTTGACCCTGAGGGGACATACCCCCAAGTGTCCACATCCTGCATGCACTTCCTTGCATTGATCATAGGTATGTTCCACTGCTTGGGGCTAGTCTACTTTCTATTTGACACTCGTTCCCTCACTTGTTGTACTATAAGCAATTTTATTCTTTTTCAAGCTTTCCTCAAATATGAAAAAGACCAAAAAATCAAATATTCCAAAAAGCTGGACGGGATTATGGTTACTACTTCTTGTTGGCAGCTGTTGTGTTTCCTTTGAACAGAGCATTCATTCCACTCTGTACATTATGAGTTAGGACTATAGTTGGACCTTAGGAGTTGTACTTGTTTCTCAGTTTTCTCCGTCGATTGGTTAAGCTTCCAGTCATTATGGAGGCCTTTGTAATGCCTCCTGCATTGCATAGTTTATGTCAATTCTATGCTTCCTGAGTCTATCCATCTGCTCATGCTCTTGTTCAAAGGAAGTCCTGAGCCCAGAGTCGGCCACTCCTCAAATCTCTTGACTATTGCATGTCGGCCATCCTTATTGAGTCAGTCCGTTTCACCTGAGTTCTTCCAAATCTTTCAGTGTAGCTGGTACCTCATGCTGGTTGATGGGGGATTCCTTAATGCCCTCCTTCCAGCGAGTCTCGTTCCATCGACTTCAACCCATTTATTCTGGAACTTCAGGCTTAGAGTTCAGTTGAGTACCATGAGGCTTGCAGTCATTAGTGGCAGGTTCTCTCGCCATCGACAGTTTTGGGAATACATCAATGTCTCCTGATCGATGGATTCATCCTAGTGTTCGACTTCAACCCATCTATTCACACTCCAATGATTGTGCTCTATGCCTTGATGCCCATTTTCATTATTGGTGGGTTATCTCGCATCTGTTAATGGTATACATCATTGATCGGTAATCAGATGATGTCACATTAGGTTCGGCCCCAACTCCTTTATTCACTTGATGGGACTTGCACCGTCGAAGACTTGTGTAGAAGACCCCAGGCAATAGTGGCATTCAGTATGCTACCTATGAATTTGACTTTACATCTAAGATATCACCTCTCAGATATCAGCAGTTTATACCTCTAGTTTGCACCAATTGTTTCCTTTTCAGCAGGAGACCATATCTTACTGTAGAGGGACCATGGCTATGATCACTTATGACATATATCCATTATGTACTTCCTATTCATGGCCATTGTATCAGATTTTTGTACTACTGACATGTATTCAGGGATGCTATTGTACTATGATGAGTGAGCTGCTCTTTCCACTTGTGTTTCCATCACTCCACTTCTGAGTTTTATAATGTATTTCGGCCATCGTATCATCAGTCTCTGACCTCACACATTAGGGGGCATCTGTTACAACGTAATATTCCACCTTGTGAGAATCATCATTCTTTGGCCTGTAGGATCCATTTCACTGACTCAGATCCACTTTATATCCTTCAGGCATACTATTTCCTCATTTTTCCTCTTACCCGCTTGTTGCATCACTATAGCAAGCGTACCCACGAGTTGCATCACTATAGATCGCGGGTAGCATGTAAAATGGTAAAAATCACTAGTTTATTACTTTTTACTCCCAAAAAGCGGTCATTGGGTGACCTTTGGCTCTCCATCTTCCTAAGAAACGTCTCGATGTGTCCTTTCACTTACCTTTGAGAAGACTATATATTGAGCACATATGGCTTATGGACGGGAGAAGAAAAAAGAGCAAGAGAACTCTAGTGGATTTTTTCCCTATCTTGAGTCTACACACATTGATCCTTGTAGTTGTGAACCCTTTATGTTCACATTCCAAACTCCTATCTAGTTTGAGTTTGCCATTCATGGAGGATTGAAGTGGTGGAGTCACAAGTGGATTGATCCAGATCTTGGTTCAGATTGGTTTCCGGCAAGAGGTCATATCACATTGTACTTCTTCTTGTTTATTAATAGAAATACTCATATTCTCGTCCATTAATGTTGTAAATGTTGTTTATCTTACATTGGGTTGCATTTACTTGTTATATCATGGAGCCACTGAATTCTCTGAAGAATTGTTTGCGAAAGATGCGATGTGAAGTTAGGAAGGCCAGAGAATTGATCCATCGCTCACAATGTCCATGGCTGTGGCACTGTATTGACTGCATGATTTTTAAGCCCAAACTCTTTACGCAAATCCGAGAGTGGAAGACGACTTTGATGAGTTATTTGTGGAGCTTCAAACGGATATTCGAGTGATTCACGACGCTCAATAGATTGCGTCCGCAGCAACACACCAGGAAGCTGTACTACTTCAAGACCAACCACACACCAAATTGGTAGGGGTAGAAATCAAAGCTGCCAAGACACGGCTACATAACTAGGTTTTGGAAGGACCCCCTGTTCCCATAATTGGTGTATATGGTATGGGTGGGGTGGGAAAAACAACATTTCTCAAGAAAGTCTACAACACCTATGTTGAGGTTAGTCACATTTTTTATCATGTAATTTGGGTTACAGTTGCTCAATTTCCAATTGTGCAGATACAAAATGATATTGCTTCTACAATACAATTAGATTTGGCCAATTGTTCGGATGATATGGGGAAGATGAAGTTGTGTGCATATATGAAGACCGAGAAATTCTTTTTGGTTTTGGACGACATGTGGAGCACACTGGATCTGAAAGAATTGGGTGTGGAATTTGGCAAGAACAAAGGGAGCAAACTTGTTTTCACAACTCGAAATAGAGATCTGATTTGAGAAATGAATGCAAAACAGTCCATGCAATTACAACCCCTACTACTAGAGGAGGTGTGGGAGTTGTTTTGGAAAGTAGCTTTCGAAGACGGCCATGTTGCAGAAGATATAGAGAATATTGCACGACAAGTGGCTGAGGAGTGTAAGGGGTTGTCATTGGTGATACAGGTAATAGCGTCAACAATGATGGGCAACACAGCTGTAGATGAGTGGAAGCTTGCTTTAAAGTAGATTCAAAAAGTGGATTTAAATTTTCAAATTACTCATCCTCGAATTGATAGAGAATTGTATCAGCGATTGAGATGGAGCTATGATAGTTTGTCGGATGCTAATTTGAAAACCTGCTTTCTTCAGTGTGCCATGGTCGGTGAAGATGCTACAATTCTGGTGGAGCTGTTCGTGCAAGGGTGAATCGCAGAAGGCCTGTTGAAGACCAAAGATGATGCAGAGTATGACTATTTATTAAAAAATGGTCTTAGCTATGTAATGTTACTTGAAAATCGTTGTTTATTCCAGGTGGAAGAGAAATGTGTATTGAGGGAAGGTCAAAATCTTCAATATTTCCCGGACATCCCAACTTCGGATAAGTGCAAACGAATATCAGTTTGCGGCAATGATATTAATTATTTTCCGGAAAAGGAATTGAACTGTCCCAAACTAGTTAATCTACTCTTGGGAGCAAATGATAAATTGACAGAAATTCCATAAGCTTTTTTGCTCAACCTCAGCTCTCTGAAGATATTGGAATTTAGTAGCGTACAAATACAATTATTGCCAATATCATTGTGGCAACTGACACAACTTGAGTTGCTCTGTTTGGGTTGGACTAAGATTGAACGTATATCTAAAGAGATCGGTAATCTTTCAAATCTTCAATTCTTGCATCTTTCCTTCTATAAAAATCTAAAATCGTTGCCTTTTCAAATAGGACAACTCAAAAAATTGAAGCATCTCAATATTCGGGGATGTAATTTCAGTGTAATCCTTGATGACATTTTAAAGCTTTCAAACTGCGAGATTGTGAAGAAGCGAACCTAAACAAATACAAATTTTGATATGTGCCCTTAGATGTTTTGAAATATTTTTGATGAAATGTCTCAGACATTTTGAATTTTTTTTTTATGAAATGTGTCTCAGATAACAGGAAAAAACTAAATTTTACTGGGCCGGACTACCTAGGAATCGCATCACCTTAGGATTTAAATGGATATGAATGGGAAGACCTTGTCAATTAAATTTGGTTGTTGCTTTCTTGCAATATTTATAGTTATCCATGACAAAATGTATCCTTATGAATACAATCAATAATTTATCCTTTTTATGATATTTTGACTTATCATCTGATGTCATTTGCTCTTTGTTAGTTCTAGAGATGTTCTAAGACATTCTAAGGCTGTCTTTAAAATGTGCCTGGGCATCAATAATATCTTCTGAATTTTTCACTGAATTGGAACACATCTGACAGAAAATGATGTAGAATTTACAAGGAATTAATATGTAATTTGGTTGGCAGCGGTTACTAGTAGAGTTGGGGCTGAGATATGCAAACTTTCAGCTCATAGGCCTTTCCATTGGGCATGGATTCATAAAGAAAAGATTTAAAAAATAAATTGGACATAATATTAAGTTGCAAAGGAATTTCATTGAATGGAACAATGAACCAGCTTTAAATGAGGATGGATTTAGAAAGTGAAAATGAGAAGACTGAAGGAGTGCCTCTTGGACAAATTCCTAAAGGTCTAAGGTTAACAAGGAGAAGACTAAAAGGAGTGCATCTTGTACAAATTCCTAAAATCCTAAAGGTGACAAGAAGAAGACTAAAAGGAGTGCCTTTTGGAAAAATTCCTAAAAATATTGAAAGTCTTGATCAAAGAATAAACATGCTGAGCCTCAATCCAAGTAGTCAGCAGTTTCTAACAAGATGCAAAATCTTCATGAATCAACTTGTCAACAAACACAATGCATATATATAGAGTCATAGGAGCAAGGCAAAGGAGAGCATGGAGATAAAAGTGAGAACTCATATGCAATGGATGTAGGTCAAGTATGAAGAGTCTCAATTTGTAAGCATGAACTCATATGCAATGGATGTAGGTCATGTATGAAGAGTACTCATTATGTAAGTGAAAATTCATAAACCATGGACATAGATATAGTGATATTGTATTGGCCGATGATAAATTAGGAATTGGGCATGTACAAAGATAATGAGTAGAATTATAGAACTTGTATAATTCTATGTTGACTACTAAGCAGTGGGCCATTGCTCTTTCCAATGTAGGAGGAAATCAAAATTGTGATTGTTAGTTAGTTATACTCTCTTCGAAATATCTTAAGACTTTTACTTGTATCATTGTTGAATAATGAAAGCAATAGTGTATCAAGATTTCCATTGAAGTTCAACTCCCAAGCAACACAAACAAAAAAATAGTGGTGGATTGTTTTATTGAATTTCACACAAATATTGTGTTTTTTACAATTTTAAGTGGGTCTAATAATTAAGACTATGTGTTTTATTCTTGAAAATTACATGTTCAAATCAACAGGAGAGTAGGGTAATACACCACAATAAATAAAGGGGTCTCTTGTACAAAAAACCAAGGGGTTTCATATAATAATAATAATAATTATTATTATTATTATAGCTCTATCGGAACTATAATATCCGAGCTCTATAAATGTCTTTCTACAGTCATAAGTGTTTGTCAGCTTGCAAACTAGGGATTTATTTTTGTATGATTTAACCTCTTGTTGGAGCCTATAAGGATTTTATTGTTTCATTCATTTGACCTTGTCCTCTTTTATTGTTTCATCATTGTAGCCTTTAACTGGATATTCCAATCTGGAATGACTATGAGGTGACACATATTTTGACTTGTAGGTGTGATTATTATTTTTTTCTTATTTGTAGGTTATATATATATACCTTTACTGGACGCATATCTGAGTCCATATGAAATTGTATTTTGAAGGTACCTAAGCACATGCTTAGCAATTTTCTAGTGTCTATGTCTCAGATCAGAAATAAATTGACTTAGAATGCTCATGGAATAACATGTTGAAATATTGTAACTTCAAAGAATATTATATTTGCATTTTATTATTCCGAAGATGTTCCATTTCTCTGAGGGGACCCTATTGTGTATCCGGAGATGTTTATTCCTCCGAGGAAGTGTGGTAACTAGGGTTATTAGATCTCCCATGTGAGGTCGGCCCTGAGTTAGCTATTTAGGTCTTATTAGACTCTTCTGGAAGAGGTCGGCCCCATTAGGGTAAAAAGTCAGTCGGGAGATGAGTATAAGTAGAGGAGGTGTGTTCCTCACTTATCTCATTCATTCACTCACTTGTGATTGGCACATAGGAGAGAGAGAGGTCTGCTTAGGAGGAGAAGGAGCTCTTGTTGAGGACTACATCTTGTATTGGGTTGATTATCTATATTGAGGAAAGCTTTGTTGGGTTTTCTACCCCATGAGGGTTTCCCAAGGTAAATCTTTGTCTATCTTGTGATTGTGTTTCTTTCAGTGATATTGCTTGTGAAATTAGGCTAAACTTAACATGGTATCAGAGATAGCCTGAATAGGACATCTTTCACAAGGTGAAAATACCTCTCTCTCGTCCTTCGGTGAAAATTAGGGTTTCTGCAAAAGTTGGAATTTTTGGATTCTGATTGCATGGCTGGATAGCCCTCCTCAAAATCAAAGTTTTGAGCCCTAGATAAAACTTTATGAGTGGCTATAACCATGGGATTTGTCAAACCCTAGCTTGACTTTTGGACCAGAAAACCAGTAAACTAGAAAAAGTGCGCACCTTTGCTCCAATGAACCAGAAAAGCTGCGAACTTGTGCACCAGAAAACAAAAAAAGTGAAGACCAGGAAACCAGAAGTTATGTTGCAGATGTTAGGATATTCCTATACTCCATCCTAGTCCCACCAGTATTTTGATCTTTTACATTTTCAGTCATGCATGCACCTTTTAGGGTTTGCATGCATTCTAGGGTTTGCATGCATTTTGCATGCATCCCAGTCATCAGTCCAGCACCTAGCCCTCAGTTAGCCAGCCCCCAGGAGCTTCTCACTATTCAGTTTTAGCCCTCCAGTTGCTTAGTGCGCCCTTCTTCCTTGATTTTAGGGAGCAACTCGCCCTTCTTCACCTACCAGTTCAGTTACACTCAGTTACATTGAGTTACACTCAGTTACACTCAGTTACATTCAGTTACAGTCAGTTACAGTCAGTTACACTCAGTTACATTGAGTTACACTCAGTTACACTCAGTTACATTCAGTTACATTCAGTTACACTTAGTTACATTGAGTTACACTCAGTTACACTTAGTTACACTGAGTTACACCTACCAGAGTTAGTTTGACTGATGGTTGACAGTTACTTGAGCATTGATGACTCCACTGATGATGATGAAGACTTCCAGTTGCGCTCCGATGATCATGAGGACACCTAGTTGTGCTCCGATGACACTCCAGTGATCCTTTGATCACTCCATGAAGGCTAATTCGAATTGCCACCTTAGGCATTCGAATTCCTCATGCATTGTATTATTTATATGTCCATTTGTGATTAATAACATAGTATGACCGAAGTATTATTGCTTCTATCTGAGTTCTACTGTACCATATTATTCTGTTGCTCATTATACTGCATGTATCACTCTTCTTCTATTTTCTTGCTTAATCATAATTATTCTCTTGTGAGATACATCATCTCTTAGATCTGCTGTGAGGATTTTCACATGGTATCAGAGCATGTTGAGAGTATTGTTTATCTCCATTCTTGAGAGTTTTTTGCAGGTTATTACCAAGATTTCGAGTTCAGCAGTTGCAGCAGAATCTGCATTTTTGCAGCAGTAGCAGTTGCAGTTATTCTATATTGTTTTTGCAGGTCTTCTACATCTTCAATGTATCCTGAATTAGAAGAAATCACTCCTCTTTCTCTATTCAACTATGATGAATGGAAACCAAAAATAATAGCATATTTAAAGAGCCATGATCTCTTTGATTGCTATTTTGAAAGAGAGTTCGAATCCTCTACAAAGAAGATTAAATGGTTGAATAAAGGTGACATGCACATTGGAAGAATGAAGCTTACTATGACTGATTACATATTGTACCCGACCATCTTTGAAATTGAAACTCCAAAAGAGTTATGGGCTCATCTGGATGAAAGATTCGGCAAAAAGAATGTTGGTTTTGGTCCAAATCCCTTCAAAAGCAAGCAAGTTGATGCATTCGCTCCACTTGATGGTCTCTCAGATCATGATGCATTCGCTCCTCCTGATGGTCTCTCAGATCATGTTGCATTCGCTCCCCTTGATGATCTCTTAGATCATGAACCAGTATCATCTCATATTGAAGTTGTTGACAAAGAACTTGCAGATTCTCCGCTCATGCTCAAACCTTCTTCTCTTTCTGTGCCAGCTCACACTCTAGATATTGCAGAAGGTCCTAAATCCTCTCTTGCACCAGAGTTTGTTGGTTTGCATCATGATCACATGATTATTTCGGAGGTAACATCAGCTATTGGAGGTAATGCATTCGCTCCTCTTCAGCAAACATCTCTTATTTACTACAATATGATCATTAGCACATGCTTTCAGAAGGTTATTGAAGAATATGGCCATTGCCACCCGCTTGAGATAATTTCTCATGCATCATATGATAGTTTTGATCTCACCCTTGCTGGTTCAAAGGAGATCTCAAGAAACTGTTTTGAAAGTCTTAAATCTGATTTTGATTTCAAGCAAACATGTAATAGTTATTTTTGGCATAATCTCACCCATGGTGGTTCGAAGGAGAAGACAAAAGACTATATGCACTTTCACAGATTTGATCCTACCTCAGCTGATTCGAATCACAGGTTCAAGGATCATTCTTATACTGTTGGATTTGTTCTCATCACATTCGATTTGAAGAGCAAGTACAAGCACATGCTTTTTGAGCATGATCCACTTCTTCCCAAGAAGAAGATACCTCCAGACATATGACCAAGCATCACACATGCTTGAGTTTGGAGCATTTTTTTTTTATGTGTGCCTTACAGTCTATTTTTTGAGGAGGGGGTATGTTTTCCATGAAATTTTCCCACTTCCTTGGTTTATTGATTGTTATTATTCATTGTATTGGGTGAACTTTGGTCTTAGTTACCAGGGCCCAGGATGGATTAAGGGGGGGTGTTAGGATATTCCTATACTCCATCCTAGTCCCACCAGTATTTTGATCTTTTACATTTTCAGTCATGCATGCACCTTTTAGGGTTTGCATGCATTCTAGGGTTTGCATGCATTTTGCATGCATCCCAGTCATCAGTCCAGCACCTAGCCCTCAGTTAGCCATCCCCCAGGAGCTTCTCACTATTCAGTTTTAGCCCTCCAGTTGCTTAGTGCGCCCTTCTTCCTTGATTTTAGGGAGCAACTCGCCCTTCTTCACCTACCAGTTCAGTTACACTCAGTTACATTGAGTTACACTCAGTTACACTCAGTTACATTCAGTTACACTCAGTTACACTCAGTTACATTGAGTTACACTCAGTTACACTCAGTTACATTCAGTTACATTCAGTTACACTTAGTTACATTGAGTTACACTCAGTTACACTTAGTTACACTGAGTTACACCTACCAGAGTTAGTTTGACTGATGGTTGACAGTTACTTGAGCATTGATGACTCCACTGATGATGATGAAGACTTCCAGTTGCGCTCCGATGATCATGAGGACACCTAGTTGTGCTCCGATGACACTCCAGTGATCCTTTGATCACTCCATGAAGGCTAATTCGAATTGCCACCTTAGGCATTCGAATTCCTCATGCATTGTATTATTTATATGTCCATTTGTGATTAATAACATAGTATGACCGAAGTATTATTGCTTCTATCTGAGTTCTACTGTACCATATTATTCTGTTGCTCATTATACTGCATGTATCACTCTTCTTCTATTTTCTTGCTTAATCATAATTATTCTCTTGTGAGATACATCATCTCTTAGATCTACTGTGAGGATTTTCACAGCAGATCCAGAAGGTGAAAAGCTGAAGTTTCCAGTAGCAGAACACACCAATAATCTCAATTCAATCAAGCTCATCTCCTGGTAAGTACTATTCTATCTTTTGAAACTTCAATATCTGTGACCTCTTGGATAAGATGGCTCCAAGCACTAAGCTTGAAGACAAGCTAGAGGGTATAGAAAATTTTCAAGCATGGAAATATAGAATTGGTCTCATTCTTGAAGAGAATGATCTTGTCCAATATATCAAGGATGAGGTTGCAGAACCTGAAGAAGATGAAGTCAAAGAGAATCATAGGAAGGACTTGATTAGGGCAAAGAGAATCATTGTTGATTCTATCAAAGACCACTTGATTCCCCAAGTGGCATCCAAGAAGACTCCAAAGGAAATGTATGATTCCCTAGGAAAAATGTATGAAGGAAGGAACATCAACAGAAAGATGGATTTAAGGGCTCAATTGAAAAGCACCAAGATGAATAAAGGAGAATCTATTCAAGACTATTTCTCTAGGGTTTCCCAGTTCAAGGAACAACTAGATGCCATTGGAGATACCCTTGATGAAGATGAACTAGTCGTGACTACTCTAAATGGTCTCACTAGACCTTGGGAGTCATTTATCCAAACTATGTGTGCTTGAAAAGAAAGCATGAAGTTTGATGTGGTATGGGAGAATTGTATTCAAGAAGAAGCTAGGGTAGCCAATAGAGAATCCCTACTCAAAGAAGATGACCAAGCTTTGGCCACCCGCACTAGAAGAAGGAGTCATTTAAACTCCATGAAGAATCACCATAAGAAATATCATCCTCCACATAGATTTCAAAAGAAAGAAGGAGTAATCCCAGAAAGAGATCTCTCCTCAGTTAAATGTTTCAGTTGTCACAAACTAGCACCCGTTGCTAGAAATTGTCCCTTAAGAAAGAAGAAGAATTTCCACAAAAGACATCATGCACATCTAGCAGAAGATGATAGTGAAGAAGAAGAAGAAGAAGAAGAAGAAGAAGAAGAAGAAAGGCCTAGGAGGAAGAAAGCTTAAGTAGTAGAAGAAGATGCATAAGAGTATGTTCTATTCTCTGCACTCTCTGGGTCAGTAACACCTGGAGAAGATACATGGCTCATTGATAGTGGTGCTTCAAAGCACATGACAAGACAAAAGAAAACTCTCTCAAATATGGAAGAAAATACCTCTCCCCAGAAGGTATCCTTGGGAGATGACTATCAATATCCCATCAAGGGAATTGGTGAAGCAAGTTACAAACTTGATTCTAGTACACCACTAAAGATGAAGAAAATCCTAGATATGTACCAGGTTTGAAGAAGAACTTACTTTCTATCTCTACATTAGATAAGAAAGGTTATAGGGTTGCATTAATTGATGGACAAGTACTCATGTGGTCCAAAGGAAAATCAATTGAGGATGCAATTGTTATTGGTGAAGAGGAAGGTGGGCTATATAAACTCAAGGGTCATCTTGAAGTTGCTCTTGTTCATGAAGGAACTAACCCAAGTCAGCTATGGCATAGAAGGCTTGCTCACATTAACTACAAAGCACTACCTCATGTGAGCAAGGTAGTCATAGGACTACCAGATCTAAAGATTGATCATGATGGCACATGCAAAGGATGTGCAAAAGGGAAGAATATCAAGAACCCATTTCCAAAGAGTGAGACAAAGACTAAGAGTACTTTGGAATTGATTCACTTAGATGTATGTGGACCAATTCCATCCACATCCTTGAGTGGGTATGAATATTACCTTACTTTTATTGATGACTACTCAAGGAAGACTTGGATATATTTCCTAAAAGGAAAGAATGAATTCTTTGGAAAGTTCAAGGAGTTCAAATCCTTGACATAAAATCATTCAGATTAGAAGATCAAAATACTCAGGATAGACAATGGTGGAGAATATACCTCAAAGGATTTTGAAGACTTTTGTAAGGAAGCTGGAATCAAGAGGGAACTAACCACTCCCTACAATCCTCAACAAAATGATGTTGCGGAAAGAAAGAATAGAACCATTATGGAAGCAGTAAAGACAATGATACATGATCAAGATCTACCTATGTATCTATGGGCTGAAGCAGCTAGGACTTCAGTCTATGTGCAGAATAGACTATCTCATAGTGCTCTTGATTTCAAAACCCCAGAAGAAGTATTCACAGGAAAGATACCTGAGGTAAGTCACCTCAAGATATTTGGATGCCCAGTATACATTCACATTCCAAAAGAAAAGAGGACCAAGTTGGATCGTTCTGGGAAGAAGGGAATATTTGTTGGATATTATGAAGCATCCAAAGCATTCAGAATTTACATCCCAGGTTTCCATCATATGGAAATAAGTAGAGATGTGACATTTGATGAAGAAGCAACTCTCAAGAGATCTAGGAAGTGCCAGTATGAAGAAGTATATGATGAAGATGCACCTCCCAGAACTGCAGATACTATACCTATTAGTGAAGATGTAACACCTGAAAACCATGACATGATAGAACCACAAGAACCCCCTATCACAAACATATCAAGAAAAAGAAAGCCAGCATGGGCAAGATATATTATACTAGGAGCAGAAAAGTATGGAGCTCCTGAAGGCTCCACCAGAGTGAGCAAGAAACCAAATACATTTTCCAACTATATGGCCTTGATGTGTGATCTTGTAGATCAAGAACCCACTAGTTATGAAGAAGCATCTCATAAGAAAGAATGGGTAGAGGCAATGACAGAGGAATACCAGTCAATAATACAGAATGATGTTTGGGATATAGTCCCCATACCAAAGGAAAAAAGCGTGGTATCCTCCAAATGGATATACAAGATAAAGCATGCTGCAGATGGAAGTATTGAAAAATATAAGACAAGGTTTGTGGCCCAAGGATTCTCTTAGAAAGAGGGAATTGACTATGAAGAAACATTTGCACCAGTTGCAAGGTACACTTCCATTAGAACTATCATGGCACTTGCATCCATGATGAAGTGGAAATTACACCAGATGGATGTAAAGACAACCTTCTTGAATGGTGTGATTGAGGAGGAAGTGTACATAGAACAACCACGAGGATTTGAGATGGAAGATGGAAGAACCCATGTGTGCAAACTAAAGAAGGCTTTGTATGGGTTGAAGCAAGCTCCCAGAGCTTGGTATGGAAGAATTGACAGTTTCTTGACAAGCTTGGTATTTACCAAAAGTAAAGCTGATCCTAATCTTTATCTCAAGGTTATGGATGATGAACCTGTCATATTGATTCTATATGTGGATGATCTATTTCTGACAGGAAATAAGAAACAGATTATCGAGTGCAAGAAGAAACTCTCTTTAGAGTTTGAGATGAAAGATCTCGGATTGATGCACTACTTCCTAGGTCTGGAAGTATGGCAAGGCCTATAAGGAATCTTTCTCAACCAGGGAAAGTATGATGTGGAAATCTTGAAAAGATTTGATATGTTGGAATGTAAAGCCATGGCCACTCCCATGGATTCCAACTTGAAGCTGTTAGCTGATGACTCATCAGAGCTAGTGGATATGACTCTGTACAGACAGATTATTGGGTCACTGATGTATTTGACAAATACCAGGCCAGACATATGCTTTGCTGTGAACACTCTGAGTTAGTATCTAGTGGAACCTAGATGAGTTCACCTGATAGCTGCAAAGCATGTGATGAGGTACCTAAAGGGTACGATAGACTTTGGTCTACATTATCTTAGAGATCATGAATTTAGACTGCATGGATACACAGATGTTGATTGGGCAGGAAGTGTATCAGACAGGAAGATCACATCGGGAGGATGTTATTATCTAGGATCTGCCATGATCTCATGGTTTAGCAGGAAGCAGTCTAGTGTGGATCTCAGTCTAGCTGAAGCATAATATATTGTTGCTTGCTCAGCTAGTTGTGAAGCAATATGGATTCGGAAATTGTTATCAGGATTATTTGACTTAGAGATGGAACCCACTGTTATCATGTGTGACAACTAGAGTTGTATCGAGATGACAAAGAATCCAGTGTTCCATGATAAGTCAAAGCACATAGAGATCCAATATTTTTATATACGGGATATGGTGCAGAAATGAGCTATCAAGCTCGAGTATGTGAGCACTGAAGAACAAGTTGTTGATATATTGACCAAACTTCTGTCTCGAGTGAAGTTTGAGTATTTTTGAGACAAGCTTGGTGTAGTTCAGAAGGACCCTCCCCGAAAGGCGGAGTGATGCGGTCACTGATGATGAGATTGCCTACATAGACAGTGAGGTCGATGATGTGGATACCTATATTGGTGATACCGATAGTGAGGTCGATGAATGATCCTTAGATTGGGTATAAGTTGACAGGTGGATTGTATCATCCTTGGACACATGTCCTAAAAGAGATCCGTAGACATCTACCTCCAAGGAAGAAGTCCCTAGTGGACGAGAGGGATTGCATCATCCCTGGACTTAGGTCCTTGAATTGATCCATAGACATCTGTCTCCGAGAAAGAGGTCCCTTGTGGACGAGAGGGATTGCATCATCCTTGGACTTAGGTCCCTGAATTGATCCGTAGACATCTATCTCCGAGAAAGAAGTCCCTAGTGGACGAGAGGGATTGCATCATCCCTGGACTTTAGTCCCTGAATTGATCCATAGACATCTATCTCCGAGAAAGAAGTCCCTAGTGGATGAGAGGGATTGCATCATCCTTGGACTTCGGTCCCCTGAATTGACCCGTAGACATCTGTCTCCTAGTGGACGAGAGGGATTGCATCATCCCTGGACTTCGGTCCCTGAATTGATTCATATACATCTGTCTCTGAGAAAGAAGTCCCTAGTTGACGAGAGGGATTGCATCATCCCTGGACTTCATTCCCCTGAATTGACCCATAGACATCTGTCTCCGAGAATTGATGATACGACTGCATCGTCCCGGAGCTTTTAGTTCAAAATGCATGTGGCTGGACTGCATTGTCCATAGACATGAGAGTTGTCTCAAATGGATCAAGGATTGATCATCCTTAGACAGTAATCTCATAATTCCGAAAGGAAGGAAAGTCTTAAATATTGATCCTTAGACTAGAATATGTAATTCCGAAAGGAAGGATTGTCTAAGATATGTGTGATGGACTGGAATCCCGTAATTCCGAAAGGAAGGATTGTCCATGATCTCGTAATTCCGAAAAGAAGGATCACTAGAGTTCATAGACTAGAATCCCGTAATTCCAAAAGGAAGGATTGTCCATGATACCATAATTTCGAAAGGAAGGATCACCAGAGTTGATGGACTGGAATCCCGTAATTCCGAAAGGAATGATTGTCCATGATCCCGTAATTCCAAAAGGAAGGATCACCAGAGTTGATGAACTGGAATCCCGTAATTCTGAAAGGAAGGATTGTCCATGATCTCGTAATTTTGAAAGGAAGGATCACTATAGTTAATGGACTAGAGTCCTGTAATTCCGAAAGGAAGGACTGTCCAGGATCCCGTAATTCCGAAAGGGAGGATCATGTGTATTGCAGAGTATGCTGTGATGATGATACTATTGATCGAGATGATCTAGATGATGATCGATATGATCGAGGTGATGATACTGTTGATCGAGATGATGATCGAGATTATCGAGATGATGATGCTGTTGATCGAGATGATCTAGATGCTGTTGATTGAGATGATCCAGATGCTGTCGATCGGGATGATCCAGATGCTGTTGATCGAGATGATCCAGATGCTGTTGATTGAGATGATCCAGATGTTGTCGATCAAGATGATCCAGATGCTGTCGATCGAGATGATCCAGAAGATCAAGATGTTGATGATGTTGCTATAGCTATTCGAGTGCTGCAGAAGATGAAGACTCAGTACTGAAGATGTTGATGTTCCAGTATTGATTATGTTCTAGTAACTATATGAGTTACTAATGATGATGTATAAAGAAAGCTTCCAATGATTTATAGATGTATCATGTACTATGTAGTTGATGACTCCTTGCTCCTGCAGATGTTGTTATAACATCCTTCTTGTTAAGGAGGAGTGTTGAAATATTGTAACTTCAAAGAATATTATATTTGTATTTTATTATTCCAGAGATGTTCCATTCCTCTGAGGGGACCCTATTGTATATCCAGAGATGTTTCTTCCTCCAAGGAAGTGTGGTAACTAGGGTTATTAGATCTCCCATGTGAGGTCGGCCCTGAGTTAGCTATTTAGGGGTTATTAGAATCTTCTGGAAGAGGTCGGCCCCATTAGGGTAAAAATTCAGTCGGGATATGAGTATAAGTAGAGGAGGTGTGTTCCTCACTTATCTGATTCATTCACTCACTTGTTATTGGCTCGTAGGAGAGAGAGAGGTCTGCTTAGGAGGAGAAGGAGCTCTTGTTGAGGACTACATCTTTTATTGGGTTGATTATCTATATTGAGGAAAGCTTTGCTAGGTTTTCTACCCCATGAGGGTTTCCCAGGGTAAATATTTGTCTATCTTGTGATTGTGTTTCTTTCAGTGATCTTGCTTGTGAAATTAGGCTAAACTTAACATAGCATATATCAGGCCTTGAATGTATCAAGTACATTAGCGCGCCTAGAATCTATCTATTCAAAGTGGGGTCTACCAGATCTGATCTAGATTCTGACTCAAGAAGTTTCCTCAAATTGGAAACCATTGGTGTAGTCAAAGATTTGCAATTTATCATGCCAAACCTGTGCAATATATCCATTATTAGTGTACTTCCATTGAGATAGAAAGTTTTCATCTTTTCTTTTCCAAATCTCAAGGCCAAGAAAGTAGTGCATCAGACCTAAGTCTTTCATCTTGAACTTCGAGGTGAGCTCCCTCTTGCACCAAGCAATCAGATGTTCCTCTCTGGTGAGAAACAAATCATCAACATACATAACCAATATCAACAGTTGGTTCTTCACTACTTTGAAGTACAAATTTGGATCCGCTTCAATCTTACAGAAACCTAGTTTCTAAAGGTATCTATCAATTATGGAGTACCAAGCCCTGGGGGCTTGCTTAAGCCCACATAGAGCTTTATTTAGATTTCAAACATGGGACTCCTTCCCATGCACCAAAAATCCTTCAGGTTGCTGAATATAAAACTCTTCATCAACCTCACCATTGAGGAAGGTTGTCTTAACATCCATCTGGTGAAGTTTCCATCCTATAACAAATGCAAGCGCAATCATTGCTCGGATTATGGTGTACCTTTCCGCAGGGGAAAAGGTCTCATCATAATCAATGCCTTCTTTCTGAGAGAAACCTATGGAAACGAATCTGGCTTTATACTTCTCAATGTGACCATCCACAGTATGCTTTATCTAGTAAATCCATATGGAATTCACAATGGACTTCCCATCAGGTTTGGGAACAACCTCCCAAACCTCATTCTTCGTTATAGAGTTGTACTCTTCTATCATTGCATCTTTCCAAACTTGCTTCTTTGCATCTTCTTCATGAGAGAATGGTTTTGAGTCACTGATGTGACTCATCAACGCAACACATCTCGAATATCTCCCAGGTTGTTGGCGCTCTCTAGATGATCCTGCTACTGCTCCATGGTTCTCTACATTTTGTAAGATATCTCAGCACCAAGTATATCTTTTATCGGGACGTTCATCAGGTGACCTCTCAATCAGTTCTACTGGTTCTTCAGGAGATAGTGAATCTGAGGCATCTTCTGGTTTCTCCCTCTCAAATTCAAAAGGGGGAGAATTAGACACGAGATCCTCCATCTCTTAATCACATTGAATCTCTTTTGATCTTCTGAAAGCAGCTTCCTCATGGAAGGTAACATCTCAACTAAATTCAATGTGACTCTCAATAGGTACATATATTTGGCATGATTTGGATGACTTGCTATAACCCACAAAGGTGCCTTTCTTTCCAGAAGGCTCCATCTTTGTTCTCTTTTATTTCAGTACATGAATGTATATTGGGTTCCCGAGGATCCTCAAGTGTGAGATGTCTAGCTTCTCACTAGTAAACACTTCTTTTGGTGTCTTCTCATCTAGAATGGCATGCAGGCTTATATTCTGGATGTACACAAATGTACTGGTGGCTTCTTCCCATAATGAGGTAGACATATCTTGATCATGCATCATGCATTTTGCAGCCTCACATATGGTTATATTATTCCTTTCGACAATCCCATTTTGCTGAGGGTTGTATGGTACTGTTAACTGTCTACATATTCCTACATCACTACATAGATCATTAAATGCATGCGAATCAAATGCACCTCCATTATCAGGCCTTAATGCACATAGGTGCTTTTCTTTCTAATTTTCAACTAGGGCTTTAAACTCTTTAAATTTGCTAAGAGTTTCACTTTTAGCCTTCATGAAATAAATCCATGATTTCCTATAAAAATCATCTATGAACAATACATAATATAAGAACCCACTCAGAGAGGGTGATGACATGGGACCACATACATCAGAATGTATTAAATCTAAAATCCCTTTAGATCTAGTAGTATGGCTGGAAATTTTTTTCTTAACATTCTTCCCAAGTGCACAACCCCGACATACACTATCATGCTCAAAATCAAATACGGGCATACCTTTTACCATTATTTGAAGTCCTGGTAGCGCTTTGTAGTGTAATTGTCCAAGCCTTCGGTGCCATAGTTCGCATGGACTGATAGTGTGGTTAATAATATATTGAATGTGCTTCCTAGGTACCTTGTAGATCCCTCCCTCTTGAACTCTAATTGCAGTAGCAGATTCTAGGCTTTTGTTATTTGGCCATAAAAGTGCTTTATTATCCATGAAGATAACTCGGAAGCCTTTGTCTTCAAGAACCAAAATTGAAAGGAGGTTCTTCTTCAAGCCCAAAACATATAGAATTCCCTCCACATGTAGAATATAATTGGTGCTTAGCTGGAATGAGGTGGATCCAACTCCTTGGATCGAATATGTTGAGTTGTTACCCAACTCTACCATGCATGTGAACATTTTCTCCTTTAGGTTAGTGATGGCACTCTTGTAACCAGTCATAGGTTAGTGATGGCACTCTTGTAAACATGTCGACATAATAATTGGAACTTATTCATTACTCAATCTCTTTGACCAGTAATTTAATGCCCTGCAGCTCAAAGCTTCCCGAGTTTATTTCGTTAAACTCTCATCAACCAGTGGCTGAGAAAATATTGTTCATTTGAATAAACATGTCGGTACAATAATTGGAACTTATTCATTACTCAATCTCTTTGACCCGTAACAACAAAACCCCTGGCTAAGCAGTGAGCACAATCCATTCCCTTCAATTAAACCCATCTTTCAGTGAGAATACTGAAGAGTACATCTCTTCTCATTATTGATTGCTTGCTACCTGTTGTTTTATTTATAATCTTGTCTGCTCGTTTATATATATATAGTCATACTCTCTTCTATCCTACCTTAATTTCATGTGTTGTTTTGATTTTACTTGTTGGAGCAACCAATGGATATTGTAACCTGAACCGCAAGCATTACCAACGCTATTGTTTTCCACTCTTCTAACAAATCATCCAACAGATTGACGATGCTATTCATTTGGATGACAACCATCAGCTTCTGGAAGAGCAGTTAAATCGTATGAAGAGCCTCTTGCTTCATATTAACTCTCACTTCCAACATTAGCAAAGGGAGCCACCGGATTCTATGAAGAATTGTTTACGAAAGATGCAACGTGAATTTGGGAAGGCCAGAGAATTGATCTATCACTCACAACGCCCCTGGCTGTGGCAGTGCATTGACTGCATGCTTTTGAAGCCCAAAGTCTTTACACAAATCCGAGAGTGGAAGATGACTTTTGATGAGTTATTTTTGGAGCTTCGAACAGATATTCAAGTGATTCACGATGCTCAACAGATTGCGTCCGCGGAAACACACCAGGAAGATGTACTACTTCAAGACCAACCAGATATCGGATTGGTAGGGGTAGAATTCAAAGTTGCCGAGACACGACTACAGACCTGGGTTTCAGAAGAACCCCATGTTCCCATAATTAGTGTATATGGTATGGCTGGGGTAGGAAAAACAACATTGCTCAATAAAGTATACAACACCTATGTTGAGGTTGGGCACATTTTTTATCATGTAATTTGGGTTACAGTTGCTCAATTTCCAATTGTGCAGATACAAAATGATATTGCTTCTACAATAAAATTAGATTTGGCCAACTGTTTGGCTGATATGCGGAAGATGAAGTTGTGTGCATATATGAAGACCAAGAAATTCTTTTTGGTTTTAGACGACATGTGGAGCACACTGGATCTAAAAGAATTGGGCATGGAATTTGGCGAAAACAAAGGGAGAAAACTTGTTTTCACAGCTCCAAATAGAGATCTGATTCGAGAAATGAATGCAAAGCAGTCCGTGCAATTACAAGCGCTACTACCAGAGGAGGCTTGGGAGTTGTTTTGTAAAGTAGCTTTCGAAGACGGTCATATAGATTTTTTGCTCAACCTCATCTCTCTAAAGGTATTGGGATTTTATGGCGTACCCATATGATCATTGTCAACATCATTGTGGCAATTGACACAACTTGAGGCACTGTGTTTGAGTTTCACTAAGATTGAATGTATATATGAAGAGATAGGTAATCTTTCAAAACTTCAATTCTTGTATCTTAACTTTTGTAAAAATCTAAAATCGTTGCCTTCTCAAATAGGTCAACTTAAAAAATTGAAGTATCTCAATATTCAGGGATGTAATTTCAATGGAATCTTTGATGAGATTCTAAAGCTTTCAAACTACGAGATTGTACAGAAGTGAACTTAAACAGATACAAATTTTTATATGTGCCATCAGAAGTTTTGAAAGATTTTTTATGAAATGTGTCTCAAAAATTTTTAAATATTCTTTTTTATGTAGGTAATGTGTCTCAAATAATTGGAAAAACTAAATTTTAGTGGGCTGGACTACCCAAGAATCGCTGATTACTATATACAAAAAGAAGAATGTAGCCCAGTACCGCTAAGTGAATGGATGAGCAGACGGATCTCGGGTGTGTAGTAATTGGACGGAGGACTTGACCGCCTTAACCTCGAGAATCACAAATATTTAGAAAACGCCACAAGGAATCGTGGTTCATGTCAGTTTGACTAGAGGACATCATTAAAATTAGAAAGATAATGAGAATGTGCTTACTTGTTTCATCTCATCGTGAATCGTGATGCTTCCAAAGTCTATTCATCCCTCGGTGGCCACCTGAAAGTCTTTATGACCGACGGGGCCCCAACATCAAGCACTCTTCATAACGACGACGGCTACTTTAGTGATGATAATTAAAAGAAAGGTGGTGGCCAAGGAATGGCTCCTGGACCAATGGACTAATGATAAGGGTACCTAATAACATTGATTATAGTAAATCAATGAAAAATATTTATTTAAAAAAAAGAACAAGTCAACACCAAAGTTATAAAAAATGATATTTATTTGGTTCCGCCGTATTAAAAATAAAATAAAAAATGTATTTATTTGGTTCCGCCATATTATATGAAAAGTCGTTATATTATATGGTAAATATAAATTATTTAATAGAGAGTGTTTTGAAATTTGTGAAGGTATCTATGTTTGAATGTTTACACCCCAGGACTCTCCAAAATTTTATGATTGCTAAATCTCAGTCGTCCGATCAAACTGTTTGACAATTGAAATGATCTCTATGCTCGATTCATCGCTGTCTGTTTTTGTCATCCATACGGATTTCATTAATTTTGAACTCACATTTTCTGACTGATGGATAGAAGGCTCAGGGATCTCTCTCCTTTGTACCTTCTCTTTCGGTTGAGATTCGCAACTGCAAGAGAATGTTTGCAACTTGAGATTCAGCGGAACTCAAATGATTGACTGGATTCATCATTCTGCGAGAGAATGTTTGCAGCTTGAGATTCATTAGAATCCAAACGATTGACTTGGTTACCAGGGCATGGACTGGTATGAGGAGAAGAACAATGGCGCCCATGGCCAGGGTCATCCCACGATTCTAATGGGATAGTGGTTCTAATGGGACAATGTGCACCTAAAGAAGAAACCCACCGCGCCTACATCAGGAGCCCAAGGATGGTTCGAAGTTTGCCTCTTCTATGTTCGGGTGAGCTCGTGCCCTCTGGAAGGAGCCCCGCATAGTTCCTGACCCTGCGGCACCACCACAGAACCGTGGGGGTCACGTTGGAGATCAATGAAACCAGGATCCCGCCAACGAAATCTGTGTCCCTCACCCTACGCAGGGACAGGGTCGACAAAGAATTGGTCAATGCCACTTATGTGAGCATGTACAACGTTCGAGCCACGAGGAATCTAGATTTCTAAGTCTATTATGATGAAGAAACCCTGTTGCTCTGTGGGGCTTTGGAGAGGTTGGAACAGGGGTCTGATCATCAGCGGGTTAAGAAAATATGGGGTATAGATTACTGCTTGGCCATAGGACCCAAGGGTTTCCCGTTTGGTAAAGTAGCTAAGTAGCATAAGCAGGATTTCTCGTCGGGTAGACTGTGCTTATAGATGAGCAACTCAACACCTCAAGTGGGATCCCTAAAATTGTGACAAATCAATTTAGCTTGATTAGTTGTGATTTCATTCCATTTGGCATGGAACATAACCAAATTTGGGGATGCTAATGGCTCTGCATAAACACAGGCTCAAAGTTTCCATCTATTGTAGGTTCCCAATATCTCTTTAAATGCGTGGAAGATGGAGGTAATGCAGGGCTCATGAAAATATGAACGCATGGATAATGGAAGTAATATGTGGCATATTGTTGGAAATATTGTATTTATGAGCTGATAGCATATCTGATATGCATTGGCTTTGTCAGTCACCCTGTCAGTCAGTTTGTGTCAGCGCATAGAGTCTGCGATGTCAGTCAGTTCGCAGCCAATCCGGTGCACGTCATGTTTGTATTTATGAAACTGCGTTAGTAGTTCGAATGTTAAGAAAGTTACCTTAGGTAAGAATTAATTACAGTGTTTAATGCAATCCTGTAGCTTGTCAGTCAGTTCGCAGCCAATTCGGTGCACATCATGTTTGTATTTATGAAACCACGTTAGTAGTTCGCATGTCAAGAAGCTTTAGGTAAGAATTAATTACAGTGTTTAATGCAATCCTATAGCTTCCAAGTGAAGCGATCTTGAGTTGGTTGATATGAAACTCTATAAGTAGAAGCTCTTTGTTAAAACTCAGAGAGAGATGTGTAAGAGAAAAATTGTGCAGAGCAAGAGTGAAAGAAAGTGATCGAAGAGCCCAAGCTCTGGGAAAGTAAAAGGTCGCAGTGAAAACTCATTTCCATGTATTGAGGAGTCGTGCAGTTTACTATGGTAATATATATAAGTCTTTAGTTTGATGTCTCATTCTCAAAGATGTCTCCATATTTACTTGTGTAAATGTTGCTTACATTTACGCGCAGTAAAAGAAATCAAGATTTCCAATTAGTTCACCGCAGTGAAAGTTCTAAATTAACAAGGAGTAGCTTCGAGTAAGATGTTTTAGTTGTTATGTCTTAGAGAAATATATTTCATGATAAAGTTTGTTTAAGTGATCCGCGAAGTATTTGAGAATTCTGCGAAGTAAATATTGCGAAGTTCACTGTGAATCTGTGCGAAGTTCCACCGCACAGTAGAAAATTGAAATTGCGCAGTTAATCGCCGTGAAGTAAAAGTTGAAATCACGCAGTTAATATCCACACAGTAAGTCACCCCGCTATTAATCTGTGAAGTTAATTTTTTGAGAAGCTTGTGGTTAGTGAAATATTTGCTCGGCAAAGTGAAGTTATAATTTGGGGTTCCTTGTTGCTTGCTCCATGCAGTTCCAAGCAACAAAAAGAAGTATGTCACTCACTGCGCAGTTCAATTTTCTTGATTGTGTAGTGTGCTTTTCCCTTGATCTGGTATCAGAGCTTGGTTTACGAAAAGTAGAAATTCTATTTATAAGGGAAGAGCGATTAAGAATGGCTTCCACTTCTGGTAATTTGCAAACTCCAATATTTTTTGGTAAAAATTATGAATATTGGTCTCTAACTATGAAAGCTTTGTTTAGAGGTCAATATGTATGGGAAATAGTCCAGAATGGCTATGTAGAACCACCATATCTAGCAGCATGCAACAATCTCACACAAGCGGAGAAGAATGTCTTGAGGGAACAAAGGAAGAAAGATGGAAAGGCGATGTTACACATACATCAGGCGACACATGAATCCATACTCCCAAGAGTAGCAACAGCGTAGTCAGCTAAGGAAGCGTGGGATACACTGGAAACTTCCTATAAAGGTTTGAACAAGGTAAAGACTGCCAAACTTCAACTTCTTAGAAGAGATTTTGAATCTCTGTCAATGAAAAATACAGATTCAGTAGAATCATTCTATACTCGTGTTATTGGTCTAGTTAATCAAATAAAGTCTCATGGAGAAACTCTAGGTGAACAAAGGGTTGTTGAAAAATTTCTTAGGGTTCTTCCAAAGAAATTTGAATCTTTAGTTGTGACCCTGGAGGAAAACAAAGATCTGTCCACATTTACTATTGATGAGTTGCAAGCCTCATTACTCAATCATGAACATAGAATCAGTGGTTCAGATACATCACTGGAAGGTGCATTCGCAGCACAGTCATCCATAAGTCGTGGAAGAGGAAAAGGAAGATCAAATTCTAGAGGCAGAGGAAGAAGTTCTTTCAGAGGAGGTCGTAGCAGTAGCATTGCACATGTCACTGGTAGAGGTCAGAATCAGACCCCCAATCAGCCAAGTGTACAAAGGTATGATAAATAAAAAATTCAATGTCATTACTGTAAGAGGTTTGGACACTTCGCATATGAATGCAGGAAGAAGCAGTATGACCAAGAAAAGCAAGGTGAAGCTCAGTCAAGCAATAACAACACTGCGAACAACTCACTTTTCTTAGCATGCGCATCATCGCTTGAATACAATGTTGTTCAAGAAAGTCCAAATGGCATATGGTATTTAGACTCAGGTTGTAGCAATCATATGACTGGTAATTTAAGTTTATTTTCTAGTCTAGATAAATCAGCTCAAACTGATGTCACACTTGGAAACAATAATCAAGTCACTGTTTTGGGTAAGGGTACTATTGATACTCTAACAAAATAGGGGCAGCAGAAATTCATGCCTGATGTTTATTATGTTCAAGGTTTGAAACATAATTTAATGAGCATGGGACAGCTGATGGAAAAAGGTTACAGAGTTCATATGATAGGGAAGCGTTGTGTGATCAAAGACATTTACCCAAGAAATCAATTAATAGCCAAAGTGAAGATGACAAGCAATCGCTTGTTTCCTTTGAGGATAAGACCCATCATAAAAGGAAAAACAACTCATGTTGTTCATGAAAGTCAGAATGCAAATTCTGAAGCTGTGTTCAAGGCAGAAAGCAAAGAAGCAGAAGTCCGCAGAGACAAGGAAGAAAAAGACAGCGCAATGCAAGTTGCGTTTCAAACAGAAATGAAGGATGAATCCTGGTTATGGCATTTCAGAATTTGGACATCTGAATTTTGGTGGGCTAAAGCTATTGCATATGAAGGACATGGTAAAAGGGTTGCCATTAATTGAAAAACCAGAGAGAATTTGTGAAGGCTGTATTTTTGGAAAGTAGCATAGAGAGACTTTTCAAGTCGAAAAGTCATACAGAGCTCGCACACCACTTGAAATTGTGCACTCTGATATTTGTGGACCGATGAAAATACCATCCATGGGAGGATGCACTTATCTTCTCACTTTTATTGATGATTTCATAAGAAAAGCATGGTTCTCTTTTCTAAAGCATAAATCTGATGCATTTGGTTGTTTTCAGCAGTTCAATGCACTTGTGGAGAAGCAGAGTGGTTACAGCATCAATATTTTAAGAACAGATAGAGGTGGTGAGTATGCTTCAAATTATTTCTTGCATTTTTGCAAAAATCATTGCATACAGAATCAATTCACTGTGCAGTATACACCGCAGCAGAGTGGTATCACAGAGACGAAAAACAGAACCATTATGGAAATTTTGCATAGTATGTTGGCAGCCATGCATCTATCAAATGAATATTGGGTTGAAGTAGTGGCAACTGCGTTATACATCATGAATCGATGTCCGATGAAAAGCATGAAGAAAAAAGTTCCGCAGGAAGCATGGACAAGTATGAAACATAGTGTTTCGCATTTGAAATTTTTTGGTTGTGTAGCATACGCACATGTTCCAGATGAGTTAAGAAGAAAATTAGACAATAAAGGACAGAAATGCATTTTTATTGGGTATTCTGAAGACGCAAAAGCATACAAGTTGTATGACCCTATCGCAAGAAAATTTATTATCAGTCACGATGTTTAGTTTGTGGAAAATGAAGCATCGGATGGAATTGTAGAGAAGAATGTGAAAATCATGTCACATGTTGAACATGATGACATCGCAGAAGATGTGGTTGAGACTCCAAATGTGAATCAAAACTGTGCAACTCCGTCTACTCCCAAGACTGCGCAGCATGTCTCAACACAAGGAACTTCGACACAAGTCACAACTCAAACAACTCCGTCTAGCACACCAAGTGTGCAACAAACTCCATCAAGCAGTTCACATAATTTGACACCAGCAACTTCGACAAAGACAAGAACTCTGCGCGAGATATATGAGACTGACACACCTAATTCATTCTCAGTTTTTGCATTATTTTCTCAAGTTAATGATCCTCTAACATTTGAAGAAGATGTTGAAGATAAAGTTTGGGCACAAGCCATGAATGAAGAAATAGAATGCATTGAGAAAAATAAAACATGGGAACCGGTTGATGTTCCTAAGGACAAGGATGTGATAAGCGTGAAATGGATTTATAAGACCAAGCAAGATGCTGATGGAAATGTGAAAAAGCACAAGGAAATATTGGTAGCAAGGAGGTTCACTCAGCGACATCGCATAGACTTCAATGAAACTTTTGCACCTGTAGCTCGCATGGACACTATCAAAACAGTTTTGGCCATCGTAGCACAAAAGAAATGGCCTGTCTATCAAATGGATGTTAAGTCCACATTCCTAAATGGTTATTTGGAGGAACAAGTATATGTGGAGCAGCCACAAGGCTATGAAGTTCCAGGACAAGGACACAGAGTATACAGACTAAAAAAGGCACTTTATGGTTTGAAGCAAGCTCCGCGAGCTTGGTACAGTTGCATTGACTCATACCTCATTTAGAATGGATTTCACAGAAGTGAATGTGAGCCAACGTTGTACACAAAAATCAACAAGCAAGGTAATAAGCTAATTGTCTGCCTGTATGTAGATGATTTAATATTTACTGGTGATTTTGGCATAGAAGAATTTAGAATAGTCATGGAAAGTGAATTTGAAATGACAAATTTGGGGCTTATGAAGTATTTTATGGGCATTGAAGTCCAACAGACTAAAAATGGGATATTTATATCTCAGTCAAAATATGCAAGTGATGTCTTGAACAGATTTAAGATGTTTAATTGCAAGACAACTCCAACACCAGTGATAACAGGTTTGAAATTAAGCAAGGATGATGATGGATCCAATGTAGATCTTACTCTGTTTAAAAGGCTCGTTGGAAGCCTTATGTATCTTATAGTAACAAGGCCAGAAATCATGTATGGAGTCATCTTAATCTCAAGAGTCACGGATTCACCAAAAGAATCTCATTGGCAAGCAGGAAAAAGAATTCTGAGGTATGTAAGTGGAACAAAAGACTTTGGTACTTTGTATTCAACCTCAGAAAATTTCAAACTCATTGGATACACTGATAGCGATAATAGAGGAAGCATGGATGACAGAAAAAGCACATCTGGGAATACATTTCATGTAGGAATAGGTGTTGTATCATGGGCTTTGAAGAAACAACCCGTAATAACTCTTTTTTTCAGCAGAGGCATAGTATGTCGCAGCTACAAGCACTGCATGTCAATACATTTGGATGTGGAGGATGTTGAGTGATCTGTCGCAGCATCAGCAAGAACCTTCAGTCATTTACTGTGACAACAATTCAGCTATCGCATTGTCAAAGAATCATGTATATCACAAGAGAACCAAGCACATCGACACTAGGTATCATTTCATCAAAGAATTGATAAACAACAAGTAAATATGTTTAGAATTTTGCAGGTCTGAAGATCAAGTTGCAGACATATTCACAAAACCATTGGCAAGGGACACATTCTAGTATCTGCGAAGTTGTTTGGGAGTGACAAGTTCTGCGTAGTGAACTTTGTCATGAACAGAGCATGTTTCAGCTCTAAAATATTTTTTAATATTTTAATTCTGTTTTATGATCCCCATCCGCTCATAATTAAGGGGGAGAGTTGGAAATATTGTATTTATGAGCTGATAGCGTATTTGATATGCGCCAGCTCTGTCAGTCACCCTATCAATCAGTTTGTGTCAGTGCGCAGAGTCTGCGATGTCATTCTATCAGTCAGTTCGCATCCAATCCGGTGCACGTCATGTTTGTATTTATGAAACCGCGTTAGTAGTTTGCATATCAAGAAACCTTAGGTAAGAATTAATTATAGTGTTTAATGTAATCCTGTAGCTTCCAAGTGAAGCGATCTTGAGTCGGTTGATACGAAAATCTATAAGTAGAAGCTCTTTGTTAAGAATCAGAGAGAGATGTGTAAGAGAAAAATTGTGCAGAGCAAGAGTGAAAGAAAGTGATCGAAGAGCCCAAGCTCTGTGAAAGTAAAAGATCGCAATGAAAACTCATTTCCATGTATTGAGGAGTTGCGCAGTTTACTGTGGTAATATATATTAGTCTTTAGTTGTATGTCTCATTCTCAAAGATGTTCAATATTGCTTTGTGCACATATTCTCCATATTTACTTGTGTAAATGTTTCTTAAATTTACGTGCAGTAAAAGAAATGAAGATTTCCAATTAGTTCACCGCAGTGAAAGTTCTAATTTAACAAGGAGTAACTTCACATAATATGTTTTAGTTGTTATGTCTTAGAGAAATATATTTCATGATAAAGTTTGTTTAAGTGATCCACAAAGTAAGTATTGCGAAGTTAACTGCGAATCTGTGTGAAGTTCCACCGCACAATAGAAAGTCGAAATCACACAGTTAATTGCCGCGAAGTAAAAGTTGAAATCGCGCAGTTAATCTGTGAAGTTAATTTTTCGAGAAGCTTGTGGTTAGTGAAATATTTGCTCGGCAAAGTGAAGTTATAATTTGGGGTTCCTTGTTGCTTGCTCCACGTAGTTCCAAGCAACGAAAAAGAAGTCTGTCACTCACTGCGCAGTTCAATCCTCTTGACTGTACGGTGTGCTTTTCCCTTGATAACATATAACATGAATTAATGGGTCATTTTCCAGACAAATACGGTTTTAGGAAAAGTACTTAAGTTGTTTAATTATAATTTCATCTTGATTTACGTAAATGAATTTATTCAAATCGATCAAAATTTTGACTGTTAATATTCTAAAAGTGGACAAATCAAACAAAATTTACAACCATGATAAACAACGATTTCTAATATCGATGGTCATCTTTAACATTGTTTATGTGTGAG
Organism: Larix kaempferi; assembly: GCA_027924585.1. Lineage (NCBI taxonomy): Eukaryota > Viridiplantae > Streptophyta > Pinopsida > Pinales > Pinaceae > Larix > Larix kaempferi. The sequence goes on from BSBM01000255.1 coordinate 7,748,862, forward strand.
AATCCTTCTGTCTAACGTGCAGGATATGGATGAGAGGACCTTGAGAGTGAACATTGCTGAGGACATGTCTAAACAATGATTTTGAGGCAGAAGAGTGGGTTTTAGTAGTTTCTCATTCTTTTGTAGTGCCTTCCACCTTTGTAAAATGAATTGTTAGCTATTTTTTTAAACCTCCATTTGTCTTGCAAATATTGTACTCTTATTTTGCAGAGGTGATGTTTTTTTGTTTTTACACACCGTTCTTAGGTTTTATTTATTGCACAATATATTCAAGTTTGTTAATGGTAGTATTGGACAATGCATTTGTCAATTTTTGTAATTGTATTCAATTGTCATAATGACAGACTCGCTATGAAGGAAATGATTTAATTGTCTGTAATGCAAGTTGTGAGTGATCCAAGTTTGACCAAGTACTGTGTATGATGGATATGGAACAATGACTCGACTTCCTTCAAGAATAAGTTACCTGAAGAAGCCAATGATCCAAATTTTGAGTTTTCTTTTTTGAATCTCACACTCTTCTTCCTATTTTTGAAGGTCTCTACGAATTTAAGGTAGAGAACAAAGCGACAAGTAGCTTTATTTTACGTAGAATTAACCTGCTGGAGTGCAGAGAACAAAAGAGAAATTGCAGCATATGGAGCTGTTCATTAAGAATAATATGGTTATATGTGTACTGTGTTTGAACTTCATCCAAATTAAACAAAGTTTACAGAATTGTTGTTTTCTTGATAACTTATTTTGTTGATTTGTACATATTGAAATAGCTTTAATAAGAAATGCCATGTTTTTGTTTGGCTCTTGATATGGTGATTGCTATTGAACTAAATTCGTGGGAGCATTTTGCTAACTTTCAAGTATTCCAACAAAGTTTTTAATAATAGCAAATGCAATTGTTTCAAATAAAAAAATTGATGCAATTTGTTGAATAAAATGTAGTACATTTGGAAGTACATAATAATGAATGAATAAACTCTGTAATATTCTTTTAGGATGCTATTGTTTTGGGTTTTGGCATTTGATTCATATGGCATGCGTTAATTTTTGGTGATGGTTCTTTTTGTTTACCCTTTGTTTTGTTTTCAAGACGTCTTCATGGCTATTGTAGGAGTAAATGTTGGAATTTGGTTGGTAAGAAAATAACATGCTAATATTTTTTGTTGTATTTCTTTTGGGTTATAGGTGGTTTTCAATTTAATTTTTGTTATCATGGTTAAGAGTAAACATTGTCCAGTATCTTATGTGGTTTTAATACCTTTCAAAATCATTGTTATTAAAAGTTTGCATGTTTCCAGTGTTGTTTATTACTTTGTTGTTCTAACATTCGGCATGGCAATTGCATTGTGTCTTGTAGTTTGTCTTCATAGCTTATGCAAAGTCAAGGACTAAAACATGATAAAAGTGTGGAGTTTCAAAGAATTTTCAATAACTCATAAGATTGTTATTGAACATATAAAATATGAAATTATTTTTCATTATTTAAAATAGTATAATTTTTTTTAATATAGATAATTTTGCATGCTGTTAGGTCATGAATTTCCTTGTGGGGCCATCTTTCGATGATTGTTTCCTAGATGCCATGATTTTCTAGTGGCTGCACCTCAAATCTTTAGATGGCTGCTAGGCCGCAAATTCTTACCTTTACAGCTTCATCCTTGCTTCACTTGCAATATGGGGTTCTTTTATTGCACCCCAAGGTGCAATTGCTAGTTATTTATTTAGGAAATCTTCCATAACAAATCAATTTAAAATTGGTGGTCTTTATATGGCTGCATATATCATTACCCCGTAAGGCATTTTACAAGTGGGAAAGACTCCCCAAAATTTTTCTTTAAGATGGATCAAAATGTCTGATGATTGAACTCGTCTATACCCTTGATTCATTCATGTACGATGACGCAGTTTTAGGTAGCGTGCTATCCAAAATTTGTTCTACCATGCCAGATTTTTTCCGCTTCATCGGATGTGAATGTAGTTGTTTCAAGTAGCGTGCTATATCGTGTCACACGAATTCCTCTTCCTCACCACTGTCCACCACCCGGTTTGCACCCATCGCGATTTAGCTACCACCACCCCACTGCCCGGTTTCCATTGCACCCGCCGCGATTTAGCTACTCCAGTGCATTTAAACCTTGGAATTGTTATAGGACCAACCTCTGTTTTGACATTGGAGTGTACATAATCTTGAAGGCTTTGAGCATCATCATCATTCCCAACTCCTCAAATGAATGCCTTTGTTCTAGTTGGAATAGGAACCCCTACTACTTTTCTTGCTCTCGTGTTGTTGTGTGTTGTTGGTCTCCGATCAACACGTTTCGGTGGTACTCTGATTCTTTAATTGTGTAAACCATTGGACTTCTTAGAAATCCCTTACTCAATATCAAAATCCATTCCCGAATCGCTTGAAGAACAGTGTAGATAACTGTTTTATGTGCAAGATCAAATCAAAGTAAATCTTTAAAGTAATGTTATATGTAATCCCTAGATATCATATGGCTATGATGGAACTAATGTCCATACTTCTCCCTACCTTCATGGATTCCAATGGTTCCGATGAATAAGTTAAGGGTTCTTCGAGTGTCTGGCAGCACATTAGAAACACTGTGGCAACAAGAATCACAGGTAAATTGAAATTCGCTATGTAAACGTATGTGTTGAGTGGCCATTAATATCAACAGGATGTCTCGAGCCAATTATATAAATATCTTTCTCATAGTTAAAATGAGTGAACATCTTGCAGGAGCCTTTGCAGTTGCCTGTATGCTTGGAGGATTTGTGGGTGTATGGATGTCATCAATTGAAGAGCATGCAGGGTTTGGCCCAACTGACAAAGCTTCATCATTCAGTTATAGGTTAGTGGGTGCATTGAATTAAAAAAACTGCGACGTATGGAAACTAGATTTGTATGTTTGGAGGCGTTGTTGGCGGAGGGATGTGTGAAGCTGGAGAGTATACGAGGGTTGGAGCAGGCTACAAAGCCTCAATGGATATAGATGTTAGTAGGTGCACTGCGTTTGAAGATCTACCAAGTATGGAAACATTAGTATCTTTGGAGGTGTTGTTGGCAGAGAGATGCGTGAAGCTTAATAACATTCGGGGGTTGGAGCAAGCGAAACAACTTCAACGGTTGAATGTTAGTGGGTGCACTGCAATGGTTGAATGTTAGTGGGTGCATTGATTTAGAAGCGTTTCCCAGTATAGAAACCTTGGTATCTTTGAAAGTGTTGTTGGAAGAGGGATGCGTGAAGCTAAAGAGGATACGGGGGTTGGAGAAGGCAAAAAAGCTTCGATGGATAGATGTTAGTGGGTGTATTGAGTTAGAAGATCTACCCAGTATGGAAACATTGGTATCTTTGAAGCGGTTGTTGGCAAAGGGATGCATAAATCTAAATATCATAAGGGGATTGAGGAAGGTAACAAAGCTTGAATGGATATATGTGGGTAGGTGCACTGAGTTAGAAGAGATGCCAATTATGGCAACATTGGTATCTTTGAAGCGGTTGTTAGCAAAGGAATGCATGAAGCTGCATTGAATAAGGGGATTATTGTCTCTAAATGTCCCAGTCCCAAATTACAGTGTCTCTAAATGTATCTGTCCCAGATTAAAGTGTTATGTGTGCGGGTAGTGGACCAACTACCCTCTGTATGTGGAAAACAAAACAAAAAGAAGCGGACATTCATACGACTATTCATAATTGGGTTGATTCTTATTTATAAATTTGAAGGAACGCAATTGACTGTAACGATTTACATCATGTAGCTATTGCAATAGATACCTTGGGAAATGTGTGTACCTACCACAGTTGGTCAACCTCCATGCCAAAGTGGTAATACTGATCTGATCTATGATTATGATAATTGCCATGGAAGACTGATCTCATAGTGAAGGTGCAGTGACTCAAATTATTCTAATTACTTTGTAAAGACTCGTTCTATGCTTTTACTTGCAAATGCAGTGGGGGCATGTGCAAGACCTAGGAAATATGGAATAATATATACCCTCATGTGGGGGCCTCCCCCATAAGTAAGAATGCATCTAGTTGATCCTGATGATCTATGTCATCTAAAATTTGTAAGACATGAGAAGATTTGAGATAGCTTTTCAACTTCGTTGTACCTTCATGAATGTTTTCTATATTAAACTCAAATTGAGTCAATCTCCTCAAACATTATTCTACAACAATGTAATGAGTTGCTTCTAGCATTTTCTCTTAGATCCACCAAAAAATTAGGATTTATTGTAATTTGAAGTCTTCTTATTGAATAGTTCTAAATCCAACATTGTCTTCCCCATTCCACCCAAGCTGACTATGACAACAACCTGAACTTTTCCATTGCTCCTATACAACTTTAATACTACTATTTCAAAATCTTCACCTTTCTCATATAACCCAGTGGGATATTCTTAGTTTCACTATGTTGTTGTTGCAATCATAATTTTTTTTCTCATTTTCTTGTACACAAGGCATAACAACACCTTTATGGCTTCTTCAATCCAACTTTTCACCGCTCCCTTTTTCCCTTCTTTGGACTCCAATCCTGTTCCCGTTTCTGGTTCAACATCATCCACTAGCATTTTGAGTATATAGAAGACATACAAATTTAGGCTTTTAAACTTTTTTTCACACCTAAGTTTAAAGTTTGAAACTTATGATTTTATGATTTTAAAGATGGATGAAATTAATAAAACAACTTCTGTAATATGGCCAGGAATATCTCACGTAAGAGGATAGAGATAGTGATGTGGACATCATACATGCCTTCAATGAAATTCAATTTCTATGGGTAATTTTTAATTTGAAAATCAACTTAAATTAATGTCCGTTGATTTAGATGAGCATGTTCATGTTCTGATGTTAAAAGATACTGTAAATTTTACTGGCTAATATTTTTTTGAAAGATGATTTGTGTGATCCATTTTCCATATGATTTATTTTAGTAGTATGAGGTTTGATTTGAATATTATAGTTTAGTACATAAGCAAATCCGGTTTACAAATTCTTTGTTGCTTTATATTTTAAGTTAAATTGGTTCTTATAAGTAAAATTGTACTGAAATTCGTGTGCACAACAAAGATGGCTCACATGAAACGAAAAAGAAAAGACGTGGCGAGTTTTTAGAAGGAATAGTTGAGCAGGTTGGAGGTAAGATTGCATTGCGAAAGGTGCGGTTGTATCCAAACGTAGTCCAAACCTGGAGTTGAAATAAATTTTCTTTGAATTTAAATTAGTTTTAAACCTATTTTAAAATTCCTCTGATATTGATGCATTTCATAATCAAATTCTTTCAATTAAAAGAGATGCATTCCATAACCGCTTTCAATTAAAAGAGTCGTAAGTGAATTCTTTTAGTTAAAAGACTCATCAACTGGATTATAAATTCTTTTAATTAAAAGACATAAACAGGATTATAAAAAATGCATTAACAAGATACTTCGATGGATTAGGCTTTCCACGGATTGTTTTTATTTTTATTTTTTAATAGAAATGTAACATTAAATGATTTTCTAATTTCTCTCTTGTAGTAAGAAGAAAATTAAAATAAGATATAAAATTTAGACGAAAACTTGGAATAAGTCAAAAACATTCTTTTAACTCTAAATATTTTAACTCTAGTTATAAATAGCTTTTTATGAGCATTAAATGTGATTACATTAGTTTACTCAATTTAGTATTTTTAGTATTTTGAATATGTGTTACTATATCTCATTTCCTCACTTTATATATTTTTTAAATGTGTATTTTTATGTTTAATAAGTAATATATGTTACTTCACGGATCAAAACCTTACATTGTTAAAATTCAAAGTAATTTTAATAATTCGTTCTTTATATTTTCTTCAAAATCCGTTTACATTGTTGAATCAGATTGTGTTTCTAAGCTCCTTACAATAATTAAATAAAAATTTCCTTAATTTTAATTTTAATAGGGATTACGTTCATATCATTGTGCAACTAAATGGATCGAGGGTTGCTCTTATTTTTGTTGCTAATCAAATATACAAAACCAAAGAATACGAAAAATATGTATGCAACACACACAATGCCCTCTCACATTTGTAGTGTATGAAATGCTCCTCATTATTTTACTAGAATGTGGCAGATCTCATGCTTGCGTAAACCCTCTCTTTCAATGCATTC